>JANDEH010000003.1:45419162-46033521 GCA_024610705.1 Tetragnatha versicolor
AGGAGCTTTGGGTATAACACAAAAAGTATCAAAAGGAGTTAGAACACTACTTTTGAGGGTCAAATTTCAAAGCATTTTCTGGGGGAGGACCCCCAGCCCCCCTATAAAATTTTTACGTCAGATATACAGTGTTTTTCCTTTTAGAATTCTGCTACTAACAAAAAGCTATTCCCTTTAGGAGCTCCCCAAAGAGTTTGAGAGAGAGATAAAACACTAGTTCCAAGTAGGAATGGGATCGATAGACATTGGACATTTATTTACTTTTTCCCAAGAAAATTCTGTGGTTTACAAGAAACTGTTCTCTTTGGATGTAGCCCATAGTCTCAAAATGAGCTAAAACACTACTTTAAGAGGCAAATGTTCAAAATTTTCCTGGGGGTGAACCCCATACCCCCCCTTTTTTTTTCTTGGAGTTCACGTTATCAAATTTTGATATTATATGTAATATTCAAAAACTACTTTTCAGTATTCTAACACTTAAACCAGGGTTGTTACGTTTAAAACACTTTGTTTAAAACACTCGTTTTAAACACGTTTAAAACAAAGCAAAAAAAACCTTGTTTAAAACACATATTTTTTAGCAAGTTGCTCCCTTAATTTAGGCAACAAACTCATCATTTTCAAGTGTGGATCACTCAGATCCTAAAAAGATTGAGTCAAGTATAAGGCTTGGGTACAAATCGCCATGGCATAGGCAGTATGTTACTTGATGAAGAGCATGATGCTGAGAGGAAAACTTACAAAAATCACTTAAATGAACAAACTGTTTGTGGTATATTTAAGAGTATAATATTATTAATCTAATTTCAATTTGAAACATCAAATTTAAATTTTAAAAAATCATGGGTTTTCATAGCATTTCTTTATCGAGGGTAAAAAAACAAATAAAACGTTTTAAACAAAAAAAACACGTTTAAAACAAATAAAACATGTTTTTTGTTTTTTATTAAAAAACATGTTTTTTTCCAACCCTGACTTAAACCTATAAATGTGTTCGTTAGGGAATACCTTAAACCAGGTATGGGCAACCTTTTCGAATCCGCGGGCCGGATTCAATGATTATAAGGACGTGGAGGGCCATAGAGTAGATAATAGGTAATATTTTTTAAAGTAAAAAATGAGTAGTTTTATTATATATACTAATATACTTACGAAGTTTAATACTAAAGTTAAAATTTAATCTGGACGTATACAATATATTGATTACATACAATAATTATAAAGAAGTTACATTAATCTGGACTAGAATAATATTATATGCAATAATTATAAAGTTAGTTACATTAATCTGAGCTAAAATAATATCTTAATTACATACAATAATAATAATGTTTAAGTTACATTAATATGAGCTAAAAATAATATTCAGAGGAGGACAAATTAACTTTAGAAGCATTGTGAAAGGCAGAGAATGAATATAGTCCGTATGGTAGAGCCGGAAAAAGCCGGATTTTTTTGGATGAGAACCGGCTTCTGATCACGAATTGCTATGATGACAACGGCTGGGATTCGGTTACAAGCCTTTTCTCTACTGCCAAGTTAGGGTGAAACGGGAGGGGAATATAAACCGTCGTGAAGTAACAACTCTCCTACGCTTATAGACGCCTCCCAAGAACGAAATATAGTTAGTTGTACAACACGTTTTAACTGCTAAAATTAAGTTATTTTATGGGAAAGTTCTGTCCCTCTTTCGCTCTTGTTGACGAAAACCAGAGTGATTTTTTGGTACAATTTTTAAAATCTTCCGCGGGCCGGATCCGGCCCGCGGGCCGTAGGTTGCCCATCGTTGCCTTAAACAGTGGCGTATATAAGGGGGGGGCGAAGGGGCCCTGCCCCCCCCCCGAAATTCTGACTTGGTGTACCAAAACAAGTTAAAACCCTGTTTTCAAATTTTGAAAAAATTTCTGGGGGAGGACCCCCCAAACCCCTCTTTAGAGTGCTTGGAATATTATTATTCAAAACTTTTTACAATAAGTTCAAAATCCTACCTGAGAATATGTCTGAAATTCGGAAAGTGTATCAAAACCAAGCTAAAACCCTGTTTTTAGGGTCAAATTTTGAAAAATTTTCTGGGGGAGGACCCTCAAACCCCCTTTAGAGTGCTTGGAATTTTATTATTCAAAACTTTTTACAATAAGTTCAAAATCCTACCTGAGAATGTATGTCTGAAATTCGGAAAGTGTATCAAAACCAAGTTGAAATCCTGTTTTTAGGTCTAATCTCCAAAATTTTTCTGGGGGAAGACCCCCTTCTGTACTTAAAACTATATTATTAACTTTTTCATTTAATTCATCAAATTTTACCTGAAAATTTATATCCAAAATTCTAACTAGGGGTACCAAAACTAGTTAAAAACCTGGTTTTTAGAGTCTAATTTCCAAAAATTTTCTGGGGGAGGACCACCAGACCCCCCTTTTGTAATTGCAACTTAATACATCATAACTTTTTAATATGAAGTTCTTTAAGTTGCAAATTCTGCCTAATAATATACTGAAAAAAATTACATATACATGAGAGGGGCTGGGAAACAATTTTGGGCCCCTCCCGAAATAAATTTCTATATACGCCAGTGACCTTAAAAATGAAGTTGAGGCGACCCCCCCAGAAAAAGTCTAGTTTGCGGCATGGTCCAGAGACAGACCCACTTAAAAAAAATCCGTGCCTCCTCCAACCAAAAACTGAAATGACACTCCTGTGTCCTTCTAACACTTCTAAAACAGTTAAGGTGCTGGAAAATTCTCTTAAAGGGGAAACTGGAGAAAATACCCCAGCCCCTCATAAATAACCAAACAAACCTGGTGGCAAACAGACCCACAACATTTTTTTAAGTCAGGAAAAACCATTACCCAAGCGAAATGGGTTTTCAATTAAGTATTCATAGATTTTTCACTTTTTGCTTAACACAAAATGTGCATTTTCCATTTTTTTATTTGCTTGCCAATACGTACCAAAACTACCAATATCCTTTAATTGTTTTGGGCAGTGTATTATTTGGGTCCTAACAATTTAACTTAATTTTAAAAAGCCTAATTTTTTTCTGAAAACTGTATTAAATATTTAAACCAAATTTATTTAATTTCTTTTTAACATGTATACTACCTTCTTTTTTTTTCTGGAAAATGTTTCTCGTGACTATTTCTTTCTCTTGATGAACTTTGGGATATTAGATCTATTTTCAATTTGGGTGTTGATTATCATTTAGGTTATTTTCTTAAATTGGGTAAGTCGCACTAGAGAATAAAAACAATATCCACGGGGGGGGGTCCCCGGAGATTATTTTAACTCTATGACCTTATCGTTAAAAGAATCCTGCTGTGTGTTTCTGTTTAAGAACTCCTAGAGGGGTTGGTACACCTAAACGACTCAGAATCACATAGGAATAAAGGATCGGAAATAAAATAAATCCCTGACAAGCAACCAAGATGTTTTTAAAAGCTGGCAATGGGTGGTTGAATAATCTTCAGTGGAAAATTGACACAACCTTTCAAGGTGGGAATAAAACCAGCAAAATCGATTGATTCCGGTATTTATTACATAAAAACTAATTGAACTGAAATTTGTTCTGTAAATGTTTAACTTAACTGATAGTAATTTTCCAATGTAAAAAGCTAGTATTAAGTCATGACTTATTTTAAGCCTAAGAGCTAAAAAATTACGATTGGAATCTTAGCTTTTTAATTGGTTTTATGTGATAAATGCCTGAATCGAACGGTTTTGCTGGTTTTAATCCAATTTTAAAAGTTCTCTTAGATGATCCTATGGTGTTTATTTCATTGAAGGATCAAAGATTTTTGTCATTATTCCCAAAAAATTAAACTATCCTTAATTTTTAGACACGAGTGTAAATATGAAAAGGAGATCTTAAAACCTTTTATTCAGTAATACTGCGGCCAATTTAAGGGCCAACATCAGGATAAAAACCGGTACCAACCATCTTTATTCATTATTTAATAAAATATGAAAAATGGTTTGCTTAGTTTTGGAATTAAATTATTTGCAGCGGTATTTTCAAAAAGTTTCGATTATTTTCTATACGCACACATGCAATAATGTTTTCTAATTTAGGACACACATTTGAATAAATATTATGCTAAGAAAAATGAAAATAAACTTACATTGTTATTATGTGCAAGAATGGCTTAAAATAAAAATAGTAACTTAATCGATGATAACTTGGTAGTAGAAATAGAACTTTTTAAAAAATCGTTTGAGTTCATAAAAGTAAGTTGGTCCCAGTTGTTCAGTAGAAAAATTTAAGAATTTATATTATTAAAACTCCAAAAAAGGACAAAACATTAAGGTAATTTAAAATTATAATTTTATAATGAAGTATTTAAAAATAGCGGGAGATTAGACAAGTATTAATAGCGGGATATGAGATCCTTTACTTCCAACAAATCATCCTTTTTATTAAAAAAATATTGAATTTTTAATTTTTCCCATTACGCAACCGATTTAATTAACGTGCCGTCACGAAATACAGAAAGTTGGTCTGCCAATGTTAATCCTATGGAAAACTATGCATAAAAACCGACGATAATAACTAATTTCTACTAAATTAATTTGTTTTTGGCACTTGTTACTGATAGATGATAGTTCAAAATAATTTTTAAAAACAAAATAATAGATGTAACTAGTTTAATTTAGTTTTCATAGGGTTTTAATTTTTACTAAAATCGGATCATTCACAATGGGAAAAGCTTATTCACGGCTCCTTCATTGTTGAAATTACTCGCTCCGCTCGTCCTAAATTTTTCTATTAATTTTTTAGCTGATTTAATTTTAATAGCTGGATATTTTTTTATTGTTTTAGATATTACACAGGGTGTTCGGAAACACCGTGGACAAACTTTGAGGGGTGGTAGAAGGGCAAAACATAATATAATGAAAAAAATTATTGAATGAGGTACAGCTGGGGGGGAAAACCGACTCAGTTGCGATTTCTGGCGAACCACTAGGGTTAGGAAGACAAAGAAGGTGTCATTTTTCATTAATTGAAGTATTCTTATACCAAAAAATTTTCGAGTCCTTAGGGGGTCGTCTTCATATTATAAACGAAACACTAACCCACCATATTATTAACCCCAAATTATTATGAAGTTTTCTGAAAGGCCATCCCTCCAAACCCTTAAATACTCAGTTTCATCCAGATTGATTCCCAAAAAAAATTTTTTAAATACATTTTTTTTATTTTTAAAATCGTGTAATATTTTATGGTAATTGATTCTGGTAGTAATTTTATGTAGAAAGCCAAAATTTCAATTGATTGTATGTAATAATTTTTGATAAAAACGAACGAGAAAAAACATTCGCGGTATGCATTCGGCAACGGTATACCGCCCCTTAAAAGGCCCACAGACGAGCAACTTGGTCGTCAACCTGGTCATCAATTTCCGAAATTTACAACCAAGTTGGCCGTCTGTGGCGAAGTTGATGATTTAATTACAGATTGATGATCTGATCGTCAACTTGGTGAGCGGAGCTTAATCGGAACATATTATTAGGAAAATAAAAAAAACTAAGCATTAAAAATTATAAAAATATAATTTTAGCACGAGAAAATAATTAAATAAAATATAATTTTGCATTTAAAATACCAAAATATATTAATTTGTTACAATCTGATTAATTTTTTCTCGTGGTTTACATTTTGGTTGTCAACCAGATTGTCGATCCGTGTAAAAATCCCAGATTGATGACCAAGTTGCTCGTCTGTAGGCCCCTTTACGATTAAAGTTCGTTTTTATCAAAAACTGTTGGATAAAATCTTTTGAAATTTTGGCTTTCTACATAAGGGAACGTACCCATACTACGTGACCCATTCAGGGGAGGGAGGGGGGTCTTCAAAATACCACGCTCGATCACAGGGGGAGGGGGGGCTTAGGATTTCGTCACGTAGTCAATTTCTTCTAGTCAATACGACAAAATTAAGCCAAAATAATTATTGAAATTTGCCAAATTAACACTAATTAAGCCAAATTAATAATTAAAATTAGACAAATTAAGCAAAATTAATTTTTTAAAACTTTCTGTTTGCAAAAAATGATGGCAAACCGTATTTATGAATTACCACGTGAAAACTAGAGGGGGAGGGGGGGGTCTTGGCATATACTACGGATGGTCACCAAGAGGGGGGAGGGGGGTCAAAAATGGGTCACGTAGTATGGGTACGTTCCCTAAAATTACTACCAGAATCGATTACCCTAAAAATATTTCACGATTTTAAAGATTTAAAAAAATTTTTTTAATGTTTTTTGTGAATCAATCTGGAGTGTAATGATATTTTTTATGGAAGTTGGTTTAAATAATACCATTACTACACTAAGAGAACAAATATCGCAAGTTTTATAACTCACCCCACGGGTTAACAAGTGGTCCAATTTTGTTCAAATTTATGGTGGAAGTAGTATGGATACTGTTTTACCTCATGCAATAATTTTTTTCATTCTATTATGTTTTGTTTCGTAAAACGGGCCTTAGGAAAACCGCCTTTTATAACGCCCTCGCACAGTCGCACTACACTACATTAGGTTCTAGTGCATCTGCGACCCCCCAATTCCTATTCTAAATATGCTTGTTTAGGTCCCCTCTACCACCCTTCAAAGTTTGTCCACACGGTGTTTCCGAACACACTTTATATTTGAGAAAACTCCAGCTCTCAAGCGTCGCCTCCAACCGTGGACCGGTTTCGCCCTTGTTAGGGCTCATCAGCACGGTATAGTAGGTAGGTAACGCAAGAGAGCGGAGGGAGAGCTTTTAGTCTAGCCGACTATAACGGAAAAAGTGGTGATTGATCAGTCCTCCACTAACCGTGGACCGGTTTCGCCCTTGTTAGGGCTCAAACCGGTCCACGGTTGGAGGCGACGCTTGTGTGAGAGCTGGAGTTTTCTCACACATTCCTCTAACCAGAGGTTACTGGTGAAGAACTCTTCTTTTCATACCTTGCCTTTCGGGAATTAAATCTGTTCTAGGGAATGCGCAGTTCATTCCGGCAGATAGTGGAGGACTGATCAATGGTCACCACTTTTTCCGTTATAGTCAGCTAGACTAAAAGCTCTCCCTCCGCTCTCTTGCGTTACCTACCTATACCGTGCTGATGAGCCCTAACAAGGGCGAAACCGGTCCACGGTTGGAGGCGACGCTTGAGAGCTGGAGTTTTCTCACACATTCCTCTAACCAGAGGTTACTGGTGAAGAACTCTTCTTTTCATACTTTGCCTTTCGGGAATTAAATCTGTTCTAGGGAATGCGCAGTTCATTCCGGCAGATAGTGGAGGACTGATCAATGGTCACCACTTTTTCCGTTATAGTCGGCTAGACTAAAAGCTCTCCCTCCGCTCTCTTGCGTTACCTACCTATACCATGCTGATGAGCCCTAACAAGGGCAAAACCGGTCCACGGTTGGAGGCGACGCTTGAGAGCTGGAGTTTTCTCACACATTCCTCTAACCAGAGGTTACTGGTGAAGAACTCTTCTTTTCATACCTTGCCTTTCGGGAATTAAATCTGTTCTAGGGAATGCGCAGTTCATTCCGGCAGATAGTGGAGGACTGATCAATGGTCACCACTTTTTCCGTTATAGTCGGCTAGACTAAAAGCTCTCCCTCCGCTCTCTTGCGTTACCTACCTATACCGTGCTGATGAGCCCTAACAAGGGCGAAACCGGTCCACAGTTGGAGGCGACGCTTGAGAGCTGGAGTTTTCTCACACATTCCTCTAACCCAGAGTTTCTCAAACTATGGGTCGCGACCCACTGGTGGGTCGCCAGTCAGTTTTTGGTGGGTCGCGAGAAGATTTTTAATTCTTCACAAACGGTGTTATTGACTTTTGAATTATCAAACTATTAGTTGAACTTTTGAAATTATCAAATTACCATTCTATAGTAAAAAGAATAAAAATTTGAGGAAAAACTACACTACTTGGAGTGGAACGGAAAAGGCAATTAATGTAAATACGTACCTACTATGTGTGTCACTTTAATTTGCCGATAATACAAATCTAGTCGATTATTCAAATAAGATTTGAAAAAAATATTTAGTGTTTCTCCCCATCCACACTGGGGGGGGTCAATGCAAATTTTAAGAATTTTCTTGGGAAATGATGCAACTGATGTAATTTACCCCATATTGCTAAAAAAACAAGTTAAAACCATGTTTTTAAGGGTCAAATTTTAAAATTTTCTCTGGGGGAGTACCCCCAGACCCCCCTTTTTACTGTAGGGATCATTGTTAGACCACAATTAAACTATTTCAGGCCCTTGTAACTAAATAGTTGAACACCCCCCAGTCAGAGAAGTTAAAATTCTGTGGGGAGGGGGCATGAGATAATTATCTCAGTTCAGTTAATAATAAATAACTGAAGTCGGTGGGTCGCGTTAGATTTTGTTTCTCAAAAGTGGGTCGCGATGTTAAAAAGTTTGAGAACCCCTGCTCTAACCAGAGGTTACTGGTGAAGAACTCTTCTTTTCACCCTTTATATTAGTGGAAATAATTTTAAAAGTCAATAATCTCTCTACAATTTTCAAACTATTTTAATATTAGAAATTATACTGTTAGAATAGAGATAACTGCAGGCCGTTAGCCAGGAATTTCCCTTTGGTGGGGCGCCCACTTTTTCAGGGGGGCAAGGGGGTTTCCAGCTTTCAGATGGTATCATAGGCGTAGTTTCAACTGTTTGACTAGGGGACAAAACCCATAAGACCCACAAGCCTAAAGGAGCTATTACAAGACTTATTTTAGGAAGAGTTAGGTCCTAAATTTTTCTAGTTTTACCTTTTCTGTTTTCTTAAGTTTCCCTTTTTTAAATTTAAAAAAAATTTGATGGAGCTTAAAGTAGGTTTAGCCCATTTTTAGATCCTTTGGGTTGAAGTATAGAAGGAATTGCTCCAAGTAAGCTCCAGAATTGAAAAGGAAAACTCGAAAATAGAGTTAGATCACACTCGTTGTTAATCTTTATACTGTATTCATTTAGAATTGGCGCTTGAGGAATAGTGCTTTCCCCCACGCTAGAAGCGTAACCATAGTTACGCTCTTTAAGTAGCCAATAGTAAACCTTCTTCGTCACTTTGACGAAGATAGTTGCTATGGTTACCGATCGCTGGTTGGGGTGGGGAAGGAAATATTTTCAAGCGCCAGTTCAAAATGAACAGAGTATAAATTGACATAATTTTATAAAGGGTGTCAACCTAACCTCCCTTTTCAGTCAGTGCTAGGGTATATAGAAGTTTATTTCGGCAGGGGCCTGAAAATACATTTTGTTATACATTTTGGGGTTGGATTTTTATCTAAGAAAACTTCATTAATTCGTGTTATCTGTTCTGATATTAAAATAAGAACAATTTTTTTAATAATGGGGGATTCAAGTATCAAAGGGGGTCTGGGGGTCCTCCCCCAGCAAATATTTGGAAACTTAACCCCAAAAACAGGGTTTTCAACTGCTTTTGAAACTTGGTAGACCAAAATTCGGACATAAATTTTTAAGTAGAATTTTGATTTTGGTGCACTTGTTATTTAAAAAAATTGTGAATTATAAAGATTTAAATACAAATGGGGGGTATGGGGGCCCTCCCCCAGAAAAATTTTGAAAATTTGACCCTAAAAAACTGGGTTTTAACTTAGCTAGAAGGAAATAAAGAAGGGGCCAGCTGCCCCTTCCTGCCCCCATGGCTGTGCTTTGTGGATAGAATTTGTGAAAATTTTCTAGGGGGGGCAAATGAAGATGCCAGGGGGGGCTCAGCCCCCTCTGGCCCCCCACCGTAGCTATGGGCCTGGATAACTGTTAGAAATTAAAATAGTACAAGAGAGAATTTACTATTATCCATCATTTCTTTAAAATTATTTGTATAATGGTATATACTTTTTTTCTGATTTTTCGGCAATAATTTTATGATAGATAAAAAGGTCGGTAAAAATCAGAAAGACCAAAATCAGAAGAATAGAACCAAGCAAAAGTAATATTAAAATCAGATAAAAACAAAAAATTTTAGAATTAACTTGAGCCAAGTATATAAACATTTCAGCTCAATACTCTGTCATCTGTAAGACTAAAATATTGCCAAGCTGCTAGGGATGCCAAACGTTAGACACTCTTCTGATGATGATACAATTGAGAAGAATGAGTAACTGAGAAAAGTTTGTTATTGGATGTTCCAAAGAAGCATTCAAAAACAAACCTCACTCAGTTTTATGTTGTTTTCCTTCTGAAATCAAACATAATTCACAAAAAACAAGGTAATTAGTATACCCACGGCTTACTAGATACTACTACTAGATGTTAACTATTGCCATCTACATTTTAAAGATTTCCGCATCTCGGTCAGCCTGTAGTAGTATCTAGTAAGCCGTGGTATAACAATACTTTTTAAATTTAACCAAGAGTAAAAATTATTAGGAGTTATCTCCAATTTTTTTCGTTTAAATTTTGAGCATGTGATCACTCTTTCAACTGAAAATTCTTGCTGGTACTAATTGTCTACTAATCGCCCCCTACTACAATTCGCAAACACAGAAACTGTTTCGAGAAAAAAAGTTACAGTACATTATACATATTTTTTCTGACTTTTTACGACAAATTTAATTATTATTGTTGAAATGGTCCGTTGCTAAACTTTGTAGTAAAAATTTTTTTAGTTTCAAAACAGAAACCAACAAAAGTAATATTAACACCAGATGAAAACGGTTTTAGATTGAACTTTGAACAAAATATATAGTCAAATTTCAGTACCAAAAATTCATAAAATTTTGGAGATTAAAGAATAGGGTGGTCCGAAAACACACTTTATTTTTATTTCTTAAGGGTGCCGATTGGGTCCAATAAGGACGGTGTAAAATATTTTTTCGATTTGATAATATCTTCTGCTCCCGCATCGCATTTAAAATTTGAAAAAATGGATGACTTTTTTTACAAAACAACTAAAAATAAACTCTCAAATATTGTTCATGATTTTTTTATGAGGAAATAATATATAGTTATAGACATAATGTTTCAGGTTAAATTCTTCAATCACCCTTGTTTCGTTAGATATAATTTTTTAATGTTCAAAGAAATTTTGTAAAGTTGTTTTTCCTGCATTTTGAAACAGCTAATAATTAACTCTAGAAATATACAACTCAAAAACCTGAAATCAGTCCCATTTTGTTCGTAAATTTTTTGTCTTTGATTTGATGTGCATCATGACCATCATTTTCAAAAAGTTTTTTTTTCAAAATTCAAAAAAGTGAAAAAAATATATAATCAAAAATTTCGTTTTTGAAAAATATTAAAAACCTTTTAACTCTTACAATAAACTTAACTACCAAATTTCAAGTTGAAACTAATATTTAATCATGTATAAAATATTCGAAATTTAGGCAAGACCTCCTAAATTATATCTAAAATTATACAGCAAGAGCAGTGGCGTATATAGTGGGGGAGCCCTGTCCCCCCCGAAATCCGGACTTGGTGTACCATAACAAGCTAAAACCCTGCTTTTAGGGACAAATTTCCAAAAATTTTCTGGGGGAGGACTCCGAACCCCCTTTCTAATTGGAATTTTATTATTCTCTTTTTATTATAAGTTCATCAAATTCCTAATCCTACTTAAAAATATATGTCCAAAATTAGGACTTGGTGTACCAAAACCAAGTAGAAATCCCGTTTTTTAGGGTCAATTTTCCAAAAAATTTCTGATGGAGGACCCCCAGATCCCCTTTTCTACTTGGAACTATTATTTTCAACTTGATTTTATATTAAGTTCACCCAAATGAAAATCCTATCTAAAAATAAAAAATTCAGACTAGGCGTACTAAAACTAGTTAAAAACCAGTTTTAAAGAGTCAAATTTTCAAAACAGTTTCTGGGGGAGGACCCCCAGGCCTCCCTTTGGTACTTGGAACAAAATTACTCACATCTTTTTTTATATAATATGTTCTGTTAGATGTAAATTTAAAATATATACAGGGTGTTCCACGAAAAGTGGTCCAACCCCTTTAACTTTTGAACCTCTACAGTCATGAAAGTGGGATCTAGGTATAGTAAGTGATCATTCGATGAGATAATTTTCAACGCCATCTAGCGGAAACTTTAGGAGTTATAATTTTTATTTTAAAAACTATTTGAGGTATTGCATGGGCGTAGCCAGGGGGCAGGGAGGGGCAGCTGCCCCCCCTAAGTCCTGAGAAATTTACTTTTAATTAAGTTAAAACCCAGTTTATTAGAGTCAAATTTTCAAAATTTTTCTGGGGGGGAGGGCCCCCAGGCCCCCCTTTAGTATTAAAACCTCTATTATTCTCACTTTTTTTTATAATAAGTTCATTTATTTCTTTAAAATAAAATCAAAATTCTACAAAAAACAACTTTAGTATTTAAACCTTTATTATTCACATATTTTTGTAATAAGTTCATTAAAATTAAAATTCTACTAAAAAATGTTCGTCCAAATATAGGTTTACGTGTACTAAAAAACAGTTTAAAACCCTGTTCTTAGGGTCAAATTTCCAAAATTTTTCTGGGGGAGAACCCCCAGGCCCCCCTTGAAACTTGAACCTATATTACTAAAAGCCTTTTTATATAAATTTTTCTTGGACGCAAATTCTACCTAAAAACAATATTGTAAAACTACATTAAACCTATTGATATGGATGAAAGAGACTCCTCTCCTCCGTGCCGGTGCGATCTTGCGTTTGCGGTAAGTTTTCTTTTCATTTCAAGTATGGAAGGCAAAATTAACCTTAAAAAACTGAACTTTTTGGAGTTTCAGGGAACGAAAGCTGTGATTGATTGGGTAATGAGTGTTGGATTAATTGTGTGATGATTGTGGAGGGAGAATGTTTCCGATGGTTATGCATGGGTTTGCCGTAGCAAAGGCCACTACACTAAACGTAGTCTTGGGGGGGGAATCTGGGTGGTTTACTGACGGGCATTTGCCAATTAGCAAGATTTTGAGTATTACCTACATGTGGGTTTACAAGGCTCGAAGCATGGATATCGAGCGGGAAGTAGAGATCGCCAGCTACACCGTTGCCGACTGGAAGAGCTTTTGTAGAGAGGTGTGTGCTGAAGTAATGATTAATAGGAGTGTTAAATGTGGGGGTCTAGTTTAATTGTTGAAATAGATGAAAGAAATTTGGGAAGAGGAAATTTAATAAGGGAAATTGGGTTTTTGAGGAATTTGGAGGGGGTTTGGGTTGTTGAAAGGGAGAGTGATAGGTCTTTTTTTTGGGTTGTGAAAGATAGAATGCATGATGATACTTTGTTGAATGTGATTAGAGAGAATGTTTTGCCGGTGTCTACTATCATTTCAGATTGTTGGAAGGCATATGACTGCCTCTCCTCGGAGAGCTTTCAACACCTTCAGGTAAATCATTTGGGTCCAAATGAGGGTTTTTTCAACCTTTTTTTAAACCCATTGGGTCTAATCCAGCCAACCCTGGTTACGAGTGGGAGGAAAAATCGAAAAGACTGAAATATTAAATTATGAGCCTCTTTACGGAGTCAATCAACCTCCTGACCACAGAGAAAAATCCTAACAGAGGGTCCAAAACGATATTTTCAAAAGTTGGATGGATGTGAGGGCGCCACGATAAACTATAAATGATTGACAGAAGGATCAGCATAACATTTTGGCGACCGAACCTGTGATTGGCTGTTACTCAATATGCTATTTTCCAAGGAGAAGGAAAAAGTTTTTCTCGCCCAATAAGGCTATTTTTCCCCGCCTTCCGTGACGTAGATGCGATCACAGCGCCAAAAAATCCCCACATCCATCCAACTTTTCGATTTCCATTAGCGCCTATGGCCACGGACTCTCTGTTCTAGTACTCTGTGCTCCTGAGACTCCCCCACAGTTCCTTACAGGAGATATGCTAACATCAATCCGTAGGAGTCTACAGTTGGAGCCTCACCGTTACAAAGATGGCTGTTGCTGAGGAACCTGAGACGAGCCTTCTGGAGATCCTAAAGGCGGACTGCTACGTCCTGAGGGTGGGAGGTTGTTCGCGACGGTCTCCCTCGCTCTCCGATCCGGGCACGCAGCAGAAGAGCTTTGACTGAGACGCAACCATGGAACTAGGAAGATAGGGAACTGCCGTATTAACTATGACAGGCGCCAATGTTAAGTAACCTAGGGGGCGCTACGTGCGCGGTTGGTTGGCTTGGTAGAACCGCGGCTTCGTCTTCTTGAAATAAAACAGCAGAAAAAGTGAAATCGCTAGGTAGAAAATATGCTGAAACATGTAACTAACTTAGGAACGCGCGAGAGTTCGTTTCCTGTGTCCTCCTCCGCTCCGCATGTAACTTATCAATCAAGCACCATGAAAAAAACTAAGACAAAGCGGCTTTTAGTGAGCAAGCATATGTCTCTTCCCATCGACTTCTCTCCTCTGATCAACCAAATATGCACACGCAGCTTACTCTATGTCACTTATATTTGGCGTCTGGGAAATCCATTGGAGAGATAGACCACGGCCAGGGCCGGACTGGCTAGCAGTTGGCCCCGGCGGGAAAACTTCATACTGGCCCCCTTTTTACTCTAAACATTTCTTCTTATACGGATTTTTGTGTCGAAAGGCAGTGGCGGATAAAGGATTTGTTTTTTTGGGGGGGTTAAGAATGTTCCAAATGAAACTGAATTTTATCAATGATCATTATATAAAAAAATTATATTAAAGTCGTATCGGAATTACTTAAAGGGGGGTCTGGGGGTCCTCCCCCAGAAAATTTTTGGAAATTTAGATCTAAAACGCAGGTTTTAAACTCATTTTGGTACACCTAATCCGAATTTCGAGCATAATACCTTTTATTTTACGAATTTGTTACATTTCGTTGGCAGGAGGAATTTTTGCATTTTGACGAACGTATTATAAAAAACTTGTAAATATTACAGGCCCAAGTGCCAAAGGGGGGTCTGGGGGTCCTACCCCAGAAAACTTCTGGAAATAGGACGACAGTAGTTTATTTTATTTTATCACAGGAGGTCGCTAAGCAGTCTTCTTCGGACCTTTGGGCAGAGGACACCTGCATGGTAAGATGGCCATTTCATGCCGGAGAATGAATGAATTGGCCCCATGCATATCGGGGTACGCAATATTCGCTCTGTTAGGAGGATTTTTTTGAGGATTTGGAAAAAGCGAGTTTCTTGGGATTGCTTATTTTGGATCTGTTGAAGATCTAGTTTTTCTGAACTACTCTTAAAAATAAGATGAAGTTAATGATGTGGCCCCCAATTCATTTGGCCCCTGTCTGCCTGGCTTTCCCCAGGTAGCCACCCGGGCCAGTCCGGGCCTGACCACGGCAGTTCCCTATATTTCTAGTTCCATGGACTCAACACGAGCAACTACTACAACGCCCTCGCTCCCAACTAAATGTGTACCAATAAAGGTTAATAAACCATAAAGGGTTGATTACTAGTAAACGTTTTTTTATTAAACCACCCACAGCAAAAAAGACACAAGTGGAGTGTACTTAATCAAATTTTCTGTATTTGTAACTGTAGGTAAGATTAAGCAATGATCAATGTCAATGTTGTACATATTTATTAAATTAGGATTGTGAATTACTTATAAAAGATACTCATGTTTGAGTTATATACATTGTAGGTGTTGTGCCTATAATTCGTAGCCCAAGAGGAAATGCGGCTGAAATGGTTTCTGAGGTAAACATTTTATTTGTTTGCATTCTATATATTTGGCCTACTTAAATTAAAAGCCTTAGCTTTTTTTATTGGCTTGAAAGACAAATGAATATTAATTTATGAAAGTTAAAGGATGCGTTACTTGTTTGTTATTGCTCAATATCAAAATCCCCTGAAACTTCTTTTATAAGGTTCTTCGGTTAAGTTTCCGATTACTTTACCATGTTTATTGCACATTGTTAACTCTTTAAACCGTGAAGTATTTTAAGAAACATCCAGAACTAAAAAAATCTTTTAATATATTTTTGTATAACCTCCTCGAACAAAACTTTTTCTGCATTATTATTACTGGTCAAAAAACTTTAGGACCAAAGGAGGTTAATTAAGCATAGGGAGGGTTCTGGGACACTCCCCCAAGAGCGGAAGCTCAACACAACCTGCCCCATACATAAAAAAGGAGATAACCTCGACTGCTCCAACTAAGGGGAATTAGTCTCCTGTGCACTCACTACCTATAAGATTTTTTCAAATATACTTTTTAGCAGACTATCTGCTTACACCGAAAACATCATAGGTGACTACCAGTGTGGATTTCGAAGAGATAGATCCACAATTGAGCAAATCTTTAATCTACGGCAAATCCTAGAAAAGACAAAGGAATTCCAAATCAATACACACCATCTTTTTATTGATTTTAAAACGGTGAACGATAGCATTAATAGATAATTGCTTATCGATGCTTTGAGACAGTTCTACATTCCTGAAAAGCTTGTGAAACTAATATCCCTCACATTAACTGAGAGTAAAATGAGAGTCAAGATCCAGGGAAGTCTATCCGACCCTGTTGAAATAAAAAACGGAGTTAGGCAGGTAGGGCGATGCGCTAGCATGCCTTCTCTCAACCTTGCTTTTGAGAAGATATTAAGAGATTCAAAAATAAATACAAGAGGAACTATTTTTTCTTAATCTGTTCAAATTATTGCCTATGCTAATGATATTGATATCATAGCAAGAACTCCTAAAGACCTCAAGCAAGCGTTCCTGGATCTTGAAAGAAAGGCTAAGAAAATGAACCTCTCAATTAATCAGAGTAAAACTAAATATATGCAATTTATTACCTACTCTGACACCTCCAAGCACATCGAGATTGGAGAATACAAATTTGAAAAGGTAAACTCCTTCACCTACCCGGGCTCCGAAGTCATCTCTGAAAATCTCATGTCCCCAGAAGTAAGGAAGATAATAAATAACAGCGGCCAACAGATGTTTCTACGGCCTAAGGAAATTTTAAAAATCTGACTACGTTAGACGAAACACCAAACTGCTGATGTATAAAAGTTTAATTAGGACAGTTCTAACTTTTGAAAGGAAGATTCTCCGGTCCATCTTAGGGTTTTTTTGCGATAACGGAGTTTGGAGGAGGAGAACTAACTCTATGTTATGATTGCATTGTTGTACAGCTCCCGCAAAAAAAAACGTTACAGTTATTTTTTAGGCTTGGCGATTTATCGATGATTTGGCGCGTCTGGCGTTTTTGTATTTTAAACAATGTGTTTTAGGTTTTAAACAATGTTTTTTTTAAACAATTACTCGTAGCCCATGAAAACGGTAGCTTTTTCAAAAATTTCATATAGAAGTTTTTTTTCGGGTTTTTTTATGTTTTCGAGGGTGCTGATTACGAATATGAATTTTGATCCCGTGTGGGGGGTCGGCTTCATATTAAAAATCGCAAAAAATCGATATTTTTTTGCTCTTTTTTCGATTCTCAGCTTATATTTAAAAACTATAAATTTCTCGAAGATAATTTCAGTCACAAATTTGAAGATCAGGAAATTTCCTACAAAATGTACTATTCAACTTTGGTTTTCCTAAGAGTGGTTTTGGCGCTAGAGCGTGCTCAAAAAGCATCAATTTTTTAGCATCTCCGCAAAAAAAATGGAAACGCGTGCTTCTACCCTCTACAAAACGAAAACTATTAAAGTTATCAACAAAAATTTCATACCATATGAAAGAACATTTAATTTTCTATCCATGACATGCTTTATTTTACCATTTTTTTAGAAGGGGGAGGGAGCGAAGAGAAGATAAATAATTGAACTGTCGCAGCTTGCAGACCTAATGGACTTTTGCGGTTGTTAATCTTAAATCTGCGTTTTCAGGTATATTACCAATACAATGGGTTGTTTTGGATAAATTGATGATAAAGCATGCCTAAAAAAATGAATTTTTAAATTTATACTTATTTTGGGTATTTTTATCGGATTTTTGACCAATTTTTTAAATTCATAAATTAAATTATGGGAGTGTTTTAATGAACGAATTAATATGTTTTTGGCATAGCTAAATCTGAATTTCAAGTTTATTTTAATTTTAAAAGTCTTCTTCACACCAAAAATCGCAAAAAATCTCAACCTTTTGCTTTTTTCCTCGGTTTTTTATAGATTTTCTAAATAAATATTAAATTTTCGAAAATCTGCACCAAACCAAATTAAAGTATAAGCAAAATTTCCTAAAGATGCACTGGTTAATTTTTATTTTGCGATATATTCTGTATGTTTTATAGTATTTTGAAAAGCATTTTTTTTGTTTTTATATACAAAAAAAAGTGATGAACGATCGATTTCTCCCACTACAGCTCTAAAGATAATTAACTTACCGAAAATAGTTTATACCAAATGAAAGATCATTTCATTTCCTACAAAATGCACTATTTTACTTTAATTTTATAATAATAAGTATTGACGCTAGAGTGCACTGAATTACAGCTGTTTATTAACTTTACACGAAAACATGATTAAATAAAACAAATTAAGTTAATGATTTACCGGGTTAAAATGTTGGAATGAATTCAAAATAACAAGTGAAAATTGGTGTAGAAGTAAAAGATAATGTCCTGATCATTATTCCAAAATTACCAAAAAATCACACCAAGGGAAAATCCACCACTTTGAAAAAACCACCGGCATCTTTGACTCTCAATTTAAGCATATTGATAAAGGAGTTCCCTCTTTACGCAGCAAAGAAATTGCCCAAAAAAAGCATTATTGTAGCTGGAAAAAACTGGAATTTTAATGTCGAATATTTAAAAAAAACTATTTTCAATCGATTTAGGTAAATTAAGGCTTAAAATGTAATTTATTTATTCAACAAAAGCATACATATGTTACGGGCAAAGTGATTAATTGGGAATTATTAATAATGCCCAGAACGAAGGCGGGTAAAGTGATAAATTTCATTGATTAATGCCATTGAATTTATCACATTGCCCTCCTCTACCTCGGGCATAATGCCCGATTTATCACATTCCCCATAACATATATACGTGCACGGTCAAAACTAGCACCGTTTGGCTTCATCTGAATAAAAAATAATGGACAAAATTGTCTAATTAAAGAAACATACTCTGCTCCAAACGATTTAGCAATCAAACGCTCCAACTCTTGTTCATAATTTTCATTTAATAATTAAACAAATAAACTACATTTTAAGCATAAATGTATTTAAATAGCTCGAACAGTTTTTGAAATATTTGACTTCAAAATTATAATTTATTCGAAAGCAATTGAATTTGAAAATCTAATATTAATTAAATTTTTTAATTTTTTAAACTGAGTGAAAATAAGTTCAATGTAAACAAGGTTAAAAATCATTAGTTTCCATATTGTTTTGCGCGTTTTAGTCCTTTACCCCAATAATATGAAAACTATTTTTGTTATTAAAATTCATAACAAGAAAATCATATTAAATGAAAACGAATCAAAGCAATTTTAACCAGTTAGCACAGTTACATTTTTGTTCTAAAGAAACCTATCTTTAGATGCCATGTCTAGCATCCTTCAAATCATCGTTAACAATGTTTCGTATGAAATAAATACAATGAGAACATAACACTATTTTATCCACATAATTATGACTACTTTTATTAAAGTTTTTCTTTCTCTTACTATTATTTAAAAATTATAAATATACATAACAATTTAATATTAACAGGTGTTTGGAAAGAACAAATGGTCGACCATCACACTATTAGGTGTTACCAAATAAACTAATTTAAGATAGCTGTACAGAGTTTTGTTGATACACATACACAACATTATGTCTTTCAAGGGACCTACGTAAAGCGACGTATAATTGAAAAATCTTTATTTGTATCATAAGAAGCAGTTCAGAATAATATTTTTTAATTCAATTATAAAATTTATTAAAATATAAGAATTTAAAGTTTGTCATGTATGTCACTAGGGCTTGACCGATGGCACTTTTTGGCCGATGGCTGATGTTTTCAAATTTTAACATCGACCGCCGATGCCGTTGGCCGATGTTGCCAAATTTTAACATCGGCCACCGATGGCTATTTTTCAAACAATCGGCGCCGATGCATCGGTTGAGCTCTAGCATTTATGTTTTTTTGGGCCGATGGGCCGATGTTTTTAAATTTTAACATCGGCCGCCGATGCCGATGGCTATTTTTTCAAACATTCGGCGCTGATGCATCGGTCATGCCCTATATGCACCTTTTGCATTTTTTAACAGTTTCAATATCCTGCATTTTATATTTTTCCCTTTAATATATTTTATCAGTCTTCTAAATTGAATCTCTTATTTCTGAAACATGTCAAATGCCCACTTCTTGTTTTGAGATAATCGAGAAAACCTGTATAAAAACTCGCCACATTTTTATGAAAATGTTTAGTAATTTTTTTTTCTTAAAGTAGACCTTAATTGAATATTTTTCAAGCAAAAAGAATTTTTTTAATGTTTTTATTCTTGTCAGAAAAGTTATTAAAAAATTTGCATTCGACAGATATCTGCAATAAACAAAGTATTCAAGCCTATTTCCATAGTTTAACTTTACATGGTTAAAAGTTAGTTTTTGTGTTGTTAAAAGTAGGAGTATTAGTTGAAAATACACATTTTCTTGTTAAATACTAACCTATTAAATTATTATAGAATTTTTTATATTTTTTTCTCTTTTGGTTAGTAGATGTATATATACCTCTTTTATAAACGATTTCAACTCCAGTCACAAAAATAGTGGTCAGCCAATCCAGAATATTAGTATAGACACCTTCGAAGTCAATTACGTAGGTTTTTTTAGATGGAAATTAGTGGACAGTGAATCGATTTTGCTTTAAAAGGCTATACAATCAGTTAATTCGTTCAATATAATGATCTGGGGTATAGTTGTCCTCTTTTCATAAAGGGATTCCTCGATCTAAAATCTCAATCACATGGATGTAATAAAGGGCCACAAGCATAAACATTTTAAATGTATAGCTACCAAAACGTCCTTATTCTTGAGATTCGCACAAAAACTTTAAAAATATGGTTTTTACTATGGCTTGATGGATCTAACGGATAATCTCTAAAGGATAAATTTTCCAATTGAATATAGTGTTTGTATATATTGAATAAAAAAAAGCAGTCCCAAACAAGCTACAGATGAGACGGCATGAAAAAAATTCCCCGCAGTTTAAGTGCAGAAACCTGTCAAACGACGTCGTTTGACATGTTTCTACACTAAAGCTGAAATTTAAGATGGTGGAAAACTATTTTAAAATCACGTAATTTTTATAATTTTACTTCAAAATGTGCGTTTACCCCTAAAGAATCCCATGATACCAATAACTCATTTTTGAAAAAGTGGTGTTTGACATGTTTCAGAATTAAGCGATTCAATTTTGGCAGATTTATTTCATTTCCTAAATTAGTGAAATCAACAATAATCATTTGCTAATTAGAAAATTTATATTAATAATAAAATAAAATGGATAAACAAAAATTAAAATAGTTTAACCATAAATATTAAATTTACAAGCTTATTTTTAAAAGCTAAAAATTTTAAAATAAACTTCTCTCTGCTTCAATAATTAAAAATAAATATATTGAAAACCGATTTACTAGTTCTGTGGGTTACCAGACTTCAGTACTTGGCGATTGGCGACTAATTCAGATTTCCCATGTTATTTTTTCGAATTTTAACACTCTGCCATTTCTTTTCTTGATGACCAAATTAAGTGAAACTTGGTTTTTAGGGGTTTTGTAGTATGCTCTTTCAAAAAATCGAATAAAAATTGGGGTGTTCTTTGAAAAAATTTGGACTTCTTATTCCTCTGCGCCAGAAGACGACCTCTGAGAGAAAAATAGTCAATTAGTGTTTTCAAGCTTATACTAAACCCTGAAAAATGACACCAAAAGCATCTTTCTAACCCCACCCGTTCGCACGCAAAGTCTACTGTAACGTTTTTTTTTGCGGGAGCTGTACAATTTATCTTTCAACAGAGTTTTTCTTGCAACGACGTTCTAAAGAAAATGGCGAATTTTGTTTTCTTGTGAATGAAGTTTCACGACTAGTTTGAACACAATTTGCAACTATCTTTATCCTTTTCAAAGTTGATACGAAGTCTAGAATCAACTGTTAATATTATTTTCTTTGGAAACGAAGTCCGGTTTCTTGAATCTTCACCTTCACCTACGCAATATGCGTTAGAATGGAGGAAGAGGATACAGAATCTATGTGCGTTAACGACTCAATCCTCGATAGGAAAACAAAAATAATCTCAAGCCTACATCTAGCCTTCGAGGACGATATAAAACAACAAATCCAATTTGCATCAATCGGAGTAACAACCTTCACCATCATTTTTTCTGCAAGTAACAACATCTCATCTATCCCCAAAGACCCATACAAGTTAAAGCTCTTTCTAACCGAATCAATCTCTCATCATAATGAGATAGAAAAAGCAGTAAACACAAGACAAGGAAAACTACTACTGCAAACCAGCGGCCCTAACGCTGCCATAGAACTAAGCCAGATCACCGAGATCTTGGGCGTCCCAGTCACGGCCAAATGCCCAGTAGATCAGATAACCTCTAAATTCTTACTCAGGAATATTCAAACGTCATTGGACCCAGAAGTACTAATAAACGAAATTGAAGCAAACGGCGTAGTTGTCAACAACATAAGACGATTTAATCGAAAGGGCACAAGTGAACCTTCGGAATCAGTTCTGGTTACCATTTATGGCAATACCGTTCCCTCAGAGATCAAACTCTTCTACACAACTATAAAACTAGAAAAGTTCATCGACTCCCCCCGCCAATGCGGTAAATGCTACAAGTATAACCACTCAATGAAATCGTGTAAATTGACGGAAGATCTATGCTCAAACTGCGGATTGGCTCACACAGATAAGTGCACGATCCCAATCCCAACTTGTCTTAACTGCGAGGGTCCGCACCTGGCTACGGAAAAGACTTGCCCATCCAGGAAAACGGAAGAAAAAATTCTAAAATTCAAGTGCCTAAACAACCTAACCTTTGCAGAAGCACGAAGATTTTTCGCTAACAAGGAAAAAAAAACTACGCTGCTGCCGTTCAAGCAGCCCCTCCAACGACTGCCCCTGCCCAATCAGTCTATTCAAAATATCATAGAGCAAGCTGTTAAGGAGACAACCCAAGCGTTGACTGCCATCTTTGACGCAAAACTTGACGACCTCAAAAGATCCTTCGAAAGCCAAATCATCAACCTACACAACCAAATCTCTCAGTTAAAAGAAAGCTACAAACCAATACCTTCCCCACCATCCCCAAAGAGGAAACCTTCAAAACTACCCAATACTGACAATCAGAACCAAGCTGATCCTAACAAATTTGACCCTTCGAATCCCCTACAAAGAAGAAAAGCAAAAGCGGGAACGCGAAACCAAAACGATAGCCCGTATCCCTCAAACCATGACCCACATCACTCATTGGAACAGTTTTAGCATTAAAACCAAAAGATCTTGGTTAAAAGATCCTTTCTTTACCACCTCGGCGATCCTCCTCTTGCAGGAGACCTTTCTGAAACCCAGTGATAAACTCTCAATCAAAGACAAAGTGACATACCGGAAAGATAGACTTCACGGGAGAGGAGGAGGCATTATCACCGCTGTAGACAAATTCCTCCCATCACAACCCATAAACTTCAACATCCCAAACGCTGGACCCATTGAATACATGGCTCACAAAGTGGCATTCAAAAACTTCATCTTGACAGTTGTCAATGTCTACATTCCTCCGAACACACCTTCTGTACAATTTCTTTCCAGTCTCCTGCCTCAGATCGAACCCCCTTTCCTAATCGCTGGAGACTTCAACATCCACCATCCAGCCCTAGGAAGCTCCTCGAGCAGCGTACAAGCCAACGAATTCATCGATTGGATCTTGGGAAATGATCTCTGCCTCCTGAATACCTCGATTCCTACTCATTACAAAATAAATTGCTCCCCCTCTCTTCTTGACCTAAACATTATCTCCTCTGATCTGCTAGCCTACTCAACATTCCAAGTACACCCCGATCCCTTCGAGAGTGATCACTCTCCAACTCGTATAACCATCCAAATCTCTGGCTGGACCGACCGTCATCCGATTATGCGATCCCAGATTAACTGGACGAAAATACTCCACTTCGTAAATTCCAAGATTGAATCATCAAACTTTTCGAACCCAAATCAATTCATCAAAACATGCCAAGCATCTATATCGAGAAACAAAACAGCCCTCAAAATCCCCAACAGAACAAATCCTCCATGGTGGTCCCATCGCTGCTCCAAGCTCCTTGGCCAAAAGAGAAAATTATGGAGAGAAGCTAAAAGATCATCCGACATTGGTAAATGGATTCTTTACAAGAAGACCTCTGCGAAACTCAGGAAGGAAATAAAACACCTTTCATTCTCATACTGGGATGCTGTCTGTAACAACAAAGGTGGCTCCGCGGACATTTTCAAAATCCTCAGGGCCCTCCGCGGAAAGCCCTCCACTGACCAACATCTGATAATCAAATCTGACGGAATCCAGATTCTTGATCCTCTAACTCAAGCCAACAAGTTTGCACACTGCACAGTTCTACACCAAACCCCCAGGGAAAAAATACATACCCATAGACTGTAGCACAACAAGGGAATTCTCGTATAACCTCCCTTTTTCTATCTCGGAGCTAAACCAAGCTATCAGAAAAACAAAGATCTCCACACCTGGCCCAGATCAGGTCTCAGCCAGGCTCTTTAAAGGTCTGACCGAAAACTCACTCGAGACACTCCTCAATATAATAAACCAAAGTTGGCTGAATTCCTCAGTCCCGCAAGAGTGGACTCAATCGACCATAATCCCAATCCTCAAACCTGGCAAAGACTCATCCCTAACCGACTCCTACCGCCCAATTTCCTTAACCCAAGTAATATGTAAAATAACGGAAAGGATGCTGGTTAAACGCTTAATTGACCACACCACTGAAATAAACTTCTTTCACCATCTTCACTTCGGATTCCTACCCAATCGAGGAGTCGATAGAGCAACTTCATCCCTACATCATAAAATCGTCCGGGCTAGACAGAATGGAAACTTCATCTCATGCATTGCTCTCGACATAAAATCCGCATATGACTCGGTGTGGCCCGATGGTCTTCTTTTCAAACTGACCCAGGCGCAAATTTTAGGCACAACAAATCTTTGGATTGCCAATTTCATCAGCGAGCGTCACTTCCAAGTGAGATGGAGAGGCATTTTGTCAGCCCCCTCCTCCCTCCATAGGGGCGTACCTCAAGGGTCCGTCCTTGCTCCCTTCCTATTCATGGTATATATATCTGACCTTTTTGAGGTTTTGCCATCGGGAGTCGAGTGTATCATATACGCAGACGATATCTGGCTCATCTGCGAAGCGCAATCCATGGAAATGATCCACCACCTACTTCAGCTTGCCCTCACCAAGACCAAGGAATGGTGCACAGAATGGGAACTGCAACTGGATCCAAAGAAATGCAATGTTATAAACTTCTCAGCCAAAAGACAACAACCATGCTTCGACTTCTTCTTCGGAAATCAGTCTATCCCGTGGGTTACCCATATGAAAATCCTGGGCCTCTTTTTCTCTAAGAACCTCACGTTTACCCATCACTTCACACAAAAAAAGAAATCGGTTATCAAGAGAACAAATGCTCTAAAAGCTATAGCGGGGAAAAGGTGGGGAGCTCGTTCTCACCATCTTGTCCAAATAGTGGAATCTTACATCCGTCCTACGATAGATTACGGCTGCCAGGTCTTCATCTCGGCCAGCAAATCAAGGCGAAAGGCCCTCGACGTACTATACAACTCTGCCCTTCGCATCGCCACAGGTCTTCCTGTTTGGACCCCTCTTCCACTTATCTATAAAGAAGCAAATTCCCAACGCGCGGCTGACAGACACCTCATGCTGGCTCTCCGGTTTTTCATAAAAAGCATAAGCCGTCCGATCTCCCCTACCTCGACAATTTGGATGCCTTATATCCCGGAAAACCTCTGCTACCCTCCATCCTTAACTACCATCGGTATTAACTGGCTCAAGGAAAAAGGAATAAACCTTCAAAACATCCTAAAGTCCCCGTCTCCTCCAATCCCATGGGTATCCAACGTCTCCCTTCACTCATCTGACCTCCCTTTCCAGGACAAAAGCCTACCGGATAACATCATACGCTCCCTATTCGAAGCCTTCTGCAACAGCCTCAAACCCATACCATCTTTCATATATACAGACGCCTCGAAGCAAGACGATCGAGTTGGAATAGGAATAATCAATACCTCAAAGGGAATCGTAATATCTGGTAGCGGAAATTCTCTGAATTCCACCTTCACAGCTGAAGGAGCAGCAATTTATCTGGCAGTCAAACACCTCTGCACCCTCAAACAAAGCTATTTTCTCTTCACAGATTCATTATCTTGTGTTAGAGCCTTGGAGAAAGTGAATGATCGCTCTCCCACCATCATCCTCAACATCGCTTCAATCATACACCAAAATTCCACCAAGTTCATCTCCTTGAACATAGTTTGGATCCCGGCTCACAGTGGAATTCCAGACAACGAAAAGGTTGACAAACTAGCCAAGGTTGCCGTCCACTCTAGCCCTGTCTGGAAAAAAGTCTCGCCTGAGGACCTCTCCACATGGATTTCCCGTGACCTCCACCAAAAAGCACTCTCAGACTGGGAAACCTCCAAATACGCAGAAAATTTCAAACACATGGATTCTTCCTTATCCCAGAAACGGTCCCTACTTGCCAAGAACCCCTGTACCTCTCGAGAAGAGGACGTTATCTTGGCTCGTATACGTACCCGCAGCGTCCCAACCCAGGCCAAACTTCATCGCTTCCACCTAACTCCCTCCCCGAACTGTTCATGCGGGGACGAGGAAACAATTGACCATATAATCCTTAGATGCCCTATCTACGAACATCAACGACAGGCCCTTAGAAAATCTTTTGGAATAGGCCCTATTTCTTTCTCGTGCCTTCTATATACATCAGACGACGTAGAATCTAAAAACAAAGCCAAAGCTTTTCTTCAATTTGTAAAAGCTACAGGCCGTTTCTAACGGCTGACATAGCTCATTCCCCCCAAAAAAAACACAGCTCACGGAAGAAAAAAAAATAAAGTAAATCTAGGACTTGAAAATTAACGTTTTGCAGAGAATTCCCCATGCGAGAATAATCTCCTACCTTATGACTCCATTCCTTCTGCAAACGTTTTTCCTCCCATGCGTGCTATATGCCGGCCTCGTTGCTGTAGTAAAGAGCACCACAACCCTCCCCAATCAACAACAATCTTTCAACAGAGGAGTTTTGAAAAGTCTGTTTCAGGATATAAAAACAGTTGTAACATTAATAGCGATAATAAAATAGTTTGCATTTACCTGGTGTCTAAATTTTAGTTACAATATTGTGGCGTCCGCGACAGTTAAAGAAATTTTGCAAGTCTTAAGCAAGTACGTCCGGGTTCAAGATGAAGTTTAATTTAATTTAAGAATTCAACTATAAAGCTTTGATTTGAATATGACAGAAAAGCCAGAGGTAAGTTCCGCTGAGTTATGTCTGCGAGCAAAAAGAGCAAGTTGCCGTCGTTTTTTTACAATTGCCGCAAATCAGTTTGAGGAAATTCAAAAAGCAGTAAAAACAGACACAGATATTCATATTCAATATGGGAAAATAGTGGAAAAAGCTGAAAGATTATTCAAAATTGACGAAGAAATGGAAAACTTATACGATTTTGAAAGTGAGGATTATGAGTCATCCGAGGAGTACAGAGATAGATTGAGATAAGTATTTACCAGAGAAAATACTACACCAAAGAGAGAGATGGATGCTATAATGATGGAAATATTCTCATTGGAAAAGGAAATTTGAATCTTCCAAAGCTACAGTTGAAGGAGTTTGATCTCAAGCCCAGAGGTGTCGCGAAAAAACAGTTCAAAACAAAAACCGTTCAAAAAACAAAAAAACTCGTAGCTTTACACATGTAATAAATTTGATTGTTTTTTATTGAACGGTTTTTGCATTGAACGGTTTTTTCGTATATCCAGCCCAGATCATGGGTCGCTTTTTGGGGACAGTTTCAAAGAATACATAAGGATGAAAGCATTCCAGAGGAGGACAAGTTCCAATATCTTCTGTCTTCAATCAAGCCTAAAACCAAAGGACGTGACATCGTTGAAAGCTATCCGCCTTCAAAAGGCAATTACAAAAAGGTCATAGAACATTTAGAGGCAAGATGTGCTTATTGAAGTTTATATCAGAGATCTTCTGGCTTTGGTGGGTCACAAATCCACAATGAAATTGACTGATTTATATGATCGGCTTGGATCGCACTTAAGAGCTCTTGAAACGCTGGGGGTCACGAGTTCTAATTACGCTGCGATGTTATTTCCTGTGGTTGAGTCGTGTTTACCAGCAGATACTCTTAAGGCCTGGGACAGGTGCAGGATGAACAAAGAAGAAAAAATAGACCATGAGGTTTTAACGAAAGAGCGCGACTTAGAGGATTTGATGTCTTTCCTTCGACATGAAGTGGAATGTGAAGAACATCGTTTTCTCGCAGAACAGTCTTTTGCAGATGTGAAGGTCAATGATATCCAGAGACCACTTCAGAAGGACCTATCCACTGCTGCAACTTTGTTCAATAATCCGTCAACAGGAAGAAGTTGCATTTTCTGCGATGACTCTCATTCTCATTCAAGAGAAGTTTGTCCGAATGTGAGTTCAATGAGCTTTGAGGATAGAAAAGAACAAGTCATGAGGAAAAGATGCTGTTTGGTGTGTCTTCGTCCTGGACATATAGCCAAGAAGTGCCGCAGCAACGTTAAATGTTTCATTTGTAAAAGAAGGCACTACGCATTTCTCTGTCCGGATTTACGCAAGGGTACGCCTCCTTCTACTAGAGAGTCTTTAGTGGTGGAGGAGAAACCCATAGAAGCCTTATTCACGAGAGGTGAATCAGAAAGAGAAATATACCTTAAAACAATAAGGATAAGAATTCGTCACAGGGGCAGAGAGGCGTGCGTAAGAGTGTTATTAGATGATGGATCACAACGATCCTACATTGAAACAAGTCTTGCAGAAGAATTAGGACTAGCTCCTACGGGAAAAGAAGTTTTATGTCAGGGTCTATTTGGAGGGGGAATATCCCCAGCTGCCGAACATAAGAGCTACACAGTAACCGTGGAGAGCATGGATTGCAAGTATTCTGTTCCCTTGTCTTTACTTGATCAGTCTAAGATTTGCTCGTCGCTCCCAAGGATATCTGATAATAATCTACTACAGGAACTAGTTTCTAAGGGAATCAGCTTAACTGATGTGGGTGAAGACACGCCCCCCATCAGAATGCTCTTGGGAGCTGACGTACTGGGAGGTATCTTAACGGGAAGGATAGAAGTCAGTCGGGTTTATCAGCGGTAGAGACAAGGCTTGGTTGGGCAATTTTGGGACTGGGAAAAAGGAAGCAAGTCGTCAACATGGTATCCCTGGCTTTACAGAGCTCAGATTTGAGCAACTTATAAATGTATTTTAAGAAATATTTAAAAAAATAAATTTATAAACTCCCCCCCGTGCAAGGCCGGGTATAACAGCTAGTACTATTATAATTGTGAATGTTTGTCTGTATGATTGTTACTCTTTCACGCAAAAACTACTGAATGGATTTTAATGAAATTTTACAATAATGTAGCTTATACATCAGAATAGGACATGGGCTATAATTTATAAAGAGAAAATCAGTCCTTCATTCTTTTTTCCCATTTTTCCTGCTTTTTTTCACTTATTTTTCCGCGTTTGAAAACCTGTTTTACCAGTCATGCAAGCCAATAATAGGAAACTTTAGTATAGTACCAGTGTTGTAGTTACTAGGCCATTTTATTAATCTCTATATAAATAAAAACGTTTGTGGCTGTGTGTGTATGTATGTGTGTTCCGCATCTCCTTTTAGACCACACCGAAGGCGTGGACATTTCCTCCATTTCAAGATTTTTTCCTTGAAATAAATATATTTACTGAAAAATAAAATTTTTTTCATGGAAAACGAGTTAAAAATAAAACATTGTTTCAAATGAGACAGATCACTAGACTTTTTCTTTTACTAAACTTTTTATTATAGATTCAAATTTGTTTTTTATAAAGGCACCAAGATATTTAACATTATCAGGAACATCGGGATTGTAAAAAGTGACAAGAACACCAGGATTGGATAATTACCGGGAACACCGGGATAGGAAAGAGGCGCCTGGGATACCGGGATGATTTGTAATATTGCTAATTTACAAAATTATAAATTTATTTTAAGAAAACTTTAAAAAAATTAATTTATACACCCCACCCGTGCAAGGCCGGGTATAACAGCTAGTACTATTATAATTGTGAATGTTTGTCTGTATGTTTGTTACTCTTTCACGCAAAAACTACTGAATGGATTTTAATGAAATTTTACAATAATGCAGCTTATACATCAGAATAGGACATAGGCTATAATTTATAAAGAGAAAATCAGTCCTTCATTCTTTTTTTCCCATTTTTCCTGCTTTTTTTCACTTATTTTTCCGTGTTTGAAAACCTGTTTTACCAGTCATGCAAGCCAATAATAGGAAACTTTAGTAGTACCAGTGTTGCAGTTACTAGGCAATTTTATTAATCTCGATATAAATAAACACGTTTGTGGCTGTGTGTGTATGTATGTGTGTTCCGCATCTCTTTTTAGACCACACCGAAGGCGTGGACATTTCCTCCATTTCAAGATTTTTTTCCTTTGAAATAAATATATTTACTGAAAAATACAATTTTTTTTTAATGGAAAACGAGTTAAAAATAAAACATTGTTTCAAATGAGACAGATCTCTAGAATTTTTCATTTACTAGACTTTTTATTATAGTTTCAAATTTTATAAAGCCACCAAGATATTTAACATTATCAGGAACATCGGGATTGTAAAAAGTGACAAGAAACCCGGGATCGGAAAATTAGCGGGAACATCGGGATAGGAAAAATTACCGGGTTATAAAAATTACCGAGAACACCGGGATAGGATATTCACCATAAAGACACCGGGAACACCGGAATATAAAAATTACTGGAAACACCGAGATAGGAAAATTACCCTGAACGCCAGGATTAGAAAAATTACCATGACCACCAGGATAGGAAAAATTACAGAGAACACCGGGATTAGAAAATTACCGGCAATACCGGGATAGGAAAGAGGTGCTTGGGATACCGGGTTGATTTGTATTATTGCTAATTTACAAAATTATAAATGTATTTTAAGAAAACTTTAAACAAAAATAAATTTATACACCCCACCCGTGCAAGGCCGGGTATAACAGCTAGTATCTAATATTATTTTGACTAAACTAATATTTTTTTAGCTATATAATCTTGGAACTGATATTCAATGAAATGTTTTAACATATTGTTGCTTTTATCAAATGCATTGTTGTACAGTACTGCAAACAAAAAACGACTCAGTCTTCGTATCTCCGGAACGGCTCGTGATACAAAGACAAACAAGGTATCATTTTTCATGATTTTAAGTATTCTTTTACCAAAAATTTTTTCAAGTTCTTGGGGGGTCATCTTCATATTAAACGAAGCACCAACTTTCGTTTTTCCTATGGGAGACATCAAATATTATAATTTATTCTGAAAGAGAACCCCCCCCCATAACCCCTAAATACGAAGTTTCATATCTCTGCGTCCACAAGTAGACCCCCCAGAAATTTTTAAAAATTAGAAAAATCCGATAAGTTATCTCCTGATAGCAAAAATTGGTATCGGTCAGAGCTCAAAACAGAAATCGGCTTAAATACATTTGGCGACTTATCTATAATTTGGCGCATTTTTTTTTCAAATACTTGTGCTTTTAAGTCGGGACTGGTTCTGGTAATAGCGGGTTTCCTAACTACATTTTGTGTGCTTTTTCGGGAAGATGCTTAGTGAAAATAGCCATTTTGTTCCTCAGAATCAGTAGTTTTCGAATCGCAATGGTGGACAGCCGAATGTAAAAATTTTTATGCCCGTTTTCTCCGAGGTTCGTGTTTATAGCCGTAAATTAACGTAATGAAAGGTGCCATTCTACTCTCAGGCGAAGAAGAATTAGCGTAATAGAAATCCGTCAAAGCTCTCTAGGGATAGGGAGAAGGGCAGAAAAAAAACACGAAAACATAAAAAAAATTCGGTACCAAAAAAGGTTAAATGTTTTGTAAAAGGATACTTAAATGGGGGAAAATGGCAAAAAAAATCGGTTTTCAACGGTGTGCATACATAAAATAGGGGCTGAAAGTCGAAGGCAAAAAGAACACGAAATTCTTAAAGTTTAAATCGTTCAAAAACTTATTTTTCACCATGAAGAAGCAAAAATTTCAGGCTAGTTTTTCCCTTTAGATACTTAACAATACGAAATACCATGGTAGATATTTGGGACCTGCGATTAGGTAGAAAAATATTCTATAATAATTAGAAGGGCAGAAAAAAATATTCCAGTTTTGATACTCTTCGTGGGAGTAAAATTCAAAAATTTCTACTTTTAGTAGAGTCATAAGTGGTGCAAATAAAGAAGACTGATGCTTGACTTGTAGAAAACCCCTTTAGAAAAGCTTTCCTCACATTGTAAGGTGGGATGGAAGCGTTAAATGGAATATTAGGAGTTATTTATAATGTTTCATGAGAAAATAGGGTCCATTTTAGTGTAATAACGTAGAAATCTATAAGACTCTGTATCTGTAGAACTGGCAATGCGATAATAAGGAACTTTCATTATCAACCGAGCGGGGATATTGATTGGGGCAGAAAAAAGTTTAAATTATATTTTACAGAGAAAAAGAGTAACTATCCAGTTTATAAGGTTTTCAGGACTGAAAAATTTGTTTCAGGACACTCAGGGTCAGGGTTGGCAAAAACCCGGGTTTTTTTTTTAAAAACCCAAGTGGTTTGGGTTTTTTCGGGTTTTTTCAATAAAACCCTGAAAAAACCCACATAAAACTTGGTTTTTTTCGGAAAAAGTTTGGTTTTTTTTCAAAATGAAGTGATTTTCTCCTATAAATTAAGTGGATTTTTTCAAATTTGAGTGAATTATTTCTATGTTTAATGTGTTCTGTCAAAATAACAAGTTTTTCCACAGTTAAGTGGGTTTTTCAAAGTTTTTATGCTTTGAAAAACCCACTGAAATTGTAAAAACATCCCTTATTTACTACAACCTGGTTCAAATTTTGAAAAAACCCACTAAAATTTAAAAAATATCCTAAAATTTAAATAACCCATTCAATATTGAAAGAAATCTAATTAACTTTGAAAAACCCACTGAAATTGAAAAAATACCATTTAATTTTTAAAACCTAGTTTAAATTTTGAAAAACACCCTTTAAAATTAAAAAAATATCCGAAACTTTGAAAAAACGCATTAAATTTTGAAGGAACTGCCAAAATCTTGATTTTTCTTGAAAAAACCCAAAAATTGGTCCAAAATGTGGGTTTTTTCACTTGGGTTTTTTTGAAAAAACCCATTGGGTCCAACCCAATTGGCCAACCCTGCCCCATTGGGCCAACCCTGCTCAGGGTGGTCTATTTTGAAAAGAATAACTCAGCTTTGGGGGGTTGAAAGGATGAAATAGAATACAAATTCTATTTTTTGACAGATAGCGTGAAATTTCTTGAAAGAGTTATATCAAACAAGTCAATTTCTCTCTCTCCAACTTTCTAGATCGGATCACCCGACAATGGAATTTGGGGCCGAGATAAGGGTAGGTGGTCGACGCAGAAAAAATATCCACAAAATGAGAAAATTCATCAGATATGAATGCGAGACCCATATTAAAATGTGTTTCATGGAGGGTAGCAGGATAAAATAGAATATTAGGGAATGTATTAGGAAATAATAAAGTATTACACAATGCAAGAATTTCTATTTCTTATCACAACCTTTTTTAAAATATGTTAGAAAAATATAAGAATATTTAACACCGTTTCTTACAGCTTAAAAAATAGAGAACTAAGCATTTGTTTTTATAAATCAGATGTCAAACTGAAAAATTATTTATTTAGCTATGTATAAATTCCAAAAAATGCCAGTATATGATGAATTTCAGCCAATAATGAAATCGTCGGAAAAACTTTTTCTTTATAAAAGAAAAACTAATCATGGAAGAACTGATATTTAAAACAAACATACGATTATTTTTTATAAAAAGATTGACATTTCGTTTTTTTTAAAATTCCGATTAGTTTTGGAATTATTGACATTCGAAGTTCTTTCCGTTCACTAGGGAAACAAATGTATTTTATATGTCTTGATATTTCTTTCTTGGATAACTTTCACTAGTGATATGAGTTTGGCTCGATGGTTGGCGACCATTTTTAGGTATTGCGCTTTCCTACAGAGCGCACAGAAATATCCTGGCCTAGTACTCGTAGAGAAGGCTCGATGAAAGTTTGAAATAGGAAATTTAACATAGGATGCTTCAAATTTTAAAAATTTTTGGGGGGTCTACTTGTGGACGCAGACATATGAAACTTCGTATTTAGGGGTTATGGGGGGTTCTCTTTCAGAATAAATTATAATATTTGATGTCTCCCATAGGAAAAACGAAAGTTGGTGCTTCGTTTAATATGAAGATGACCCCCCAAGAACTTGAAAATTTTTTTGGTAAAAGGATACTTAAAATCATGAAAAATTATACCTTGTTTGTCTTTGTATCACGAGCCGTTCCGGAGATACGGAGACTGAGTCGTTTTTTGTTTGCAGTACTGTACATATGTTAAGAATATTCTCAAAAGACATTTTGTCTTCAAAGAAGCAAGGCTTTGTATTTAATACATCATCTGCTTTAATTAAGTTTATCCTTTCTTAATCTGAATTTGCTCTGTATTTTTCAAACTGAGATTACAATTCTTTAAAAGGATGTCTGTGATATACCATTGTAATTCCCAGTGAAACTACTGTTGACTCTGCTTAAGCTTATCAATTGCTTGTTACTATGGAATCAAATCAATTTAAATTTAACCATTAAAATATTTTTAATTCATATCTAATTTCTGGTAAAATTGATAACTTGTGGTCTCTATGACAAAATATTGGTGGGTGTTTTTTCTTTCTTCGATAAATTTTGGAATTTCTATGGATAATGACTTTTTTTGTGAAATCCTAGGCTTAGCAAAATGTCTCTAGGTCAGTGTTTCCCAACCTTTTTCGGCCCACATGCCCCACCAAAGTCTTTCTAAATTTTTCCATGCCCCTGGTCTCATTTTGAGAGGGAGCCAAAATTATTTCTTAGCCCCCCTCCTATGTATATTTAATGTCTAATGAAGCTTTTCAGAACATTTTTTGGTAGAATTTGCATGCTAAAGAACGAAATCAAGTTATGAGTAATTAAGTACCAAGGGGGGTCTGGGGTCCTCTCCCCCCAGCAAATTTTTGGAAATTTGGCTCTAGGAAGCAGGTTTTTAACTAGTTTGGTACCCCTAGTTGGGAAATTTTGGATATAAATTTTTAGGTAAGATTTGCATTTTGATGAACCTAATATAAAAAAGTTTCAATATAAGCATTCTCAAAACAAAGATATGTTGGGTCATCCCCCAGAAAAGGTTTGGAAATTATACTCTAAAAACAGGGTTTCAACTTGGTTTTGATACATACTGGTCCAGATTTCAGACATACATTCTCAGATAGGATACTAATAGGATCAGATTTTGATAAAATTCTTTTTAAAAAGTTTTTTTTAATTTTTCCCCTGGATTGGCTCAACCTGGAGGGCAATTTGGTTGAAAATTTTAAAATTGCCCCCTAGAAAATGATAGTGCACCCCACGTTGGGAAACGCTGCTCTAGGTACTGATCAGCCAACGATGGTAAAAGAGTCACGTAATTTTTACAGATAGTTGGGTAACCGGTGATTGTTGGGGTCTTGCTTCTATATACAAGCAAATGTCTCTTCCTCTTTCGATCAACTGCCCCTCAACTTCCACCTGTCTCCCCTCCCAAATACTAGTTCCAGCGTTGTAAAAATCGTGACCCTTTTACTATCGTTGGTTCAGCAGTATCTTGCATTTTTTATGTGCTCTTTCTGAATATGGAATAAAAATAATGGTGGGTGAGAGCAGCACCATAGAAAAAGAAATATTGCATTGTGAATAAAGTTTCTAAAAATGGACAATAATTGTCCATTTAAAATAATAATTATTATTATAGTTATTTTCCGAGACTCCATAAAAATCTTAAAACAAGTTAAGGTTTTTAATTCTAAAATTAAAAAATTTTCCATAATGTTTTTTTTATTTCTTTTTGCCTGATACTGAAGCTAGTTTTTGCCCTTGAGTTTTTATCTATGAATAAGTTCTAACTGTTTTACACTCCTTTGAATGGTTTATTCAAAAATCCACTTACAACATTTACCATACATTCTTAAGAAAAAATTCCAGTAATAATATTCATAAACAAATTACTATTTAAATTACATAGTTCATATTAAGATTGTTTACTTTTTATATAATTTACATCTTCAACATCCATTTCAATTAAGCAATTTGCTAGTTTCTTACAAGCTTTTTTTCTTTTTCTAACCTATGTATTGTTCAAACTATTTGTATGGTGTTACTTGTATAATATTTATCGTATAAATTCAGTTGAAATATGTATTCATTGAAAGAATAAAATATTCCAATTTAATCATTTCTCACTACAAAATGAAAGTACTGCTAATGATTTTCCACAATTTTTAAGTGTATATATATTTCCTTTTGGAACCTTAAAGGAATCTTTGCATTTGAGATATAGTTTAGCACTACTTATATTTAGAACAACATAACCTTTCATGACTACAAAATGCATGTCATATTCAGGTGTTAGATCTTTGGTTTTATGACCTGCTTTAATCTTGAAAAACCCAGATGACATATGTCTACTTTCTAAAGTTTTAACAATATTAAAACCAGTATTCTGACTGAAGTTGTCGGACAAAATATCTTCATAATGTGTATGTAGTACAATCTTTTTGGTACCTTTTTTCTTATTTAAAATACTAATCTTTTTTTGTTTTGAGGCATTTCTTTTTTGTAGAAACTTTTCTGCATTCCAACTTTTACGGGATTTTTCATTGTCATCGTTTTCTTCTTCATAAATTATGCTGACCCTTGTATCTCCAGATTTCAAGCGCTTGACTAGTTGCCGCTCACCTTTCCAGTAGGCTAGTGGACGTATTTGGTTCCTGCAAGATTTTCGTATTCTTTGAGGTGTTTCTTTATTTTCCTTATTACATTTGGGCTCCATAACACTCTCCTGTACAACAAACTTAATGTCTATACTGGACTCATATGATTCAACAGCATCAAACTCTGAGTTATTATGTTCTGGTATGCTTTTTTCACTTTCTTGAACTAATGCATCTCTTTCTATGGCTTCAGTATTTTGTTCCTCTTTGATTCCAGTCACTTTTAAACTTATTTCCTTTAACTTGTTAATTTCACTGTCTTTGTGAACATCTAGGGTTTTGTGTATCATCTTTTGAACTGCATCAAACTGTGAGATATTATGTTCTGGTATGCTTTTTTCACTGTCTTCAACTAATACATATCTTTCTATGGCTTCAGTATTTTGTTCCTCTTTGATTGCAGTCACTTTTAAACTTATTTCCTTTAACTTGTTAATTTCACTGTCTTTGTGAACATCTAGGGTTTTGTGTATCATCTTTTGAACTGCATCAAACTGTGAGATATTATGTTCTGGTATGCTTTTTTCACTGTCTTCAACTAATACATATCTTTCTATGGCTTCAGTATTTTGTTCCTCTTTGATTCCAGTCACTTTTAAACTTATTTCCTTTAACTTGTTAATTTCACTGTCTTTGTGAACATCTAGGGTTTTGTGTATCATCTTTTGAACTGCATCAAACTGTGAGATATTATGTTCTGGTATGCTTTTTTCACTGTCTTCAACTAATACATATCTTTCTATGGCTTCAGTATTTTGTTCCTCTTTGATTCCAGTCACTTTTAAACTTATTTCCTTTAACTTGTTAATTTCACTGTCTTTGTGAACATCTAGGGTTTTGTGTATCATCTTTTGAACTGCATCAAACTGTGAGATATTATGTTCTGGTATGCTTTTTTCACTGTCTTCAACTAATACATATCTTTCTATGGCTTCAGTATTTTGTTCCTCTTTGATTCCAGTCACTTTTAAACTTATTTCCTTTAACTTGTTAATTTCACTGTCTTTTTGAACATCTAGGGTTTTGTGTATCATCTTTTGAACTGCATCAAACTGTGAGATATTATGTTCTGGTATGCTTTTTTCACTTTCTTGAACTAATACATCTCTTTCTATGGCTTCAGTATTTTGTTCCTCTTTGATTCCAGTCACTTTTAAACTTATTTCCTTTAACTTGTTAATTTCACTGTCTTTGTGAACATCTAGGGTTTTGTGTATCATCTTTTGAACTGCATCAAACTGTGAGATATTATGTTCTGGTATGCTTTTTTCACTGTCTTCAACTAATACATATCTTTCTATGGCTTCAGTATTTTGTTCCTCTTTGATTCCAGTCACTTTTAAACTTATTTCCTTTAACTTGTTAATTTCACTGTCTTTGTGAACATCTAGGGTTTTGTGTATCATCTTTTGAACTGCATCAAACTGTGAGATATTATGTTCTGGTATGCTTTTTTCACTGTCTTCAACTAATACATATCTTTCTATGGCTTCAGTATTTTGTTCCTCTTTGATTCCAGTCACTTTTAAACTTATTTCCTTTAACTTGTTAATTTCACTGTCTTTTTGAACATCTAGGGTTTTGTGTATCATCTTTTGAACTGCATCAAACTGTGAGATATTATGTTCTGGTATGCTTTTTTCACTTTCTTGAACTAATACATCTCTTTCTATGGCTTCAGTATTTTGTTCCTCTTTGATTCCAGTCACTTTTAAACTTATTTCCTTTAACTTGTTAATTTCACTGTCTTTTTGAACATCTAGGGTTTTGTGTATCATCTTTTGAACTGCATCAAACTGTGAGATATTATGTTCTGGTATGCTTTTTTCACTTTCTTGAACTAATACATCTCTTTCTATCGTTTCAGTATTTTGTTCCTCTTTGATTCCAGTCACTTTTAAACTTATTTCCTTTATCTTGTTGATTTCACTGTCTTTTTGAACATCTAGGGTTCTGTGTATCATCTTTTGAACTGCACCAAACTGTGAGATATTATGTTCTGGTATTCTTTTTTCACTTTCTTCTACTAATGCATCTCTTTCTATGGTTTCAGTATTTTGTCCCTCTTTGATTCCAGTCGCTTTTAAACTTATTTCCTTTAACTTGTTAATTTCACTGTCTCTTTGAACATCTGGGGTTTTGTGTATCATCTTTTGAAAGCTTTCCCCCTTGAACTTCAAATTATCTTCAGTTTTTATAGCTGCTTTTATATATTTTTTGGTCCAACAGTCTTCAAAGTTTTGTGTACCATCTTCATTTGTTCTGATGTTTTTTTCTTTTAAAACGTTCGGCCCAGTATGACAACCTTTGATTGACTTAGGGAGTGATTTATCTTTCTTATAATTGGAAGTGACAGCCATTCCCTTTCCAGCTTGTTTTGAAAGTACACCTAAAAACCTTAAAAAAATGTCAATATTTTTATATAACGAAAAGGTATTGAACAAGACTAAATTTCCTAATTTTTAAAAAATTAATTTGGTCTATGAAATCATTCCAAAATATTTTTCAAACAACTTTTACCTGTTATTTTTTATGGATTCTTTGGGAACTATCAATTTAACTTAAATTTAAAAAGTCTCATTTTCTTCTGAAAACTGTATTTAATATTTAAACAAGACCAAATTAATTTTAATTTCTTATTATCATATTTCTACTTTTTTTTCGGAAAATGTTTCGTATGACTATTTCTTTCTCTTGATGACTGAAGGGCGCCACTGGAACTACCCCCTGGCAAGCCAAAGAGGAACTAGAACTAGGGAGAAAAAGAATCGGTTAGCACGAAGGAGGAGGTCGCGAGTGTGAGGTTTGATTTGATGTAGAGGGAGATCTGTTTTAAAAGTGTCCTTAAAGGTGTTTATGTTACCCCTGCTTTGTGATTTTGAGTAATAATCAGCTTAATTATTCTGGAGAGGAGAAGGAACAGGAATGCACGCTATCAAGATGCAGTCTCTTCTCCCTATGACCTTGGGATTTTTGATCAATTTAAAATATGGGTGTTGATAATCATTTAGGTTACTTTCGTAAAATCTAAGGGTAAGTGCACCTAAAGAATAAAAATAATATCTACGGGGAGTCCCGGGAGATCATTTTAACCATAGCTATGAAATGAGGAATAACAGTTTTCTAAATAGGCTAGCTAGGCTATAGCCAACGGCGGCAAATTTGGGACAGTTGAATTTTTTTCTGGGCATAAAAAAGAAGAGAAAGGAAACACTAAACATATGCTCTGGAAAGACGTAGAACGTCCTTTCAGATAAGCAATTCGGTGGTTTACAAGGAACTTTTACCCCAAGGGTCTCAAAATGAGCTATAAAACTACTTTAATAGGCGATTTTCCAAAAAATTTCTGGACGAAACCCCCCCAACCACCCTCATAAGTTTTGTATCTGTTATACAGTGTTTTTCCCTTGAAAATTATGCCGCCTACAAGAAGTTTTTCCATTTTGATGCTCTCTCCATAGAGTTTGAAAAGTAGATAAAACACAAGTTTTTTAATAACTTTTCCCCCAGAAAGTTCTGTGGTTTTCAGGGAACTGAAAGGGTCTCAAAATGAGCTAAAACGTCGGTTCTTAAACTGTGGGCCGTGGACCCCTGGGTCTGCAGCGCCTTCCTAGGGGGTCCGCGAGTTATCTTGGGGAACACTCGTTACTTAATTGAGTGTTCCCCAAAGAGTTTCAAAAGAGATGAAACACTAGTTTTAAGAGGCATATGTCAAAAAATTTTCTGGGGGAACCCCTAATCCCCCTCGAAATTTAGACTTTTATGTGTGATATTTTCCTTAAAACTTATGTGGTTTACAAGGAACTGTTTTCTTCAAGTGTAACCAAAAATATGTCTCAAAATGAGCATTAAACACTACTTTTTGAGGCCAATTTACAAAATTTTTCTGGAAGAGACCCCAGACCCTCCCAGATTTGGAGTAATTCAGGGGGGTATATAAGAAGGGCCAAAGGGGTCATGCCCCCCCCCCCGAAATTTGGATTTGGTGTACCAAATTAAGTTAAAACCCTGTTTTTTGGGTCAAATTTCCTGGGGGAGGACTTGCAATCCCCCATTTCAGTACTTGGTACTTTATTATTCAAAAATTTTAAAATAAGTTCAGCACAATAGAAATCTTACCTAAGAATACGTCAGAAATTCGGATTGTATAAGAACCAAGTTAAAAAATTATGTGATTTTAGAGTCGAATTTCCAAAAATGCACTAAAAAGCTACATTGGGTCTGTGAAATATACATGGGAGGGGCTGAGGAATAATTTTGGGCCCCTCCCAAAATAAATTTCTATGTACGCCTCTGATGTATTTGTAGAATTTTAACAAAATTTAAATACTGGTACTTTTAAGTAAACTAAAGCTCAATGCATAATTGTACTCGTTAGGGGGTACCTTGGTAATACTGTTGAGTCAACCCCCCAGAAACCAAAGTCTGGTTACGGCTCTGGGTGTCGGCCGTAACTAGACTTTTGTTTCAAGGGGATTACATAACATTTTTTGGGGTACATTTGTACATCCAGTTTAAGTTGACTTGAAAATCGTATATTGGTGAATTTAATTAATAATTTTGTACACAATGTGAATTCAAAGTAAAATTGGGGGTATGGGAGTCCTTCGTCAGAAAAATTTTGGAAATTTCCCCTCAAAAAAGTTTGGAAATTTGCCCCTTTAAGTAGCGTTTTATTCATTTTTAAACCCTTTATATCAGTGGTCTCCAACCCCCGGTCCGCGGACCGGTGCCGGTCCGTGGATCAAATGGTGCCGGGCCATGGGCAGACCATTTCATTGAAAATGAATTTTAATTCCTATGTTTATACTCCAAATTTAAATTAATGAATGAAATGAATCATTAATCAGTTTATATTTATTTTTTGGTGTAACTGTACTTTATTTTGAAAGCATGTTTAAATCAGGGCTTGAATTCTAACCAAAGAAGTACCGGAGCGCAATAATTTCAGCATAACAGCGGATATAAGGGACCAGGACATTTTTTGTACTGCCTATTAAATCTATTTCTATATAAGGTGGAATCGAATTATAACTTACAGACTAGAGTAAAGTTTACCTGAACCATTTTTCTTTATTATTTAAGTCATTCTTGTAAAAACATGGCGATATTTAGATTGAACTAAAACGGAATAGTACCTTTTATTGAACCATAAAATAAAAATATGTACTTTTAACCAGACATTTAGAACCATATTGGATTGAATAATAATTATATAATATGATGAGCCATTACATCAATTTCACTCTCATGTAGTATTTCATAAGTACAAAAATATGATTATACTCTTTTGGTCTCGAGAAAAACGTACTTAATAATAAAACTTGGAATCAAAGCTTTTAAAAAAAGATAAGTATTCAGCCGTTACAAATTTTAAAAAAAATTATTTGATATTATCAGTCATTGGCGTCAGCGGCTAATAAAAATTGGGGGGGACGCCTCAAGGATTCGGGATTCCTCCCCAAATGTCTTTTAAAAGATTGGATAACTACCCAAAAAATAATCGTTTTTCTATTTCGATTCGTTTAACAATTTTAAGGTGGTTTTTAATCAACTAATTAACATATGTCCAAATTTAAAAAAAAAAAACGTTTGTAACTCTTCACTAAAATGGGGGTCTGGGGGTTCTCCCCCAGAAAAATTTTAGAACCTTTTAAATACAGGTTTAAACTCATTTTAAAGTGTTATAAGATTACAGTTTCAAAATTAAAAATTTTATGCTTTAACCAGTGCTGTAGTTGGATTTTTTTGAGGGGGCCTCATCGCGTGTAAAAATATTTAATCATATCCATCCGTCCATGGTGATTTAAAACTTTTGGTCAAAACGTTACGTTCAAAGGTCAAACGTTAACTTAAGACAATTGCACATTGCAAAGCCACATAGGAAATCGGGTCCCCAAACACAATCCTCAGTCGTTGTCACAATGCGAGAATATAAAAAAGTATTTAATTGTCCCATTTTGAAACCGAGCCCCTAATAAAAAGATTACTTAAAAAGTTCAACTTACCAAAAGGAGCTCCACAAAGCATTAACTCATCGAGCAATACGGCGCTCACGGAGAACCAGTTATAGCAAGGTTGTAAAAACACAAGCCCTCATCCCTCAAAAAAATACTCGATTCTCCCCCTAGAAACAAGTGACAGAATCCATCCTCCCTCAAGCCAATGGTCACACTGGCAACTGGTGACCAATTAGACCGCACTTGTCCCGTCGTCGGAGACAACGGGGGTCTCGTTTCTAGGAATTTGTCGCCTGTGGGCTTCCCTTTGAGGGTGGGGAACCGGTAGACGTTGGGGATAGTGTGGTGAAAGGAGATTGTCATTTTCGGTAATCGGAATACTTCGGGGCGAGGGGTAAATTTTGGTCTTTTTGAAAGGGTTCCGAACGCGAATTTTTGCGCTCCGGTGCGTTCCGATTCAAATGTAAATATTAACTAAAAACCAAGAAGTACCGGAGCTCCGCTCCGGTGCATTTTAAGCCCTGGTTTAAATACAATTTAATTTAGATGATTAAATCAAAATAATCTAGAATGTAAACAATCAACACCCCCCAAGCGGGCCGTGGTAAAATTATCAAACGTTGACCGGTCCGAGGTGGTAAAAAGGTTGGGGACCACTGCTTTATATCACACAATATGGATCACTTCTCAAAAGTCACAGAATTTTCAAGGAAAAATAGAGCACAATGTATTCCAAAATTTTGAGGGGGCTTAGGGGTCCTCCCCAGAAAATTTTTACCCTTAAAAGTAGCGTCTTGACTCATTTCAAGACCTTTCAGGTTACATCGATCCTTGTGAATCTATTTCAAAAGAATTTTCCTTGATTTTTTAAATATTTAAAGAATTTCCCTGATTTTTCCAGATGAATGAAATTCCCTGATCTGTTGAAAAAACTCTTGATAAATAAAATATTTTTGTGCTTACCTTGAAGAGGAAGGCACCTGTGAGGGTGGTGAGCGCCTAGAGTAGAGATAATCGCTCCTGGACGGATACGATGTTGGTCTACGTTCGTACAGGTCTCTGGGAGGCATCAATGGTGCAGGCTCCCGTGGATAAGGCTCCCTTGAAGGCACCGAGTATGGCGAAGGGCGATACGAGTACTCATCACGAGACATTCCCATTGAGGGGCGCTCATAGGGAGGGTAGGGTCTCGCTCTTGGTCCCATCCCCTCTCCACCATAGCGGTCATAGTAGTCACCTTCACCATTGCGGTTACCCCCGAAAGGAGGAGGTCCATCAAATCTTTGGTAGTCATTAGAATAGCCACCTCTCGAAGGTCGTCCTTCAAACCTTCCCCCGCGTCCTCTGAAGCTGTTAAGAAACCTAAAGTTAAATAACTTCACGATAAACAAAGCACTCAATTCTATTTTACACTAGGTATTATACAGTGAAATCCTGTCATAACGAACTTCACGAGACCATAAAATTTCGATAATTGAAATAAAACATTTGCTGATTTCCTGGACATTTGTAATAACAGGATTTTTTGTTGTATGGGTATTCGTTGTACTGGGATTTCACTGTACTGCTCATACTGACCCACCACCACAAGGAAACTTTTGACTGAATAGTTTGCGTACATAAGTCGAAAATATGTAATGTAAAATGGACTTCTATATTTAGCAAACTGTTTTCTTTTGACACTGCTGTAAGAACCAATTATTTTTTCTTTTTAAGATATGCCCATCCTACCAAGGCACATAATAAATAACTTTTCTTGCAGTATGTTACAGAAATTTATAATTTTTAAAGTTCCTCATTTGCTTTAATACAGTTAATCTCAGGAATAAAATGCAATCCTGTTTCATACCTTGGCTGAGCAGTTCCTCTAGCTGTTCCAGGTACTCCAGGTTCATCGTGAAATTTGCTTTTAGATTGCTAAAAAAATTCAATTTTACAATGCATTAAAATACTAAACAATTATTATGGGATATACAACTATTAATTTAAAACTGGCTTACTTCAACACTCAAGAAAGAACCTCGGAAATTATAATTGTTTAGCACTTTGATCGCATCATCAGCCTCCTTGTAAGAGCTAAAATGCTGCAAGTACATTTAACCATTACTAAAAAGTATAAAGTAATGAAGAAATAGTTAAATAAAGCTGTTTAAAGTTATAAAACATAAGTAATAATGGATTAATGAAATTCTGCTATAGAAATTAAATGCCAAGATGAGGAAAACAAAAAGGGACATTTAAACCATGGAACAGAACCCTTTCGAACTATCACCCAGTTTTACTGAATTTTTTAATAAAAAAAATCTGATTTATTTGATTTTATTCTGAATCTTTTTATTTATACTCTGTTCCACCTTAACTTGACACTGAAGAAAAGGCTATGGCGACCGAATTACAGCCAGGAAACCGGTTCCCAGCCAATCAGCCAGAATAGGCTGCCCGTCCAACGCCGTTCTACCCTGCTCTACCCTACAGACTATATTCATTCGCTTGGTTTTAAAGACTTTTAACGCATGATAAAATTATGTTGTATGATAAAATTCCCGATAAACTATAATGTATGACACATTTTTAAAAATGTGTCTGCATATTCTTTATTTTAAATTGCAATACAAGCTAGTACTATTTTTTCGGGAGGATTGTTACAACCTCTGCCTTTCCCAACAGTGTCAACTTAGGGTGGAACAGAGTATAAATAAGATTTTTTAGTTAAAATATTAATTCTATCATAGTTTCCTTAAAAATATGATTGATATAAATCAGTGTGGTCCAACCTTTAGCTACCCGAGTGCCAATTAAACTTTTTATAGGGAGGCCGAGTGCCAGAGACAATAAAAATTACATTTTACTATTTTAAAACAGGCAAATCAAACTTATTTTCCAACACTGCAAAAATATTGACTGGGTGTCATTAGCATATTTTTTTATTCAAAGGAATCATTTTGTGCCACAATTCAAACACTATTTCAATCGATTTTCACATTTATAAATTAAAATTTAAAACAAATCATCTCTTTTTTTAATTGAATTGTTGTTTAAAGGAAAATTGGAATACATTAACAAAGAGCAAGAATGTCAAAGGGTTTAGTGTTTTACAGGTAAAAGTGTTATTTCTAAATTAGTTCTCATCAAAAAAAAAAATTTTTCCTCAAGAGATATTATAAGAACTTTCTTATTATTATAATTGAGTTCTCAATACATTGCCGGAACAACAATCCTGTAGAAAAATTTCTGAAATTATACTTGTAGATTAAATGTTTAATACAATTTATAGCTACTACTGATTTGATAACTCCTTTCACTATTGCCCATACCCCGCACTGGATCTTCTATTGATGCACTTTAATAACCCTTTTAAATTTAAGGACAAGACAAAAATAGTTCAAGGGGGTTCAGGTGTTCTCCCCTGAATTTTTTTTTGAAATTTCAACCGATATAAGCTGGGTTTTAACACATTTCTGAAATAAAACTGAAAAGTGAAATATCTTCCTATTTAATATCATTAGGACATGACATCACATTTTGTGACCAAGTGCCATGAAAATATCTTCGAGTGCCACTTGTGGCCCGCGTGCCGCGGGTTGGACCACACTGATATAAATAATATACTTACATTGTATAACAATGTCCTTTTCCATCACTCTCAGCTAGTTTAGCCATTATTTATGAGAATTAATTTAAGTATGGCAGTGCAGTAAAACCTCTCTGAGCGACCACCCCTTCTAACGACCGGATTTTGAAGGCACCGATTTTCCCCCCTATTCTCCTAATGTTAAAATACCCCAATTAGCAACCATTAAAACCCCTCCCAGCAACCAGTTTTTTAATTCAAAATATATATTTTTTGTTTTCTTTAAGTCTATGGGTAACTAGCTTTCCAGTTTGTCGAGATTTTAGAGATGCGCATAGGAACCAGTGGCGGATCTACGGGGGGGGGCTTTCGGGCTGAAGCCCCCCCAAAACGTCTAATATTTTACCAATTTTGTCAAAACTCAAAAAATCTATATCCGAAATTCGGATGAGGCGTACCAAAACGAGTTGAAAAAGTGGGGTTTTTGACTTAAATTTCCGAAAATTTTCTGGGGGGGACCCCCAGACCCCCCTTTTAGTGGTTTCAGTAGGATAATTCACTACCTATTCCGTATTACCATTAACTAGAAGATTCAATTGGATTATGAAAATTCTTAGCCCCCCCAAAACCAAATCCTGGATCCGCCACTGATAGGAACCCCTCGTTCGTTGTCGCCATTCCACCACTTTTAAAAGACCTGCCAACAGTGACTTAGTACCTTTCGCCTGTAAGCTGACATTTTGAAGATATCTCTGAATTTTTAAGATTTGGTAAATGAATAACTCATTCACATAAGCCATTTACTTTTGACAAGTTTGTGACTAAAACTTTTAATGGTCAAGCTTAAAGTTTTTGTGCCTTTGAAATGTTTGATTTTTAAAATTTTCTTGAAAATGTTGTTTAACCATATGAATTGTAAAAACAAAAAAAATGTTAAAAGTGTGAAATTAAATGCTTATCAATGCCAGAAAAATCACTTGAAAAAATACCAAATTTATGTGTGGTTTAGAAATATATATCATAAACCTTAGATTTTTAGCTACTTTTTGACGGTACCTAAAATAGGGGGAGAATGGGCCAAAAAAAGTTGGGGAACCCTTGCACAGACACTATTTTACACAACACTACAAATGTGTATTCTTACCATGTTTTTTCGGGTCCAACCCAGGACATATTTTTGAAATTTCTTAATAAGTGCTGTATAAAACTTCCAAAGATTAAAAACTTAACTAAGAAAAAACTATTCAAATTAATAAACCTTAAACAGAAATATCAAATTTTATGTTTTCCTTGAACATTACTTTTTCAAAAATTGCTTGATTTACTTAATTAAAAAAAAACTTACTTAATTTTCACAAAATTAACAGAAAGTAAGTTTTCTGAAGTAAAACAGCCGTTAGAAAATGTTAAAAGCGCAATTTTAAACAGCTTGATTGGGATTTTTTTCTAAAAATGTCTGGAAAATCTTAAATGTATAAAACCCTGGACATTTTTGCGACCCAGGACATTTCCCCGGATAGCTCTAAGAACCCTGGACTGTCCGGGATGCGTATTCTATTTCCCTCGTCGTTACAGAGCATTTCTTAATAATCTCCAAAATCATAATTAATAGCGTGGATTAGTGACCTTGAACCAGGGCTCACACTCACTTTAAAATATTTGTATCAATTTTTGCATCAGGTAAAACCAAGTTTTGTATCACAAAAAATGTCTTTTGTATCAGGTAAAACCAAGTTTTGTATCACAAAAAATGTCTTTTGTAACAGGTAAAACCAAGTTTTGTATCACAAAAAATGCCTTCTGTAGCAGGTAAAACCAAGTTTTGTAGCACCAAAAAATGCCTTTTGTAGCAGGTAAAACCAAGTTTTGTAGCATAAAAAATATCTTTTGAAGCAATTTGATTGCAGGGAAGCTTTTGTAATTTAAAATTACAAAAGCTTCTCCTTCGTTACATTTTAAACTTGCATCAGTAAAACTTTTCATAAGACATGAAAACCATGATTTTGATTACGACAAATAATGTGCGTATATAATTAATTCATAAATACTTAACTCAAACCTCTATTAATTTATCAGCTCTTATCCAATTTTTAAACCTTATAAATTTTTATTTACTTGAGGTTATTAGGTCTAGTGATAATTCACCTCCTTATTAGTTCTGACCATAGTAAAGTTGTTTTTTTGTACAATGTAAATACAATAGTGAAAGGAAGCCAACTTCAATTAGGCGTCGGTAGGAAGCAATTGCGGATAAAATGGAACTTTCACGAAAAATCGCAATTTTTCGGCTTTACAAGATCGTGACAACCATCGGACATGTTGGCTTTGACCACGTTAAAGTAGTTTTTCCTGCATTCTAATACTGACACGAGATGAAGCGATGAAGCCGACTTCAACTTGGCGTCTGCCACCGTCGAAAATAGTCGCGGAAGGAACGGAACACGCAGCGCACAAAACGAAAATTTCGCGATAGCCGCGATTTACCCGTATCCAAACGCCTAGAAAAGGCAGACAAGACTTTAATTTGGCGCAACAAGATTTGTTTACGTTTTCCCGGAGGAAAAATGCAAAAAAAACCGTAAATTCCGTAAAAATTTTGGGTCGATCCATAAAACCGTAAATTTTGGTGCAAATCCGTTAATTTTACGGACAATCCGTAAAACTTGGCAGATATGTGAAAAGAAGCCATCTTCAACTACGTGCTGGAAAAACTGTATTTGCACGAAAAATCGCTATTTTTTTACTTTTCCGCAGAATGCGATCCTAAACACCGAACGACGGCTTCTAACCACTATTAAGTTTTTTCCACATCGCACTAAACGCAAGAAGCCAACTTCAACTTGGCGCCGGCCGTCCAAGAAAAAATATCCTAAAAATACAGCATAATTGGGAAAAAACTTGCACTTCTAAGTGCTTTTCATGATAGATTTCCGATTTTCCTTAGCTTTATCGATGTTATCCGTAGTCCGTACTTTAACGACGGCATCCGTAGAAACTACGGAGAATCGGTAGTAGTAGTATCTGAAAATGGCGCAGTTTTGGCGCAGGAGCTGGTAAAATAGGCAATTTGTATCAGTATGTATCAAAATTTGGTTTTGGCACAGTTTGGCGCAAATGGCGCAGGCGTGTGAGCCCTGCCTTGAACACATTAATTATGATTTTGGAGATTATTAAGAAATGCTCTGTAACGACGAGGGAAATAGAATTCAGAATATGCGTCCGGGATAACACCGGGCATATGGTAAGCCTACAAATCTGGGACTCTATTTTCACAAATACAGGCTCTTGGCTAAAAAAATTAATTTAATGCTAACTTCAAATTCACAAAATTATGAGTAGATTGACAATTTTTACAAAAATTGGACCTTTACAAAAAGTCTGGATAGACCCCGTCTTAACTATTAGCTCCTAGACAACAATTGCAAATAGTAATAGTACAAATACACACATTCATAACAACTACTTACCACAAAGCCATACTTATGAATGACATTACATTCTGTCACAGTCCCATACTTTCCAAATAAAAACAGAAGGTCATTGTTGGTACAGCCATCTGGAAGATGACCCACAAACAATTTCGTACCCTGAAAAAAACAAAAGGTCAAGGGAAAATTTTTGTATTGTTCTTGCGTTTTTTGAGTAAATAAATATAGATTTTTTTAGGAATAATTAGTTTTAATATTAAATTTTTCTTCACTTTTAAAATTATGAAAAAATATTTCGTAGACATAGTCAAACTTCATATAAAATTAAGCCTTGTAACGTTTTTAAACCAAAAGGCGATTCCTTTTTGTCTGTAAACTAAAGTTATTTACGAATAAAGAGACAAAAATAGAATATTCATTGAATTAATAAAAAATAATTAAAAATTACCAAGAAAAATTAGATATGAAACATTTTCTTATTCCCATCCCATAAGAAAAAACAATTCCTAAAATTTTCACTGAAATCTGAGAGGGTCTGGTTAAGAATTGAGAATTTTTGGTTGATTTCACATGGAATGACACAAAAGCAAAACTAATTTTTAACAAAACAAAAAAGTTGAGGATAGAATAATTAAGATTAATTACTTACTGGAGCAGCCATTTGTTAACTTCAACCTAAAAAATTAAATACAAAAAATATATTAGTTTAAAAATGAAAAAGGTACCCATAAGCTTTTAAAATAAATTTAGCTACAAAGGGTAAATTCTCATTCAAATTGGGGCCCTTTGCTGTTGTTAAAAGTTATCTATGGGCTTACTTAATTTTAATATTTTTGAGAAATTCTCCTTTATAGAGAACGGAAAAAATATTTAAAATGATCCCTTAATGTTCTGAAATAATTATTACTAATTGACTGTTTCTCATAAGCAACCTTGGTTATTATAGAAATTAGCTACATTTTGATATTCAGTTTAAAATTCATTTTAAATTTGAAATTTACCAAATCTTGCAACAAAAGTTGAATATTTTTAAAATGCTTTCTCTGGGAAGTGGTATTCATCAGACAGACTTCACAATATTCCTTTTGAACTTTTGACGCTAAATAGTGTTAAGAAACTGCTTCCTAAATAGCCATTTACCTTTGCTAGTCCGAAGTTATCAAATAAGAGTATAAAGGAAATTTGAAATTATTGACTAAAACAAATTTTTAATGAAATACTTTTTCCCATTTTGAACATTATATAGCGCCCATTGAAAGAACACAAAACGTCATCAATGCAACCATGGGCGGATTTAACAGGGGTCATGAGGGGCAATACTCCCTCAACTTTTTGAGAAAAATTCGTTTTTATAAGGGAAAATCATGTTTCCAAAGGGGTCGTCCATAAATGACGTCACGCTCAGAGGAGGGAGGGGGTTAATCAATTTGTGACAAAGGGGAGGGAGACATATTGTTGGTTTAAGAGCATGACATGTGACAGAGGGGGGGGAAGGGGTATGGGGAAGTGTGACAGCTTGTGAAAAGGGGGGGAGAGGGTCAAAAATGGGCAAAAAAAGTGTAACATCATTTGAATTGTCAGTTGGAAGAAGGGAATAAGTCCAAAAACCATGTTTTGAGAAAATCGAAAAAACTGTATAAGTAATGGAATTTTCATTGTATAACCACCAAATTTTTCCTGGAAGTGCAGAGCAATCATCAAAACAAATATAAGTATATTCAAAAATATTTTACAGTCAAAATAAGTTGATGGACTTATTCCCTTCTTCCACCTTATGAAATTTTTCTGATGAAAAAATCTTTAAAAACCCCTTATATGCACATTTAAATTATATTTCTCCTTAGTTTATACCACAAAAGGGTGAAATAAAAAGAATAAGACAAATAAAATTCAAAATTATAGTGAAACTGAGTTATTAAAGCAGTATCAATGGAGTGAGTGAATATGAATGGAGTCAAACATTCCCTGCATAAAAAAGTTTGAAAAAAAATTAAAAATTAAGAGAAAATTTTATTTTAACTTAGTTTACAGCTCAAAGAATATGAAATGAAAGACAAATCAACTGTAATTCCAAATTAACTTAAAAATTATAATGAATGGACATCGATTTCCCAAATTCAAGGGGCGATATCTCTCTATAGGGGTTAGTTATTTTTCCCCTCTTTTCACCTATGTGTAGAGCAAAGCTTGGAAATTGTTGTGAGCACAAAAAGTCAATTTGTCATTTTCTGGACTTATTCCCTTCTTCAAACTGACGATTCATTTATGGATGGCCCCAAACTCATCAGGGACAGTTTTCCACCTTCAAAGTTTCCCCCAGGTTTCAACACCTAAATCCGCTCACGAATGCAACACTTACTAAAGTGAAAATATAAGATGGGCTCACCTTCAAAAATTCTGAACGGAGAAAAAAAAGAATCCACTTCTCATCACTCATCCTTTTCAAGATCACATTCCGTTCACTCCCTTAGAGCCAAGACACACTACGAGCGACACTAGTCGCGAGACGATCAATCTCCATAAAAAAAGCATGGAGAAAGCCTAGTGCCAAGGGCGTATGCAGGATTTTTTCTAGGGGGGGGCCGCCGGGGCGTAGCCACGGGGGGGGAATTACCCCCCACCCTTGGAAATTTTCATTTTATTACCATACATCACAATCAAAAATACTCAATATACTCCCCCTCCCCCCTCCTAATTCTGTTATCTCACACCGAATTGTTTATCCGGTTGCGACACTAGTAAAAAGTCATCAGCTTCAATCTAGTTCGGGACGGATTTAGGATTTTCATTTGTAGGAGGAGAGTATATTTTTTTTCACAGCAGAGGTCTTAGATATGAACGAAAAAAGGTTTCTCGCAGTTAAGGATGGGATAGGTTTTATGGGTCAAATGGATTCAATAAAACATGTAAAAAATTCCTGACATTAATACCTTCCGATTGAGACATTGAAAAAACCTTTTTATGTACTTAATTTTGTTTTTGAAATCCGCTTGTGGCTAGTTGTTTTTGTCAAATAGTTTCTGTTGATTCTGGCCCCCGAAGATTTTGAACTCCCAGAGCCGTAACTAGACTTTTGTTTTGGGGGAAATTCGTCTCTAAAAAATTTTTTTTGACTAGTTTTGATACTCCTAGTTATAATTTTTGATATAACTATTTAGGTATTTGCATTTTGATGAACTTAATGTAAAAAAAAATAAATAATAGTTTTAAGTTCAAAAGGGGATCTGGGGTTCATCCCCAGAAAAGTTTTGAAAATTTGACCCTAAAAACACATATTGGTTTAACTTGGCTTTGATACCCTCAATCCGAATTTCAGACATTATTCTTAGGTAGGATTTCGATTTTGATGAACTTATTTTAGAATTTTTGAATAATTAAGTACCAAGTACTAATGGGGGGTTTGGGCAGTGGCGTAGCCAGAAAAAAATTTCGGAGGGGGATGTTGATATTTCGGGAGGGGATATGGGGTATTTTTAGTGGGTTTTCTATGGTCAAAAAGGAAATTTTCTGAGTTTCGGGGGGGGATATATCCCCAAATCCCCCCCTCTGGCTACGCCCCTGGGTTTGGGGGTCCTCCCCCAGGAAATTTTCGAAAATTTGACCCAAAAAAACAGGGTTTTAACTGGTTTTGGTGCACTAATACACCTCTTATATACACCCCTGAGTTACTCCAAGTCTGGGAGGGTCTGTGGTCTCTCCTAGAAAAATTTTGAAAATTGGCCTCAAAAAATAGTGTTTATGCTCATTTTGCGACACATTTTTTATTACACTTGAAGAGAACAGTTCCTTGTAAACCACATAAATTTCAAGGAAAAATTTTCACATAGAAGTCATTCCATATTCCATTAATTTTATCAGCTCAAGCACTTACCTTTTCCATAGAAGTCTCAGGAGCTGGCTTTTTAACATTCGGCGGTCCTTCCTTTTCAAAATGATCAGTGAGCTTTCTTTCATTATAAGTAAAACAAAATTAAAATTGCAGCCTGCAGAAACGCTTGAACTGACGAAGCACGAACTGCTAGGTCGTTCTGGGATTTCGTATGAATGTTTAACTGAAAGTTTGTGACCAGTGTCCTCTCATTGGATGTCCAAGAAAGATAAGACATCTGGTTTGCAGGTGTCCACGAAAAGACGGGAAGAAACCTGAATCTTATCTAAGCAAACACAGCCTCACCCCTCTCTTCTCCTTTTGGAAGCAATTAGTTCCAACCACCCCTCTTTCCCACTATCAGTTCTCCAAAAATTCGGGGGAGTAAAGGCAACAAATTTCTTTCATAGGGTATCTGCCCCCCCCTGACCGAGATTTGTTCCGTCGGATTTCACATACTCGTGTTTAGGGTAATTTCCGGTCAGCAAACGGACGGCGTGAGGGGAAAAAATGCGTTAGCGGTGTTACTTTGTAGATGTATTAGTATTGGTGCGCTTGTACTTTACAAGAAACAAAGAAAATCCATGACAAACACTAAAATGTTATTGCGTTCGTAAATGCAATATACAAAAAAATTGTGATTGAAATTTTCTAGGGGGGGGCAGGTGCCCCCCCCCTGCCCCTGCCTGCATACGCCCTTGCCTAGTGCTCTATCTTGACAGGAATCTTGATTCCTGTCAAGATAGCGGGAGTCTCAGGCTCAACTCTATGCTTTTTCCCTGTCTTGAATAATGGGTCGGGCGGTTTTAAGCCGTGCAGTGTGTCGCAGGCCTTAAAAAAATCCCCAAACGTCCCCTGATTGGATCATGCTCGTCCTTGAAAATGTCCTTTAACTAAACAAACAGGATAGAAGCCCCGCTCAACCCCCCAACAGGAAGTAACAAGTAAACAAGGTCAGAAATTGGGGTCAGAAAGGATTGGCCCCCAGTAGCGTGAAGCGGACTTCGGTTTCGCCTGCTTTTGGACTCGCTCATTACATAACAAAGGTAAGGTCGGGTGGTCCCCCCCCCCAAGTAGGTAAATCAGAAATTTACCTACACTTTGGGGGCTAACTTTCATTACTACGAGGGGAAAAATAAATCCCTGCGGGGGCAGTTGCCCGTGCCCCCAAACTTCTTACTTAAAAAATGGCCTGCGCTGGTACCATTGAGAAATATTATTTAAGGCAATAAAGTAACTTGAATTTCACAGTAATTAGTATATTATAGTACTTTTAATAATTAAAATTATACTTTCTAATACATATTGTAAAATGCCTACTAATTGTATTTTAAAGGTTAATCTTGCTAAATTATATGAAAATATTTATTATATAATTTTTCTATTTGAACTATCATTTTCTATTATTTTTTCATCTTAATTACAATTAATTTATTACAAAAGAATAAAAAAGCTGCTATCATATATGCTGTTTGATAAAAGATGTTCGAAATTAAGCAATTAAGAAAATTTGGTACATTTTATAAGAGGACCCTAGAGCAGGGGTTCTCAAACTGTGGGTCGACGGGGAATTTTTGTTTGAATTTGAGAATTTTCTAAGGAAATTATGTTGCAATTGCAATCTATCCCAGATCAGAAAAAACGAGTTGAAACCCTGTTTTTTTAAGAGTCAAATTTCGATATGGTCGATAGTTCAGGCTGTAGGCCTTTACCCGAGAAGGTCAAGGTTATTGAAAACTATTCCAAACCTACGACCATAGTAGAATTAAGATGATTTTTAGGCCTAATGAACTTCTACCGTCGATTTGTTCCCAGTGCTGATGAATTACAAGCCCCACTTAATGAGCTCTTAAAAGGGTCCACAAAAAACGATAAACGGCCTATTGTCTGGACTGTCGAGTTAGAGAGCGCATTTCAAAAGTGTAAAGATAGTATGATAAATGCTACTGTTCTGTCACCCCTAACTCCAAATGCAATCTTGTTTTATACTTTGTCGATCGAATTACTTAGAAATTTTTCAACAACCTTAAAAGTGGTGAGTAAAAGTTGTCTTTCAACCAGGGGTGGCAAATGGAACGGAACTCTCAGATTTCACTCCTTCTTGACCGAAACTAATACTCATTTACATTTAAATTTTTTCTCCGGGATGAAAAAGAAACTTCAATATGAGATTGTGCTTCCTCCGGATAAAAACCCAATTCATTTTGACTTTTTATTTTGTTCCTGGAAATAAAGTATCACGAATTAAAATTTCAGTTTTTCGTTCTTGATCAAAACTAAAGCGATCTCTATATTTTAATTTTGTCCCGGATCCAAATCATTTCCCTTTGCAAAACTCTAGTTTCTTCCTGAACCAAATCAAACAATACTTCGACTTTTCAGTTTTTCTCCGGATCAAAAGTCACAGCAACTTAGAAACCAAGATTTCCTCTCTGAACCGAACTAAACACGGTCCCGGCAGTTTTGCTCCGAGCAAAATTCAAGGCAGCTTTGGTGATTTAGTTTCGTTCCCGAACCTAATTACACACGGCGGCTACACTTAACTTTGGCTCCGTATAAAATTTTAGCGGGGTTTAATTAGTTGGAATCGCTCTGGAACAAAATTAAATGTGAATAGTATGTTTTCATTTTGTTCCTAAGGCAACATTCTATTCTAATTAATACTATTTTTTGCATTATTTGATAAATTTCAAAGTGAAGTTTAGAAAAATCAAATATTCAATATTTAAAAAATTCTGTCTTGTCTTTCACAGAGCCAAAATCCCAACAGCCGATATTCAGACAGCCATTATCCAGACAGCCTAGTATACTAAAAACTGAAATCTCTACAAACGAAATGCTGTTGGTCCAAAATCCCAAGAAACAATCTTCTCAGTATAAAATCCCAGTAAAATCTCAGTATAAATCCCAACAGCCTAAAATTCCATCATCAGTTTGAAATCCCAAGAAACAAATACCGATCAGTTACTATTAATTGATCACAAATTTTAGATATTTAAAACAGCTTAAACTATATAAAATTCGTTCTTGAATTTTGATTCCTCTCTCTCCCTCTCCCTCTCTCTCTCCCTCTCCCTCTCTCTCTCTCTCTCTCTCTCTCAAACCCAACAAACTAAACTACTTCTAGCCCCCCGTAACTGTTACAGATGATTATTTTTTTATTCACTCATATTCATAAGGTTATTATTTTGGTTGAGACTCGACTGCGGCATTCGTTTGGATAGAAAGCTGTAAATTAAAGCACTTGCCGACATTCATTTGACGACAATACTATTGTGTAATATTAAATATATTGTGTGTAGTATTTAAATTAGAAACAATAAATAAAATCTTCGGGACCAAATTTAAGCATTTCACTCACATTTATTGTTGTTCCGGATCGAAACTCAAGTTTTTTTAAACCCGGTAAAAAAAATTTCGGGGCAAAGTAAAGGGTTTCCTCCGTGTTGAATTTGGTTCCGGAACGAAAGTAAACAATCAGAGCTGCCTTGAATTTTTCTTGGAGCAAAACTGTCGAGACGGTGTTTCGTATGGTTCCGAGAGGAAATCTTGGTATCAAAGCAGCGTTGACTTTTGATCCGGAGAAAAAATGAGGAGTTAAAGCCGTGTTTTATTTCTTTACGGAGGGCACAATTTAGGCTGAATTAAGATCCGTATGAAAATTAAAACATAAAGAATCCCAAAGATTTGTTCCAGGAAAAAACTCAACTTTAATTCGTTTTAAGTATAGTTCCAGGAACAAAATTCAATTTCAAAAGGCATTTGGTTCTAATCCGGAGGAAACGAAATATCAAATTTTAAGTTTGATTTTATCGCGGAGAAAATAAAATTTTTTAGACTGTTGAACTTTGCTCCGGGAGGAAATAAATACCTTAAAATCACAGTTTCTGAGTTTAGTTTCGTTCTTTTTGCCATCCCTGCTTTCAACTTTCAACCCACCTATTTCAGGAAAATTAAGTAGAAATAAAATTAATTGAATTTACAGTTTTAACTTGATAAATGAAATAGGAACAATAAAATATGAATATAATAAAGAGAAAAATTCGATCAATTAATTTTCATGCATAAAATGCTAGTGTTTCTTATTACCCCATAATTAAGATTAATTGCAGGGGTAGAAGTGACCAAATAAAATATATATATGATTTTTCAAAAAAATATATAGGAAAAATATAAATTTTTAATAGTTTAGTAACAGGACTAATGACACTTTTGTATCAGTTTTAAGTGTTTGGTAAAACGTTTGGCTTAAGTGTTTGGTGTTAAGTTTTGGCTTAAAACCACAAATTTACTTGTACTTGGGGCTCCAATAAATTAATCTATAATGCAAAAAGTAAAAATGCATAAATGAAAATCTAAAAATATGTTTTTTTTTGTTTATAAAACAAATTCCAGTCATTTTAAAATCTAAAAAATAAAATACCCAGAATAGATGTTTTAAGATTGTTTTCCTGATAAAAAAACTATTGAATAATACACTCACTTCCAAAAGTTAAGCACGGAATTGTTTTTTCAACCTAACATCTAGTAGAATCATTTTTCATACATGAAAATCATACCACAAGATGTTCAACTTGTGGGAATACAGAGCCTGAGAGCAAATTTTCCCTACCAAAAACCTAAGGGGGTAAATGGGCCCTCCATTGATAATGGAGTTCCATTACCATTACACATTTGGAGCAGTGACAGAAACGTCTATGTAAGAGGTATTTAATAGAAAATTTTATGTTTTTTCTAAAGAATATTGTTATTCTTAAACTCAACGCATGTTTTCAAACGTGTGTGCTAACTGTAAATGGCTTTTTTAAGGTTTTATTGGGAGATATCGGTCTAACCATCATTTTTGGCAAGTTTTAGCCTCTGGGTCATTTTTGGTAAAGGGTATCAGACCGTCAACTATGTTATTTAGTAGCTCTTACAAGCGCTTGAAGGCGTTTAGGTCTGGGGACCCAGAAAGTACCCTTATTCTTTCAATATCGTTACTTTTAAAAAACTTTAAGATAGCCAAATTGTGATTTTTTGCAGCTTTTTCACTCTTAAAGATAAATCCTTGACCCAAAATGTCTTCTAAATAGAGCAAATGGGACATGAGAACACATGTATAAAATTGTAGATATTAGTGAAGAGCTCTGTGGCATATAGGGGGTGTTGAAACGGCACAGAAATTGTATAGTTTTACAGCAATGGCATCTGTTATTAACGTTCAAAAAAAGATAATCTTTTAGTGTTTAAGGACGTATTAATATCTGAAAAGAAAGAAATATCTCTAAAAATAACTCGATTCTTTTTTAAATGAGTTTTTAAGAGATCGAATTTCTTCTCTAAAACTATTGCCGTTTCAACACCCCCTATATGCCGCAGAGCTTTTCACTGATGTCTGCAATCGTTTACATGTGTTCTCATATCCCACTTGCTTCATTTAGAACACAAATCGGGTCGATGATTTATCTTTAAGAGTGAAAAGCTGCAAAAAATCACAATTTGGCTATCTTAAAGTTTTTCATAAGTAATGATATTGAAAGAATAAGGGTACTTTCTGGGTTCACAGACCTAAACGCATTTAAGCACATGTGAGAGCTACTAAATAACATGGTTGACGGTCTAATACCACTTGCCCAAAATGACCCAGATGCTAAAACTTGCCAAAAATGATGATTAGACCGATATCTCCCAATAAAACCTTAAAAATCCATTTAAAGTTAGCACACACGTTTGAAAACCTGCGTTGAGTTTAGGAATAACAATATTCTTTGGAAAAAAATAAATTTTCAGTTAAATACCTCTCACATGGGCGTTTCTGTCACTGCTCCAAATGTGTATTGGAACTCCATTATCAATGGAGGGCCCATTTACCCCTTTAAATTATTGGTAGGGAAAATTTGTTCTCGGGCCCTGTATTCCCACTAGTTGAACATCTTGTGGTATGATTTTCATGTATGAAAAATAATTTTACCAGGTATTAGGTTGAAAAACAAGTTCCGTGCTTAACTTTTGGCAGTGAGTGTACTTTATAATATCAAACTACTTTGCTTTCTTACATGATAGTAAGCAATTTAAGTGTGGTTGATCTTTTAATATGCCTGCCAAAACTGTCCATATTTTGGACACTTGTAAACACTTCTCCCAAAACCAAGTTTTGGAGTCAAGAATATCGACATGAGACCAAGGGCAGATTTAGGTGGTGAATCCTGGGAGGCATACTGGAAAACTTGGCAAGCTGTCCCTGATGGCTGTGGAAACATGATTTTACCCTATAAAATTTTTAATTTTCTCGAAAAGTTGGGTGGGGGGCATTGCATCCCCTTAAATTCGCCCATGCATGAGACACGAAAATCGCGATCGTGAGAGAATAAAGTTGTTTTTTCTGCCCTCATCGAATCTGAAAAACCAGCTTTATAGGCAGAAACCCAAAGAATAATTGAAAACTCGTTAACTTTCAGAAGAAATCCAGACCGCGATATGATTTTAGGACTTCTGAATGATCAGTAAACATCCTGTTACCATTATAATGCCATCAAAAATTTAAAATTATAGGCATTTAGTAAGTTAAGTATAAAATTTTTTTCAAGGATATTCAAGACATTATATTTAAATTTTGAATACTTGAACTCGAAAGTTGGGTCATTTTATTTTCAAATTATAAACTTATAGGATTATTTTTTGAAATATAGGATATATGAGGAGCAAACAGTCAAACCATGCTTTCTCCTTTGGATACAAATTTTAAGGAAACGCAAAAAACTAATAACTTAAAAAATAACTAATTTTAAAACCTAATGATTATCGTTTGTTTAGTTCTATTACTAGTTATTGGGAATATTTGTAGTCATAATTTTCCTAAAAACTTAAAATTAATCATTAAAAATGCATTTGAAATTTGGAGAAATCACGTTTTGACCGAACACAGAGGAGAAACATGGTTTGAATGTTTCCAACATGGATAAAACCCGTTTTGAATGAAAATAAGGTAATACACATTTTATTAAAAATGTTATTTTAAATCATTTTGTAATTGAGTAAGACAAATATTAACATATCAATTATAAAATGAAGTTAACAAGGACATGAAAAATAGATCTGAAAATTGTAGAGAACCTCTAAATTTTTAATCCAAGCAATCACATACTTCCTGCCAGGGGCGTCATTTCAGTTTTTGGTTGGGGGGGCAAGGAATTTTTTTTAAATGGGTCTGTGGCCCTTGCTGTAACTAAGTTTTTTTGCGGGGGTTGCCTCAACTTCATTTTTAAGGTAATATATCAGGTCAAAATTTTACAACGTGAACTCCAAGGACAAGTGGGGGTCTGGGGGTTTACCCCCATGAAAATTTTGATCTCTGGGGGTCCTCCCCCAGAAAATTTTTGAAATTGAACCCTCAAAAGTAATGTTTTAACTTCTTTTGAGTAATTTTGAGTTGCACCCAAAGCTCCTTGTGGAAGCTCGTTTATTTTAGCTCGTTTTGAGACCCTTTGGGCTGCATCCAAAGAGAACAGTTTCTTGTAAACCACATAATTTTCTAGGGAAAAGAGTTATAAATAAACGTCAAAGTTTTAAGAGGGGCTAGGGGTCCTCCCCCAGGAATTTTAATTCCCCTTTAAACTAGTGTTTTATCTCTTTTTCAAACTCTTTGGGGAGCTTCTAAAGAGAAAAGCTTCTTGTAAGAGGAATAGTTTTCAAGGGGGAAACACTAAAAAAGACGTGAAAATTTTAGAGGGGGGCTGGGGGTCCTCCCCCAGAAAATTTTTGAAATTGAACCCTCAAAAGTAATGTTTTAACTCTTTTTGAGACATTTTGAGTTGCACCCAAAGCTCCTTGTGGAAGTTACAGAATTTTCAAGGGACTTGCAGCTATTTTTACATTACAGTGGAAACCTTGGGGGGGCGGTTGCCCCCCCTAAATGACGCCCCTGCTTCCTGCATTTCCTCATTGCCTGCAGTTAATTTATTTGTAATAATTTCTTTATACCAAATGAACTCTGGTTGATTTTGCTACTATTTGCCATACATAAATTTCAAAAGATTATCTTTTTCTTTTCAAGTGATATTGCACGACTGAGAAGAAGAGATTGTAATAATATTTTTTCGACGGCAACACACTTTTTAAGAAGCTATGACTTTGACACTTCTACTTTTCTCAAAATCTGTTCTTTTTATATCTGATATACACTGTAAATTTTTAAAATAAACATTAGGAGATTTCGTATCAAAAAGTCCCCACCCCCAAGAGAAATATTATTATTAGAAATTATATTCGTATCAAAAAGTCCCCACCAATATTTTTACATCACCAACTTAACGCTGACCAATGAGTGGGTCACTTGACGAGTAAGAACGGCTATGATTGGTTGAATGGAGGAAGAGGAAACACTTTTTGATTGAACACATCATTTTCTAAGTAGTTTTAGAATAGGTTAAAACTTAATTTAGTTGAAGATAAAAGTATAATTTGTGCTATTTAATGTGGAGAACAAGAAAATAGCAATCTCATTTTTTTGGAGAAAACGCGGTTTGACTGTTTGCTCCTCATATAGGATTTATAGGACGCTTTTTCCATGTTTTTTGAAAATATAGGACGAGTTCTACCCCTGTAAATAGGGTAATAAGAAACAGGGCACTTTTAAGAATGATCCACAACCCTAAATTGAAAGACAAAGGTGAATTATATAGCCCGTTTAACCTCCAAAACAGTTAACTTTTAAATTCCAGAGGAATTTAATACATAGCAAAACAATATAAATTGAAATAGTTGAAAAGCATGATTTTAGGTGGATGATTTTGCTGACCTGATTATTTCAAACGGGAATTTTTCCACTGAAATAATCATTCTAAAACGATAAATTTTTTATGGGATATAGAGTATGTCTTGAAGATATTCTGTGATTTTTTTCAGATTTTTATGCCCATAGTACACAAAGCTGCAAATTAAATGTTTCTTATCCACCCAAATTCTTATTACCCCATCGTCCCCTATTTTGTATTTTTCACTTAAGTTAGATTTTTTGAAGTAAATATAAGATAAAATAACTGATGTTTTTTGTAATAAATCTTTGAATGTGTAAAATACTTAATTTTCTGATTTTTAACCATATATTTGAAAATTAATCATAAATTTTAATTTTACCAGCTCCCCAAAAGAGTTTGAAAGAGATAATGCACTAGTTTAAACAAGAAATTTCAAAACAAAATTCTAGGGCATACCCCCAGCCCCCCTCCATAATTTTAACCTCTATTAACCCATTAACGCCCAAATTATTATTTTGGGGGGAAAATTGAATAAAAATCATGAATTTGGTGTGTATTTTGCCTTTGATATGAATATTATAAACACATTTTGTAAAAACAGTCATTATTTTTTTTAAATGTTGATCTAAAAATAGATCACTGGGCGTTTGGAGGATATTTTTTGTCACAGAGCTAAGTACTACTAATTGAACTGAAAAATCTTAAAAATCTAATATAATAAAATTGAATGTGTGTATATATATATGTATGTATATATGTTTGTCTTTTATACAAATCCACAGTTTACTTCCGATCTGCACCAAACTTGGTATACCTACGTAAAAAAACTCAGAAAAAAACATAGGCTATGTTTCGAAAACTTTTAATGACCCCTTGACCCTCTTTTGACCCTTTTTATGGTCATTTTGCTGAAATAGCTTTACTTCTCCTCAAGAAGAGATCTGCTTACTCCATTGTTACAAAGAAAATTTAATGCTAAACAACAAGTTTTTAATAGAAACACTAGGTACAAGTCTATTTAAAAATTATATTAATAATTCAAAAATCTCTTTCAGTGAAATTTAAAAGTTTTAAGTATAGTTTACCATATTTTTATTTGAGATTTTATCTAATTTTTATATTTTAAAACTTTATGGAATACCATTGTTGTTAAAATAGTCTCCATGGAAACGAGGATGTAAAATTAAAAGGTGATAATATTTTAGCTTTTAAGAAAGTTGGTTAACAAACAAAAAACTATTAAAACTCATTTTCAACTAAAAAAGATTGATTTTTTTCTTAATTTGCAAAATTGAATAAGCTTTAATTATTGACTAATTTCCCCAAAAACGTTAATTCCTAAAGATATGATTAATCAAGGGATCTGAGCAATTTTTAGAATATTTTTAAAAATATTTTTTCCATGATGTAAAAGTGGAAATCATTCAAAAATTATATTGCTTGAGAACTGAAGGAATTTTAATCAATCCGGAAACACCGGGAAAAGAAAAATTACTATAGGAACACCGGGATAGGAAAAGTTACCGGGAACACCGGAATATGAAAAAGACGCTTGGGATACCGGTATGATTGGTAAATGCTGATTATACAAAATTAGAAATGTATTTGGGAAAACTTAAAAATGAGGCGTTTGCTATCAAAACCAGCTTATTCCATTTTTGGAAATTTAACAGGATAGACAAAAAACTTCTCACGTCCACATTTCTGAAGCTAAATTTGTTTTTTAAATTTTTAATTGAAGGTATAACCACCTAGAATTTGATTAGTTTTTCATTTTCATTCCAGTTGCTTTACCTTGGGCGTAATTACATTAATTAGGTTGGAATGAGCTGATTTTTATGCAAAAACACGATTTTTCATGCTTTTTTTTCAGTTTTTTTGTTCCATTAAGCTGTGTGAAATTGATTTTTCCAGTTTAACAGTTAATATTTGTATCTTTACGAGTTTTAAATAAATGACATTCACTTAACTTTTTCAAATGATCTGAAATTTCACAGTTGAGATCTCAGTTTTCACCCTTTAATCTATATTTCGGTTGGAATGAGCTGGATTTGAGCTATATCCCTTCGCCAGGTTATGAAGGACCCTCTAAACTTTCAAAATATGCTAAAAAGTGGATTTCAGAAAAATATGGAATGAGCTGGTTTTGATAGCAAACGCCTCAAATAATAAATTTATACTCTTCACCCGTGCAAGGCCGGGCATATCAGCTAGTATGAAATAAATAGAAATATTAGTTTTTCTCTTTAAAAAACGCACATTTATTCATAAATATGTGGGGGGAAATAATGAAATAGTAATAAAATTAAATAATTTATTTAAAATTAAATACACAAATAGCCTATGTTGAAAATTAATTATAGGGGGAAAAGGAGAAATTGAACCAAGAACTTTAAATTTATAGAAAAATTTCAGAAAACATAACAGGACAGAAAATTTTAACTAATACGTAAATGCATTGGGCTAATTTTTTGAAAATTTTGTAGATTGGTTTTATCATAAATTAATAATATTCATGAAACAAAATGTAACTTGATCTTACATGACAACATTCAAAATTGCTGCTTGTTTGAGCTTTTCACCGACCTATTCCAATAAACTACTTACTCTGCGATAACGTCCATTTTAAGGTTACAAAGGCTGGATCGAATTAAAAAAATATTGCAATTATCAATTTGAGATTTTCATAGCTCCTTGATAACTTTTAATTGTCTTAAATTTCCCCTTTGAAGTATTTCAAAACTACTTGTATTGACTTGTGTTGTATAAAATAAGTTTATGTGAATAAACACCAATAATTTTATACTGCTATACTCAGTTGCAACTTAACTTGAGCCTCCCTATAGAAATATGCTGAGAGCAACCAAAGAAAGTAGTTCCCTGCGAGGTGTCTGAATTTTGAGTGAAATTTAGAGCTTCAATTTTGAATAATGATTATTTTTTTAAATCCGCGTATATTAAGCATCTTTTCATCCTGATATGCATAAAATGCTCAGTATTATTATTTTTAAAGTGGCCGCATAGTAGTACAACTTGCTCTCAAACTCGCCAGGCAATAAGAGCTTCTAGCAACCCAGCAGGCTTTTTGTTTACTCAGATTTTCTTCCGCGTGACCATGACGTCAGGTTCAACTTCAGTCGCATTCGAGTATCGTTGCAATACTGTGCTTTATTGGTAATGAATAGGGCTGTGATTTATATGTAATTAAAAATCCAAAATATGTACACATAATATGTGTTTATTTTAGCAAAATATGTATTAAAAAAGGCCAAATATGTAGTAATAAAAAGAAAATTTTAAGTATTTTTTTTAAAAGGGGCTCTAAATAGTACGCATATACATAGTAGGGAAGGGTGGTTTTCACTATTTGCCAACAGATCATGTTTTTTATGCTGTCTTGTCGTGAGAAAAAAAACGAAAACCATGCATCTACTTCCCTTCTCGGAGCGCCTGACACGTTTCATCTGACAATCCCGACTTACAACCTTTTAAAAGTTAAATTCAGCATTGGGTGCACTAATTTTATCTGCAATTGAATGCATATTTCATTTTATGGGTTACTTTACTTTGAAAATCGGTCAAACATGTGATTATTTTTCAAAAACTTGAAAAATGAAAAAGTATGTAGTTATAGGTTGAATATGTAAAAATGTGTAAATAAACCGAAATATGTGAAAATATGTAAAATAAACATGGTCTTAATCAATTCAAAATCTTTTAAAACGTATAGAATTCAAGAGCACACTTTAATATCAGATTCCTGAACAAATATGTAATTACATATAAATCCTAGCCCTAGTAATGAATCATAATGGCCTATTCTCCATTTATTCACCAAAATATATATATATATAAATGAATGTCTGTATGTATGTCCTTTATAGTTTTAAACTTTTCGAACCTAAATTAACTATTAAACTATACTACGTTGATCTACTGATCCGTCCGTTGATCCAGGGAAGGTTTCTGAATAAAAATAATTTAAAATCGAAGGGTTCCGACAACTTTTTAGGTCAATTTTATGCTTAAAAACCCATATTTCATGCCTAACTTCAGGGCAAAACCACATTTTTGTAAATATAACAAGAGAAGATGTAACATTAATTGTTGTAGGCATATTCTCGATTGTTGCAGATTGAAATCGATTGTTGTAGTTTAAAATCCATTGTAGTAGCATAAACATAAAAGTGGCTCCTTTATTTAACTATTTCCACATTTGGACTGGCGAAGCCCATCTGTAACACACCAGAAGAATTTTTTTAAATGTACTGGCGAAGCCCATCTGTTACATACCAAAATAATCTTCTTTAAAAATGGACTGGTGAAGCCCATCTGTAACGCACCAGATGATATTTATAAAAAAACTGAAACCCGGACGAAGCTCGGGTCTAGCGCTAGTGTATTATAAAATTTAATTAGCAATAATATAATGTTAAATTTCTTAAGAAAATCAATAGTTGACTTCATCTTGAACATTACTGAGTATTCTCAGACTCATTTTTATCAGTTTTTAGTGGAAAAACTAAATGATCGTACTGTAAGCAACACAGAAAAAATGAACGCCTGAACGCCCAGTGATCTATTTTTAGATCAGCAGTATTTGGACTTGATTTTTCACTAAATAAATTAATTTTTGAGAAAAATCTGCATTATATCCCAATAGCTACATCTATAAAGATAAAATAAAACTGAAAAAGGATTCCTTAAGTGGTATACCTTTACTGTTTTCTTGAAAAAAGCGAATGAAGATGAAAAAAATAGCAAAATGAAACCCTGAGACGAATCTAAGCCCATCCCTATTACAAAATAAATGAAGCAAACGCAAAAAACACGGGGTATTAATAAGGAAGTTGCATGTGTCAGATTTTCAAAAACAAACAAGTGTTCCGTATGGTTTTTTGTATGGTAAAATGAAATATCTAGTCAGTTTTTCAAAAAAATGTACAGGTAATTAAATATTTTAATTTAAAAGTCGAGAAAAAAACACGTGACTGAAAACGTTTATTGTTTAAACTATAAGATGACGTCAACAATAATACCATCAACTCCATTGCTTTACAACAATGTTTAGTATAAGATGACGTCACATCCAAACTCTTGGCGTTTTCGCGCGCTTTTAAAAAGGGGATTTTTGTTAATTTTTTTGACAATCAAAAAATTTCTCGATCGGCCTCAAATTTTGGGTAGTTGCTTATTTTTGCAAGAGGAATCGATTAAAAAAATAAAAAAAAATCATGCAACTTCCTCATTAGGATTTAGGGATGTTTTCTCTTGCCATTTGTGCAGTTTCGCTGCTGTTGGGTGAGTTTAAGGTAATTTAAGAGAGCATTTATGACACTATGTTTAGCGATCTAGAAATAGATCACTGGGGGGGCTAATGGGTTAAACAGTGTTTTTCCTCTTGAAAATTCTGCCGCTCACAAAAATCTTTTCCTTTTTAGTGCTCCCCAGAGTTTGAAAAAGAGAAAAAACGAGTTTAAAGTGGTACTTACAAAAAATTTTCTGGGAGAGGATCCCCAGTCCAGACCTGGAAAAGGTTGTAACTTTCCCCCAAACCTAATAAAATTTCCCCAAACCTTATGTATTGCTCCTATAGAGCTGGCAGGGGTTTCCCCTGAACCAGGTTCAGGCACTTTTCCAGGTCTGCCCCAGTTCCTCTAAAATTTTTACCTTGGTTACACAGTTTTTCCCTATAGAATTTTGCCACACAAGAAGCTTTTCTCTTTAGGAGCTCCCCAAAGAGTTTGAAAAAGAGATAAACACTAGTTTAAAGGGAAATTTCAAAAAAAATTCCGAGGGTCGACCCCCAGTCCCCCCAAAAAAATTTTTACGTAGGGTACAGTGTTTTTCCTTTTAGAATTGTGCCACTTATTAGCAGTGGCGGCTCGAAGCTAAAATTATAAGGGGTGCTGCTCCGGCGGTACCAAGTTGGCAACGTATTTTAAGCGTTATAATGCCAAATAAATCACTAAAAAAAACTTGGACAGTGTTTAAGTATAGCCTTAATCAGATTTGAGTACAAAGTATTAATAAATCTGATTCAGTCTTTAAATTTTAAAATTCAGTGAAAGAATACTAACAAGAAAATAAAAAGATCATAGAGCAAACTCATACATTTACTCAAATCCTATTTTTACACTAAAATATCACTACATTAATTTAAAATTGAAATAAGACAAGTAAATAACATTATGGTAGAAAAACAAAATCACATTTGCAAAACAAAAACTTCGAAAAAATCAAATAGAAAAGATGGGAACAATATAAAATTTCGATTTCACACTTAATTAATATTCAAAAACTTGTCACTTACCTATATTTAGCTGATTAAAGATTAAGTTCGTTTCATATAATACTATATCCTAGAAAATGAAACTAATATCTACATTGCGAATTTAAATTGTTCGGTATAAAAAGAAATAAAAACTAAACGTGACTACAAAAAAGTTAACAAAAATCTTTAAACCGAAACAGGCGGAAAGATTATGTTTCTCTCTGTTGAAAAGAAAAAAGTTATAAATAAAATATTAAAACTGTGGTGAAAGCTTAAAAGCCAATGTGATTTATTAGTAGTAGAAATCGTTTATTTCTCTTCTTCCTCACAGCTCTCTCAAGAGAAAAAGCTATCATTCTTTTGGTCGGGGCTGCTGAAAAGCAGCCCCTTTTCTCCTAACGGATTCGCATGCTAAATTCTTGATATTTTGATTTGATATGATAGAGCTCGTGTTTTATACCACGATTGGTATATCTGCGGGGGCTGATCGACCCGGAAAGAAATCTGTTAGCAAGACGGCATAGCAGAGAATTATTAATTGAAAAAGGATTATAAAGGACAAAGATTAAAGGGGGAAATAGATAATTTTTGAAATATTGTAAAGCAAATAAAAATTGGAATTTCGGGAAATTTTGGTTGGGGGTGCTGCAGCCCCGCAGCCCCTATGGACGAGCCGCCACTGCTTATAAGCTATTCCCTTCAGGAGCTCCCCAAAAAGAGATAAAACACTACTTTGAAGGCAAACTTTTCTGGGGAGAACCCCTGGCCCCCCTTGAAATGGTAAATGAAGCAAATTCGGCTCGCAAGCTGAATTCGTCGATTTCTTTTGTAGCCAAGTGGAAAACCGATGGCATCCGAGCATTGAATTCGTATCGCCAAATTTGGCGCTGAAAATCTGCAGGCCAGATTCGCTTCACTAACCCTTGAAACATGAACGTCTCTTAACAACTTTTTCCCCAAGAAAATTATGTGGTTTACAAGAAACAGTTCTCTTTGGATGTAGCCAAAGGGTCTCGAAATGACCTAAAATACTACTTAGAGGCAAATTTTCAAAATTTTCCTGGGGGTGAACCCCAGACCCAAGTTTTTTCCCTTTTCTTCCCCGTCTTCAAATTTTGACATTATAATTAATATAATTTAAATACTACTTTTCAGTGCTTGTATATAAATGTGCTCGTTAGAGGACACCTTAAAAATGAAGTTGAGGCAACCCCCAAAAAAAAGTAGTTGCGGTGCGGCGGGACCCACTTACAAAAACCCTTGGCCCCCCAACCAAAAACTGAAATGACGCCCCTGAATCAGAACATAACTGAACTGCCGGTTGTGAAATTGGCGCGAACCGTTTCACATCACAGTACACGTTGCAACACATTCAAAAACTTATAAACTAAAATTATAGATAAATTACAATAATATTGGAAATTACTTACCAAAATTTTTTAAAACCCGGCGATGTACCGGCGACAAAACAAAATAAACGAAAACGATGTTGAGTCATTGAGTTGAGTTGTATGTCGGGAGGTTCACCACACACAAACACAGACAAGTGATAGACAGACCGACAATGGGCGGCCCATGACCACTGAGCTATAAAATAAAACATGAGTTTGTTTTATAGCTCAGTGCCCATGACCCATGACACGATCGCCCTCGACCCGCGGTACTTGCACTAAAACTGTGTTTACACCACAGAGTAAAGATACTTCAGAGAGTCCATTTCCATAGACGCTAATGGCAACTTTTTTACGAAGTGTATATTTGGACGGCCAAAACGGCCAGTGGCGCATGCGCTGTAGGTCTCGTGATTACGTAGCAGTCTCGGCGCTTAGTGATTGAACCAATGAAACGCCGAGCTGTAGCCTAGCCGTGGAAATTAGAGTAGAGTTTAGTTGAAAAAAGCCGTCCAAATATACAGTGCCACTTTTTTAACATAGGTTCGAAGTGTATATTTGGACGGCCAAAACGGCCAGTGGCGATTGCGCTGTAGGTCTCGTGATTACGTAGCAGTCTCGGCGCTTAGTGATTGAACCAATGAAACGCCGAGCTGTAGCCTAGCCGTGGAAATTAGAGTAGAGTTTAGTTGAAAAAAGCCGTCCAAATATACAGTGCCACATAGGTTTTCCCATAGACGGTGGCGTTTCTATGTGATAACGATGGAACTAACCAAAGAATATGACGTAACGTTGTTGACTCTACAATCCGCAACCACTCTTTCTCAATTAACCCCGCCCACTTTTAAATCGCTAGAGAGGGAAAAAGTTTTTATATATTTTCCCGGTTATTCAAACAGTTGCGTGCGTCTTTTTCTTTCGAGCATGCGCTGGGGAAACATTGCAAAGTCTCTCTGATGTCACGCTCTCCAGGGACTCATCCAATGTTCTGCCCAGGCTCAGATCTCTCGCCCGCTTTTATGGGGTCATCCATAAATTACGTGAGGTGAGGTGTTTTTTCCAAAATCTGGACCCCCCTCCCAGTGGCGTAGCTACGGGGGGGGGCGGTCCGCCCCGGGTGTCACCCCGAAGGGGATGACACCCAAACTAGTGAACTTGGCACTTTTATCATGTTGTATGCTCTCCTTGAAAAAAAATTTCAGTTCACTCTACTAATGAAATAAATTAGGGTTTAACAAATCGGTTGTCATCCCTTAAACTATCTGGGAAAGTGATACCGAAGTCTTCGAATTTTGCCCTAAGTTGGTAAATATGCCTTCCTTGAACAAAAAAAATTATCATCCTGGAAAATACTCATTTGGCTGGCTACCCAGGAGGGGTGACACCCAACCCACCCAAGCTTAAAAATTTCGAACGTAGTTTTAAACATAAACGCAAGAAATATAAGTGTAAGAAAGAATTGATTTAAATAATTAACAGTTTTTAGGGGTACGAACTGGGGTGTCACCCATCGAGCTTTATTTAGATGATACAAATTTTCTCTATCACACATAAATGTTTTTATTGAGCAAAAAAAGTCATTAAATAAATAAAAAATTATTAAATGAGTTATCAACCCCTTTGGCTAGGGGGGACATCAAAGTTTTCCAAGTAGTTCAACAACACAAATTCAACTGAAAATTACTATGGGATATAAACCCTTCAACCCGGGTGTCACCCATTCAGCTAGCTGGGAGGTGACATTCAGATTCAAACTCTAGTTTGAATAGTTTTAAATACCAAGGTAAAGGGTTGGCAGAGAAAAAAGTCCATCAGATATTTATTTTGATCTTAACTGAGTAAATTTTAAATTCACATTTTACCTCAGGAAAAATCTGAATACCCCAACTGTTTCATCTTCTGGTTTGCTAGCCATCGTTTGAAAATTTTTCCCACATAACAAGGGTTTTATCAGGGGTGTCACCCAGTGTCACAAATATCCAAACATAAGTTAGTACACTATATTTAAAGATCACATTTCAAAAATTTTTCTAGGGGAAGGCCCCCAGACCCCCTCCTTCGATTTCTTGGAACTCAATTAACTGCAATTTCTTTTATATTAAGTTCCGCAAAATGCTAATTTTAGCTACAATTAATGTATGAAAAAGCTAGATTGATCCTATTAAAAATGCTTTAAGAATAATATTTTAAGCCCCTCTTGAAAGAAATTTCCCTGTACGCCAATGGATTGAATTATCCGAATATGTTGACCAAGGGCGTAAAAGGGGGGAGCCTGAAATTCGGACTACGTTTCATACAAAAACAAGTTAAAATCCTGTTTTTAGGGTCAAATTTCCAAAAATTTCCTGGGAGAGGACCCCAGACCCTCTTTTGTACTTTGGTTAAAATGCAAATCCCAGCTAAATATGTGTATCCGAAATTCAAGCTAAAAGCCTCAAAACTAGTTAAAAATTTTATTTTTGAGTCCATTTTTCTAAAATTTTCTGGGGGAGAACCCCCAGGCCCCCCTTTTTTTGTTCGAACTTTATTATACACATTTTTTCCTATGTTAAGAACTTTTTCATGACGGAAATTCCACCTAAAATGTATTAAGAAGCTACATTAAACCAACTAAATATGTATGAGAGATGCTGAGGAATAATTTTGGGCCCTTCCTGAATTAATATCTATATACGGTTTGGACTGAAGAATAACTTCAACATAACTCGTTATTGCAAAGTTAGGAAATTAAAGGCAACGGCAAATTAAAACCTTTAATTTTGAAATAATAAATTAAATGCCATAAGAACACAAATATAAATGGGGTTCCACCTGAGACCCTCAGTTCTAGACTGGACTGGTGTCACAAATTTTATTATTTTTTTAACCGAATTCCAAAAGGGGGTGACACCGAGAGCTTCCGCCCCGGGTGACACCCAGGCTAGCTACGCCACTGCCCCCTCCCCCCTTGGTGAGATTTAGTGAGATTTTTCTTGACTCCCCCTCCCCCCACGTGAGATTTACCTACAACTTTTACCCCCCCCTCCCCCCTTGGTGAGATTTTTCCAAACCCCTCCCCTCCCCCTTTTTGACCTCACGTAATTTATGGATGACCCCTATACTGATCTGCCCGTGACGTCACTATCTCGCATCTTCTTTAAAGTGACAATGGATCGTGAGCTCCACAGAGTAAAGATTATTCAGAGAGTCTGTGAGGTTCAAAGGGAGGACCCTCCCCGTTTTGGCAACCCGGTGGGTTGCCGGAATAGGAAAGACTTTCGACCCTCCAGCTGTCAATCATTGGTGTGGGCGGGGACTAAAGGAAACGAGTGATTCTCATTGGACTTAGAACTTTGTATGGAGGCTGTATTAGAATTTCTCAATCTCTGCTATTTTCCCCTGATCAATGAAACTTTTCCCTTATGGTTGCAAACTTTCCCTGACAGTAACTAAACTTTCCCTATTATAAACATTGATATCGTTTGTTCTGTCGTTTAATATCTCGTTATAGTGATTGGGGTCGCAGAAATTATCATTAAATGTGAAGTTATTTGTTTAAATTGTATTAAATGTGGACTTGGAGTTGTGAGTTCGATTCCAGAGTAGCTCCCGATCCATCGCCACTTTAAAGAAGATGCGAGATAGTGACGTCACGGGCAGATCAAGTATATATATAAGCCAGCGAGAGATCTCAGCTGGCCAGAACATTGGGTGAGTCCCTGGAGATCGTGACATCAGAGAGACTTGTAATGTCTAAGAAATTATCCCCAGCGCATGCTCGAAAGAAAGATACACGCAACTGTTTTAATAACCGGGAAAATATATATATTTTTTCCCTCTTTAGCGATTTGAAAGTGGGCCGGGTTAATTGAGAGAGTGTATGCGGCTGTAGCTCGATTGTAGAGAGTCAACAACGTTACGTCATCTTCTCTGGTTAGTTCCACCGTTATCACATAGAAACGCCACCGTCTATGGGAAAACCCATGTTAAAAAAGTTGCCATTAGCGTCTATGGAAATGGACTCTCTGAATAATCTTTACTCTGTGGTGAGCTCCACAGAGTACTAGAACAGAGAGTCCGTCGCCATAGGCGCTAATGAGAATCGAAAAGTTGGATGGTTGTGGGGCTATTTTGGCGCTGCGATCGCATCAACGTCACGTGAGGCGGGAGGGAAAAGCCTGATTGGTTGAGAAAAACTTTTTCCTTCTCCTTCGAAAATAGAAGATTGAGTGACATCCAATCACAGGTTTGATCTCTCTGTCAATCATTTAGTTCATCGTGGCGCCCTCATAACCATCCAACTTTTGAATATATCGTTTTGGACCCTCTGTTAGAATTTTTCTCTGTGGTGAGCTCCTCTGGAATCGAACTCACAACTCTAACTCCACATTTAATTCAATTTAAACATATAACTACACATTTAATGATCATTTCTGCGACCACAATCACTGATAAGAGATATTAAACGCCAGAACAAACGACATCAATGTTTATAATAGATAGGGAAATTTTAGTTACTGTACGGGAAAGTTTTGCAACCATAAGGAAAAAGCTTCCTTGATCTGGGGGAAAATAACAGAGATTGAGAAATTCAAATGCAGCCTCCACAGAGAAAAATCCTAACAGAGGGTCCAAAACGATATATTCAAAAGTTGGATGGGTTGGAGGGCGCCACGATCAACTAAATGATTGACAAAGTGATCAAACCTGTGATTGGCTGTCACTCAATCTTCTATTTTCGAAGGAGAAGGAAAAAGTTTTTCTCAACCAATCAGGCTTTTCCGTCCCGCCTCTCGTGACGTTGTTGCGATCGCAGCGCCAAAATAGCCCCAAACTCATCCAACTTTTCGATTTCCAATAGCGCCGATGGCGACGGACTCTTTGTTCTAGTACTCTGTGGCAGCCTCCATACAAAGTTCTAAGTCCAATGAGAATCACTCGTTTCCTTTAGTTCCCGCCCACCCTGTTGATTGACAGCTGAAGGCACCGCAACGCCACTATGTGATAACTGTAGAACTATTTTAGAAAAATCGCGTTTTGGACTCTGAATTATCTTTACTCTGTGGTTCATACTTAAGCTAGGCCTTATAACCATGGCGATCACATAGGCCTATTAAATGCTTTTAAAATTAAAAAATTTCTTTCCTTTCAACAATTTTTTTTAAATTTGCTATTATAATGGAAAATTATAATTAAACATTAAGTTTTAATTATTACAGAATCTACTTAAATCATTAATATTGATTGAATTCTATTTACTTCTTGATAAGATAAAAATCAGTAATCAATCAATTTAATTAGGCACTATTACAACTTCACCATCGGCCATCGCATATCAAAAACTCGAACTTAAAAATACAAGCTCAATAGTAATCAAGAATCACACAAGTAAATGATGAATGTAAATGATTTTATTAAATCAAATGTTATCTTTCAATATGTGCAAAGAATAAAGTTGTTAGGACTTGCTTTGAAAGCCAGTGGCTATTGGACAGTTCTATTGGATTCATGTCGAGAAAACGTGCTGGTCGATCCCTTTCTAGCGATTTCTTCATCCTGAAGAAAATCATTAACTAAGGTTAATTAATCATTAACAATGTTTTCTGCAATTACCATCCCTGAAAGTTAAATTATCACCGATTTCTCCTGCATGAGGGGCAACCAGATGTGATGTGTAAGGATATTGACCTTATTATCCTGAACCACCAGAAATGGTTCCTTTGGCTGTGGGGGGTCTTGATTCTATAGATTAGGGGTTTCCAACTTTTAAGTACTCGCGGGCCGCAATCGAAATCACAAGTTAAATGGCGGGCCGCAAAGTAATCTGGCTCCTTTTTAGTGATGATAATTTTTTGGGGGTGAGAGTCTTCCATATGAAACTTTTCCAGAAAAAGAGGGACGATTCCAGAGAATATATGAATTTTTTTACTCTTATACAACTCGTAGGAATACTGAATATATTTAATATTCTGAATATTACTTAAATGAAAAGATCTTCCTCAAGAAAATATTTGTAAATTTTCCTTAGAGGATTGTTTTACCTAATTTTTGGATACTCCATTTTGTCCCTCCTCATGATAATGGTTATAAAAGCCTTCATACTCCCTTCCCTCAGGGGGAATTTCAGGTTTTACAAACGACCTCTCGAAATCTCGAAACTTCAAACTTTTAATTCTTGCACCAGCACCATAGAAAAGGATCTATCTAAGCTAGTCCATAATCTAAGAGGTATATGAGGGGGTCGGGGGTTCTCCCCCGAAAAAAATTTGAATTTTAGTGTGCTAAAAAGTGTTTTGAAGCTACTTTTTGGAGGGTTTTCAGAGAGCTTCGCGGGCCGCACAAAATGACCCGGCGCACAGTGGAGTATTTGCCCTGAAATCCCGGCCAAAAACATTTCTCTGCCTTTTTTTGATGTTCAAGCCAAGTTATTGTCCTTGAATTGTTTTTATCACTAAATACACAGATTTGGCAAGCATTTATATAAATTTATATTAAAATATAATAAATCATGATAAATCTTTAATTTATTTATTTATATTAGCTATTTGCTTTTTTATTGCGATGTTTAAATTCACAGAGAAAATATGAATGAATTAAAATTATTACCATAATCGAACTGGTTAGAATAAAATTGGTTTATTTTCCCCACAAAAAAAACTGGGATTGTTTATATTTTACATTGTGGGGTAAATTTGTCTTTAACCATAAATTCCGTTTCTGGTGAGATCCGTTTTGTCAAAACTTAACTGAAAGTTGTTTAAATTAACTTTTAAACTAATACCATTTTCAAACTATTAAGTTTGTAAAATGGTTAACAAGATATATGTGGAAATCTCCCAAAATATATAAAGGACTATAAACAAAAATATTTTTTAGCTTATCCATAAGGTCTTAAGGTATTAAAATTGTATGGTTTATTAAATATTTATTAATAGAAAAATTACGAAAAGTATCTTCAGCATATATAAGAGAAATATAAATATATGGGCCCTCATTTATATATAGATGCGTGAATATGAATGACCTTGGTTTTTCTTTTAGCAAAACAAATAAATCACTGAAAGAAACATGGTGTAGTCGTAGTGTCGACTTATTTTACTTAAAAATTCTAATGAAAACTATTTTGGATATGAGTGTAGTCGTTTTATAGGTCACCCTTGAAGCCCTAGATTAAACATTTAGCTTAACCATATGATATTTGATGCAACTCAAATAAAAAAAACCTAAAAACTAATCCAATTTCATTCCTAGCTGAAATTTTATAATTTTTTGACTTAGACCACTTTTATCCCGAATAGCTCATATTTTCGGCTGAACCATAAAACCAAATGAATCAACGAAAAAAATCGTGAAAAACAGATGGGAATTAAATTTTCAACAGTCTTAATAAGAGCAAACGTTCCAACGGACTTAAGCATTTCTTACAATTGCGTAAAGTAGTATTTCACAAAAAAAATTATTTCTCAAAAAGTGCACAAAAGTGCAGTAATTTTTGAATTGGAAGTGGTTCTTAAAAGTACAATCTTCAATTCAAGACCTTGTTTTGGACGGAGGATTGCGGAATTCCCTTTTGAAAACCTTTCTCAATTATTATGTTGCAGTTAAAAACGACAAAAAATGAAGCATGTTTTGAGTTTAAACAGTTTTTTCAATAAGAAAAAAACTAAATAGTTCAAAACAAAAAATACCGTAAGAAAACCCAGAAAATTCCTGATCCTATACAGGTATTTACATTTCATTTCATTCATCCAGAAGCTCACAAAAAATTATTTTCTAAACGTCCTAAAAAGTCAAAAATCAGTCGAAAATGGCATTCACTTTCAGTGAAATCTCAACTTTGACAGAGGCTAGGAACCAAAGTATGCAACTCACAGCTAAAAATTTTACACCAATGGATGCGAAATTTAATTAGCTTTTCAGAAATATATTATTTTTATGCCTGTTTGTAGAAGTTCGTGTTAAGCCTTTTTGGCCGGGTTTTCCGGCCAAATACTCCACTGAAGTGCAGTGTTTCGCCCTTTTTCGTCGTGTACCGCTTAGACCAGTGGTTCTCAAACTGTGCTCCGCGGAGCCCTTAGGGCTCCGCGAAGAAATTTGGAATAAATACATTTTTGATAATTTCTAATTTGCTTTTCTCTGAAATGTTATCAATAACTTTCTGTAAGGTGTTGGTAAGGTCTGTTGGTTTTTGCCTTTTTCAGGTCTTTTTTGGTTTACCAAAACAAGTTAAAACCCTGTTTTTAGGGTCAAATTTCCAAAACTCTTCTTGGGGAGGCACCCCCAGGATGGGACGGTTTGGCGCTGACCGTTTGGGCGCCGTTTCCGTTTCGGCACCAAATTTTTCTTCTTCTAATTTTTAGAAGAATTATTAGAATTCTATTTACTTTCATTTTATTTCTGCCGCTGAAACGGCCGCGCCGAATAGTAGCACACCAAGGAACCCCCCTTCCCCCACCTTTCAAATTGATTACTCAGCACCTTTTTTTATAAAGTTCACCAAAACCAAGGGAAAACCTGTTTTTAGTAGAATCAAATTTCCATCACCCCCTTTATAGCATTTGGAACTTACACAAAACGCTTCTTATATTAAGTTCTTTAAGATGCAAATTCTGCCAAAAATGTATAAAAAGCTAACATTGATCCTATGGCATGGGAAGGGATAAGGAATGATTTTGGGCCCATGTGTAAATAAATTTCGATATGTACCTCTGACGTATGGTCAAACAGCCCCTCAAAACAGCTCTCGATTTCAAAAGAAGTAACTTTTAGGAAAACAAAATTTACAGATGTATAGATTTCCGTATGGGGAATCCTTTGTTCATGCATCTCCGGCATAATGATTAAAAAGTGATAGCTTTTATATTCAGAAATTTAAAATAAAGATTTACATTGTATCCAATGATAAAATTTAATCGGTATAAACAAAATATTCCACATATCCCGGGGTGTATATCAAAGGGGCGATGGGGCCCTGCCTCTCCCCCGGAAAATCGGACTACGTATAACAAAACAAGTTAAAACCATGTTATTTAGGGTCAAATTTCCGAAATTCTTTTGGGGGAGGACCCCTAACACCCCCTATTGTACTTGAAACTTTATTATTGTCAATTTTTATAGTAAGTTCGTTAAAATTAAAATCCTACCTAAAAATGAATTTCCAAAATTTGGACAATGATGTACCTAAAACGAGTTAAAAAACTGTTTTTAAGGATCACATTTCACAAAATCTTCTGGGGAGGAAGGACCCCCAGACCTTTCTATTGTACTTGGATCTTAATTCGTCACAATTTTTCTTACAAATAAATTATCTTAGATGCAAATTATACCTAAAAATGTTTTTAAAAGCTACGTTAAACTGTTAAATATGCATGGGAGGGGCTGAGGAATAATTTTGGACCCCTCCCGAAATAAATTTATATTATGCTTTTATTTCTAGAAGCAATGGGTTTTATGTAATTTGTTTTTATACCTTGAAAAATTTATTTCGGAAAAGGGATCCGCGAATAATTTGTCTCTTGAAAAGGGCTCCGCGACATAAAAAGTTTGAGAACCCCTGGCTTAGACTAATGAGGAAGTCAGATTTAAAGATGTGGAGTGATGATATAGAGTCTATATCATTATTATACTTACTGCGTTAACGCAGTAAGTAAAGGTTTGTCTAGAAAATATTTATTTGAAAGGTAATTTCTAACCTGAAAAATTGTATTTTAAGCATTTTTTTCTGATACAAAAAATAAGGGATGCTTGTTTTTTAAACTTCAAGTTAAGTGGCTAAAATGTTGTTAGAAGATCATAATAGAAAGCAAGATTTTTTGAGATTCTTTGACAGAAAAAGTTTATTTGAAGCGCGCGTTTATTAGGTATTTTCGCGTTTACACCCAGGCGCTTGTAAGGCAAAATTTTCCATTAAATGGTTTAATGTCGCATATTTATATCAAGGTGAACATTTAATAAAAAAATTAGAATAATTTTTCACCAAGAAAGCATTTTTTAAGCTTTTAAAATGCTTCTCATAGTAATGTATTAATCTGTCTTAAGAGTTTATTTAAAACCAACTTAAAGTGGTTTAATTGCTATTTTAATGTCTTAATAGTGTAGTGGCATTACTTTTCTTTCAAAAAAGGTTTTAACTATTCATTTTGAACAATAATTTACCGAGTTATGGGAAGTTTTCGAAGAATAGTCGCATCAAGCATGGCCGCCATTTTGAAAATTTTCCAAATTTAAAGTCTCATATCTCGGTGAATAATAAAGGTAAAGCTTTGAAATTTTGGATTTTATTTAGTCACAAATAGCTTAATATCTGGTAAAAATTTTATACCAACTTATGTTGAACATTGTGTTTTTGAAGATTTTAAAATTTAGTTTTTTTGAAAAAAAACATATCAAATAGCATCTTTATGAAATTTTCGACTTCATATTTGTAATCTACGACCTCAAATTGTATAGAAAAGTCACCTTACATGTTGAAAAGATTGATAGTTAAGGTGTAAAACGTGAATTTAAAAATTTCACAAAAAGTTAAATATTTTAAATTCTAAGGGAAATTGAGGCGGACTCCTGATCGATAACTCATTCTTATGGTCCCCGGAATCAGTGTACCAAGTGGCTTACAAGGAAACATTCTCAGGATGAACTCACAGAATTGGACGAAAATTTTACAGGGGTTAGTATGTGACTTAAAACACCTTCTGTAAAAAAATTAGCTGCTGAATTACAGTAGAAAAGCTGTAAAAAATTATTGAAAATTGTCATATTTAACGCCAAATATAACCCTACAAGGCGAGAAACGCAGAGAGAACGCCAAATGGTAGAATGAACTGGCCGCGTTTTCTCTGTTGCCACTTATAAATGAGCGAATAAAAAAAAGTTCATCAAATGCAAAACAGGAATAAAAATTAATTAAAGAAGGAAAATTAAAATAAATAACGCATGAAGCAATACAAAATTATATGCAAATTAAATAGAATCCAACATCTATTTAGCATTTAATTTTTAGGAGTTATCTGTTTGCCGCATATTTTTTAAAAATGCATTGGAAACTATATATTTCATGGCACAGAGTATAGAGCTTAACAGAGTGTTCATCTCCGTAGACGCTAATGGCAACTTTTTTAACAGGGCTTTTCCCATTGAAAAATCTCTGGCCTCAAGTCCCGCCTCCACGCTATTCCTGCTTATTCTGTCATTCGCCCATTGAAGCTGTCACTCAAATCCAAATCGCCTATAATCAGTGTTAAATTCAAATAAAATACATTTCGCGTTCACTGATTGGCTACTAGTGAACTGAATTATAATATGCGTGCTGAATAAATTAAAGATCTTAGGAGTAAAACGGCGGTTTGGTATCTATGTTAAGCTCTCTACTCTGTGTTTTATGGCACTGTCTAAATCCACGAAAGTAACAACTCAACTCTAATAAATTTCGCTAATACTTTAGCACGGGCCAACTTTCGTGGATTTAGACACTTCGAATCAAATTTCTCATTCCATCCGATTGGAAAGTCGCCAAGTGGTGCTAAATGAATGTGTTTGGCAACTCAGAACCCAAATTTCAAATTTAAATAACTCCTCTCCTATTGAAATTCAGCAGCTAATTTTTTCACAGTAAGTGTTTTGAGTCATCTTCTTATGCCTGTAAAATTTTCGTGCATTTCTGTGAGTTCACCCTAAGAATGTTTCCTTGTTAGCATCATCAAAAAGTGCAGTGTTTCAACTTGTACCGCTTAGACTACATGCACAAAAAAAGGGGTTACTTTGTGTTCCTTGTACCCTCCAGACAAAAATCAGAAGTTATCAGGAGGAACTGAGAGTCATATTTAAAGATGTGGAGTGATGATATCGAGCACCATCTCTATCTATGGAATAAAGACTCCCACAGCCAAAGGGACCGTTTTTGGTGGTTCAGGGTAATAAAGTCAATATCCTTACACATCTGGTTGCCCCTCTACAGGAGAAATGGGTGATAATTTAACTTTCAGGGATGGTAATTGCAGAAAACATTGTGCTCCCTTAGTTCAGGCGTGCCGGACTGGGACTCCCGTCGGAGCCAAAGCGGTGGCAACAGAGCCAGTCATTCTCTCGGATGGGTTTCCGAGCTTTCCCAACGCTACCGAATCAAACGAGCTGGCGCGCGCACTTCATTTGAAAAGTGTGCTGTGATTTCCACTCTGAGTTTTAGGATCGTGGCTTCGTAATAGTATTTTTTATCTATTTGAAAGGCGGTAATTAGCAGTTTCCGTAGCATCTGTTATTTATATACATTCGTGGCATTTGTTTACAAAACCGGCGGATTGTTTAGGTCTGATTTTTTCCCGATATCCGTTGCTGTTGATATTAGCAAATCATAAGTATCAAGAGGCTGGCACCAATTAAGAAACTTTTCAAGGGGGATGCGGTCTTTTTTTATTATTTTTTGGAAGTAAAATAAACTCACTTATTCAACTCGTTTTGATACGCTTCAACCTAATTCTAAAGATTTCATGGTAGAATTTTTGCGTTTTGACAATTTAAGTTGTAATAATAGACATACAAGTGCCAATGGGGTCTGGGGGTCCTCCCCTCAGAAAGTTTTTAAAAAAATACCTTAAAATAACAGGGTTTTATTTTTTACTCAAATTGTTGTATAAAACCTTGTATACAGAAAAAAAAGGGTTTTTTTCGGGAGCCGTACCTTGTGTCAGAGCAAAGGGTGGGGCGATAGCCCCCTCCGCCCCCCTTAATCCGTCCCTGTCAAGAGGGACAGAGTCACTACTTTTATGTTTTCAGTTGAAAAATATCTAAATTTTGTATGGATGAAACATTATTAGACGTGAATACTGCGCGTTAATTTCTATTGTGATCGGCAAAGTTTGTTAACATGTATCGCTTGTCTTGATTTCCCCAATCCGATCTGCCGTTTGTTACATCACTGAAGTTATGGGGGATTTACACCACTGCTGTAAAAGAGACATCAGCGACATTTTCGGCATATTTTAGTACCCGCTACTCACAAAAGATGGCGCTCGTCAATTGTTATTCCAATAAACCAATTGACAAGCGCCATCTTTTGTGAGTAGCGGGTACTAAAATATGCCGAAAATGTCACTGATGTCTCTTTTACAGCAGTGGTGTAAATCCTCCATTAGCAGGCAAGTTTCAGCGAGGTTTGATGATTCCTTTGGTTCACTGTTTCATGCTTTTAAGGGGAAAATGGATGATCGTTTGAAAATTCGATTGAAGTTTGACCTGATCACTGTTTTTTTAACATTTTATGGATCACAAGGATTTAATACAATTTTAGGAAGCTTTTATAGGCCAGCCATAAAATGTTGACTCTACTTTAAAGTTCTCAACAGATAAACTACAGTAAAAACAGTACAAACTACAGCAGATCTTGCTAAAAAATCCGAAATTTTAAAGTGGACATTTTGAAATAATAGGAAATTAGAAACTCCAACATTTATTTTACAGTGATTTTAAGTCATAGAGTTATTTTGACCAGTGGTCAAGCAACATGAAATATAATTAGTACAACCTACTTTACAAAGGAGTCCCTATAGTTAACTAAGCAGAGGAAAAAAAGCAAAAAGTTGAAAAATACAAAAATTATTAGTGGTCAAAGGGGAATGACCAAAGGTCGGGGCTTCCGAAAAAAACCATGAAAAAGAGAGAGAAGGTCAGAAAAGCTTTTGGTAGTGAGGAAAAAGGGGATTGATCAATGGTCAAGAGATGTTGACCAGTGGTCAAGATCAAAATGTTATACGTTTCAAGGCGTTTGGTTTGAGACCCAACATGACCTACTTCAGTGCCAAAGCATTGAAGTAGCAAAAAGTTAATCGGATTGACCAAAGGTCATCCGGAACCAAAAACACATGATATAACAATTGGGAATACAAAATATCAATTAGCAACTCCAAAATTAATTTAAAGTGATTTTTAGCCATACAGAGTGATATTGACCAGTGGTCAAGCAACATGAAAGCAGCTTTCGAGAACCGACCCTAACCAAAAACACATGTTATAGCAGTTGGGAATACAAAATATCAATTAGCAACTCCAAAACTAATTTTGTTATTATTTTTAGCCATATACAGAGTAATATTGACCAGGGGTCAAGCAACATGAAAGCAGCTGTCGAGAACCAACCCAAACCAAAAATATTAAGCCCGCTCCAATTTCTAACACTGTCGGGCAAGCGGCTTATCGGCTATCGCCGTGATCTCGGCAAGAAAGTGCAATTCGTTCAACCTACGGAAAGAGCCGACCTCACTCGCGCTAGTTCGGATAACTTCGGATTTGACTCCCGTGGGAGTCCCAAACTTTTGCCAGGGAGTCAGAAAGTATGAAGGAGTCCCAGTTCGGCACCTCTGCCTTAGTTAATGATTTTCTTCAGCATGCTTGAGAAACGAATTTCTGCCCTTCCAATACATACCTCCCAAACAGTTCAGATGGTGAAAAATGCTCTAAAAGGGGAAATTGGAGAAAATACCCCAGCCCCTCATAAATAACCAAACAAACCTGGTGGGAAACAGACCCACAACGTTGTTTTAAGTCAGGAGAAAGCATACCCCAACTTGGGGTCTTGCTGGGGTTTCTCTTGGGCCAAGAGAAATGGATTTTCAATTATGGATTGACTTTTCACTTTTTTTGCTTAACCACACAAAATGTGCATTTTCCAATTTTGATAAAAAAAGTAAAAATAAAATTTTTATTTTGATAACTGCATGGATTTAACTTTTAAATGGCCCTAAGTTAATGAAAAATGCTTGAACAACTGCAAATATTTTATTTGATTGCCAATATGTACCAAAACTACCAATATCCTTAAATTGTTTTGAACAGTGCATATTACAAGGTTTCATTAAACCTGTATGGTAGGGAGTGGCTGAGGAATAACTTTGGGCCCCTCCCGAAATAAATTTCTAAGCACGCCACTGAGGTCATTTGTAAGTGAAAACCATTTATTGCAATTAGTCAGTGGCGGATCTACGGGGGGGGGCTTTGGGGCTGAAGCCCCCCCAAAACGTCTAATATTTTACTAAGTTTGTCAAAACGCAAAAAATCTTTATCCGAAATTCGGATGAAACGAGTTGAAAAAGTAGGGTTTTTGACTTAAATTTCCAAAAATTTTATGGGGGAGGACCCCCAGACCCCCCTTTTAGTGGTTTGAGGAGGATAATTCACTACCTTTTCTGTATTAACATTAACAAGAAGATTCAATTGGATTATGAAAATTCTTAGCCCCCCCCGAAACCAAATCCTAGATCCGCCACTGCAATTAGTTAGACAGTTAGAGGTTTAGTAGGGTGTCCCTTAAAAATCGAAAGTCGGGGAAACTTTTGCGACACCCCCTAAATTTTTTCCTTTTGGTATCCTAAGAAAGTGTGCTAAATCTTAAATCGATCAGAAAATATTAACACGTGCCTCAAACGGCCTAAAGTTGAGAAATTTTGACATTTTTCTCATTTTTTTGAAAAATTTTAAAAATGCCTTAAAATATTATTTTGTCGAATAATAGGGCTTTAACACATCTAAATATTCATATTTGACCGTTTTTCATTCTTAGCTAGGCCAAATTACCCAGTTTATAGCCTGGCCATCAATCGGAAAATCATCAAATTTGCGCATTTTATACTGAGAATAGAGGATACAAAAGTCAGTGAGGAATGACTTATAACCACGTAATTCCTTAACTAGGTACCATTTGTAGACGATATTGATGTGTAGATAAATTATCTGGAGCTAAAATTAATTACTAGCATTTTAATTACAGGCGCCATATTGGATTAATTGGCAATGCGTATTTGAGTTTTCCAATCTAATAAAATCCTTAAACCACTTTTTAAAAGCTCTTTACTCAGTTCGAATGGCCAGCAGATCTCTTATTACATATGATAGATGATAAAATTCTAAATGCATAATAGGGGAAAGAGAAATTCTAGAAAAAATTGAAAAATAGACTTCAGCACATACAGAAGTTTTGTATTCTGTTATTTCGTTGAAAAATTGAAGTTCATGCAAAATTAACCCGCTCTTCATGATGATTGATCCTACTGCACTCAGAATAAAAGCCATTTACTATGTTTAAAGCCTGTTTTTATGCTTTATCATGATTTTATAGTACATAAGAGCATAAAATATTCCTGTAACATGAAAACCCGATTAGATACTGATATTGTGATGAGAATATGTTAAATATTGACAATGGTTGCTGACACCAGTCCTTTTTTAAAATCAGTTTTTAAGTCAGAGCTACACTTCACCCTGAAAAATTTTATATAGTTTAGACTCTTAAAAAATACTGCGAGTTTGAAATAATTAAATTTTATAAATAAATTTATCAAAAAATCAACATGAAACCTAATTTCTTCTTCAAGAACGTTCACTAATGAAAATTGAGGGTTTTTATGGGACAAGGGGCAGATTAGGCCATTCTATCCCAAATTAAAATTGCATAGTGCGAAAAAATACTAAGAGGTTGAAGAGTTACAGAAACTGTAGTTAGTATTTAAAATTCTCCTAGCTAAGAACCAAATACCATTGTTTAATCGGCTTTTCATGTTACTAATTTGCTGAATTGCAGGAAGTTTTTATGTTGTTTTATGTATATAAAATTATGAAATACAAGATCTATAAACATGGTTAATGACTTATAATCTGGGTGTAGAAGACTCAATCATTCTGAAGAGCGGGTTAATTTTCTATTAACTTCAATTTTTTAACAATATAATACTACTATATATAAGGTAAATGTGGGTATAGTGGACACTGTACAAATAGTGGCCACATAGCTGATTAATTTTAAATAAAACGAGTTAGAGGCATCAAACAGCGTCCAAATTCATAGGCATAGTAGATTGTACAATCAGGTAAGCTGGTAAATTACCCCCGATACCACAGATCACCATGGGAAGGATATTTAAATATTTGAAAATAACAACATCGGTCGAGTGACTAAAATTTGATTTCGCTTATTTAATCGCGTAAGGAAACGGGTATTTCGGAACTGATTTTTTCGTATTTATTACCGCTTGATTGACTTTTAAATTTATATCAAGATAAAGAAGAGTGTATAACATGATCATGAATAAAATTTATTTGAAAATTTTGACTTTACGAGGATTTATGGGGGTGGCCACTTTACCAACACAAAATCTTAGATTTTCCAATAGTGGCCACCGCAATGGCTTCTAATAGAAACATAAATAACATTGAATTTGGATCAGTTTTTCTTCATAAACTGTTGATTGTGCTTAAATATGAGTGTTGTGTGAATTTGGTTTCATTCTGGCTTCGGGAACCAAGGTTTCCAAAACATTGAATTACATGCTTAACTCCTCTCAAATCAGCTACAGCGTAGGCTTTGGGCCGGAAACTATCAAGTATTTTTATAAACAAAGCTAATTTTATTTGATATAAAATAAATTTCGTTGAGAAGGAAGATTTAATTAGAAATAAACAACTATACCAAAAAACCCCATCAATTTCATGCATAAACCCCTCATATAGGCAGAAAAAGAGAGGTGTCCACTATTAATGCAAGAGGTGTCCACCATAGATACAAAAGCTACATCTATGTGGCCACTATAGATGCAATTTGGAGTACTTTTTAAAAATTAATTAAAAATACTTTACACAATTTAATTAAAATTTTTAATGGTAAAATCGAAAGAAGAAGATCCAATTAATCTAAAAATAGGATGATTACGGTTTCCAAGCAAATAGGTTAGTATTTATTGAGAATTTAAGCAAAAATTTTCCTTAAAGTGTCCACTATACCCACATTTACCTTATAATGAATTATAGTTTTTCAATATTTTTTTATAATTTCTCTTGCCCCTATTATCCATTTAGAATTTTCATCTATCATATGTAATAAAAGATATGCTGGCCATTCGAACTGAGTAAAAAAATCTTTAAAAAGTGGTTTAAGGATTTTATTAGTATATTAACTGAGATTAGAAAACTCAAATACGCATTACCCAATACCAAACATGCCCATAGAATTTATCCCAGAACTTTTTTTAGGGGTAATGCAATCCAATATGGCGCCTGTAATTAAAATGCTAGTAATTAATTTTAGCTCCAGATAATTTATCTACACATCAATATCGTCTACAAATGGTACCTAGTTAAGGAATTACGTGGTTAAGTCATTCCTCACTGACTTTTGTATCCTCTATTCTCAGTATAAAATGCGCAAATTTGATGATTTTCCGATTGATGGCCAGGCTATAAACTGGGTAATTTGGCCTAGCTAAGAATGAAAAACGGTCAAATATGAATATTTAAATGTGTTAAAGCCCTATTACTCGACAAAATAATATTTTAAGGCATTTTTTAAAATTTTCGAAAAAATGAGAAAAATGTCAAAATTTCTCAACTTTAGGCCGTTTGAGGCACGTGTTAATATTTTCTGATCGATTTAAGATTTTGCACACTTTCTTAGGATACCAAAAGGAAAAAATTTAGGGGGTGTTGCAAAAGTTTCCCCGACTTTCGATTTTTAAGGGACACCCTAAGGTTTAGCCCTTTTTTTGCTATTTTCATTGGACTACCCCCCACCGTATATGATGCCCCGATTATATACTTGGAGCATGTACAATGCATTTTATAAAATAAAACCAAGAAATATATTTAAAAAATCTTTATTGATATTACATACACCACCATAACTTTCAAAAGACTATGGTATAGTACTTTGACTGATCTACAAGCTAATGGCTACTTCAAAGTGATAATTACTTGAGTTAATTATTTTATCAAAATATTGGAAAATAATTCACAGAGGCATGAAGGTAAAGAACTATCTCTGATTCCACCAGCAGAGAAGACATAGCTTATGCAGGGAGTATATAATGGGTTTTTTTTTCACAAATTGTAATTTCTCTAAGAAACTGTCTTCCAATATCAGCACAGTGGATGGTAGTTAAATGTGAAATACTTTGGTAAACCTAAATAAGAAATAAATTTGTTAGTCATATCTGTAAATTCAAAGTAATATATGGGTTATTCTATGTCAAATCAACTAAAAATTCTCAACCTAACCATCTCAGATTTCAATTAAACTTATAAATGATATTATAAAATTTTATTAATATTATATAACACTGTATTTAAATATTATAAAGTACTACACCATATTTGGCAGCTAAGTGTATTTTAAAACACCTCTTATTGCAGTAACTCCTGATCCCATGGCTGTCCCATTCTATAATTTGCATGATTTACACCTTATAATAACACAAAAAATTTGTGCAATTTTTAACAAAATTGAAGGATCGGACCAACATTTAAAAAAAAACTCTTAAACCATCTTTAAAACAAAGGGGTGATAGCGGTAGTAATCCACTAAATTGCAGCATTTGAAGGAATTGGTGGTATTACCGCTCTTCAAGCTTCACTTTGAGAGGGTATATTCCTGATGAAAGCGATTTTAGTTTTGATGGTGATAGTGATATAGATTTTTCGGACTGCTCTTCACACAGGCAGAATCGTCACATTAAGCGGAATCGACTGTAGTTAGGGCCTAACGTCTGGAAAGAGAAAGTGCAGTGAGCTGGGTTTTAAGAGGATCATAAAGCGATCTGAAGGGAACAAACTGCACAAGCAATATGCCATATTTTAACTTTCTTAGTGAAAAGATTACATTACATTATGCGGGGCCGAGCAACGCGCAATGGAAGAAAAAATCTCCAGTATCGAAAAGCATAAGACAGGGAGTACACAGAGCTTAACACTAACACAATTATTACGGACAAGGAAGACATCGTGAGAGTATGAGAGAGAGAACTACATAAGAACATGAAACACAAGTACGAGGGTTGTTTTTTAATTAACTTCCGTTTTTCTCCTGAAAAAAAAAGTAGTAGGAATTTCGAAACAATTTTGGTGCTGGTAGTTAGATACGTCCTTCAGGTTCAATTTGCCACCTTACTGAATAAAATCGGACATTTCTTCTATTTTTTATCGATTTTACAAGCGCGCTCCTCGAACTATTTTCCCGCCAACCCATAGAGAATTCGGCTTTTTTTTCTCCCTTCGCTCCGTCCGCGAGCAGGCATTAACATTAAACAATGGGGGGGGGGCAGGTGATCGCGGACGGAGTGAAGGGCGAAAAAAAAGCCGAATTCTCTATGGGTTGGCGGAAAAATAGTTCGAGGAGCGCGCTTGTAAAATCGATAAAAAATAGAAGAAATGTCCGATTTTATTCAGTAAGGTGGCAAATTGAACCTGAAAGATGTATCTAACTACCAGCACCAAAATTGTTTTGAAATTCCTACTACTTTTTTTTCAGGGGAAAAACGGAAGTTAATTAAAAAACAACCCTCGTATATATAGTGGGGTTTGCTATACTATACATTAGATACATTTGGCATGGTATTGCCCATTTGGTGAATATGAGAATTGTGCAAAATATCTCACATTACTTTAATTTCATTTATATTTTTTAAAGATTACTTTAGACACACAATATAGGCTTACCATATTTTCTCGGGTTCAACCCAGGACATATTTTTGAAATTTCTTAATAAGGGCTGTATAAAACTACCAAAGATTAAAAACTATTCAAACTAATAAACCTTAAACAGAAGTATCAAATTTTATACTTTCATTTAACATTATTTTTTCAAAAATTATTTGATTTACTTAATTTTTATCACAAAATTAACAAAAAGTTAGTTTTCTGAAGTAAAACAGACGTTAGAAAATGTAAAAAAGCGTAATTTTAAACAGCTTGGTTGGGATTTTTACCTCAAAATGCCTGGGAAATCTTAAATGTATGAATTCCCGGACATTTCCCCAGACAGCTTTAAAACCCCCGGACGTATGGTAAGCCTACACAATAAAAAAGTTTTAATTATAAAGTTACAAATCAAGCTTTGCTTTATGTGCCATTAAGGTGCCTGCCTACCTAAAAATGCCATTTCGGACCAAAAATTCAAAAACAAAATTATTATATTATTTCTAAAAACTTATCTTTAGCTTTCCCAATCAGTTTAAATTTTGTCTTTATCTTTCCTAGAACCAAAGTTACGGAAATTTTACTTCAAACTAAAAAGGCATTTTATTAAGGAAAAGGTTAGGGGTTTCGCGTTTTTCTCAGAATCACATTTTTGCTTTTTTCCTTCTCCGCAAAACTACATAATTCAAAATATTATAAGTGAATTCCTATAAAACTTGGGCACAATACTTGACATAATATGGTTTAGGAGCCCTACTATTTTTTTGGCTGTGGGTGTAATATTTTTATTTTTATGAATAGTATAACTTCAAACTTTACTGAAATTTGGTGGGTCATTTTTTAATTTTCAAGTTTAGTGCTATAACTTTTGATATGAAAATAATTTAGACATAAAAATAGTAAGCCTCCTAAAATATGTTTTTACGAGGATAATAAAGTTTACAAAACAAAAATCAAGTTTCAAAATTTCTGAATTAAAATGCAATAATTTACCTTTCTTCCTATTCCATGTGAGAGAACTGGAACAATCATCATCATCATCAAAAGTTCCAAGTACGGAAATGCACATACATATTAATGGTGTTGGATAACAGTAAGTTAGCTCCAAGTCAGGAAACCTTCATTAGTTACGAGACATCTTCTACCAATGGATATGTGAAGAAACTTTCATGTAGCCAATAATTGAACGCTGTCTAACCTTTTTCTAAAAGAGGAAGAGTTTTTTTAAATAAGAATATCTTCACTTTATAGGGCATTGGAGGGAGCCTAGAAAAGGCTTTTTCAAAAGGACTCATAAAATTTATTAATACTGTAATAAATAGCAAGATTTTGAATAAAAACTTTTGAGTTTAAAAATTAAATGCAAAAGGGTAATTTTTTTTAAGAAAAAAGGTAATGCTTCAAATAACTTGCAAATAAATGACAGTAGAAAGAGAAGACAATATTTAAAAGGTAGTAATGTTGGAAATAATTATGCCTCAAAACCATTCTGAGTCAAACTTTTTTATAATTTCTTTTGCATTTAGATAAATAAAAATATATGGGTTTTTTGCAACCATTTGTTACCAAAAAGAAGGTCAATGGCAAAGATGAAATTCTTATGAGGGGACAGAAAAGATTAACTCACCTTTTATCTTTAGAAAACCTTGATAAGAGGAAAATTTTCCCTGGCACTATTTAATTATCAGTATTATTTTAGATTTAAATGCTTTGTTTATATTTTATCAGTTTTTTAAATAAAGATTATTTTCATCTTACTGATACTATCAGCAAATTTTCAACAAGAATAAGCAAAAACAAAAGTTTTCAAAATGGTTCCACTATAATAGCATTTCCAATAAGTTTGGGAAACTGGAGTTACTAGGTAAAATGTGAATGGTTGAAAACAGGAAAATTCTGGCTTGATCTGTTGGGCCATATTTTAAGCTCTCAGACCATACTTTGGAGACTTCTGGTTTACTATCAATCTCCAAAACTGACAAGGTTAGTTATACAAGTTCCTCAATTTTTTTTAAATTTCACTAAAAACCTCCTAAAAGCATTTGAAAAAACTTGGTTGTTTTGATACAAGCAAACTTGAGAAAAACCTGAGCCAAAACCTGGCCCAGTTTGTATTATAACTAGAAGTTCTAGTAATAATAAAGTTTCAAAGTGGATGACAACATTCTAGAGATGATGTAGCTAACATGTGATGAGCATATAGAAATTCTCGAGCAAGAGAGAGAGAAAAGAATAAAGACGATCCAACATTCCAAGATTTTTTCCTTTTAGCAAGTCCAGAAAAAATTTCAGCCTTCTTTTTTATTTTTCAAAAAATTATTTTTTATTGTTAATTTCCTTTAAATGGTGCAGCGATCTTTAAAATTGTACAATTTAAACTTGTGAGTTAAAAAATTACTATAGATTTTCACCTTTAAATGTAGCGCATGCCTTCAAGCTCGATTGTATAAATTAAAATGTTACAAACATTTAGAGCATAATTATACTTCTAATCATTCATTGTTCAGTTGTAAAACATTGTTCAGTTTTAAGTCTTTTTTAACAGGGTTCCCACTCAATTTCAGAAATAAAATTCTGACTCTTTCAGGTCAAATTTTAAGATTTTTCGGTAAAAAACTAGTAATTCACAGCATTTTTTGGATAGTTCTTGCATTTTTTATCATAATTATCAATAAATTGACTATTTTTTCACTTAGTAGAGCCGAAATTGATACGCAAGCATTAAAATTTTCATTTTCCAGGTTTTTGGCCAAAACGAGCAATTTTTCCTCACTATTCCCTGACTTTTCCAGGTTTTTCCTGGACCCGTGGGAACCGTGCTAAAGCCGATTTTGATTTTATTAATACTAGTTACATTCTTAATTAATGACAACAAGTATACTTCCAGTGGTTTGCAAATGGATACTGTTTTACTGGACTCTGCTTAATGTTATCAAAATCGACAGGTCAAACATATTTACAAATATGCTTACATTTAAAAAAATGAACCCCTTTTCCCCCTGTAGCTTTCCTATTATTTCCAAAATCCGTAGTATGAGAACAGCCGTAGTAAATATGGAGAATCCATACGTGGAGTCTGCTACCATTTCAAAAGAGCACCACTATTGTGCCTCAAAAATAGCCACTCATAAAATTAAGGGTACTATCTGCATTAAAAACTATGATGGTCATAATTAATGCAAGCGATCATGTAAAATTCTAACACATAATACACTCCTTTAGAATTTTTAGTATATCTGTCAAGAACCATAGATTCTCTTGGCTTATATGGGGAAATATAGGGTAGAACGATTTTGAGATGCAAACTTTCTTAATATACTGCTGGCCACTTATCACTTAGTTATCAATTAGATATGAGTTATATCCCAGCCAAAGTCAACAGTATTACAAAATGTGTGTAATAAACAGTACAAAAATGTCACTATCAACACTGCTAACTCTTTAAAAATTGTCTTGTCTCGCTAGGCGGTTGGTGTAACCCTGAATGAGGAGCGCCAAACTGGTTACTTTCACCAATAACTATCTTCTCCCTTCCCTCTTTGAAGAGAAAATGCTTTAGTAGCCAAATAAGCTTCCCAAGTTTCCTGTGCACCTAGTTGAACTTTTATTTCCCAGTTCCCAACTGCCAAGCAAAGATAGACTATACTAAACAAAAACTATTCAACAAATGTGATAATTAGTGCTTAGTTCTACACACTCTAACTTGGAATGAAGATTTTCTGTTGTACCGTAAGAAATCTTAGTCCGGAAATCCAAAATCCTATTCACCTAATCTGCAAGTTTTCTGTTTTATTAGGTAGCTTAATTTTTGTCTTAAAATATTTTTCTCACAGGATTTATGCCTCACTTCATGAGTACACCACTGGGAGTTTTAATAACCATGCATACGATCTAAAAAAGGATTCTTATTACATTACATACAACTTATGAGAATGTGAGTCTGTTATAGGGAAAAAGCTTTTAATTTTTCTTAAGCAACCTCATTAGCTGCAATGTCATGGTTCCCACTCTTTGAAAACATTGAAAATCAAGGACTTTCAAGTACTTTTTAAGGACCGACAAAATTTTTCAAGGACCTTTTACGTAGACATTTAAAAATTAGCCGTATTTCAAAACAAGACTTTTTCCCGCATACAATCGGAACAAGAGGAGAAGTCGCTCTTCGCTCAGTTTGTAAAACTGGCCACAAGTTATGTTCATAAGAGTAGTTTTAAAGAAAATTTCTAGAGAAAAACAAGAAAGATCTGAAAAAAATTAAGTTCGATTAGTGGCCGAGTGAAAATTCAAGGACCTTCCAGGACGTAGAACGTTTTTCAAGGACTTTCAAGTACTACCTAAATTTAGCCTTACAAAATTCAAGGACTTTTAAGGACCGTGGGAACCCTGAATGTGCTTGTACATTATGTGGCACTACGATATATTGGCATTTTTTCCCATATGGACCCGTTGCACCACCATTCAGAGGGTTTCTGTAGTTTTTCTCGATATGGACCAGTCGCACGACATTCAGAGGGTTTCCGTAGTTTTCCAGATATTTCCTTAAACTGCAGTATGAGAACAACCGTAAAAACTACTGAGAATCAGTAGTATTTGGTTAGATGATATATATGTTTTGAAACTTTTTTCTGCTCTGCTCCGAGTTAGCCTCCATAACATACTATATAAACAGAATTACAATACTTTGCAGCCACTTATTCATTTGTACTCTCCCTTTCTTCAAATTAGTTTAGAAATAATTAAGTTATAATCTTTTTAATAGTTTTTGTTACCTTTTTACATTTTAAAGAATATTAATCACAATGGAATTATAATTTCTTGCAGCCTTATACCCTTACATTTAGGGAAAAAAACGACTTATTCGTTTTGCTCGTTTACAATTTAGTAGGTTAACAGATGAGTAACTTAACTTTCATATTTGACAGTTAATGAAGTAAAAGATAGTTTGGTTGGAGGTTGTTTCTCCTTGTTTGTTGATGTTTTTAAGTAGACATGCCAAATAATTAAATTTGGGAGTTTTTTCAATAAAGTTTTAGACGTTCTTAAGCAGGGCTGTCTAACTTATAGCTCTCGATATTTCGAATGGCCCAATTCTGCAATGTGAAGATTGAAATTTTATTAATCTTAATAGTATTCCAACAAATCTCTCTATATTAAAAAAAGTTAATGTCACCACGGCCGCAGCTGTTTCAGAAAATTTTATTTCCCAACTCTTTGAACACTCACAGCGCAAAAACTCTACTTGGTAGAAATTTATGAAATTTCGAAAGTTTGTAGAGAAATGATTGGGGAACATTTTAGAACAAAAAGCTAACTGATGTAATAATTTGTTCTGGGGTATTTTTAAGATCAAAGTTGAAGTTTTTGCTTTTTCGCCGCATAATCCAGTTCAGCGAAATCTATTAGCAGAACTATGATTTTTTGCAGCCTAATACCCTGAAGAGTGAAGATGTGCATTAAGTCATCCTTTTTTTGAATTTTGTTTAGAGTAATTAATTTTAAAATTTTTGACACTTTTTCGTTTTTTTTCGATCTAAATTTAAAACTAATCACAGTAGTATCTATGTGATTTTTTAAACACTTATACTCTTATTTAAAAAAAAGATTGGCGTTTAATTCTTTAAAAAATTTGAATTACTTTTGGAATTATTAAGCATAAAGGTTTAATTTTTCCATAGAAGTCCTACTAGGTCTTTATCAGATGTGTTTAATGTTTATATATTTTATTTTTGTCCTCAAGACTGTTGCGAGATTGGATATGAAATTCAAAAGTTTTGTAGGTGCACGTTTTTGCTGTTTGTTAGCAATAGTAATTAGTATAGACTTGCTTAATATTCCTTTTAAGATATCCTGATATTTCTTAAACTACTAGAGAAATAAATAATGTAGCTTTTTTGAGATAGTTGTTTGTGCCGATGAAAGGTAGAGGATTTTTGGAAAGTTGGTTTTACTCTGCTTAAGATTACTGCTTGGGTCATTATTTATTAAGATAGTTTTTAGTTCCTTTGGTGAATTATGTATTTTAAGACTGTTAGTTGATGTACTCTGAGGTATTTAATATTTGGTAGGAAAAAATATTAGGTTTTAGAAAAGCGTTATTTATGCGGATGAGGGTTGTCATCGTAGTTTGTAAAATGTAACTAGCGAGCTTTGCTCGCTCAGATCGCGAAGTTATCGGTAATGAGCTGTGTAACAGTTACGGGGGTTCATGAGCGATAGCGAGCAGGGGGTGGTAGCCCCCTGTCTATGTTTTGCGGATACCTAAATGTTTTGCGGCCCAAACGTGAATGTTCATTAGGGTGGTCCACATTCCTATGGAAAAAAAACTTCGTCCTAGACACAACGTTGCCCCCTCTTTTTTTTACATCTACCAATAGTATTATTCTGGCAAAGTTTCAACTTCCTACTTCAGTTTTAGGAGGGTGCTCAATGGCCCTAAAAAACTGCACTTTTTTAATTTTTTTCGAAATTTTGGCTAAATTGGTTAAAAAAATAAATAAAAGATAAATTATTTTGACACCTACTTAATTTACACACTTAATATATGATAATAAATTGAAAATAAAATAGTTAAAAGCATCATTTTGTTAAGTATGAATGTTTAGAAACAATATTGACGAGTTTGTTTTTTGTTGACTAGGAAGCAACAATAGCAGGGCTGTTAAAGGGAATAACTGTTCAGAATGTGCAAGAGGCACCAAAATTGGTGGAAATATAGTTTAAAACATGCTGAATCCAAAATCGACCAGAAGCACTCTGGCCGAAGTGCCGTTTGGGACTTCCGGTCAAAAACAAAATGGCCGCCCGCGGGCCTATTTTCGGTTCTTTTAATAATAGAAAGACATTTTTGGGGGTCAAATACTATGCTTTATGGGTCAAAAACATGATTTGGGTTTTGTTTTAAAAAGTAACAAAAATTCAATAAAAGCTCAAAATAGTAACATAGCCTGATGACGAGCCGTTGCTTTAACAAAAAAATGTGTTAAGTTATTTTCTTCGACGGTTTTATATGTTTTTTTAGGTGCTTTTTCCGAATATCTAGTTCACTTTCACATGAAAGGTCGGCTTCATATCAAAAAACGCAAAAATATATGTGAAAAAAATTGCAAAATTTTCACTTTATCTTCGGATTTTTTCGTATATTTCAAAAAATATTAGTTTCTCGAAAATTACTTGAATTACAAAGTTAAAGTAAACAAAATTTCCTACCAAATGCACTTTTCAACTTTTATTTTTCAAAGAATAGTTTTGCTGTTATAACACACTGAAAAACAGGATTTTAACACAAATGATTTTAACGCATTTTTGCGGATCTAGAGAAAAATTAAGATAAATATAAAAATTAAACTATAAACAATATAATAAGACATATTGACGCTTAGAAACATCAGGCTTTACGAAAAAAAATTGTTTTTTAAGCACTTGATGTCTAAAAGCAAATCCATAAAATTTTTAAAGTGTCAAAAAGAAGGGTCATTGAGCACCCCCTAAAAATAGGAGTAGAAAGCTAAAATTAAAGGAGGATGATACTATTGGTAAATGTAAAAAAATTAGGGGGCGACGTTTGGGCTAGCTTGAAAAAAGTTTTTTTGGACCACCCTAATGTTCATAGACTTAATAAATGGTCGGCTGTTGATTACCTTGATATGGCTAATCTAAAGTAATTGATTCATTAGCTTTTAAGAGTATGCTATTTATGTAAATAAAGGGGAATGTTTTCCTTGCTTAAGATTTGAGATTTATATTTAATTTTAAAGTTATTATTAGATATTGAAGTATTTGTTTTATTGTATTTTAATTTAATTGGGTGCTACTGTGACAAAATATTAAAGTAACGACTAACGAGCCTTCTATCTACAATTCCAAAATCTGTAACAGTTATACATTCAAAAATATTCTTATTTTGAAGGTATTTTTCCCACAAACGTGACTTGATCGGTGGTGAAAATTTCTTTCAGAATGATGTACTTACTATGTAATTGCGATTAGAACAGATAGTAGGACGAGATTCTTCTTAAAAGATGCTTTTAATGTTGAGTGAGCTCTGTACTTATTTTTTAATTTGACCCAATTTTGAGTTTTATTGTTAAGCTTGAGATTTTCGGAAATTTTGATGAAACCCAGAATTCTCGAATTCATGTTGTTAAAAAGACCGGATCTTCAGGGGTACCCCGGAGAAGTAGCACACCTGTTTAATGAAGGTAGGTTAGTTTATACTGACTGTAAAATTTCTTTTATTAGTATTTGCTCAACAGGTTTATAGAGAAAAGGTTTATATTAATTATTGATGACAGAAAGTACACATACCTTTAGTCCGGAAACCCAAATTTCAGACTGATCCATAATTCAGAACAATTATTGATTTAAAAAAATTTGAACATCTTCAGGGTGTCCAGTGCTATGGTCTTAACTGCTAAATGCATGCAGCTATTGCCATAAAACTGTTGTCCAGGCCTAGTAAAACTGCTGTGCAAGTTTAGGAGTTATAATTTTCATTTTGAAAACTACTATAGATACAAGACAAGAGTCAGTTACAAAGTTGTAGAGAAACACCAATTTAGTGTAAAAAAGACAAGTTGTGCAGTAAAAGGCTTTGAACTGAAGCCCTTAAAATTTAACCCCTTCTTTGTCGCTGTCACATGTCATACGTCCCACGCAAAGCAGCCCATTTTTGTAACGGTCGCATGTCATGGGACGTGCATATAATTCCTCACGCCAGTGGCGGCTCGTGAGTTAATTAATAAGGTGTTCACACCAATTATATAAAAAATAAAATTTCCATTAATTTAATCCATTTATGTCACAAATGTCATCTTTAAATTCTCTTTTAAAGTCCCTTTCTTTTCCTTCTGTAACTTGGACCATGGTCAGATGAGGTTTATTTCAACTTTTTTCCCAGTGGCAATTGAGAAAAATACAGATGCTTTAATTCAAACAAGGAAATTTTACTTAAAGCCATCGTTTGAAAAACATCCTAATTAATAACAAAAGTATTAAAATATTTTGATGAAAAGATTTAAATTGTATTTAAAGAGTTAGCCGATAAAATCCCTTTTATCAGACGTCAAAAAAGAAAGCTGTGCCTCAAAAGTGAAAACCTCGGCACACTAAATCTGTGCTACCGGAGATCTCCTGCGCGTTGCCGTAAGCTCAAATGATCTCCGGCAAGCGGTCGGGGTTTCCTCGGATTCTCATATTTTTTCCGCTCACACGTGCGAAAAGGGAAAGAAAAATAAGAGATCAGTCTTTTTTCGATTTCTTTAGCGTTTCTGGTAGTAAATTTTTTATATTGAGGAGAGAAGGGGGGGAGAAACATGATTCTAAGTATAAAAAAGAAATTGAGAATAAATTTCCTTTCATATTTATTTATCTTTACATTCCATTTTTGTTCTACTTTTTCGGTGGGTGTTCACGTGCTCCTATGGACGAGCCGCCACTGCCTCACGCTGTGGGTTATTTTGTTGTTGTAGTTGTCCCAATGCACTTTCCCACCTTCTTCCCCATTCAGTAACGAATGCGAAGAATTCAAGGGTTGTTCCAGACTGTCTGGAGTTTTACAAGCCATAAAACCGCCACAGACCTTCCATTGGAAGTTCACACGACTGTTTCTTCTTCTGCTGACCCACTGAATCTCAAAAGCCCCCTTGGAGTTCCTGGAAATTTTGTAGACAGAAGTTCTGGACCCCTATCAATGGCCTGAGTAAAGATCAATGAAGCGTAAAGGTCAAGGGCAGTTTTCTAATACAGGTGCATTGCAGGAAAAACATGAGAACAGAAAGCGCCACATAAATTATATTTAAATCATTATTATTAGGGCAGATTATCTCAAACACTTTAGTCAAAACTATTGTTTTATATAAATTCAAAACATTAAAAAAAAAACTGGAAATGCAATGGCATACTTGCGAACTTTTGAATACTTACATCCGTAAAACTTTTTGCGTAACATTATAAAACAACTTGAAGCTTTTCGCGTAAATAAGCCTGAAAAACATCAATGCGAATTCCAATCTCAGTAAAGTTGTTTTTTTTTTCGGTTTCTGCATTATGTCTTTTTATACTAAATCGATGCTGCTCTACTACTAATTTTTGTCTTCTATCTCCTTAAGTTTTTAAATAAAAATTATTACTCTTATGCTTGCTGCTAGGGGGTGTTAATAGCAGTCTCTTTGTGTGAAGCAGTCCTTTTACAAGGCCTAGACACCCCTTTTTTGGCAATACAGGGGTAGCAGTGACATTTAAAAAAATATAGAAGTTTCAAATAATCTCGTTTGCGATCACTTTCCAGGGATTTGATTGACCAAAAAGGATAGAAAAGGAAATAAAAAATTATATGCTTACTTTTGGTATTTAATTTAAAGATTTAGCATATTAAAAAAGTGCTGAATCATTAAGTACCAAGTGTAGAGGGGGGTCTGGGGACCCTCCTCCATAAAATTTGACCCTAAAAACAGGGTTTTAACTTGTTTTGGACACAGTCTGATTTTTTAGGGGGGGTTGGGTCCCCTTTATTTTTCAACTTTTCTGCGGAATGTGATCCTAAAGAACGGACTCAATAGCTGCTAACCACTGTTGAGTTGTTTTTTCCACAACGCAAGAAGAAGCCAACTTCAACTTTGCCCCTGCAGCCGTAAAAGAAAGAAGTCGAGGGAAGAACAGAACACTCCACAAGCAACACGAGACTTGTGTAAAAAATCACGATTTTCCCAACTTTTTTCCGCTTTAAATTGTCATTTTTCTCAGAAATAATATGCAAAGTAAAAAAATCTAGGGATTATGTGGAAAAATATTTGACTAATATTTCGATGTATTTCAACCACTCATCTCACAGGGAGTAGGGCATAGTGAACCCACTGCAGTCCATGAAGCACACACCCACTGTTCAAGAACGAAGCGCTGATATTCGTTCGAATTTTCCGAGGGCACAGCAATGGGAGCTTTGGAATGTTTCTCGGGAAACAGCGGGCTTTGGAATTAGATTTTTCATTGTAATGCTATTTTTTTTGTTGAGGAAAAAATTTTTATTACTTCAAAAGGAAAATTACAATAAAAAAACTATATCAGAATGAAAAACTGTAGAAAAGGCAGAAAAGGTTGAAAAATCAGGGGTCGATCCAGGTTTTAATTTTTGGGGCCTGTTTTTTTATTTTTGTGAAAAAGAAATTATTTTTTGTGAAAATGAAATTATTTTTTGTGAAAATGAAATTATTTTTGTGAAAATAAAGTTATTTTTGTGAAAAATATATTTTTTACGTAAAACCTAGAGTTTTTTATTTGCTATTTTATCTTTACATTCTTTAAATCGATTTGATATAATACCAGAAAAATTTTTAGTACTCTACTCTAGAAAATCCTCATAAGTTAAAATACCGACTAATATCGCGTTAATGCATGTGATTAGTTCCAATTACATCGCCAATTAGGCGCCGCCGGCGCCCGATGAAAGGAGTCGCAGAACAAACGGGACTTCCACGAAGAATCGCAACTTTTTAGCTTTCAAGATCGAGATTCTGAACATCGGACATGTTGGCTTTTGACTATGTTAACATTGGGGTTTTTTTTTCATTACAATACGGACACGAGAAAAGCCGACATCTCTTGACGCCCATGGTTGAACAAGGAATGGGTTGCGGAAAAAACAGAATATTCCGCGAAAAAAAAATGGAAACTTTCGCAAAAAATCACGATTTTTTAGATTTGTTAACGTTTCTGAGAAGGATAAATGGAAAAAACGTGTATTCCGTAAAAATTTAGAATTGATCCATAAAACTTGGGGGAAATCCGCAAATTTTACGGACAATCCGTAAAAGTTGGCAGGAATGCAAGTAGTAGAGAGTAAGAAAAAAACATTATACAGTAGAGCCCTGATTATCCGCGCAATTGGGTGGCAAGGGTACCGCAGATAGCGAAAATCGCGGATAATCCGAAAAAAGACTAAAAATGAGGTGAAAACACGAAAAAAAAATTTTCAGCATAAAAACTATGTTTTATTGTACAAAAAACATGATATGTAAAACTTTTTAAATATGTAAAGAACAGCAGAAACCTTTGCTCTACATCTAAAATGTCTCTAATCTCGTCTAAAATTTGCTCTCATCGTTAAAAAATTTGTTTCTGGCACTCGCGGATAATCGGGGTTCTACTGTATTCCAAAATACGAGCACGGAGCCCACTTCCGTAACTCATTGCAGAGCGTAGGGTTGCTGGATTGAAAACGAAAACTGCTGTTTTCGTCGATCTATGGATTGTATGGTTCTTTTCTCGGTGCAAGTTCAGACTTGCGTATGCGCCAAGTTTTTAGCGGTAAAGATGACTAATATGGTAACCCTAACTAATTTTAAGTGAATGATTTGGCTTCTAAATGTGCCGCTAAACAGCCAAAATTTGCCAAGCATACGCAACTCTGAACTTGCGCCCTTTTCTCAACCAAGAATCTCGTTCGTTTCGTAGGATATTTGAAGGGCTTCGTTATTTGAAATTTGGAAGTGGTAATTTTTTGTCACTAGAAATTTTGTGAAAGGGCCGATTTTACGAAGTTTATTTTTGTGAAGGGACCGTTCTTCCGAAGTTTATTTTTGTGAAGGGGCCGTTTTATCGAAACTAATTTTTGTGAAGGGGCCGCAAAACGGCCCCAATTTTCGCCTGGATCGACCCCTGAAAATCCATGGAAAAATTATTAAAAAGAGGAAATCTGTGGAAAAGCAGAAGAATCGCACATCCCTGAGTCTTTAGTCTCGCCCGGAGAAACTTCTCTGTTCTTTAAAGAATGGAACATTTTCAGAGCGAATTTTAGCGCGCTGAGTTTCAAAAATATAGGATTTATAGGAAATATAGGAGGTCTGCGACCCCTGCAATAGCTGCACTTGTTCAGTAATAAAGGCTGTAATAAGCAATAACACTGTACCCTGGACACCCGTTTAGTTTAAAAGGCATTTCCAAAACAAATATCCACTGTGTTTGATGAACTGATAAATCAGCAGTCGGGAATGTCCTACAGCCGAATGGACATGACTCACAAAACACCGGGGAATTGTTCCAACAGATACGCAAAATTTTTTCAAGGATGACAATGCTACTACGTAAATAGTGCTAAGAAACAAAACAGAATGAAATTTTTCATTTACTCTCATGGGTGAGGGCTACAATCTTAACATCGATAAGTTTTATATATGAGGAAATTCAATTAGAAGATAATCCTCTGTTTTTACTTCCGCATTACCTTTTCAAAACAAAATTACACTTATTTTGTTCCTCAGGCTTATTTTGGTTCTTATAATTAAAGTACTATTTGTACATATCTCCAAAGTCAATATTTTCAAAAGGACAAGCAATATTCAACTAGACCCTTAAATTTATTATTTTAAATTATTTATGACCCATTATATTAGTTGCCTAATAAAAATCTGCAGGTTAGGAACTAACATGTTTCACCAATTCTTGGAACATTCACCACATAATAAGCTATATAAATGTAAAGATATTCTTCAAATTATATATTTTTTCAAGTACGAAGGGAATTTTAGTAGAGAAAATAACTTCGATTTTTAAATAAGTAAAAACAATTTATTGAAGGTATGTTAGTTACATAGTATGCGAATATACTATATAAGCTCTAATAAGAGTTTATGCATGAATAAAACATGCATAATTTATTTAAAACCCATTAACTTTATATATTATATAGGTGTATCTATCTTACTTTTATTTAATTTGTATTATCAAATGAATTCTCATTAATTATACTTATTTACAGCAACTAAAGATGAATATTTTCGTACGTTTGGTATGAATTTAGCTATAAGAGAAAATGCGGAAATTCATTTTAAAATCGAAAAACGATAAAGTAAAAATATTACATGTACAACAATATACCTTTCTTGGTTTACAACATCGAAGTTATTAGTCTAAATTTTGACACGCATTTCACCAACAATAATTACACACAATCGGGAAACAAATGAAAACATCGGCTTGTATCATTTTATCTTTTTATTCGGTTTTATAGTACGATAAAGAACACGGCAGCGACCGCTGATCGGTTGTAGATCCGCTAACATGTCACGCAATAAGACATCACAGAGTACGACACACTTACGTGGAAGATGAATAACAAAAATGTTAGTACAATTAAAAATGAATCTGACCTTACTGTCAAGAGGATAAAAAAACAAGCACATTCATACTGTACAAAACAACGTAAGAACCAGGCGGCGTCTCTTAAAAAGCGCTCAAAATTAAATGGAGAAGGGGTTTTCGAGCGGTCTTGATCGTAGGCGCGATTCGCTGTGTGTCTTTAAAAATACGAGAGGCGTCGGGTGGCTGAGGGCGGTGGCACACGGCTGCTGCTGTGGAGAATAGAAAAAAACAATCGGTCAGATCGAAATCGCTTCTTTCGCTTCATAGCAATCGCAACACTGAAATAAAGACTTTTGAATCATGATTAAGAATCACTCTTCCTCTCCAGGCCATACCTAATCAATCAAAATAGTTCGGTACTCAGCATGTCACACTGGCTAACATAATTTTGAAATTAGGAAATCTCCTCGAGTCGAAAGAGAACTAGCATTAAATGGGATTTTTTAAACGTTTTAATCATTTTTGGAAAATTTAACTAAATAGTAATTTACATACTTTTTGCGAAGTTAACTTATTCTAACATACGAATTAGATTTTAATTTAATCTTCGAGTATTTCTGCATTTAAATAGTTAAAACAGCGTATTCCCAGTGTTTCAGTATGTTATCATACACCAAAATCAAGGCCACCACTCTGAAAATTTTTAAGTCTGAACCAAATGTTTGAACAGTTAACACAGTCTAGTATTTTAAAAAGATTTCAAGGGGGGAGGGGGTCTATTTCTACACTTCTATTCAATGATTCCAAAAATCAGGAAATACACCCAAAGTTAAATATTTCTTTTAACATTTTAAGTAAATTTTTAAACTCAAGTTTAAAGTTTATAATCTTGTCTATCTAATTAAAACTCATCTTTCTTGACAAATATAATAAGATTAAACTAATTACTTAAGCTAGTCAAATGAATTTCTTTTTTCATTTTTTCAATCCTAAATCCACAATTTTTTGAAGTTAGTCCAAAGCAATTTAAGAATGCTGAGCAATAATATCATGTTCATGTCGTGACTATTCTTGGTTAAGTTGTTTTTCTCACAAAACACAAAGAGAAAGCCTACTTTCTTACAGGAAATTAATGTGTCAAGGTAACTTTTAGGCAGGCTGAAAAATTTTGGCAAAGAAAAAAACTAAAAAGTAAATGAATTAAAAAAATTTATCCCGCTGAAAAATTTGTTATATTGCCAGAAAACTGTAAAATTTGGAAAAATCAAAAGCTATGGAATGGTACTTTGTAATGTCCACAAGGAAATTGGTCCCCAAAGCAAAATTTTATCTTAAAAACTTTTGAGTTCCTAAATTCTCATGGGTGCCACTCTTCAAAAATTGCATGACGGAACTTTAAACTATCATTTTCCCCAGTCTAGCAAATTCTTCAAAAACTGCAGATGAGCAGTTAAATTGTTCCTTATATTTTAAGTTAAAGCTACTGTATCTGAGTAAAAGAGGCTTATTCGCCCACATAAGTGGACTAGAACACTTGAAACCAGTCATACTAGAAAGGATACCTTGAGTCTGGTACTTAGAACCTTCTGACAGACACAGTGATCTAAAACTTAACATACTCGTGAGGGGGTACCTTATAAATAATGTTGAGTTAACTCCCTCCCCTGAAGTGAAAGTCTGGTTAAGGCCCTGGTCAATACACAGCACTATTTTAGGTCCCTTATTACAGGTTTCACTGTATTTCGAATGCTAACGAAATAGGACCGCCCCCCAAAACCGAGTCTCTGTATCCAAATAGCCACTGCTTATTTGTGGGCAAAATGTTCGATGCTAGAACTAAAATTTAGTACAAATAGCAGCTAATTGGTCAGCTGATCAGTCTCGTAATATACCCGGGACGGAATTCCATTCACAGAACTTTTAAAAAGACAGAATTCCATCCCCAGTATGAAAGAGTGGCACCCATAATAATTCTAAACCAATTAAGTTTCTAAATTCTGCCTGCTTATTTTTTAAATTATGAGCCGCTATCAAAGTTATTTTTTATGTTTTTATGTCCCAAAAACTGAAAAAGTAACACCCATGCAATATCCTTACAGGAGAGAAGTTTAAAAAATTCTTTGAGCACATCAAATGTGAGTAGTTGAATACGTAGGAAATTATTTTATTAAAAAAGAAGGAAATAACATTTTAAGGCACTTTGAAAGTAAAATTAATATGCTTAATCTCTTTAAATGATTTGATTTCTTATCATTCTAATTCTTCAGAAATTATCTCATTTTTAATTTTTTCTCTCAATATTAATTTTGTATTTTATAACTAGGACATGGCAAAATTTCTTACTTGGCAAACTAACTAGAATTCTTCCCAACATTAGTTCATATACTTGTTAAATTACTAATAATACCTTCATCTTTCCTACTCACATTTTAAATGTTTTACAAGGTTTTAGTTTTTTATATTATTTACTTTGATATAAAGTTTTTGGTATAACAAGTATTATAATTTTTAGCATTCAGCGCACAGAGGTAAAAAATCCAATTTTCAAATTTAAATAGAGGAATTAAAAGTTACGTACTTAAAGTATCCACAGGTAGGGAAAATTTTAGAAGGTTTCTCTATAAACCAAATTAAAAATAAGATTACTCTAATGTCTTAGTGAAATATATGTGTTAGAGCTGGTTAAACTAGCACGCTAAAAGAATGTTAAAAATTGCAAGAAAGAAATCCACCAGATTCTTTAGAAACCCTAAGTCACCTTTTATAGTTCAAATTAGAAACTGAGTTATGTTTGCAATTAGATACAGCCATATAAAGTTGAGGCAAGCAAATGAATATCAAGAGGATCATGACCAAAAGAAATTATTTTCTGAATAAAGAGCAGCAAAATATAAACAAAATAAAGGATCAACACAAAATGCTACACAAGAAAGTAAAAGAATAAATCAACCAAACAAAGGTATTTATAACAGAAGAATTCAAATGATTCACTATTTACCACATTCCAAAAGTAAAGGATAAGGATAAATAAAGGATATTCTAAAGAAGCAAATCATATTTTAAAATAAAAAATACAAAGAAGGCAAAAGGACCTTTAGTCCTCTTTCCTGTTGAGGATTAAGATAAACAAAGAAAGCAACTTTTATAAGAGTAGGTTTTACAGTAGAATTTAGGAGCAAACGTTCAAAAACAAGATTTAATTTGCCATGCATAATTATATGAATATTTAACCATGCAATCCTTATTTGTTTCAAAGATAAAGACTGAGTTCCATGCAATGGTTGGTCCTAACAACCATTTTATTGTAGAAGTATGGGTAGTAAAATTAGAACAAAAATTTAAAAATATGATACTTACGCATTTGGCATAGAATCGTACCAGTAGGGAGACCTGCAACATCAAAAAAGAAAATAGTGTATTAGCAGGAAAAAATTAGGGGGGACTCGAATCCATTCTTGTGACTGGATATCATACATGAGGCAGACTTGGATAAAACTAAAATAATCTACTGTCAACACCTACAGATTCCTAAATGTCCTTCTACAGAAGACTTAACACAATGAATAATTATTTACCCACATGCAAACAAACTTTTAGGGTTACTCTAAATTACTAATAACGAGCATAGCCAAAATTCAAAGCCCAAATCAAACAAAAAATCTTCTAAAGCGCTCTTTACCTCATTGAAGAAAGAGGGGGCGATCTCCTGGAATACAGATAGTCAGATCGTTCTGGCATAGGCCTTCTTTCGTACAGATCATCCCTCATGCTGAGAGGTGGCAATGGTCTGGAGTACATGTCCGAAGACATGGGAGGAAGAGGGCGTCGGGGATACTCCTCTCTCATCGGAGGCATGTCTCCACGGCGTTCGAAGGGGGGTGGGTAGGGACGCATGCGATCGCGCCCAAATCCAAAGGGGCGGTCGTGGAAGGAGTCTCCACCCATGGGAGGACCGTCAAATCTTCTATTGTAACCATTGGAGAAGCCACCGCCGTTGAAGCCTCCTCGATGTGGGAAAAATCCATTTCTGGGAGGGCCGCCACCTCTGCGGCTGAAATGAATAAGGTAGGAATATCAGTTGGTGCAAGGGTCATTTTGGGTGCTCTGATACCTAAAGATTTGAAAATCTTAGGATATTTTATTTTAGATTGATTGTTTAAAAGACCATTTAACTGAGTTGCTCTACATCACAGGCACCTTTCCAATCAATGAAAAAGAAAATTATTTCTTGTACACAACCTACTAGATGGTTTCTAAGTTTTGCTTAAAGGTAAGTAGAAATAGCTATTTTGAACATCCTTAGATGATTGAGTTTTGAATTTAGAATAGGAAAAATGCATAATATTGATAAGAAAATATTATTTCATACAAAGATCTTAACTCAAGTAAATCTTTTCAGATAGAAATTAATCAAATAAATGCCAAACTCCTTGACGAAAGTATTCAGATGTAGAAAACAAATCAGTGAACTTATGAACAATGAAAGGAGTCTACTACAGTAACGGACCCTTTATCCGGCAAGCTCGGGGCCCACATCATCCCAGACTTCGGGTCCGTTCCGGAAAAAACGCCATTAAAGACGCAGCTGCTTTAGTAAAACCAAAATACCCGATGAAACGACATAGTCCGTTCCAATCGTAACAGATCCAGCAAAAAAAACTTCCGGCACAGCATGTGGATCGTCGCGGTAAGAACCGATAGAGAGGCAGCAGCCGATTTTGGAACGGCCGTTAAAGCGCGGGGACAAAACAATTCGGCTCGCGCCGAATCGTCCCATTCCACACCGAGACGATGTCACCAAAAGGCACGGCGCATCCAATCGTAACGGATCCAGCAAAAAAACTTCCGGCAAAGCACGTGGGTCGTCGCGGCAAGAACCGATAGCGAGGCAGCAGCCGATTTTGGAACGGCCGTTTAAGGGCGGGGACGATACAATTCGGCCGCGTCGAATCGTCCCATTCCGCACCGAGACGATGTCACAAAAGGCGCGGAGCAACCATTGCGCGTCGTAACAGCATTTCCTCACTAAAAATTCTTCAAAATATAAAAAAACTAATTCTAAACGTGAGCCGGATTTCGGGTCCTTACGGATTTTGGGTTCCCGGATAAAGGGTCCGTTACTGTATAAAAAAACTAGCATCATAGAGCAGTTTGCATTAACCTGTCAACCATTTAATGAAAATGAAAAAGGTAATTACTTCATAACTGTCTGTTTGTTGGCTCTACCAGGAGCACCAGGCTCAGGATGAAGTTTACTTTTAGAAGGCTAAAGTAAAGAAAAACTATGATTAGAAAAAGTTTTATCAAAATATATAACCCAGGTTTAGGTTATCAAGGAAAATATACTTGAAAATTTTCAATTCCACAATAACAATATTATTATACTTAAAAGGCAGGAAAAAAGGTGTTTATTTACCAGATTAATTTTTTATCACTTGGGACTAATATCGATATATAGTCAATGGCAGGGTTGCCAACCTGAGACAACGCTCATCTGTAATCGCCCCCCACCCGCAAAAAAAAAATCCGGCGTGACGAGTGGCTTGCCTACCGATGCCACGCCTTCTGCATGTAGAATAATGCCCCAATCTTTTGATAAGTTTTAGAAAAGTCCTGAAAACGCAAATATTTGAGAAAATTTTCCCTTTTTCTCCCTATGAATCAATCACCCGTGCAAATTCCTAATGATTCCCCCTTCTTATTACCCATCTCATCAGTTACTAGTGTCATCGTTTTTATTCGTAATTCTAAGTAAAAAAAATATGCATTATAAGGATTGAAGGCTAAAAACAGAGAATTTAGAAGAAAAATTTAATACATTGTCTTTAAAATATAAGCAGCGTAGTTTCCGTAGTTTTTCTAGCTTTATCCGTAATTGTGGAATGATTGGCATCTCTGCAATGACGATATATTGTCGAAATATGGTCAACGACAATATATTGTCAATGCCGACACCCAAACCCTAGCAGAGGATCTCATAGGAGTGAGTGAGTCCAACCATTTGGCCGACAGGACGTTTGGACTAATGGGATGTTTTGCCGAACAGGAGGTTTGTCCAACAACTCATTAGGGTCATCCATAAATTACGTGAGGTCAAAAAGGGGGGGGAAGGGGTTTGGAAAAATCTCACCAAGGGGGTCAATTAAAATCTCACGTCAACTTTTGAGGTTAGAAATTATACGATTTTCTTTTTTTAAGTAAAATGCAAACGAATAGGATAGAAAATTATTCTTAAAGTTGTAGGTAAATCTCACATGGGGGGAGGGGGTCCAGCAAATTCTCACCAAGGGTGGAGGGGGTCCAGATTTTGGAAAAAACACCTCACATAATTTATGATGTCCACTTATAATCCCAAATTTTTAATTACGAGCATTCTATTTAAGTTAACTGTTAGTTAAGTTATTTCAGTTAATTCTATTAAGTCTACTTTACTTTTCAAGTACAACCTCGTGTTTTAAAATTTATATCAGAAAAAACTAGAAAAAGAAAACGAGAAATTTTACCTCAACGCTAATTGTTGATCCCTTCAAATTATAATTATCCAAATTTTTTACAGCTTCCATAGCTTGGCTAGGAGTAGCCATATGCTGTAAAAATAAGAAAAATACATTAATTGATTTCCATAAAAATAATTTAGTTTCAGAACGCTTATAGATTAAGTAAAAGCAACCTACAACAAATCCGTATTTGTTTATGACATCACATTCAGTTACTTCACCATATTTTTCAAATAGTTGTCGCAAGTCATCATCAGTGCAGCCATCAGGCAGGTGACCAACAAAGATTTTAGTTTTCTGCAATATAAGATAACAAATTGTAACAAAAAGGAAAGGCAGTAATAGTTTCAGTTTCAAAAGTACTACTTGGGGGCCGTCCATAAATGACGTCACGCTCAGAGGGGGGGGAAGGGGGTTTGAAAGTTGTGACATCACATCCTGCAGCTGAAAATCAACGAAAAAAACCTTGGTTCCGGGTATTTTTCAAATTAGTGTACAGTAACGGACCCTTTATCCGGGAACCCAAAATCCGGAAGGACCCGAAATCCGGCTCGTGTTCAGAATTTGTTTTTTTATATTTTGAAGAATTTTTAGTGAGTACAGAGTAAATGCTGTTCCGACGCGCAATGGTTGCGCCTTTTGTGACATCGTCTCGATGGGACGATTCGGCGCGGCCGTTATAGCGCTTAACGGCCGTTCCAAAATCGGCTGTTGCCTCGCTATCGGTTCTTATCGCGTCGATCCACGTGCTTTGCCGGATCCGTTACAATTGGAACGGACTATGTCGTTTCAGCGGGTATTTTGGTTTTACTAAAGCAGCTGCGTCTTTAATGGCGTTTTTTCCGGAACGGACCCGAAATCCGGAAAATTCCGAAGTCCGGGATGATGCCGGCCCCGAGCTTGCCGGATAAAGGGTCCGTTACTGTATTAGACCAGCGGTTCTTAAAACTTTCTATCGTCACAGACCTCTTTATGTAGCAGCCAGACATTGCGGACCCCCAACATTTTATATTTCAAAAGCCGTAACTGGACTTCAGGTTTGAGTTTTAGATTTATTATAAAAAAAATTTACAATTGCTTCAGAGGCGTGTATAGAAATTTATTTCGGGAGTGGACAAAAATTATTCCTCATCTCCCCATGTATATTTCATTAGATCCAAGTAGCTTTTTAGTACACTTTTAAGTAGAATTTGCATCTTATGGTACTTAATGTAAAAAAAGCTATGAGTAATTAAGTTGTAGCTACCATAGGGGGGGGCTGGGGTTCCTCCCCCAGAAAATATTTGGAAATTCGACTAGAAAAATTAAGTTTTTAATTAGTTTTGATACCCCCAAGTTAGAATTTTTTTGTAAGATTTGTATTTTGATAAACTTAATGTAAAAAATAGTTTATAATAATAGAGTTTTAAGAAGGGTATTTGGGGTAGGTATTGCGGTATACAAAAAGGTATTTGGGGGTCATCTCCAGAAAAGTTTTACAAATTTGACCCTAAAAACCCACAGGGTTTTAACTTGGTTTTGATTAGTGATGGGCAGGTATCGATACCAAATACTTAAGTATTCGATACCCAAAAAAGTATCGATACTTTATTGACATACAGTAACGGACCCTTTATCCGGGAACCCAAAATCCGGACGGACCCGAAATCCGGCTCGCGTTTAGAATTTTTTTTTATATTTTGAAGAATTTTTAGTGAGTAATGCTTTTACGACGCGCAATGGTTGCGCGCGCCTTTTGCGACATCGTCTCGGTGCGGAATGGGACGATTCGGCGCGGGCAGACGCGGCCGAATCGTATCGTCCCCGCGCTTAAACGGCCGTTCCAAAATCGGCTGCTGCCTCGCAATCGGTTCTTGCCGCGACGACCCACGTGCTTTGCCGGAAGTTTTTTTTCTGGATCCGTTACGATTGGATGCGCCGCACCTTTTGTGACATCGTCTCGGTGCGGAATGGGACGATTCGGCGTGGGCCGAATCGTATCGTCCCCGCGCTTAAACGACTGTTCCAAAATCGGCTGCTGCCTCGCTATCGGTTCTTGCCCACGTGCTTTGCCGGAAGTTTTTTTGCTGGATCCGTTACGATTGGAACGGACTATGTCGTTTCAGCAGGTATTTTCGTTTCACTAAAGCAGCTGCGTTTTTAACGGCGTTTTTTCCGGAACGGACCCGAAATCCGGAAAATTCTGAAGTCCGGGATGATGTCGGCCCCGAGCTTGCCGGATAAAGGGTCCGTTACTGTATTTCGTTTTAAATTTTTAAATGAAATAATCTTTAAAATACCAACTGTACATCAAACGCAGCCAGTTTCTGTTTTCATTTCGCAATGCTCAAACCCGAGTCGTTAATCTTACGCGAGCAAAATTTGACGCGGCGCGGCCTTTGGTTTTCCCCCCGCGAAAACGCTTAGAAGATTTTTAAAATAGCTAATTTTTTTCGATTTGGTTTTCATCTCATTTTGTGATGGTTCGGGGGGATGATTTTGTTGGTGGATCTACTAGTTTTCGGCAAGGGGTGGGAAAGTTTGCTGATGGTTGGAGATGTTGGGTTGGCTTTTCGGCTTTGCGGGAGAAGGTATACGTGCTCTGCTGATGTTCATGCGTGACTTTTCTCTCGCCATTTTAAATTCGGTTTTGGTGCGCGGGGAAGGTGTGTTTGGTCGGAGATGTGTTAGTACTAAAAGGGGGTTTGGGGGTCCTCCCCCAGGAAATTTTCATAGATTTGATCCATAAAACAGGGTTTTAACTTATATTGATACACCAAGTCTAAATTTCAGGGGGGGCAGGGGCAGGGCCCCTTCCCCCAACCTCATATACGCCCCTGAATTACTCTAAGTCTGTGATGATTTGGGATGGATGGGGTCTCTCCCAGAAAATTTTGAAAATTGGCCTCAAAAAGTAGCGTTTATGCTCATTTTGAGGCACGTGTTTGATTACACTTGAAGAGAACAGTTCCTTGTAAACCATGTAAATTTCAAGGAAAAAATTATACATTTAAGTCAAAATTTCAAGTGGGCTAGGCTGGGGGTTCTCAGAAAAATTTTGAAATTTGCCTCTTAAAACTAGTGTTTCTTCTCATTTTAAACTCTTTGAAAACTTGAGGAATTCCCCAAGCTAACTCGCGGACCCCCAGGGGTCCGCAGACCACAGTTTAAGAACCACTATATTAGACATATTGTTGGTTTAAGAGCGTGACATGTGACAGAGGGGGAAGGGGGTCAAAAAAAGTGTGACATCATTTATGGATGGCCCCTTGCCAGATCAAACTTTGGCTCACCACAGGATTTAGGCACTTATCTGAGCATATAGTTTAATTTTAAAACTTACACAACAGTACAATTTTTAACCTCTTTTAAATATTTCTGCTCACTGGTGGTGAGTTGGCAAACTGATATAACCTGGTAAAAACATAAACGACTATTAAGTTTACGTAAATAAAAGATGTTTGATACCACCAAAAATACTTACAGGAGAAGCCATTATTAGCAGGAATAACAGGAAGACCTAGGGGCAAAATTAAGTGTTTCAAAAGTCATAAGAATATTTTTTTGAAAGAATGTTACTGACTAATGATAACCATAAAAATTTGAGGTACAGCTTTAGAATAAGTCCACTTTTTAAAAGGTCGCCAAGTTGGCGGTATTTCATGGCCGACAGGCCGTGAAAATGTAGGTAAATATGGCAGACGGGTTTCAAATACAACGGCCGGCGCCAAGGTCGCCAAAAGTGGACTTATTCTAAAGCTGTTCCAAATTTGATGATATTTGAATACTTAAGAGTTTAACCCTCTGACTGATCATCCCGCGATTTCCGCATCCAACTCACGTGTAACAAAATCTGCTCATGACACGATTTCCACGTGCATGTGGTTTTCTTCCTTTATTGAGAAGCACATCCCGTTTTTCCTTCAAAACTATTAATTTCTGATATCTGATCTGGAAATACTTTGATCATATTGCTGAGAAAAAGCCTATTTGAAAACATACCTTATTTTTTTTAAACTCATCGAGAAAAAGCCCAGAAAATTTTTTTAAGTATGAAAATCGCAAATCCAAAGAGTTCATTCACTGGGCAATAAAAAATATACATTTTTTGAAGCAATTTTGGTCCAGAAATGCAGCAGTCAGAGAGTTAAAACTGTGTGGCAATATGAACCCTGAATGTTATGCAGAATGCTTGGCGATTTCCCCCCTCCCGCTTATCAGTAATTTCCTGGATATATTAATACTTAAACCTCCATGGTTTTCAGTTATCATTTGTGCTGCAGGTGAACATGGTGGCTGAAGGACTCTTTCTAAAACTGTACCGTCAAATTTCATGCAAGTTTATTATAGTCAGGTAATTAGACTTAAAATTGTGTTGATTGGATTGATGCAAGAACTATTGGTACAGATTTAGGAAGAGTCCTCCAGCTGCCATGTTTTGTTTACCCACAACTCAAATGATGACTGACAACCATGTAGATCAGAAGTACTTTAGCCTCTCTCAGTAGCTCAGATTCAATGAGAAGTCTCCAGTATCAGATCTCTTTTAAATTGCAACCCTCTCATTTGCTCTGAAAGGCTGGGAAACAGGCTAAATAACAACACGTATAAAGATATATAATTACTAATATTATTAATTAGATCCTTAGGGTTGTCAGTCATCATTTGAGCTATGGGTAAACATGGCAACTGGAGGACTCTTTCTAAAGCTGTTCCAACATTAGGTTATTAACTTTCATAATGAGTATGGTAGGTAGGTATGTACAGATCTTGCAACAAAAATGGGTAAAACTCTAGAAGTGACTTAAGGGTGGCACCTCTTGGCATATTTTAGTGTCGCCAACTTCACTTTGATACTTAGGTGCACTTTGGCACTACTTCCCTAGGCGATTGAACGCACTTCTAGTTTTAAGCCAGAAAAATGTTTGAAGGTGAAGGATACAGCAACAAACATTTAGAAATGTCTCAACCTTGTGATTATCTTCTCAAAAAAGTACTTGAATGCTATCTTATTCATACCTAACGAGACATTTTATAAAAAAAATATTGAAAATGTCCTTGTGAAGAACCAATTTTATCAATTCTAAATTCAGCCCTACTTGGACATTTCCCACATTATTTTTAAGTCAACAACGTACATGTAGTAAAAACTAGATAACGACAGCAAAATCATGGCAACAAGCCAAAAGCGTACTTTAATACAGATCAGTTTTACAAAAATTCTTTTCAGCAGCGATCAATTTGATTCTACATTATATTCAGTTCAAAATCCCTTATATTTCAAAGGCTAATGTAATAAAATGGCCACGACTTGAGAAGCCGGTTAATGTAGCTTATGCAACACTAATTTCATTTTCAAAAGCAAAAAATACAATGTTCTCAAATCAATTTAAATCAAAGACAACACCAATACATACCTAATATATAAACAGGAGAACAAAATTGCTAATAAATTTCACAAATATATGAAGCAGCGTACAATTAAAAACAATGAATGAGGCTGCGAGAATGACGCTGAAGAGCAACTGCCACCACTAGAATAGAAATTTAAGAAGCCAGTCACCCTTCCAGTGCTTTTAGTCACAGACAGCCAGCTTCTTGCAATCGGCAACCTATAGTACCGAGAGATGGCGCTTTATATAAAGAAAATTTGAGCACGTAGCACAGTTTATCATGTTTACTTTAATGTTCACATATTTTAACGAACAGTTACTGTGGTATGCTTGTTGCGGCATCATACAATGTTTTAAGTGGTATTGCCAAATGTTTTTATGTACAGATACTTTAAATAGAATATATGGGTAAAAGGTCTTATTTACGCGATGCCTGAAGATAGCTTCCGCGTTTCTGTACCCTTGGAAATGCAGAGGCCGATAATTTAAAACGTGTAAATGCCAATAAGGAAGTTGCATGTGTCAGATTTTCACAAACATTCAAGTGTTCCGTATAGTTTTTTTGTATGGTAAAATGAAATATCTAATCACAATTTTTCAAGAAAATGTTTCGCATCCTCTCCTAAGTTACTGAAATTGTAAGCGAGGAAGATTCCCAACCCCCTCTCATACCTGTTTTACACTTATATAGTTGGGTGGCTTATTACAAAAAAACTGCAAAATGTGATACTTTCATGAAACTTTCAGGGATGTTAGATAATCATATAAGAACTAAAAAATCGATGGGAGCCCAAAATTTTAGGGCGTAGTTTGACCGTTATGACGTCATAACAAGATGGCGACCAAGGGCCTATATTCGGTTCTTTTAATGACAGAAAGACATTTTTGGGGTCAAATATTATGTTTTAAGGGTCAAAAAACATGATTCTGATGACAAAACGTGCAATTTGTTTTAATAAGTTACTAAAATTCAATAAAAGCACGAAATAATAATACAGTCTATCGCCAGTTGCGCCAAAAAAAATTAAAAAAAATTTTTTTTTTCTACGGTTTTATATGTTTTTTGGGGTGCTGATTCTAAATATTTAGTTCACTTCCACGTGGAAGGTCGGCTTCATATCAAAAAACGCAAAAATATGCGAAAAAATCGCAAAATTTTTACTCTTTTTTCGGATTTTCGCTTATATTTTAAAAAATATTAGTTTCTCGAAAATTATCCAAATTACAAAGTTGGAGTAGATAAAATTTCCTACAAAATGCACCACTTAATTTTTGTTTTCCGAAGAATAGTTTTGACGTTATAACGCATTGAAAAACAGATAATTTTAACACAGCATAATTTAAACAGAGGATGTTTGTTTCTCTGTTTTTCAGTGTGTTATAAAGTCTAAACTATTCTTCGGAAAACAAAAATTAAATAGTGCATTTTGTAGAAAATTTTATCTGCTCCAACTTTGTAATTTAAATAATTTTCGAGAAACTAATATTTTTTAAAATATAAGCGAAAATCCGAAGAAAGAGTAAAAATTTTGCGATTCTTTCACATATTTTTGCGTTTTTTGATATGAAGCCGACCTTCTACGTGGAAGTGAACTAAATATTTAGAATCAGCACCCCAAAAAACATATAAAACCGTCGAAAAAATAATTTTTTTACAAATTTTTTTTGGCGCAACTGGCGATAGACTGTATTATTATTTCGAGCTTTTATTAAATTTTAGTTAATTTTTAAAACAAATTGCACGTTTTGTCATCAGAATCATGTTTTTTGACCCTTAAAACATAATATTTGTCCCCAAAAATGTCTTTCTGTCATTAAAAGAACCGAATATAGGCCCTTGGTCGCCATCTTGTTATGACGTCATAACGGTCAAACCACGCCCCAAAATTTTGGGCTCCCATCGATTTTTTAGTTCTTATATGATTATCTAACATCCCTGAAAGTTTCATGAAAGTATCACATTTTGCAGTTTCAGGGCATTTTTATGTAATAAGCCACCCAACTATATAAACTACTTTGGAATTTTTTATTGAAGTCCAGAGAAAAAACAAATTTACTTAATATTCTTATCTTCAGATTCACATACTTCTTGTAATCTGAGTATGTTGTTCTATTTAAATTTTTTGTCAACTGTCATTAAAAGTTTCACACATCCCAGCAACACTATTTTAAATATCGAATTACAAATATAGTATTAAAATATCATTTATAAAGCTATCTCTCCAACAAATGAGTATGGTCAGCTAGAGACTGTCAAAGGGGATAGCCCAGGAATTAGGGGATAATTTCTCCCCCAAAGGATTTGCATAACCTTGATTTATTAACTACTAAGAAATAACTTTCTACATTACAGCACCCACATCCTAAATAATAAAATTCGAAAACCATTGAAATAATATTTGTCAGTAAGTTATTTTTTATAGTTGGCCTTTCTAAAAAGGCAGAGTACTGCAAAATCTTCTCTTTGACAATACAAATTCTGCAGTTCTCAGCTGTATTCCAAAGAAAGACAAACTATATTAATAAAAGGGTCTAGGTCTAGGGTTTCCCCCAGAAATGTTAAGAAATTCAACCTTTAAAAAAGGTCAACCTATTTACGTTGGCTAGGTTGATTTTCAAAATACTATTCTATTTTCAATGAGTGGGTCTCATAAAAGGGTTTAACTATACAAATTAAATTCTTTTACCAGCAGAACTTTAATCAAATCTCAATATTTATGAACTGAGTATAAGCTTAGCAATATCAAAGAATTTATTTCATAATATATGTGCATTATTCTGTGTTAGCTCTCAGAATACTTACTGGAACCAAGATAAAAATCTTGAAATGTAAATACATATTTAATTTATGCTTCTTATAAACATTCTTTTTGCAGTCCCAGTCAAAAAGTATAGGGAATATTCAACTTTTAATTCATAAATGGATATGAAATGATAAAGTTATCATTATAAAATGCCATAACATTCAAGGAAGAGCCATGTGGAGAAGGAAAAATTTCTAGATTATTTTTGAAAGTAAAAAATAAAAATAATCCTAAATGGTAAATTCCTTGGTATTGTGAATTATATTTCTAGAAGAGAATTATCTATCACAATGCATTAACTTTTTTACTGCAAGCTCCCTTTGAAGTTTTTTACTGATAGTCCTCCACTTGTGTATTTTTTGTGTTTCCCAGTGCCAGAGGATAGTTAAAGATCAGAGTTTAGTATTAAGTAAAAGCTAGTTTCCAAAAATAGATAAATAGAAAATCTTTATGTACAGTGACAACTTATTTTCATCATGGTTAATTTAAAGCCATGGGATGATTTTATGAACCAGCATATTTAAATTTTTTTTTAACTTTTGGAAGAATGCCCCATGAAAAAAAGGCCTGTACAATGTGTAGTTACTGTGATAATGATTTGTTTCGTAGGGGGAACTTTAATTCAACCCATTGAGTATACATTCACAAATGATCTGAAAACAGGAGAATTCTTTGTAAGTCTATCGCTTAAGAAAATATACTAAATATACTATGTTGTTTATATTTCACAGAGTAATTTAAATATAATAAAAGTAATGGTTAATAACTACAAAGAAACCAACAATTTTCTTTAAATAGTTTATATATAGTTACTTTTAATAGATATAACTTATCAGATGAAATGAGTGAAATGTTTGACAGTTCACAAAACTTTTCTAAAAAATGACATTAAGGTTCAAATACATTATTGAATTCTAAATTCATGAGTAGTATTTTTGTATTAATAGAAAAAGAAAAATTGTGCTAACAATAAAATGCATTACTCTATTTTGAATGAGTTTGTAAATGAAATATTTCTTAGCTCAACAACCAGTAATAAAAAGTTAGTTGCATTAACAAATCTGAATAACATTTCAAGCAACCCAAACCTTTTAAAGTAACAAGTTTTCCTAAAAGCAGAGGGACAAAACAAAGCAGAAGTTAGTGAAATTGAGCCCATAACATCCGAGTTAGAATTTACTTAGCAAATCAATACTTTAAAGTTTATTTTAAATATCATACAGGTACTATCACACAAATGAACAAACACAGTTGCAGCTGCACGGAAAATAGGAAAGATTCTGAGAATTGGCAATTCTAGAAAAAAACTAACACAGATCTGCAGTCAACCCACTCTTAAGAATATTGCCAACTGAAAAGAACTACAAAACGAGGTTTAAAATAGTACTCGCAGAAAAACCTGCATACTAGAGTATTATGTGCAAGCAGATCTTATTTTGAAATTCCTAGCAATACATATTTTGTCATGCCTTTAGATTTGATGCACATTATTACACAAAGTAGCACCATTCTGCTACAATGACTTTAATATTTACATGGATGTGATGATCTGTTGTTTTTAAATAATGAAACTTGCACTGGAGTTGATCGAATGATTTGTATTTTACAATTTGCAATTCATAGGAAAGGAAACAACCATCAAAGCATAAATTCATAATTGTGAAGATAGTTTAATTAGAAATTGTTTCAGGCTATCCCAGATTTCCCATGGCATTGAATAAATAAAGCATGCAAACAATTAAAACTAAGCTTTGGCTGACTGATATGTGTGTAAACATGCAATCATTTTTGTATACCTCAATTTTTTTATGAATAAAATTATATATACCTTGATCCATTTAAAAAAGTCACAACAAAAAGTTTCCAGGTAAAGTTGATAAAATCTTATATTAATCTAAAACTAGAGGAAAATGTACAACATAGTACGCAAAGAGAATGGTTACATGGTATTTTTTCAGTGTGTACGAGTCATTTTTTAATCTATATATATATTTATATAATATAAATTTCCAAATTACCATTTTTCCATAATTTACAATTTTTACAATCAAGTTTCACACCTCAACTCTCCAGAGGTATTACAAAATAATGGGTTTTGAGAAATAAAAATGACAGCATTTTCGAAATAACTCTACATACCGAGTGCTAGTCTATATACAGTGATCGAGGCTCTACACAGGAGGAGAGCCCAATAACATAGATACATAAATTCCTATCGTGTGCCAGGATAAATTGTATTCAACTAAATTGGAAAAACCTGTACAGAAGTTGGAAGTCATAAGAAATGTACTGTAGTTTCAGAAAGCACACTACACCCTTGGAAAACAAGGACCACAAGAGGGTGTGTTGCCCACTAGTAAAGCATGTGGCACCTAGAACTTCCCTTAGAATAGGTGGCACAAATAATACAAGATCTAGATATACAGTGCACTGCTCTGCCCGGTGTCCCAATCAGATGAAGCTGGCGCACGTCTGAATAAAAGTAGAACTGTTTGTCACCCTGTATACTTACAGTTTGAGGTCATTAGCTATTTTAGATGCAATATTTTTGAAGCCTATAGAAGTGCCCGATATGCGCTTGAAGCGCACACCATTTAGGGACAACCGAGGAAGCTTACATACTTCTATTTCCCACTGAACTAAAGAGTCTGTGTTAGGATCCCCATGAACACACAACAATAAAAACTTTTCTCGCTGTTCATAATCACAGTTATTTTTGTCTAATACTTTGCGTATTTCTTGCATGATTTCATTGGGGTCACGAGACGAAGTGGTTTTCATGCTCCAGGTGAACCTCAGGGATCTTGGTTTGACCTGGTCGTCATTCATAGTCCTGAAAAAACATAACAAGATTACAGCATATGCTACCAAGGCTTCAGGCCCAAAAGCATTAATTTCATTAAATCACCGAGAAAAAAGAACATGCAATACTTCCACATCACATAGCCAGCTTCACTTTTCAAACCAGTTTAGATCGTTTTTACAAAAAGAGAAAAATATCAATAAACAGATACTAATACTATTTTGAAAAGAATCAATGGTGATATAAACTTTTCTAAAATATAAAGTAAAAGCTAAAAGGATCAAGAGGACACTACAAATTCCCCAAGAAATCAAATCATTTTTCTGATCAACAAAAAAGCGTGAAATCAGACAAAATATTTTGCATCTACTACTATCTTAACAAATGGAGCAGAACTTTTTCAAGCAATTTTAAACTTCAGTTAAAGTTCAGCTAAGTTTAAAGCACAGAAGAGTAACAAGACAAATTACTTCAAAATTCTTTATTGAAATATAAATAAAGTCCTGTACAAATAAGTTCAAATTGAAATAAAGATTAACAGTTCAAAAGAAATCACACCAAAAAAATAAAAACAGCATCAATTAGAACATTAAATCACAAAACTAAAAACAGTTCATAAATATACAAACACTGTACAAATTTTAAAAGTCTTACTAAAACAGATTTTATTTGGCACAATGTAAAAGGCCTAAATATAAATTAAATATTGTGGATTTGAATTAAATCAAAAGTTACTCTGCAACTGACCTCAAAGTTTTTTTAAAACACTTATAACAATCAGAACTGAGCAGTGTCATATTCAAACTTTTATACTGACTGTAAGTCCATATAAAATGTTAGGCATGAATTTATTTAAATAAGTCTTGATTACTTAGTAAAATTAGTTATTTACCAAAGAATAATTATCTCAAAAATATTACCCTGGAAAATTAATGCTTCATAATAGCTTTTTGTTATTCATTAAAACAAGTCAACACATAAAGGGTTTTCCAAACAAGTCAAAATTAAATGGCATACAACTTCATTTTATAGTTTCAAGTCTAATTATGATACACTAAAAATATGAGCAATTATGATACATATTTAAAAAATATTAATCTTTACAGATGACCAAACTGAATAAAAAATTTAATTCAAGTAGCTATATTTTGATTATTATCTTTTTTAATTTTAAATTTTAACCTCTTTCATTCAGAACATTTTAATCATTCTTTGTAAACTCTAAATTTTCTGGATACTACAAATGGTTCAGTTATGATAAATAAGTTTTTATTTCTTGAATTTTTAATAATTGCATCAAAGCATTGAATCCACTATATCACACATAAGTGTATTGATTGTCCTACACTATTTTAAATGTCCTCTTTCCTCTTGGCAATGACGTATTTATTAATAAGTAAAAATAAGTATTTAATATTTCTTGAAATTTTTACGTGATATTTCCCATTGAGTTTTATTTACTTAAAACTGTACTGTTTTCCTCTTATTTAAAACAAAGTCTAGGAGTTACAAGTTGTTTTTGTTGTATCATAATTACTCTACTTAGCCCTATGTGAATTTGATAGCATAACTTAAAAATCAGACTCACACTTGGTATTCTAATAATGAAAAGTTAAATACCACACCTAATAAAATATCACTTAAAATATTTAAAACTCAAGCAGTAGTACTTACGCAAAGGCATATTAAATTTTCAACTTAAAATGATAACATTATTTAGCCAGACAGAAATCGTGACCGCTATCTACACTAGTTTCTAAAATGTTTTTGCAAGCATTGCACTTAGCTGACAATATGTTAACCCTATTAATAGAAATAATAAGGCAAAACCTCTTTGAACACTTCTCAAAACAACCATCCAGACTGTCATATTGTCCTCTTAAAAGTCTTGAATCCAAAGTCGGCTACAGCAGCAGCAGTTTTAAACCAACATTGCTTACTAACTACTTGAAATCACAGGCACTCGAGGAGGACTGCAGGTATGCTGGGAACTGGATCATTTTGCAGAGATGTATTTATAACCAGGTCTGATTAGTGTGATATCCGCATCAGCCCTTTAAGCAAAAGACAGTATAGCCCTAGCCTCAGATATGTGGAAACTCAACATTTTTTGAGAATACAAATAATTGAAAGTAAATAAAAAATGAACAATAACTTAGGAAAACACTGAAGAAGCTTAACAGGGCAGTTGACATGAGACTTAGCAGACAAAACATAAAACCCAACAAGCATGACCTGCACCACAAGCAAGACTAAATTGATAGATTCAAGGGCTTTTATAAGCACTGGGGCAAATTCACCGGGAAAAATACTCAAAGAACTCATATGTATAACCTCTAAAGGGTTTGAAATAAAAACCAAAGCACCAATCGTAGAAAAGAGAAATGCATAGAATTCAAATTAATATCCTAATAGGGTTCTACAAGAAAGTGTCAATGAAAATTACTTTGCAAAATTATCAATAAGTAAATAGTATTAGATTCAAATTTAAGTTTATGATGCCAATTACAAGCTTTAAGAGCTTAATCACTATCCATATTTAGGGAGATTTATTAACAAGCTAGAGAAGTTTTAGATGTAGTAGATATTTAAAGCAGTTTTGAGAAAATTTATAGTTGACTAGTTGCAAAAAGGCACTTGAGTTACTTTTCAGATTTTATCTAAATGTTAAAATCACAGACCCTACCCATACACAGAACACTTAAAATCAACAAAACATGGTACTCCATAACTTTTAGAATTATGGAAACAGATATCACAGAATGTGAGCAATGAATGCACTGCAATTATTATCGCACTGATACATAAAACCTAGGTTAAAAGGGTATTCCTGAACAGCCGTCTACTTTAAATCAGAATAAACTTATAACATTAAAAATACTTCAACAAAATAAGAAGAAAGAACTTATATTATTCTAAGGCTTAGATAAAAAGATCTTTTATACCTGTAGAAAAATTAATTAAAACATGTTGAAAGTTCACCATCTAAACATAGTATTGAGATTAAATGTAATTTGTTCTTAAGAATTTAAAGGTTCTATAAAAACTTCTGGCTTACTTTATAATACAACTACCACTATTTGATACTTAACTTACATATAAAAATTATAGATATCTACATGTTTTATAGCAAATTTTTCTATTAATCAGACAATTTTGAGCAAATTATGAATGTAGACTTTAGTTTCTTTAAGTTATAAGTAAACCCCTTATATAAAACCATTTCTTCCATAATTTCTCATTGTGTCGATCACTTGTAGTTTTACTATTGAAATTTAATACATTCTTTTCATTTATACTCTATATCAGAGGTTTCCAAAGTGGGTGTCATGAAAGGATTTATGGGCAAGGAGCTAAGGATAAGAGTTGGCTAATGTTAAGATAACATAAAAATCCAGTTTCCCAGTTTCAGTTCTAAAAATCCAGTTTTAAAAGCTAGATTTTCCGAAATTCTATCAAAATGAATAACAGACATGTAGAAAGTAATATTAAGAAAATTGTCTCCTGAAAATATCAGTGTTTCTATACTTTTTAACCAGGGTTGTTACGTTTAAAACAAAGCAAAAAACATTGTTAAAAACATTGTTTAAAACACATGTAGTTTTTAGCAAGTTGCTCCCTTTATTTATACAACAAACTTGCTATTTTCATGTATGGATCACCCAGAGCCTAAAAAGATGATGCCAAGTATAAGGCTTGGGTACAAACAACCAAATCGCCATGACATAAGCAGTTCATTGCTTGATAAAGAGCATGATGCTGTGAAGAAAACTTACAAAAATCATTTAAAAAAACGAACTGTTTGTGTAGTATTTAAAAGTATAGCTTTATAAATCTAATTTTGATTTGAAAAGTCAAATTTAAATTTTTTAAAATAATGGATTTTTTTATCATTTCTATGTTGAGGGTAAAAAAAACAAAAAAACACGTTTAAAACAAATAAAACGTTTTTTGTTTTTGATTTAAAAAAAACATGTTTTTTTCCAACCCTGCTTTTAACTGCACTAAACTTTTTGTGGAAGATAAAAACAGCCTATTTTTAAATTTTCCTCTTAAGAATTTTCCAGCTTTCAGAAATCAATGAAAAAATGTCGTTTGCAGGGTTAGTATAGGTAAGGGGAATAATCTTCAAATTTATCATAGAAAACTCTGAACTTTAATATCAGAGTTGAGTGGAAACCCTGTGCATGATTTTGTTTTGAGTGACACTCCAGATTAGGGATGTTACGGTTCCACTGGAACAGTTCCATGGAACCTAATCCCAGCATGGAACTGTCAGAACCGGTTCCACGAAGAACCGCTTAACGGTTCCCTGGAACCCAGGGTTACCGCTTAACGGTAACCCTGGAACCGATAAAGATCAATAACAAATCCAAATTTCTCAGCAATCCTATCCAACATTGAACGAGAACGCCTCAAATAAAGAGGCGATTTCCAAACTAAAAGATAAGCAATGCCCGCAAACCGCTACCGCAGAGATATTCTATAGCAAAAAAAACGCAGCAAGGCAAAAACGCAACAATCTATTCGCACCATAGAGCACATCTGCCAAAAACTGAATCTATAATTAATCAATCCCTTTTCAAAACAAATATGCTCTTATCTCACTGAAAAACCGCAACTAGGGAAAGTAAATAAAAAAGAAAGACATCTGCCTCTTGGGCGAGAAGCAGCTGAAGAAAAACGAATGACTGACAGCCGCCTGGACCAACCAGAAAGCTCCAAAGCAGTTGATAGATTTTATCCCTGCCGCCCGAAATTCTTATGGATTTTCTGTTGGAACGGGCCGGCTTCGTTAACACCCTGAGTTCCACGGATTCAGGGGTAGAAGTGACCAAATAAAAAAATATAGGATTTTTCAAAAAAATATATAGGACAAAAATAAATTTTTAATAGTTTGGTAATACGACTAAATGACACTTTTGTATCAGTTTTAAGTTTTTGGTATTTAGGATTTACAACCACAAATTTACTTGTACTTGGCTACAAAAAATGGCAAGAATAAGAGTCAAACTATATTGAAACTAAATATGTTCATGAATTTTCAGACAAATGAACTTTGAAAAAAAATAAGGTACTTAATTTAAAAGATCCTTTTAGTTAATTTAATGTAACATAATACGAGTTATTTTAATCTATTGCAAAAAAATAAGAATGCATGAATAGGAAAATAAATTTAAAAAAAACAGGTTCCAGTAATTTTAAAATCTAGAAAAAAATTCCCAGCAAAGATGTTTTAAAATTGTTTTCCTGATAAAAAAACAGATTGAATAATACTTTATAACATCAAGGTACTTTGCTTTCTTACATAATAGCAAGCAATGTAAAGATCTTTTAATGGGCCTGCTAAAACTGTCTATATTTGGGACACATGTAAACAATTCTTCTAAAACCAGGTTTTAAGTCGAGAATATCGACATGAGACACGAAAATCGCGAACATGAGAGAATAAAGTTGTGTGTTTTTTCTGCCCTCATCGAATCTGAAAATCCAACTTTATAGACAAAATCCCAAAGAATAATTGAAAACTCATTAACTTTCAGAAGAAATCCGGACCATGATACGATTTTAGGACTTCTGAATGATCAGAACACATCCTATAATAATTAAAAGCCATCTAAAATTTTAAATTTAAGCATTTAGTAAGTATCAAAAATATTTTTCAAGGATATTAAAGACATTAAATTTAAATTTTGAATACTTGAACTCAAAAGTAGGGTCATTTGATGGAATATAGGATTATTTTTTGAAATATAGGATAAATAGGATTTATAGGACGCTTTTTTCATGTTTTTTGAAAATATAGGATTTATAGGAAATATAGGACGACTTCTACCCCTGCGGATTATGAGCTTTCATTACTGCCGCCCGAAATTCCTATGGATTTGCTGTCGGAACGGGCCGGGTTGGCCTGGAACTGTTAGCGATCGCTAATAGTTCCACGGAGTCTTAACGGTTCCGAAAGAAATAAGTTCCAGTGACAGAACTCTTTATGGAAACTAATACGTTCCCGTGGAACTGTTTCGAGTGGATTAGTTATTCGCGTAACTGGAATACAACTGGAACCTTTAACTCGATTAGAACGCTTTTGGAACTTATGACTGGTTAGAACATGGGAGCTATTTTGGAACTTATAACTAGGTTTAGAACTTGGGAACTCTTTGGAACTGGTAAGGGAACTGGAATGTATAAGGTTTGTTTCTGTTTGGGCTTCGTTGGGAAGGGTATAACTGTCTGTCTGTGAGAATGAGAATTAAATCTGGAAATTCTTTTTAAGTTTCCTGTAGCTTGACCGCTGGTCAAGTTGACTAAAATTCACTATAAAATAAATTTTGGAGTTGCCAATTTATCTTTTGTAATCCTTATTGTTATAACATGTGTCTTTGGTTACTGTTGACCATTGGTCAGTCGGTCAACTTTTTGCAACTTCTGTGCTTTGGCACTGAAGTAGGTCATGTGGGGGCTCAAACCAAAAGCCTTAAGGTGGGTAACATTTTGGTGTTGACCACTGGTCAAGAACTCTTGACCAGTGGTCATTCCACTTTTTATCACTATATGTAACTTTCTGACTTTCTCTTTTTGTCTCTTGGTTGTTTTTGGGGTCCTGGCCTTTGGTCAACCTCATTTGACCACTGGCCAAGATGACTAATATTCATCAAAAAAAAATTTGGAGTTTCTAATTGATATTTTGTAATCCTTATTGTTATAACATGTGTTTTTGGTTACGGTTGACCATTGGTCAGTCCAGTCAACTTTTTGTAACTTCTTTGCTTTGGCACTGAAGTAGGTCATGTGGGGTATCAAACCAAACGCCTTGAGACGGGTAACATTTTGGTGTTGACCACTGGTAAATATCTCTTGACCAGTGGTCAATCTATTTTTTCTGGCTATATGTAACTTTTCTGACCTTATCTTTTTGTCTCGTGGTTGTTTTGGGGGTTCCTGACCTTTGGTCAACCCCATTTGACCACTGGTCAAGTTTTGAATTTTGACTTTATTGCTCCTTTTTGTCTCTGGGACCCTTGCGTTTTTTTATATGAACGGTTTTAAGTTTGGAACTGGAACTGTTAAGGGAACCTAATCCCACCTTGGAACTGGAACTGTGGAACCGGTTCCACACTTTAACTAATACGTAACATCCCTACTCCAGATGGCAAAAATGCATTTTAGAAGGAGGGCATAAAACACCTAACAGTACAAGGAACAACTGTATTTAAAATTGGGTTATGTAAATATAATTTTTTATACCAGATAGGTATTTTAAATGCAAGGGTGTACAGACCCAGAAATGTTAGGAGACCCCTGCTCTATGTAAAATAAGTCAAGGGCAGGATAAAATTTTTTATACTGAATGTTTTCAAAGTATACATAATAAGGGGCATCTAATAACTTTTCAAAAACTTAATGACTTCCCTTGTAGAAATAAGTAGAGAGCAGAAGAAAAGAGTGGGAAAATCCAAAACTTAAATCCACAGAAAGGCCACACCCTGCACTTACGCATGGAAATTTTTTTTCGAAAATACTCCACTTTCATGCAAAAAAATATACGGTATGTATTTGAATTTCAGAAATGTTATAACAATATCTTTTTAAAATTTTTAGTTTTTTCATACTATATGTGTAATTCTTAATTAGTCTTGTTGTTTGGAATGATTCCTATGTACAGTTTTTACTCCGTGGCCCGCAGGACTGGGGGAAATAAGTCAAATACTGTTCTTTGGCCGAAAGTTTAGAAACCTCCAATATAGGCAATTCTAGAAAAGCTGCAGGGAAGACTTTTTTGCATTCCTTAACTCCCCTTACTTCAAGAGCAGGATTCATGCTACTAAAGTAGGTAAAGGAAAATTTCAAAGCAAAACTACAAGGCTAGGAAGAACATTTGTAAATGTCCACAGTCTCCAGTTTTTATACACACAATTGTACAACACCCAATACAAACTCTCCAGGTAGGTTAGGTACATAAAATCATTTGGCTGTCACTGAAGAATGACACTTATATACATGAGGAGCCAGCACTCATAAAAAGGAGAAAGAATACTGGTGGGGTGAGGACATTACCTTTTGCTAAATTTGAACGAGAGCTTGCTGAAAAAGGACTGGCGACCAGCATGGTTCATTGACATGTCTTGAGAGTTGAGGGGGACCATGCCCTGGGGTCCATTGCAATTGTTAACGTTGCGTCGTTCACGCGTCTGCCCACTGTGAAACGTGCTTCTGTTAGCAGTGCCTCTTGGAAATGCTCTGCTGACAGCTGGCAATGGAGACAGTGCTGCAGGCTGTTTTGCAATAGCCGCAGTGCTGAAAGGAAACACTGATTAGGTAACCAAAGCCTAAGTGGTAGAGTACTGCATCAATTGGGTATATTACAAGTATTTTTCTTAAATGTTGGTCAACTCTTTTGAATAATAAATTTTTAAAAATTAGAGTTTATATGAATTTTAGCCTAAATTTTGAATAATGTGCATAAAAGTTTCAGAAACAATAGGTAGTCAATTTTTGGAGGGATAAAGCTAGCACTAAAATCAATCACATCAAGAAAAACACAAGCATGCATGTTAAGACAGTAAAGTTATAGAATTTGACAATGAAATTCAAGTCAAACTCTTCAGACCTTGCTAAGCCAACCAAAATTTTATCTTCATGTAAAAATATAACCCATTATCCTTGTAGTTTCTTTTGCCCAAACACTTTGCTAATTATGAAATGGCCATAAGTTTGACTAACAAAGATAACACACTACTAAAATGCAATAACAAGTTAACTAACAATCCTATTTAGTATAAAATCCAACTCTCAAGCCCTCCAGCAATCGACCGGTTTTGTCCTTGGTAGGACTCATCAGCACGGCATAGGAAGGCAATGCAAGGGAGAGCTTTTAGTCTAGCCGACTATAACGGAAAAAGTTCTAGGGAATGTGCAGTTCATTCCGGCAGATAGTGGAGGACTAATCAATGGTCACCACTTTTTCCAGTTGTGTCTATGAACTATTATTCAATAAGACTGCTAACACAGGGATGTGATTGACCATAAAGCAAAAAAGAGGAAAACCCAAATTATGTTCTTACTTTTTTTGGTGTTAATTTTAAAATTTCGTTTAATATATAAAAAGTGGTTAATTATAGAGATCCAAGCACAAAGAGGGTCTAGGGGTCCCCTCCAATAAATTTTTTTTTAAATTTGACCCTTAAAAACAAAGTTTTAACTTGTTTTGGACAGCTAGTCCGATTTTTTGGGGGGATGGGTCCCCTGCCATCCCCCTTGATATCATATCTGAAACAGGTAAAAATCCAAAAAGATTTTTTTAAAACACTGCAATATTATCTTATCTGGCTTCAAAGTGACCTATCAGTAAAAATTTACAACTTAGGAAATCCTTAAGAAAAATTAGTTGAAAACGTTCACCGAAATCGATAAAAACGCGATCTGAAAGGTATCACTAGACTTATTAGGCTCCTTTGACTACGCTTAAGTTTTTTCTGCATCACAATTACAATGTGAAATTATGCCAGCTTCAACTAGGTACCGGAAAAACGGTTCTTACGCCAAAAATCGCTATTTTTCGACTTTTCCCGCAGACTGTGATCCTAAAGACCGGACTTGATGGCTTCTAACCACTGTAAAGTTGTTACATCGCACTAACAACGCAAGAAGAAGCTGAATTCAACTTGGCACCCACGGCTGTTCAAGAAAGAAGTCGTGGGAAGAAAACACTCCGCAAGCAACACGAAACTTACGTAAAAAACCACGATTTTTCCAACTTTTTCCCACCTTAAATCGTCATTTTCTCGTCAATAATAGGCAAAGTAAAAAGAATGGATTATTTGGAAAAAAACAAATTAGTTCACGGGCCATAAACGTGAGCTTCGGAATGAAAGAAATGCGGACCTCTTTCGCTTGCTATAGCCGACGTTTCTCGGAAAACGGCCCGCTTTTTAACTCTTGCCGTTCAGTCAGATTTTCATGGAAAGCGGAAGAATCATATCCCTGTGTTGAGATCGAAGAGCAGAAAAGTGAAGAGGAATTTTTTTTCTCCGTGATGTAATTTCTTCCACGGAGAAGAGTTAGTTTGAGGAAAATTGTTAAAAAAAGCGGAACATAATACAAAAAGTCACAAAACGCGGAATTCCATGGATCCGCGGAAAAATCACATCCCTGGCTAACAGCATCCCCTAGCAGCAAGTTTTTGGATTAAAATCACCTCAAAAACTATTTTATACACAAAAAGTCAAAGTTATAGAGATAAATATTGATTTAGAACAGACCATTTGTGTATAAAAATAGAAAAATTAGAACTCATTAAATGATTACTTGTAAATTTTCAACTTCCAACATTTTACACCACCATTGAAGCATTCAATTAACTAAGACTTATTTACAGCTCATATTTCGTTTTTGAGCAAACCATATCAACACTGGAGTTGCCATGGGGAAAAGAGTTCAGAGGGGATATTGGAATTTTTAGGGCTACGGCAAAGGTATCAACCATTCCAGAAGAATCATTTTGATTTTTAACAAATTTCACAATTGTGGACATTACTACCAGAATTATAGAAGAGATTATATAAGATTTGATTATATATTTTTACCCAACTAATATCACTGAGCACGAGACAACAGATCATGCAATATGCTGCTATTTTAATGTTATATTAACACTACCTTGGTCTAAGAGGATCTGATGAATCAAAAGACGAAAGCTCCGGTCGGCCAGTGCAAGACACAGAGGCCGACTTTGTATGTCCCTTAGGTCTAGGAACAGGAGTTCTATCACCAAGTAATGGGATGTTACTGTGAGAAAGTGAGTTAAGGGGTTAGTTCTTTAACATGCAAATCTATTAGTTTTTAGAACATGAATGTCTCGTTTTGCAAGATAGACACATCCATCATAAAAATGGAATGCAGTAAATAACGATAGATTTTGTGGTCAGTATGGAAAAGATTTAACAATTACAAGAAAAAAGGGTACAATTGTCAAAATAGTATGTCTACATCCAATTGTGTGAAATAAATTGAGCTCTTTCCATTTGTTATAGGAGGAAGAGAAATGCCATCTATGGGTGGTTTGTTAAAAATTAAATTGTAAATATCATGCTTACTGCCATGTGTGTGCTGTCCTCTTTCTTTAATTTATTGGATGAATTAAGTTTTTAATGGGACTCTAAAATAGACATATAACTAGAAATATTTTAATTAAAATTAATTTTTATAATTAATTTTAAATTGATTATTTTTCTCTTGTACATTTCAGCATTTCATAAGCTTTATTCACATCTTATTTAGAGTCTTAGTTTAGATTTGTAAACTCAGAAAGCATGGGATTTAAAGGAAAGCATGCAACTGATGAGCAAATTATTAAAATTTTTCACCATAGTTGTAGCGCAAAATATTAACCGAAATTCTGATATTGTGATTAAAAGAATGATGTAGATAATTTCGCCTCACCTAGTAGCTTTTATCTTAATACATATCAAATTAAGCATTAGCTGCATCATCAAGCAAAACGAGTAACATGCATGTTTTAGATTAGCAAAGTTATTCAATATTAGAAAGCCATGTTGTTAAGCAGAGTTCAGTTACCACAAAACATAGAAGATTAAGCATAGCATAAGACACAAAACTATTAATTACCTTATTCTTTAAAACAAAAAATTAACACCAAGTTGTATGCCATTTAAAAATTGAATAAGATAAGACTATTGATTGACAAAATCAATACTTTTAGGTATTGTATCAAATTAATCTTTAGTATAAAATACTCATTTTTCAAGAATTATTTTGCAAACACATAAGTTAAAGAATGGCCTGGATAATTTTTGTTTTAACATATTAAAATATACCCCAAACACAAGGTTTAATATAATTTTAAACTAAAATTACTTTGGAAAGGAGTATACTGATAGTTATTACAGTTTGCATGCATGATTAACATAATTTTAATATATCTATAAATTCTCTAAAACCCTCTGGGAGTAAAGTAACTAAGAGTGTTTTTCTATAAAAAAACGCTTTCCCTGAAATACCTACTAAAATAACATACATCCCAATTTGTCTGATTAGAAATTATTCTGCTAAATTAATAAAACAAGACCCTAATAAAACCTATGAAACCCTCTTAATTTTTGAAATATTTTCTTATTTAAAAACACAAGTCCAACCAAAACCTTGATAAAATTCTACCCAAAAGAACACATGTTTTAGAAATATATTGCTCTAATTTCTTAAATATGCTACCAGAAACGCATATCTTTCTCACTCTTTATTGAAATTCTTTAGTACAAAATACACTCCTTCCAAAACTACTACTCTTCACGAAACACCCTTTTTACCTACCTGTTAGAAGTTTCTTGACTACCAGATTTGTCGGATGAAAGAGTCTTATTTTCACTATGATTGTAAGTGTTCCTACGTGGAATACCGCTATAGTTAGGTTTTGAGCCAGCAAATGAAGTGTGGGTTTTTCGTGTGGTTGCCGCAGTTACTTTGGATGGGCTACTGGCCCCAGATGGAATAGAACCTGAAAACAAGAAAAGTATGAACACCTTTTTTAGGGAAGACTTAGATTGAATGCAAGATGAAATGTTCCTCTGTGACAGCAGCTACAAAGTCATTACTAACCATTGTTAGTAATGACTCTGGATTGTATCCAAATATTAACAATTCAAAACTACTTGATAAAATTTAGTTCCTCAAAAGTAATATTTGCATCAATAAACTATAAATATCTTGGAGAAAAATTTGAATTCAAGTAATAAAATATGAGAGGAAAGGGATAAATATTGGTTTACACCAAGGGTATTATAAAAAGGTTTCTCAAAAACACAAGAAGCATGTTGGTCAAAAATTTGAGATTGAAGATACACAACATCCATCTTTAGACAAACACTTAAAAATAGGACCTTAACAGAAAACAACCTTTGAAAAGCTATTTTTTTCGAGGTAGAAATTTCGACTTCTTGTTTAAAAAGAAAGAACAAACAGCTTAAAAATACCAAAATTGGTAAGAAGAGCAAGCAGACTGATTTGATGAGAAGAAAAGCTCTGCCAACAGTACACCGGAAAGAAATTCAAACCGTAATTGGTTTTGTAGGTCCTTTGTAGTAATGAATATTACTGCAGTGTGCAGCAGAGAATGCTGCAGTTCTTCCTCTCTTGAGTATTGCTTAACTAGATTCAAATAGACTTCATCAAAACCCATACAAGAACTGACACTAGTGATAACCAACATACAAGGACTAACGGTTGCATTCAGAACACAAGTAACCATTGTGACAGCGCAAACCAATTCAACAATAAGAGATAAGCCGTGTCCTTAAGTGCACATAAGAAACATGATTGGCCAATCAAACGTAACAGCCATGTTTTGAGGGTTAAATAGATCATCTCGCGAAATTAAAAAAATTAAAACTACCTATCCCACATCCCAAGCATTAGAAGATCAAAACTTTAACCTACTGAACTCACTCGAATTCTCTTGTGATAACTGATTAGGTTTAGCAGGCCGTGGACCAGTGGAAATAGTGGGGGATCCCAGAGAGGTGGACACTGGAGGGTTTTCTCTTACAGCGCCTGCCTCGAGAGTATTTTGCCTCTTAAAGGACGGAGGAGGACCATTAGTCACAGGTGTCTGATTAGCTAAAAATAGAAAATACTCTGGTAAGTTGCAAGTCGGATGAAGGGAGAGGTCTAACTCAGTGCTGCCAACGAGAGTGTATGGAAGTTTAAAACTATTGTTTAAAAATTAACTATTTTAAAACATTTTTTTGTATGGGGGAGATGGTGTACAGTGTAATAAAAAAGGCCTTTTAGATATTTATTGAGGAGAAAAAACCTAGATACTTTTTCATTATAAAAAGGAATAGTATTTCTAACAATTACTTTAAAACAGAGAGCTCTACATTCACTCCTAGACCTTTATCATCAGAAAAATTATTTTTGTTTACAAGAAAAATAAACTAAAGATAATAATACACTAAAATTATAAAATATTCCTTGTTATAAAAACTATTTCAAATAGGAGTAACAAGGGAAAGAATAAAAAGAAACAAGACAAATTTTACAGAAAGGCAGCTTATTGACTAAAGATTGGATTAAAAACATATTACAGTTTAAAATCTCAAGGTACTTAAAAATTATATATTGTATTAGAAATTGCAACCAAATTACAAATTTTAAAGTGGATGTAAATTTTTATTAGATAAAAAATATCCATTGGCAGCCCTGATCTACTTGATTAAAAGGAAAATGTCAATAAAAGGCAGTAACACTCATCACAGGGGTAAGCTAGGAAGGATAGGCTTGCTACATTACATGACATGAATGACAGCAGGAAAAGAAGGGAAGTGCTACATCTACAACAATGCTGAATAGTGTTAGTCTAAAGGTGAGGTTTTGCAGGTTATTTATCAAAACAAGTTAGTCATAAGTATCTACGATCATGTTCCCTATGTGTACTATTTCAATCAAAATGAGAGAGAAAATGCAAGAATTAGTTAGTAGAGAAAGGTTACTAGATGGGTAGTGTCAGAGAGGAAGGCTTCATCGTCATGACATTCCAAGCCAAGTGTAGAGAGTACTTACTATGACTATAGCGACGGGGTTTGCTGCTAGCTGAGACACTACGCTGCACTTTAATGTGCGGAGGGGACTGACTGTTTCCAGTGGTTTCCGAGGGTGCTTTCAATGTGCGCAGCGATAAACTAGAGCTAGACTGTGAATCACAGCTGTCATTCTAAAAATATAAAAGAGAACAATGAATGAAATGCAAATTAAAAATCAGTTACAATCCTATTCTACACTCGGTTGCACCTTAACTTCTCAGCACTGGGAAAGGCAGAGAATGTACCAATCCCCCCCAAAAATATTACTAGGTTGTATTCCAATTTTAAGGGGACATGGTACCTTTTTCTGACAAAATTTCGAAAAAAATTTTAATGATTTAAACTAATCTATATGCATTTGTCTATCATCCTACAAAATTTAGAAACTTTTTATTGAAAATTTTCCAAGTTATGGCTAGTTTTATGTTTGATCGTATTCACTTCTCTATGGATTAGTGATGGGCGATTATTTGAGGAGTTAACTCAGTGAACTAACTCCTTAAACTGAGTGAAGGATCAAGGAGTGGGGAAAAAAGAGTGGTAGCTCAGTTGTACTTTTTAAAATTTACCTTTTTAAGATTTAATTTGTGGTATTACCTTGAAATCCTTGTGATATTACCTCCAAGAAACACTAGATGGCAGCACGCCGCCGGCTGCCGGTGATTATCATCTAATGAGCGAGCGAGCGGTGCGCCTACGTAATCCGTTGCCATAACAACCCACTTTGATCAGAAGAACCGAAGGAATTACGTCTTCCTTTTAGGAGTTGAAAGGAGTTGACAGAGTTAAAAGAGCTGCTTGCTCCTAGTCTCCACTCTTTGGGAGTTATTTGCTGTGTGCTCTCAACTCCTTTGATCCCAGGAGAGCTGGGATTGGGAGCAGATGGCCTCAAATCGGTCTTCCCACTCCGACAATCCCACTCCCAGGGATCAGATAGTTCATAAGAGTTAATTCCTGGGGCATTCCATGTCAACTCAACACAGTTTTGGGACATTTTAGGACTTCAGGTCTCAGATTTTCTCGATTTTCGGTATGCAGCAAGACATCATAGAGTTATGAAAAAATCTCCAATTTCAGCGGCCTAGCTCAAATACTTTTGAAGTTATAAATTTTTAAAGTTTAGAATTTTCCTCAAAAAACTGCACTTTTTGACATCTTTGATTGCCTGTAAGTTGGCAACCAATTATAATACAGTCTTGGGAGTGGTATAATTTTAAAGCCCTTGAGTGGGGCTTTAAAATGAGGTGCATCAATATAGAGTCCCCATTTAAATTTTTTTTGAAATTTTACAATTAAATTTTAAAATTTGAATTTCTCAAAAAACGGCATTTTTAAAAATGTGAAAAAATTACCAAAAATAGTTTGTATTGTCTACATACTTATGGTAAAAACTTTGTGATGGGATCTCAATGGGATCAGGTGATAATAAGCCCCTGAAAATTACATGTTTTGTGAATACTGTACAATATCTTGTATAATTCGCACTATTTTTGCTTTATTCAGTTTGTAGGATGTGGTAACAAATTAGAAATGTTGGTATTTTCCCTTTTATTATAAAAAACTAAGCAAATTTAAATTTTTTAAAAATTTTAAATTTTGTAGTATTGGCATGGGATACATGTCTGTAGGCTATATTTTAGTGCAGTTTATGAATATTAGGCCATATTTTGGATAAAATTTAGAATAAGTGTGGAAAATTTGAAGTAATTAAAACAAAAATTAATTAATAAGATAAATACTTCAATTTTCCCACACTTATACTAAATTTTTGTCAAAAGTTGGCCTAATATTCATAAACAGCACTGAAAAATAGCCTATGGACATGTATCGCATGTCAATACTACTAAATTTAAAAAATTTAAATTTTTTAAAATTTGTTTAAAATTTAAATTTTTGAAAGATTTTTATATCTAGTTAAGATTTAATTACTTCTTAGATACTTTATAACCAAATATTCTCAAAATACTTTGTTTCATTTGATTGAAAGATTTTATATATTTTTAAATATACATAAAATATTTTAATTTTAAAATAGTTTGACAATATTTCATTAAAAACTATATGAATAGAGATCAAATTTTAAAAGAGACAACAAATATTAGGCCATTTTTAGGAGATGGCCTACAGACATGTATCCCATGCCAATACTACAAAATTTAAAATTTTTTAAAAAATTTAAAATTTGTTAAATTTGCTTAATTTTTCATAAAGAGAAAATACCAACATTTCTAATTTGTTACCACATCCTACAAACTGAATAAAGCAAAAATAGTACGAATTATACAAGATATTGTACAGTATTCACAAAACATGTAATTTTCAGGGGCTTATTATCACCTGATCCCATTGAGATCCCATCACAAAGTTTTTACCATAAGTATGTAGACAATACAAACTATTTTTGGTAATTTTTTCAGATTTTTAAAAATGCCATTTTTTGAGAAATTCAAATTTTAAAATTTAATTGCAAAAATTTCAAAAAAAATTTAAATGGGGACTCTATACTGATGCACCTCATTTTAAAGCCCCACTCAAGGGCTTTAAAATTATACCACTCCCAAGACTGTATTATAATTGGTTGCCAACTTACAGGCAATCAAAGATGTCAAAAAGTGCAGTTTTTTGAGGTAAATTCTAAACTTTAAAAATTTATAACATCAAAAGTATTTGAGCTAGGCCGCTGAAATTGGAGATTTTTTCATAACTCTATGATGTCTTGCTGCATACCGAAAATCGAGAAAATCTGAGACCTGAAGTGTGAATGAGTGTGTTGAGTTGACATGGAATGAATGCCCCCCCTCACTCCCAGCGGTTTCTTAAGATCGATTTTTGGAGGCCATGATTGTTTATTATACACCTCTTCTACACGGCACTGTGAGCGTGATTATACATTGTCTTAATCACAATGTTTAGGTTGACAAAATTTGCTGCACACAATTAAAAAAATATTTATGGTTTTATATTCTCACGATTATCAAGTTCTAAAAATCCTTTAATATTTAGATATTCCATTAAAAATTTCGACGATTAAAAAAGATTGCGAAAAGATGAATTTCGTTAAACGAGCTGCCATTATTGAAAGGCATACATTTACTACTTCTGACAGCTATTGTTAATTAAAATACTAGTTGTTAATAAAAAATATTTGATCTTAAACGAAAGGATTGCTGTATAAATTAATATTTTAATGGTTTAGCAGTGTTTTATTTGATTAATGAGGCGATTGATTTGGATTTAAAAATTAAATTTTCAACTGATTTTTGAGAATTGAAACACGAGCTATGCTTGTCTACCTCTACCAGCTATGATGGTGTCTTCAAAGGGCGGGAAGGAAGGAAGGGTTTGTAGTTCATTTCCGAGAACGTTGGCGTCTTGCCAAAACCTTCTGCTCTTAGTGTGTTTTTTGTCTCAAACTCGCCATTTTTTAGATGAATGAGTGATTAAAACTAAATTACTTATTAGAAAAATTGTACTGGTTTTTCATTCTGGTGACCATTACTTTCCAGTAAATTTAGAATAGTTAAAGTTTGCAGTAGAATGTTCGCGGATGAAATTGGATTGGATGCCTGAATTCGAATTGTAAGATAGGTGGTTATTTTTGAAGTGAGTATTTTTTCTTTTGAAATATACCTAGTATTGCTGATTAATATATTAAACTTGATGTGTTAGTGTCTGAATATTTGGTTCTACGGTCGTTTCCCCTACTGGGGAATTTCCTTTCCCTCTTTCTTCTGTTTTGTAGGTAGGGTTTTGTTAGTAAATTGTTAAAAAAATTTCCAGTAGGCGAAATATTAAAGGTTTATTTCCGTTTTCGTTTACAGTTCAATATAAAAGCTTTTATTTTTTGAATGACTTTTCCGGCATACTTTTTAGTTGATGTATGTACGTAGTTAAGATTAAGTTATATAATACTAGCGCTGACGCGCTAGACAACAATCGATGTTATACCTTCAACAATTAATATTATATTATCTTTAATTACAACAATTGGTGGTTTTGCCATGATGTCATGGTTTAGGAATGAAATACGGGTTTTTTTTAGCCGAAAATAGACCAAAAAAGTTATTGGGATGCTTCAATTTCAAATTATTATTCTTCAGGAAACTTTCTGGGAGCGAGTAGCTTTCTGGTATGGTTTAAAGTGAATGTAGGTTCGAAAAGTTTAAAACTAAAACGGACTTACATTCAGATGAACATTCATTTATGTATATAGATTTTGGGAGTTACTGAGTTACATTAAAGAGTTAACTCCTTAAGGTGAGTGAGTTACTCAGATCTGATCTTGCAAAAGAGTTGAATCGCCCATCACTACTATGGATATTGGAAACTTCAAGTCCGCTTTTCTCAGAACCATGTTTTCGTCGTTTAAAATGCTAAGGCTTTTTATCTATTGCTCCAAATATCTTGAAACTTTTTCTGGTTATTGTTGGAAGTGGGTTTAACAGAAGCTAGTATGGATTTTTGGATATTCATGGTAGATTTTTTAAAAAAAATTACTGAATTTTGATTTTCAGCATTTTTAGGGTTTTTTTGAAAGGGATGAAAGAAAAACAATATTTTTATTTACTTCAAATAGTACAAACCCTTAATCGATGCTAGCTTTTATTGTACATAGATTGAGATACTTAAATACAAAATTTTCAGGGATGTTGCACCACATTGAGCATTTTGTAGCAGTTTTTGTAGCAGCTAAATTTAAAATTTGTAGCAGTTTGTAGCAGCTAAATTTAAAATTTGTAGCAGTTTGTAGCAGCTAAATTTAAAATTTGTAGCAGAATAAACCATTTTTGTAGCAAGTCGAATCAATTTTAGGGTTAATAGTTCTTGTTACTAAAATATACTGATAATTTATCCCAACTATATTAACCTTAAAACTATGCATGATTAAGTTAATTAACTATCAAAAGTTGATGACGAATTACGCAAAACAAGTGTTTGAACAGCTAGAGATCTGTAAGCAAAATTGCAACTTTTTAAAGGTATCTTCGACAAATTCAAAAAAGGGGGAAAGTACCATCACAAAATAGATTTAAAAACCTATGATAAGCCATTTTATCTTAAATTAAAGGTTAAATGGTAATTCTGAACAAACTTTTAATTAATTTATGATGTTTTTAAAACAAAGTAATTGTTAAAGATTATTGTTTTTAATAAAATTTTTTATTTTAATAACAAAAACGCCATATGCAGGGTTCATACAAATTTTCAGAAGTCAAAATAAAGGAGTATTCCAGGAGTTTTCAAGGAGTATTTTTAAAAAATTCAAGGAGTAACTTTTTACATAACTTAAGAAAGACAAAATTTTACACAGCTTCTAACACACACTATGCCAGTTATATTCCTGAATCAGATTTTAAAACCACTTTAAAAGTCAAAATGTAACTAAAATGAAATAAAAAATTAAAAGAAATTAGTTAACAACATTATTTAAGAAATAATTAAATTGCAAAAACGATATTGTCAAGAATTTTTAGATAAGTAGAGCAAAAAAGTAAGAAATAAGTATTTTTAAAGGTATTATAAGAATCTTAAATCAGATAAAAAAACACTATAATCTTCTAATTTAAATTAAGTTTCTATAAAGCGACCTTTCAGTAAAAATTTACAACTTAGAAAAATCCACTAAGTTGAAATTACTAAATAAAATAGAGAAAAAGTCATCTTATTAGACTTCTCAGGCTGCTCTGACCAAAGTAAAGTTGTTTTTTCTGGACCACCGTTGAAGCTAACAATACATAAGCCCGTAGGAAAAGCAGTCGCAAAAAAACGGAACTGTCGCGGAAAATCACTATTTTCCCCATTTCGGGAACACCAGACTTGTTGGCTTCTGACCACGGTAATATTGTTTTGTTTATATCGCAAGAATGACGCAAGAAGCCAACTTGAATCGGCACCCGCGCGGCCATCCACGAAAGTCGCGGGAAGAACGGTACACTCCGCAAAAAAAAACCCGAAACTTCCAGGGAAAATTGCTAATTTGTGGGTTTCTAACCACAGTCAAGTTTTTTTTCTATATCGCCATAACGACCCAAGAAGAAGCCATTTTGAATCAGCACGGTACACTCCGCAAAAAAAAACCCGAAACTTCCAGGGAAAATTGCTAAATTGTGGGTTTCGGACCACAGTCAAGTTTTTTTTCTATATTGCCATAATGACCCAAGAAGAAGCCATTTTGAATCAGCACCCGACCCGCGGCCGTCAACGAAAATCGCGGGAAAAACGGAATACTCCGCAAAAAAAACGAAACTTCCACGAAAAATTTTCTATTTTTTTCGACTTTTTAACGGACTTAACGCAGCGAATTGAAACCTATTTATTAAGGAGATAAATTTACAAAAAAAATGTTATGTCTGGTTTCGATCGCTGACGTCATCGGTTTTGACTTCAAGTGGTAGAAATGTGGAAAAGATTCCATCCATAGACGATTTGAGTTTTTTTTCCTGAAGATGAAAGTAATTCGTCGCGTGAGAGGAGAGTTTGATAATTTCATTTCAGGAAAATCGTTAATTGGCGCAGTTTTGGCGCAATTTTGCTCAAAATACGGTATTTGTAGCAGTTTAGCACATGAATTAGGATTTGGCGCAATTGGCGCAGCCGCAACATCCCTGAATTTTATGACTGTAAGTCAATTATTGTAGGAGGAGTAGTATTTTAAAAACACCTCTAAAATTTTGTTTTTTTTTTTAAAAACTAATAAGTTTTCAATTTTTTAGTATTTTCAACTTGAAATGCATCTAATGTAAGGCAAATACATATATTACCAGCAAAAAGTATCAAATAACAATGAATATCACGATTTTAGCCAAAAAGGTACCATGTCCCCTTGTTGTTGTTGTGTCCCTGGAGATCGATCAGATAGAGTGGTGCTTTTGGATAAGTTCTGCTATGGCGACTGCTGAATCTGAATATAAGTCCTCTTCTTAAGTGGGATAGTTTAGGCTGTGCATTGCTGCAGCCATGTCCCCTTAAGTAAATAATATGCAGACACATGTAAAAATGTGTCGTACATTTTAGGCAGTTTTTACAGTTAAGGAAACCGGTTTCTTGGCAGTAATTCGGTCACCGTAGCTTTTTCTACACTAATAAGTTAGGGTGGAACGGAGTATAACTTATATATATATCATTAACTTTCAGTCAAAAACTGATGAAACCACTCTATTTGAGTTTAAACAAACTAGTGAAATGATTGTTCAATTCAAGAATGTATTTTAACTTTCTTTTGTTAAAAGTAAAAACAATTAGATATAAACGTAATTCTTAGAAATTTTCAGGAGAAATGCATGCAAACTTAACTAAATATGAAAAAACTTGATTTTTGCGTTTATTTTTTTAAATTTGATGTTTTCGTAACGTAATAGTTTGCAACGTCTTCTAATAGAGCCTAAAAACATTGTGTTTTAATTTGGTTTAGATCAGTTAATATAACGCATAAGCCCCAAAATTTGCCAAAATATTGAAAATTTCACACTTTTGCAAGTTTTTTTTTTATATCTTTAATATATTTTTTAGTTACCCTATTTTTATTAATATATATAATATTTTTGAATGTTAAACATCTATTTAGTGGCTTAAGGTACTTTAAAGCTGGATTTGCTGATGATGTTTGGCATGTATGATCTAGAGAGCAGAGTGGTTCTTATAAATCCTTCTCGTGATTCAGCTCCGCAAACTTTTCCTGAGGCTTCCGTGACGATTAGAAGACATTGCAAACTATTACGTTACGAAAACATCAAATTTAAAAAAAAATAAACGCAAAAATCAAGTTTTTTCATATTTAGTTAAGTTTGCATGCATTTCTCCTGAAAATTTCTAAGAATTATGTTTATATCTATTGTTATATCTTATGTTTGTTTTTACTTTTAACAAGTCAAATCAAAGTAAATTAAAAACTTAAGAACATAAAAAAATTGGATATAAACACATTTCTAAGGAATATTAAGGTAAAATTCATGCAAATTGAATTAACTTAAAGTTGGGAACTAGCACTGTAAGATTTTGAACCGAATCTGTTAATTGTCTTATTTTTTGAAATTTATGTGACATTTTTTACATGTTTTAAGTCATATGAACACCCTCAAGTGATTTGATAAATTTTCCATGAGTGAATCGCTCTTGGTGTATAATTTTAGGGAATGTTTAGGGATTTGATTAAATTAAGGTTATTTTTATTTTTTTATACATGATTAAATTTTATTTTCAACTTGAAATTGGGTAGTTATGTTCATTTTAAGAGTTAAAAGGCTATTAATATTTTTTCAAAAAAAATTAAAAAAAAAATTTTTATTAATTTTTTTTTCACTTTTTCAAATTTAAAAAAAAACTTTTTGAAAATGATGATCATGATGCACACCAAATCAAAGACAAAAAATTTACGAACAAAATGGGACTGATTTCAAGTTTTTAAGTTGTATAGTTCTAGAGTTATAAGCTGTTTAAAAATGCAGGAAAAACAACTTTACAAAATTTGTATGAACATTAAAAAAATTATATCTAACGAAAAAAAAGTGATAGAAGAATGGAATCTGAACGATTATGTCTATTACTATATTAGTTTCACATAAAAAAATCATGAACAATATTTGATAGTTTAATCTTTGATTTTTTTTAAAAATAATCGCAAAAATCAAGTTTTTTCATATTTTTTCAAACTTTGGGGCCTTTGCGCGATCGGAAGATATTAACCGATTTTGAAAATTTTTTTTTCCTTTTCTTTGTCTATATAATTCGCAACTTTTCCGCACTATTAAAACTTCGAAAAAAAATTAAAGGTTTTTTCGGCCCACCCTAACTCACATGTATGAATATTATCTTATCTAGCTTCAAAGTGATCTATCAGTAAAAGTTTACAACTTAGGAAATCCTTAAGAAGAATTAGTTTAAAACACTCACTGAACACGATAAAAACGTGATCTGAAAGGTATCACTTTTTAGGCTCCTTTGACTACGCTTAAGTTTTTTCTGCATCACAATTACAATGTGAAATGATGCCAGCTTCAACTAGGTGCCGGAAAAACGGTTCTTACGCCAAAAATCGCTATTTTTCGACTTTTCCTGCAGAATGAGATCCTAAATACCAGACTTGATGGCTTCTAACCACTGTAAAGTTGTTTTTCCACATCGCACTAACAATGCAAGAAGAAGCCAACTTCACCTTGGCACCCGCGGCTGTTCAAGAAAAAAGTGGCGGGAAGAAAACACTCCGCAAGCAACACGAAACTTACGTGAAAAATTGCGATTTTTCCAACTTTTTCTGATTTTCTCGGAAATAATAGGCAAAGTAAAAAAACAACAACTAGGGATTATCTATAAAAATCCAAATTAGTTCACGGGCCGTAAACGGGAGCTTCGGAATGAAAGAAACGCGGACCTCTTTCGCTTGCAATAGCTGACGTTTCTCGGAAAACGGCCCGCTTTCGAACTCCTGCCGTTCAGTCAGATTTTCATGGAAGCGAAAGAATCGCATCCCTGTGTCCAGATCGAAGAGGAGAAAAGTGAAGAGAGATTTTCCCCCATGGAAATTTCTTCCGCGGAGATGTGTTAGTTTGAGGAAAATTGTTAAAAAAAAGCGGAACATAATACAAAAAGTGACAAAACACGGAATTCCGCAGATCCGCGGAAAATTCACATCCCTGACAATCCCCAAAAAAATTTTGCAACATGAAGTAACTAGTATAACTTGTTTTCATTGTCACAAAATTTTTTAAATATATATTTAACTTCAATATTCACAAAAGAAAAGTTCAGCCTAAAAAAATAACTACTAGATTTTAAAAGTTTTACTTAGAACAAGTTTTATTTGAACTTTTTCATATCTTAAGGAAATTTGTATACGTAGTTTTAGCTGTTTGATAAATAAACTTCTTACCTCAGTAGTACGTTTCCCAAGAAGCAAGTAATTCGCCATGATATCGTCATACTTCTTGCTCCTTAGAGAATCGTTTATTTCATCTTGAGTATATCCCATTGACAGCAGTATTTCTGCAGAAAAATATGCACACAACCATGATTAAAAAAATGAAACATGACAATTTAATGAGACCAAGAGACCTTTACCTCACATTAAATTTTTTATTTAACTTGTTGAGCTTATGAAATAGGGCGCAAGTTCAAACTTGCGTATGCGCCAAGTTTTTAGCGATAAAGATGACTAATATGGTAACCCTAACTCATGTTAAGTGAATTATTTGGCTTCTAAATATGCCGCTAAACAGCCAAAATTCGCCAAGCAACTCTGAACTTGCGCCTGAAATAGCACCATGAGTTTCCATTTTTAAAATTTCCCCCTTTTGAACTCACTAAATCACACTAATTTTCATATTAGGTTCATTAAATGAGAATCCTAAATAAAAATGTACTAAAAAGGTACACTATAAACCTATTAAATAGGCATAAGAGGGTCTTTAAGGGTAATTTTAGGTCTCACGGTCCCGATATATCTCCTACCCCTATATAAATTTCTATACATGACACTGCAATCAAAGATGTTAAAGTAACTGTATCCTATTAAAACAAGTTTACTCTCAACAACGATTCACTAGATACACATGTGCATGGGTGCCACTCTTCAAAAATTGCAAGACGGAACTTTAAACTCTCATTTTTCCCCAGTCTAGCAATTTTTTTCCAATTGAAGAAAAACTAAAAAATTATCAAACGAACAATTAAATAGTTTCAGACTAGTTTTAAATAAATTACTGACATATTTAAAAAAAATTTTTTAATGAATGCCAATAAATGTTTGGTTATGAAAAATAAAAGGTCTCTTGGAAGAAACTAAGTGTATGGTACAATTTAAGCAGTTTTAACACCAGACTGCCTTGGAAATAAAGGCCCTACTGAAACCATAAAGAAATTCAGAAATAAATAAAGTAACAAAGCATGCATAATCATGCATTTTAACTAATTTAAAAGGTTAAAAAAAGTGCAATATATTTTGTAAAGAGAAACAGAAACAAAACAAAGGAGAATTATGTTTCAACCGAGATGCCAACCATTCAATTTTGTAGAATCATTCTACATTTTGGCCCTGAATTCAGGAATTAAGGATAGAGCTAGAAAACTCTCTAAGGAAACTACACACATTATTATTTGAAGTATTTAAAATATTCCTTTTTAATTTATGTATCATGTTGAAACCCCTTTAAAAGCCACAAAACTAAGTGAATTGCCACAGCAAGGAGAATCTGTACATTTAAAAAAAATTTTTTGCTTTTAATTCACTTGCAAATTACTGACATGGTGAATTCAACCATAGATTAATATTTTAAGTTTTATTAAACAATTGAAATTAGCTAAAATGCAAAAAAAATTTTTTTTTGATTCTGTTACTGTTCAAAATCGCTTGCTTTTCTCGTTTTTTTTCTAACTACCCTAAATGTCCAATATCTATATTTCCAAGCATTATTTAGTTTATGAACTGAGTTCGACTACTGCTGTTTACATTTAAAATGGTTGCCTGAATTTTTATTTTTAGAATCTAAATACAAGAAAATAAACACTTTACAAGAAACTGGGAAAAAACACAGAATATTTCTTGTGACTACATGATTGTGGTAGGGATAGATGCTGTGCATTCCCTTCTAAATTTTTCCCTAAATATTTGCGTTTTAAGTAATTTCTAGATTTTGCATGTACAGTTGTGGAAATAAAAACGACTCAGTTGCGATTTCTGGCGAACCACTTGGGTTAGGAAGACAAATGAGGAGTCATTTTTCATTGTTTAAAGTATTCTTTAACCAATAAAATTTTCGAGTCCTTAGGGGGTCGTCTTCATATTAAACAAAACACTAATTTTTTTTTCAATGGGGACCCAATTATTGATATTTTCTGAAAGGCCATCACTAAAAACCCTTAAATACCCAGTTTCATCCAGATTGATTCACAATTAAAAAATTTTTGAAAAATTTAAAAAAAATTAATTTTTAAAATCGTGAAATATTTTGATGGTAATCGATTCAGGTAGTAATTTGATGTATAAAGCCAAAATTACAATCGATTTCACCGAATAGTTTTTGATATAAACGAACGAGAAAGAATATTTGCGGTATGCATTCGGCAACGGTATACAGCCCCTTAAGATTAAAGTTCGTTTTTATCAAAAACTATTCAGTGAAATCGATTGAAATTTTGGCTTTATACATCAAATTACTACCTGAATCGATTACCATCAAAATATTTTACGATTTTAAAAAAAAAATTTTTTTAAATTTTTTCGAAAATTTTTTAATTGTGAATCAATCTGGATGAAACTGGGTATTTAAGGGTTTTTAGTGATGGCCTTTCAGAAAATATCATAATAATTGGGGGTCCCCATTGAAAAAAAAAGTTAGTGTTTCGTTTAATATGAAGACGACCCCCTAAGGACTCGAAAATTTTATTGGTTAAAGAATACTTTAAACAATGAAAAATAACACCTCATTTGTCTTCCTAACCCAAGTGGTTTGCCAGAAATCACAACTGAGTCGTTTTTTATTTCCCCAACTGTACACAGGGTACTACTGGTAGGGTGTCGCAAAAGAGGTTAGCACCCCTGCTCCAGTAAACACATTTAAAAAAATTTTGTAATAGAAAAGACAAATTAATTTCTTACGTGTTGTTAATAGCAATATAAAATTCAAACCTAAAATAAATCACCAAAACAGTCCACTCTGCTTAGTGAGATCATGGTAAATGTTATCAAAATCAACAGGTCTGGATCACTCGAATTTTATTATACGATTATATACCTATGTGTTTATTTACTCGTTTTTCATTATTGTGATCAACACATCACATGTTGACAAAATTTGTCCATATCTTCTACTTCTTTTAAAAAATCTCAAGTTTTGTTTAGTTATGTTATGTTTTGGAGATTAATTAATATACCAGCAACACCTGCAACTAATTTTATTTCTGAAAGTCTTCTTGTGATTCTATTTCGGTTAGCAAAAAAAGTATCTAAAAATCAGTCTGACAATATCAGTGTTCAGTCATGTTTTGTTGAGAACTCAGGGATTTGGCACTTATTTCACTATGCATCAAAAGTACTACTGCCCAAGTCTCAAAATATTTACCTTGCAAAGTAAATAGTGCCAAATTGTTTTAAGTACATATGTTAATTATGGTACCATAAATTTTAATTTTTAAGTAAACACTAGTTACACTGTATATCACTTTTTATGATAGAATCGCTTATTTCATTATCAATTTAATATTGTTATCAGTTTTAACTCAACCGAAAGTGATCACACTAAGCAAAGTCTACTGTATTTAAATAAAATTATAATTAGCCTTAGTAAGTTACTAATTTAAATTTCTTGTTTGTATCATGCTTCTGACGTGCAACAAACTCAATAAATGCAAACAGCGACAGAGCTAAGGCAGTGATGTTAAAATGTGTTACAGTTAAAAGTCTTAATTTGTTATGTTAAAATAGAGGAAAACTGCTACCTACAGAAGCACAAAAATTAATTCACCTTGCTTACCCATTCTTCTAGCGTCACTAAAATCAGTTTCAGGTTCTACATAAGGTTTGAGATCATCATCCTCATAGCCTACATTCATCCATTTGTCTTTCATTATAGCCTGATGAAAATAAATATAATTATAAGAAAATAATTTGATTGCAGGCATTACCAGCAGATCTTGAGTGAAATCCACACTCGCAGAGTATTCAGGTCTTCCCTTTCAAAAATCCATTCACTTGAACCATACAATAAAAAAGCGTTTTATTTAAGATCATCTACGTCTACAACATACCTCTAAAGATGCCCTCTTCCCTGGATTTAGAACCAAAAACTTTTTCAAGAGATTCTCGCAGTCAGTTGACATGTAGAAAGGAATACGATATTTCCCTCTTAAAACCCGTTCACGAAGTTCCTGGGAAAAAGAAGAATTTTTATAAGTATAAATTGAGCTACCAAAACTTAGCTTAAATCAAAGAGGCTATGATGCTTATGACTACCTTGAGGTTTGCTCCATCAAACGGCAGAGAACCACTAACAAGTGTATAAAGGATAACGCCCAAGCTCCAAACGTCAACTTCTGGACCATCATATTTTTTACCTAAATAGAAAGTCAATGCTTTTCTGGTAAATCAAAAAACACTTAGGTATTCAGCATCTCAGTTAACATTGCCAGTTTAACCTATTAATTTGTTACTTTTTAAAGTTTTTAAATCACTTGCATGATTTTAACTTAAAATAAAAACATACAATAAAATCCTGTATGCAAAATTATAAATACTGGTTAGTAAGAAATAGTACCTTGAAATAATTCAGGAGCAGCATAAGGTGGACTTCCACAAAATGTGTCCAGTTTTTGACCTGGGACAAATTCGTTACTAAATCCAAAATCTGCTATTTTAATATTCATTTCACCATCCAATAACAAGTTTTCAGCCTAAAAGAAATGAAAGGTATGAAAATAGCCAGAAGACTACAAGACAATAACTGCTGGTTTTTTTTCTCTTAAGTTTCTAAAAGGCTAACTTTCTAAATCAAAAGGCAAAGTTTCTGAAACTTTCGAAATAGACATTTGGATTTTGGAGCAAATCTTTGAAATTTAGGAATAGAATATTAGTAAGCAAATTATGTACAATAGTTTGTATACTTTTAAGTCCCGATGAATGATCCTCTTTTGATGACAATACTGAACAGCAGACACAATCTGAAAAAATCAACACAAAATTATTTAACCAACTGAAAATTGACAGTGAATTAACAGTGAAAATTTATCTTTCTTAGAAAAAGTGTTTGACCTGTCTGAACTTTGCTCTGGCTTCTTTTTCCTTCATTCTCCCATGAGCTACTAAATAATCAAATACTTCACCTGTAAAAAAAATTAAATTAGGAATTGGAAACGCAAGCTTAGTATTTCCTGACCATCAAACACAAGAATATTACTTACCACCGCTGGCATATTCCATAACCAAATATAATGTTTTTTCTGTTTCAATTACTTGAAAGAGTTTAACTGGAATACAAAATAAAGTTGAGTAAAATATATACTACAAGCATAACCCTAAAATAGATGACCAACCAGAACTAAATAGCCAATACTAAAACTTTAAAAATAGTCTTAGGTAACATAAACAAAACAGATGTTACACAATGCATATAAAAGACACCTTTAAGTAGTTGATTTTTTTTATTTTACCAATATTTGGATGATCCAGAATTTTCATTATTCTAACTTCTCTGAAAAGCTGAAAAAATTTTTGTTATTATTTTCTCAAATAAAATACAATATTGAAGCACAGTACACTATCACACAGCTAAGGATTTAAATTCTACCTTCTGCAAACTGGATGGATTCAGTTGGGTCTTGTCTATTATTTTTATGGCCACCTATAGAAAGCAGAAAGACATTTATTTAATTCATATATGGAAATAATCTTACATTAACAGAAATCAGGACCCATTTTTCTGCTTTAAATTAGATTTAGAATTCCCCTGTTGTTTGAAACAACTCCGAAAGTACATAGCAATTACTCTTGATTAGGAGGCCCCAAAAAATTTTTTTCAGATATAGTTCTGGGCACCCTCTGCTTTTTTTTGAAAAAATAATAGAAACTTTCAGCCAAAATTTCAGCTCTGTATTCAGATTAAAAGTCTATGACCACACACACAAAGGAGTGAAAAATTTCAAATTCAATGTAATAATAAAAAATTAAAATATTTTTTATTAAGTAATAGAGAAATAGAAAATATAACTGTTCGACTCAATTTCAAAATTATTCTTTTTCATGGTGGTTCATCATATCACATGAGTTTTTTTAGAACGCTTATAATCATAAATAAATATGTGTACTTATAATTTAATGATAACTATTTTTAAGAAAAATGTGGAAAAAGCTTTTGACTCACATTTCAAGTTTAACTTTTAAGTATATCTTATAATTTCGCTTCTTACCAAACTTAAGGTCCTTAGGTTTTTGCTTTCTAATTAAAGTGGAGACTGAGAGCTCAAACTTTGCAACATGAGTTTTCTCTATCTAAAATCTAAAAAATTTATGGGGTTCCCTGGCAATTTCTTGATGCTTTATTTTTTCCCATAGAAAAGTGGACCATCCTACTCTTGATGGATGAAGGGGTAAAAGGCTAAATATTTACAGAACTCCCCTTTCAAAAACTTGAAACTACTTTGAAATTACAATTAGACCCCCAACTAGCCAGTCTTATAATATTCAGTTGAGGTATGTAATGATCCTTTAGAATTATAAAAGTAAAATGTATTAAATAAAAACTTTAAACTTTCCATTTTAATTTCTTGTAAGTTTGCCAAGACATTAATCATATGGCTAAAACCTAGCAACTATTTCCTTCAAATTTATTATTTTAGATAAAAAAAAATCAGAATCGATTCAGAACTCCAACACTAACTGTTGAGTGCAGAAAAACTAAAACTTTTCTGAGTTAAGGAGAGTTTTTTTTAAGAAGAGTAAAAATACTTCAATTAACCCTACAGTGCATACTGATGCCATTTGGCATCACAACATTTTTTCCCATTTCCTACTCGAACTTTCATTTCCAAATGGCAACACCATGCAATAAGTACAGGGGTAGAAGTGGTCAACTTCTAAAATATAGGACATTTTCCATGAAAAATATAGGCATCTTCATACAGTTTAACCAAATATAAAAATTCACTTTTTAAAAAAAAAGTAGTTCCACTAGTATGAAAAATAATTTTTAAACATAACAAATAAATGATTAATAATTAATTTATTTAATTCTTATTTTAACTACAATTCTTTATTACAAAATTTTGAAATGGCCTTTACTTAACACTTTTCCAACTCATCTTTAGCAAGTTAGAGTTTTTTGTTCCCTGCATCAATAAGGGTTTGAGCAGTTTCTATTTCTTGCAAGCTCTTACGTTTCACTCCATCTTTTAATCGTTGATTACCTTCGTCAATCATAGATTGAGCAGAATTAATTTTATCTTTCAGCTCCATGATATGGTTTTTTTGAAGGTGGAGGGACTTTTTCTTTTGCCTTTAATTTATTACTTTCTTTCACAGTTCTTTCCATTTCTTTTTTACTTTTGTATTTTGAGTATGCATCTTTATACAATTGAATCATTTCCTTTGTAACACGTACATTAAATGCTTTCCCAATCACGGCATCTTTTATTATCCTTAACCCTACTATAGTATCCAGGCTCAAAGAGGATCTTTCCGAGTTCAGCATCCTTTTATTAATTGAAAATCCTCGCTCTACAGAGGCCTGTCCCCCAAGGGAGAATGTCAAAACTGCTTTCACTAAAACTCCCAAGTGTTTGTATCTTGGAAGTTGATAGCTGTTTTTCAACCCCAGAACATTTTTCTAGTAACAATCAATCGGTTTCCAGGAACCATCAAAACCCCATTCATCAGAGATTTCATCATCATTTACATAAAAGATCCAGTCATCTGTCAGTTTGTCAACTGAACTTTCTGTTATAACCTGGGGCAATATATTGGCCAGCCATCTTATAGATGGTAATGTATCTTTTGAAGGTTCTTTACGAACAAGAGGGTGCTGACACAAAACGAAAATATAGGAAATATGACAGTTGTTAAAATATAGGCAATATAGGGCGTTTTTGACAATTTTTTTAAAATATAGGATATATAGGACAACTTCGACCCCTGTAAGTACAATAGATATAACATTTCATTGTATTAGATTTTAGACTGCCAGTAGATCACAGCAGAGGTACTATTTTGAGACATTTGTTAGTAGCTAGTGAGACGAAAGTCAGGACACAGAAAACGCCAAAATAAAAGGACCATATAAATTAAAATAAAAAAAATTTTCAGCTTGAAAAATTTTTTTTTTAAAAGATAAGTTGGTTTTTTTATATTTTTAGAGTATTTGGTTTTATTTCACTTCACAATTAATTTCACAAGAGACACAAATTAATTTCACAAGGACAAAGTTTTTTGCCAATGAAAAGTAGAAAAAAAATAATTTTTTTTAGTATTTTTTTACTAATTTACACCATAATAGAAGTCACATAAATGATTTTCAAGCGAATTTAAAAAATCATGCATTGTAGGGTTAAAACACAAAATTATTTTTCTTCTATCAATACTTAGCAATTATTATATGAGTGTGAATAAGCTTTATGTTTTGTTTACCTGTAAGAAATATATTTTTTAAAAGGGGGATGAAAATATCAATTCACATGCTTACTTCTTTGCCTGTGGGAAGATGTTTTGCAAGTTTCACTTTTGCAAAGTTTCCTTTACCAATAGTCTTCAGAAGCCTGTATCGACCTATGTGTGGCTCTTCAGAAGTACGACTTCGTGAATTAGGGAAGCTTCTATGCCTATCCCCATCCTTTAACAAGTAAAAAAAGTAAACATTATCAAAAACCACATTAGCCCTTTGAACTGCAATCAACTTTTTAATGTATGAATTACAGTGGTGGCTCATAACTAAAATAATGGCGGTTTTACTTCTGCACAAATTTAGACTTTTTCATGTATTAATTGGTACCCTATTAAAAAGGATAATATAGCTAATAAATTCAAAATACATTCCTTTCTAGGACAAGTTAGTTATCGGGAAAAGACATGCCGGGCAAACGTACCTGTTGCGTGACTTGTATAGTAAAAGTAGTCAAGAATATGAGCTTTTGGGCAATTGATTGTTGGGATTTTCAACCAGACCCAGAATGAGACTAAATTACATTCTCCAAATTGAATTCACATATCCAGGGACAGAGCCATGGCTCAGCCCCAAGACAAATTTATTGGTGAGATCGCAAGGTGTTGACTGGTGTACAGATTTCTCCTTAATTGAAGAAAACAACTACTAGCATTTTTCTTAAGGATTTAGAATTTGAAAAAGAATAAAGAAAAGTATTTTTATGAAATTTTTAAGGTGCTTGCCTACCTATGGAGGCTTTTTTTAATTAAAATGTTGAACTAATTTGTGATTTATACAATTCACTGCATCTAAAAACTAAGAATAATATAAAAAATACTTAAATATTAATTTAAATTTTCATATTATTGAAGAATTTATGCATTAAAATCACAAAAAACAGCCTTTCTGCAAAACATAACTCTAATTCATATGAAGATATTTTTGTTTTGTAAACTTTATTATCCTCGTAAAAACATATTTTAGGAGGCTTACTATTTTTATGTCTAAATTATTTTAATATCAAAAGTTATAGCACTAAACTTGAAAAATAAAAAAAGACCCACCAAATTTCAATAAAGTTTGAAGTTATACATAAAATAAAAAATATTACACCCACAGCCAAAAAAAATAGTAGGGCTCCTAAACCGTATTATGTCAAGTATTGTGCCCAAGTTCCATAGAAATTCACTTATAATATTTTGAGTTATGTAGTTTTGCGGAGAAGGAAAATAGCAAAAATGTGATTCTGAGAAAAACGCGAATTTCTTTACCTTTTCCTTAAAATAAAATGCCTTTTTAGTTTGAAGTAAAATTTCTGTAACTTTGGTTCTAGGAAAGATGAAGACAAAATTTAAACTGATTTGGAAAGCTATCAATGTGTTTTTTGAAAAAAGATAATAAAACTTTTCTTGGATTTTTGGTCCGAAACAGCATTTTTAGGTAGGCAGGCACCTTGAAGTGAAAAAAAACTGTAAATTGGAAAGTTTTGTTTAAGGGTGCTGCTGTTTCATAGCAACTATGGACAAGCCACCACTGGAAGCTGATTAAAACTATGTTTTCATACCTTGCCAGCTTTCACCTGTTCAGTCGTAACTGATTCATGAACAGTCTGCAATGGAGTCCTCACACTGGCAGACATTCTGATTTATTTTTGGTGCTAAAAGAATAGTATCAACTTAAATTTTTAATTCGTTAGCCAGTAATGAATTGAATAAGTTCTTTTCAATTCAGACTTACCTGAATGTTTTTCAGCAAATCAGGGGCCCTTTAATACTGTGTTGTAGGGCTGATTTCAGCTACATAACTTAAAAAGCTGTGATTGAACACCATTTTAATAGGATATTAACATTTTCGCTTCTTGAACATGGCTATCAGCAGAAACCTAAAAAAGAACACTTTTAACCACTAGGCAACGAAAAAGAGGGAAAATACAAATTGAATCCATTGATAGTAATTTTAAGCAGTAGTTAGTAGTTAAAGGAAATTTCCCCAGAACACATTTTTTTCCTCCAAAATTTCCCCCAAACAGGATTTCATTAGAAAAAAGAAAAGTTTTTTCAATTATAAAACTTCTTTCAGATTCAATAATTTTCACACAATCCTTAGATTTTAATTTTAAGGATCTTTAAACTCTCCTTTTTAGTCTTTCCTACACACTTTTAATCTTTTAAACGCATTCAAGCACATGGGAGAGCTACTAAATAACATGGTTGACGGTCTGATACCACTTGCCAAAAATGACCCAGAGGCTCAAACTTGCCAAAATGATGCCAAACTTGCCAAAAATGATGATTATTCCGATATCTCCCAATAAAACCTTAAAAACACCATTTAAAGTTAGCACATATGTTTGAAAACATGTTTTGAGTTTAGGAATAACAATATTCTTTAGAAAAAACATAAAATTTTCTGGTATATACCTCTCACATAGACATTTCTGTCACTGCTCCAAATGTGTAGTGGAACTCCATTATCAATGGAGGGCCCATTTACCCCCTTAAGTTATTGGTAAGGAAAATTTGTTCTCAGGCCCTGTATTCCCACAAGTTAAACATCTTGTGGTATGATTTTCATGAATGAAAAATAATTCTACTAGGTATTAGGTTGAAAAAACAGTTCCGTGCTTAACTTTTGGAAGTGAGTGTAGATGCACACTTGTACGTCAAGCGCTGCAAATTTCAGAAATTTGCAGAAAGTTCTAAATTAATAATTAAGTATTTTAATAAATTGATTTTTTCTTACTGTTATAGCTTAAGAAGCATTATCAATTATCATAGTACAGTGGTAAATAATGCGACTGTAAATGTGCATTAAGTCACAATTAATCAGTAGAAATTTACTACTGGGGCACTTATTTAATCAGTAGAAATTCGAAAAAAATTGTGTGCAGAAAGTTTTTTGTTTTTATCCAAGTCAGAGTGCATGAACAACAATACATGACTTCATTTTTATTTTATGAACATTTAAGGAACAAAGGCAAACCCTCAGCATGTGTGAGAGCCGTGCTGAAAAGGGAAGGGATTTTAACAAATGTTTAGGTAAAAGAAAACTTATCCAAAAAGCACCACACCCACCACAACATTAAAAAAATTAATTTAGTTAATTTATATTTATCTTTTCTCACAAATATTAAAGAACATGCTTGGAAAACAGATACAAGTACATACAAACTCTGAAAGTTGTGTCCGAAAGTCACACCCTATTTAATGAACTATTAATACTTTTAATTCATACAACAGGTCTAAATTCAGTATTTTTAAAAACATATTACTTTAGTTAGATGCCCCTTATCTTATCACTTGATCCCATAATATGATTGTAAATTTAAAACTTTGAATTTTAATTGTAAATTTTTAAAAAAGAATTTACATGGCCAACACACCTTACTGTTGCATATCATATTAAAGCACCACTCTCTCTCAAGTTTTAAAATGATACCACTCCCAACCCAAGTCTGTATTGTCATTGGTTGCCAATTAATAATGTTAGATATCAAAATGAGAATCGTTTGAGAATAATTCCACTTTACAAAATAATTTTTAAAAAGCATTTTGCATAGCTCAAATGCATCAAAACATTTTAGCTTTAGTTTTTATTGCAGATGTTTTAAAAATCTTGGTGCCTCCCAAGAAGTCAAACCTGGATTCAGCCCTGGCTTCCTGGCTATTTAGCTTAATTTTTATTTTTTGTTCAGAATTCTATGATGTTTAGGTGCATCCTAAAAATCAAGAAAATCTGAGAGAAATCCTAAAATCATCAAAAACTGGGCTGATTTGACATGGAATGACCCCCATCCAGTAATACATAGAAGGTCTTATCCACATTACAGGGATGAGTTTGTCCCAAGATCAAAAGAGGAAAAAGTCTGCGAGCTTATTTATACAGGGTGTATCTGAAATGGTGCAACAAACTTTCAGGGATGATAGTACTCATCAAGACGAACAAGAATCGGTATAGAAAGGGGGGTCCCAGACCAAATCCCAGGGAATTAAAAATGCAGCGACACCCCAAAAAAATCATTGAAAAATTCAATTTGTAGAACTACTATTGGTAAAAACTTAATTATGGTCTCAAAAATTGTGGTTTAATATGATCTTTAAAATTACCTCAAAAGTCTTCACTTTAAAATTAGTTTAATTATGAAAAAGTTAAAAAACACAAAAAAATGTGAACACTCTGACAAAACCTTATTTTGTATTTAGAAATCCTTTCTTTTGATTTGATAATCTGAAAGATCATAGTTGAAAACCCTTAAGTCAAGTAAATACAATCAATATTAAACGCTTGAGATCCTGTTAAAGTTTGTTTTTGCGTGCTCAAACAGTTTTCTAAGAGCTGTTTCCAGAACAGCTGTTGGCGCCCGCAAAAAACCAACTTTAACAGGATCTCAAGCATTTAATATTGATTGTATTTACGTGAAATTTTGGACTTAAGGGTTTTCAACTATGATCTTTCAGATTATCATATCAAAAGAAAGGATTTCGAAATACAAAATAAGGTTTTGGCAGAGTTTTCACAATTTTTTGTTTTTTAACTTTTTTCATAATAAAATAAATTTTAAAGTGAATACTTTGGAGGTAATTTTAAAGATCATATTAAACCACAATTTTTGAGACCATAATTAAGTTTTTATCAATGGTAGTTTTTCTACAAATTGAATTTTTCAATGATTTTTTTAGGGTGTCGCTCCATTTTTAACTCCCTGGGATTTGGTCTGGGACCCCCCTTTCTATACTGATTTTTGTTCGTCTTAATGAGTACTATCATCCCTGAAAGTTTGTTGCACCATTTCAGATACACCCTGTATACGTACATTTCTTTTTTTAGCATGAAACGAATCATTTTAACAATGAACACATTTTAATTTACCTGGGTTGTATTTTGCGGGATTTTAATAACTTTATACATGCATAAAACGAGTCATTTACATCTATACATAAAATGAATATTTCAAGTAATCTGCATAAAAATAGCCAAAATGTAACTAAAATAAAAAAGTAAAACATGATTCCTCGGAAGAAACTCATGCCTAATATTATTACTTTAATAACACTGTTCAACAAATTTGACCTTCAAAATTTTTTCCTTGATGAAAATAGTCATTTCTCATAGATTTTGGGTGGCTGAATACGAAAATCACCATTAAAATTCTCAATTGACTCAGGATTTTCGGGGAACAGCCCCTCCCTCTTTTTACGTTTTTCGACAGCTATATCACATTAAACTCGATTTTCAGGGTCAAAAAGCAATGCTTTAGTCTTCAAATTGCCCCCCAGCCCCCAGGGGACAAGAAAGGTTCCAATTATTAAAATATGATAGGTTTAAGGGGTAATTACCCCCCTAAAAATACAAAAAAATAGCTAAAAATTATAGGTTTCTATACGCTATTTTTTCCTCTTATTTTTTACGCAATTCCCGTTTGAAGGGTCCTAACCCTTCCCCCAGGACCCAAATTTGATGACAATATGCAGCAATATTTTTTACTAAAAGCGGCTGAGGTGTTAGCCTCCCAGAAGCCCCCGCGGAAGAGTTCGGAAGACTTCCAGAATCACGAAGGCGCTCGCGAGCTCAGAAATTAATATTGATGATTTTGAAAAGATTACAAATGACGTTTTTCTTATATTTTGGGTATATCCTAAGTAGAAACTCTTCAGTTCTTTAAAAACTGACCGGTTTTAGGGAGTGAGGATTCCATGTTTCAAGATGTTAATAGATGCACGGCTATGGATAACAAATTAGGGGGCATCCCCTTAAAAACTGAGGGTGATGGAGGAAAATGGGTGTCATATTTGAATTCAGCAGATCATTTTACACAAGAATCAGCTGAAATTCAGTTAGTGGCTTCAAATTTTTTTGTACAGCACAGTTTAATTCTAAGTGCGGCATTGAACCCTTCCGTGGGTGCTTTGGGGGTGCTCTCACCTCAACCGCTTTTAGTAAAAATCATTGCTGCATATTGCCATCAAATTTCGGTCCTTGGGGAAGGGTTAGGAGCCTTCAAACGTGAATTGCGTAAAAATAAGAGGAAAAATAAGGGTATAATAATCTCTATAATTTTTAACTAATTTTTTGCATTTTTAGGGGGGTAATTACCCCTTAAACCTATCCATTTGTTATAAATTTATCATACTTTATTAATTTGAACCTTTCTTGTCCCCTGGGAGGCAATTTGAAGACTAAAGCAATGCTTTTTGACCCTGAAAATCGAGTTTAAAGTTATATAGTCGTTGAAAAAAGTAAAAAGGGGGAGGGGCTGTTCCCCGAAAATCCTGAGTCAATTGAGAATTTTAATGGTGATTTTTGTATTCAGCGACCCAAAAACTATAAGAAATGACTATTTCCATCAAGGAAATTTTTTCATTGTTGAACAGTGTAATGGTTGCATAGGACATTTTCTTCTCTGCACTTAAAGCTTTCATGTCTCCTCAAGTAGTATATTTTAGCTGGAGTATTTCCCCCTATTTAACAAATATTCTCAAAATTATAATCCTAAACTTTAAAATTTATTAAATTTAATTGACAAGACTTATAAGTTTTCTTGTAGTCTTAGCCATGGACGTAGCCAGGGGTGCAGCTGCCCCCCCTAAATCATGAATAACTGCTTTTACTTTAGCTTTAACCAATTAATTTTTAAAATAGAAAACTTTGAATACTCAGATTACTGGAGTGCCGACCTAAGTCATGGTCCATAATGTCCACTAGTTGGTAATAATTGTGATAAACTAAACAAGAATTAAAATCTTATTTTTTTACCTGGTATCAAATCTTAAAATACAAGTATGGGGATGATTTTTATTGAAAGCTCGTTTTTTTAATTTTAGTCATGTTTTACCAACTAATTTTTTCATATACAAAACTACAGATAATAAATAGAGCTCTATTATCTGTGTGCATGATTACTATCACTAATTAATCACTGAATTTTCTTTTTTATCACTAGTTACTTATTATTTTAAAAAATAAACATAATTCTTTGAGTAAAATTAATCAATATAATTTAAAGATTGATTTTAATTTTTACACAAAAATGAGGCATGATGTTTTTAGTAATCATTGTCACAATTTATTTTCAAACCTAATATTTATATCAAAATTTGGCAAAAATAGTTATAGAAAGAAGGATAAAAATTTTAGTAATTGAGTACAATTATTCATTCACCCTTTTTGAACGGGCTTCTCATCGGTGTGATGCCAGTGAACTGTTTCTATTAATTAATTCAATTACCTAATTAATGTATAAAATATATTGAAATTGGGTAATTAAGTAATGCAACATTATTATATCACATTGAAATCACAATATCAGTATATTATTAACCAGTTTCATGAAGTTTAGAACTAGTAATTCATTTAAATAAAAAAAATCTGATTTAAATCAAAAAAGTCCGATTTAAATCAAATAAATCCGATCCTGCTCTTTAATACCCTAACCTCCTCCTTAGACCCAAAAATAAGTATTATTCCCTCATAAATTAGTGAATGCTAATTTTAGCGTTGTGAACATGGTTATAAGAATTGGTTCAATTCCATTAATGTTTCCGCTGAATATCCTTACTTTTGAATGCCATATATTCAAATATGGACAAATTTTTCTGATTTTTATAGATAATGTAAACAGTTATCATACATGTGATTACTCCGACAATAAATTGGCGGAGAATATTTTTTAAAAATATTCGATTGCACTTAAATTTTCAATATTTAATTTTATTTAAAATTTTAATTGCTTAAACTTAAGCTGAAATTATTACTTTAACCAGACAATATAAATGTTGGCAAGTGAAATAAAAACCCTTTTTTACTTTTTACAAAATAAATGACATTTTAGATCCAAAGCAGAAGGCTGTTGCAAGGGCAAAAGTTGCAGATAACCAAGGACAGTTAAGCAAAGCTGTCTTCATGCTACAGTGCTCAGGGATCTAATAAATTTGATAGATATTTAAACTATTGTAGGAGTACAACGGAGGAATAACAGTAAGATCTACATCTGCAACTATTGACACACAAGATAGAAAATTCAGATGCTGCAAATGCAAAAACACTCTATAGTTTGTATACTACATTACTAAACTGTCACTTAATGCAAGTGAAATCCAATCAAAATAATTTACTTAAAATTCCTAAATTAAGTAATTTCAAAAAGTGCACATTATAAACTGCTTCGAGTAACGACAAAATATAAAGCAATTACAGGCGTTGTGAACCTCAACAGAGAAATGCAGATGCAGATCAATAACACAAGGACATCATTTTCGTTTATCTAGCTAAAAATACCAATATACATATTGAGAAATATTATCTTCCAGTTGAGAAAACTGAAAAACTAACCAAATGTGTGACATGTTAAAGTGAAACTTCGAGATAATCGAAGATGTAATAGGACATTGAGTAGTTGACCTACACTACCGAAACTCAATTTAAAACATTAGCATCATCAGTTGAAATCGAGATCTCTACAATTGAATTCATAGGGTAGTTTAGGGTTTAAAACGTTTCAAGCACTAGTATTTATAAGTCAGAAAGATAATTAAATGCACACAAATGAGATTCAGCGGAACAGCTGACAGTTTAATCTAATGACATTCCGAAAGAGACAACTTTTAACGGTAATCAACAGGCAATCGAACATATATATTTCAAAAAACGATTTTTTTAAATAATAGCAATTCATGTGTCAAATATCACCAAATAATATCAAATCTAATAAGTTTTGGTATTTAGGCTTACGCACGAAAAAGAAGAGAACATGGAACAAACAACGAAATCCAAGAACATTAATAACCACCTCTACATTTCACATTTCAACGCAATTTTGGACACTAAAGTGTAATGCATACAATAACAGTAAATAAATCTGATGAGATAGCACTTTTTAATCCCGAATTATAAGAAAAACACGGATGCCTACGTACCAATATGGCGGTCCGGATAACACGGAATCAGGCTATTGGCAAAAGGTACAAAGATCTACGTTCAGGGCTAGCAAGCACAACACCCCTAGGAACCTCAACTTGCTGGCAGTGTCCGCTGGAAGAGCCATCGTAGCGAGGATGACTCATTCAAGTTACGTCATTGACTTGTATGGCAGCTAGGGTCATGAAACTGATGAAGCTAGGGAATTATCATCACTTTTTATTCGGAATGTATAGTCTTAAGTTTGCATGAGAAAAAAAATATATAATTTCGTTTACAGAAGCCCCAGAAGACAATATTGGAATTTCAAAATTGTGATATTCAGTTAAAGTAACTTCTTAAAATCCAAAATTGGAAATGTTATTTTAACTGGGAGCTCATCTAAGAGACCTTTAGGTATAAACTAATTTTTGTCTTAATTACATGATATATTTCTGAAATTAAACGTATATTTTTGACGAAGATCAATTTTTGAAGCATTATTATATCTTCTAGAGACTGGAGAAACTCTTCAAGAAGTCCAAACATTCAAGATTCGTCTAATTTTTGTCATAATCTAGCCAAATTTCATGGCGCAAGTTCAGAGTTGCGTATGCTTGGCGATTTTTGGCTGTTTAGCGGCACATTTAGAAGCCAAATAATTTTTTTAACATGAGTTAGGGTTACCATATTGGTCATCTTTACCGCTAAAAACTTGGCGCATACGCAACTCTGAACTTGCGCCCGTCAATTGACCGTCATATATGTGTTATGGGCAAATTAATGATGTCTTAAAAATGACATCATTAAGAGTCATAAGAGACATTCATTAAGAGTTGTCGTTGTTAACGAGTCGTTTTATAATATGATGAAAATGACCAAATTATCAGCTTTCATAAAAATTAAGTCATTTTAGGCTAAGCACGCACAAGAGAACATTTCTAAAAAACATTTTTAATTTACCTTTCAAAGCCCTAAATTTTAAGTTATTTCAATTAAAAATAGCTTATTTTCTGTCTGAGCTGAAACAGCTAGTGACGTATGTGCCTTGCTCTTGCTTCCGCTTGTTGTTATTAAAGCCCTGGATGGATACTCTTCCTTAATAAGGTAGAGTATCCAGGGCTTTAGTTGTTATCATCCCGCTTTGAAAGACTGGAAAGACTGAGCTCTAGTTTTTTTACAGCCTAGTGTTTCGATGAAAACGGTGTTCCGCAGATTTCCAAGAGCACTAGTGACGTCACATTGTTTGGAGCTTTCTGTATTAAAATATGTCATAATTACCTAAAAAAAATTTGTGGGAAAAGACAAGTAGATTTTCTTTAAGAAATGAGATTGCCCTCATTTTTTATCTTGAGGTTGCCCATGGTACCCAATAGTGCTCCAGGTCAAAACACTTCTCTTCTTCACCACAGACTCAAGATAAAACACTTCAAAAATTGCGATTTGAAGGGGATTTTCTTTAAAAGGACCATTTGTTATCAGTAATCATGCGAAAATATTTTTTGTGGATCCCTTGGTAGCTTTATGCACAGATGGAATTCCATCGATGGAGCGCTGTAAAAAAACGATACTTGGTGAATTTTGGTTCAATGACGACCGATTAACTGATGGAGCAGACAATGAGACCTGTAGCAGTATTCTAACAATTTGAAACATGTCGAAAAGTCACTCAATGATCCGGCACTGCCATGCGAATGAAGCCTCATTCATCCCGTGCTGACGTGACTAAGGGGTCCAGATCCAGACCCCAATTTTCAATTTCAACTCGCCTACCCTTTTTGGACCTCTGCTTTCAAACCCATATCAATATTGTCCTGTTTCCTTTCATCTGACCAGCGGTAAAACAGTGTGAAAAAAAACCCTCCGGGGGGGCCTAACATTAATCCTCTTTAAACTCTGTTAAATGTTCATATGTTGTTAATATTTAATATAGTTTAGTGTTTAGTCAAATATAACTAATTAATTTATCAGTAATTAAATTAATTTATAAATTATTTTGGAAAGGGGGGACTAGCGGTATGCCTAGTTTCGAAGAAATTCACAGCCACGAAAAGGAAGACGAGTCAGTTAACGTACAGTTCTTTATTCAAACTAACAACACAGTATAATACAACTCGCACAATCAAAGTTACGATTACGATTAAAATTAAGATTACAAAGTGAAGAAGAAAAAAATAATGTAGCACAGTTAATAAAGTTTAAAACTCTAAAGTTAAAATAAAGTTAAACCGTACTAACTAACACCCAAACATACCGCCCCCTTTGAAACCTCAGAGGGGTTTCAACACCATCTAATTGGAAGGATCCGTAGGTAACAAGTAAACCTTCGTTACTGCTCTTTTGATGATACCTAATTTAGTTCTAATGGATACCACTCTGATTTTCTCATCCTTCCCTGGTGACAAGGACTCTGTTCGTCCGAGAGTCCATTGTAGTGGGTAGGCGTTCTCCAATTTCACTAACACAAGATCACCTACACGCAGATTTGGTTTAGACCGCCACCACTTGGACCGTGGCTGGAGTAGATTAAGATACTCAATCTGCCACCGATTCCAAAACTGCCCTCTAAGTCGCTGGAGAAGTCTCCACCGTTGTGAAAATGGCAAGACCTTAGTGTCGTCCATATAGGTTCCGGAAACTGATTAATTGGACCACCAATGAGGAAATGTGCCGGAGTCAGTGCGTCAAACTCCGAAGGGTCTGGTCTGACGACAATTCTGTAAGAGGGCGGGAGTTAAGACATGCCTCTATTTGAGTAAGGAGGGTGTAAAGCTCCTCGAAGTTAAGTAGTGCAGAGTCTACTACCTTTTTTAACAGTCTTTTAACACATTTTATAGAGGATTCCCATAAGCCCCCGAAATGTGGAGTATAAGGAGGGATGAAAGACCATTCGATTCCCTTTGAAGCAATGAAATCTTGAATACCCCTTACCTTACATTACACAACTCGTATGCTTCCCGCAAAAATCTCGCTGCACCACGGAAGTTTTTTCCGTTATCTGAAATTATTTTACTGGGGCTTCCCCTCCTAGACATAAATCTACGCAACGTGGCCAGAAAGGCTGCCGTGGTAAGCTCCGAGACCAGCTCGAGATGAATAGCCCTTGTGGTGGTACACACAAACAGGCATATGTAGGACTTAAATTTACTAGCCTTCCTCTTATGAACACATTTTGTGAGAATAGGACCAGCAAAGTCCACACCTACAACCACAAAAGGACGCACCTGAGAATCCACTCGAAGGGAAGGCAAATTTCCCATTAGTTGGGGATTGGCCCTGACATTAAATTGGAAGCACCTAATACACTTTCTTAATCGATTGCGGAAAACTGATCTACCATCCACGACCCAAAATTTTTGGCGAATCATTGACTGGGTCAACTCTGGGCCAGCATGGAGATTACCTCTGAGATAGAAATCAATGACACTTGTAGTAAAGGTATGGACCTTCGGGAGTAACATGGGGTGTCTTTGATTATAATTCAAAGTTGAACTCAAAGAAAGCCTACCCCCGACACTTAGAATACCATTTGAATCCAAGAAGGGGCTCAAGGGGAGTAATTTACTCTCTCGATTCAAACACTTACTATCACGGAGGCTTTTTATTTCTGCCTCGTAAGCACCCTTCTGAACTACACGCACAATTACCATTTCTGCATTACCAAGTTCAATGGAAGATAAACACTCACGAGATATTTTAGTAGACGAGCCACAATTATAAATAAATCGCAATATCCATGCGCACACACGGATCACTCGACTGTAGGATGATATCTTAGTGACAAATTCAGGTTCTACCGTCATTGTGTGGACCCCTGAGTGGGAATTTTGCATCTCTACAACAAATAGCACAGAGCGTAGTTCAAACCAAATATGTCAAATTTACGTCGTAACTGAAACTAGAAATAAACGAAATTTGGTCATACATGACAAAATTTGGACGAACTAGACTCTAGTAGCACTGCACAGTTCATCCCAAATCTGTCTAGTTTACGTAACTGCTAGTGCTATTAGGTCATCCCGAAAGTTTTGTCGCTCTTGGGAGCATCTGTATACAATGTATTTTTTGGTACTTTTCCATTACGGTAAACCAGTAAAGTACTTCTACTTCTATCTAAAGCCAATTTGGGGAATTTTGGCTCCTTTTTTGTTGGCTCACTTTTCCAGGTTTCCTAGTTTCTACGATTAATAAGATTTTGTTTACTTCAAGTTGCCATTAATTGAAAACTTTCAAAATTAAAATTCATAGAAATTTAACTTTAATTTTACGAAGTGTATATTTGGACGGCCAAAACGGCCAGTGGCGCATGCGCTGTAGGTCTCGTGATTACGTAGCAGTCTCGGCGCTTAGTGATGGAACCAATGGAACGCCGAGCCGTGGAAATTAGAGTAGAGTTTAGTTGAAAAAAGGCCGTCCAAATATACAGTGCCTTAATTTTAAGTCATATTACGATTGTAAATGAAAAGGTAGTGAATTATCCTAATCAAACCACTAAAAGGGGGGCCCTCCCCCAGGAAATTTTTGGAAATTTAAGTCAAAAACCCCACTTTTTAAACTAGTTTTGGTACGCCTCGTCCGAATTTCGGATATAATTTTTTTGGGTTTTGACAAACTTAGTAAACTATTAGCCGTTTTGGGGGGCTTCAGCCCGAAAGCCCCCCCCGTAGATCCGCCACTGTATACAGATGCTCCCAAGAGCGACAAAACTTTCGGGATGACCTAATACTAGATGTAAATTAAATTTGGCCATCCTACGCGACAAAAAGATTCGAATCGATGAATGTTGAACGTTTTTTCTATCAAATTTTGATGGGTTACGTATTTTGGAAAAAGATGGGATGAGTTCGGGCACTGAGGGTTTAGGTTTAAACTACAGAATAAAATTTCTTTTTTAAGTTTCTAGGGTGATGGAAAGGGATGGAAGGCCGATTTCAAGATTCAGGTCTTAGTACAGGAAAACGGTGCTAATAAGTGAGGTTTTAAAAAATTTCATATAGAAGTTTTTTTCGACGGTTTTATATGTTTTTGAGGGCGCTGATTACGAATAGTATAAAGATTGATCCTTTGGGGTCGGCTTCATATCGAAAATCGCAAAAAATCGATAATATTTTGCTCTTTTTTCGTTTTTTCGCTTATGCTTTTAAAAAACTGTAATATTCTCAAAGATTAATTTCAATTTCAAAGTTGAAGTAAACAAAATTTCCTACAATATGAGCTAATCAACTTTGATTTTCTGAAGAGTGGGTTTGCCGCTTGAGCGCGCTGAAAACAGTGGCTGAAAAACATCGTTTTTTTTACCTTTCCACAAAAAAAAGGAAAACGCTCTACAAAATGAAAACTATTCACGGTATCAACAAAAATTATATACCACGTGGAAGAGCATTTAAATCTCTATAAATAACGAGTTTTACATTATAATTTTTTACGAAGGGGGAGAAAGTGAAACAATCGATCATGAAACTGTCGCGCCTCGCAGACCAAACGGACTTAAGCGGTTGTTATTTGTTAATCTGTAATCTGCTTTCTATTTTCAGTATATTACCAATAAAGTGGGTTTTTTTAATGAATTGATGACTAAGCATGCATAAAAAATGAATTTTTAAATTTATTGATGAAATATTGGGTGTTTTAGGCGGAATTTCAAATCAATTTTTTAATTTATATATTAAATTATGAGAGTGTTTTAATAAACGAATTTATATGATTACTAGCTGTTATACCCGGCTTTGCACGGGTGGGGTGTATAAATTAATTTTTTTAAAGTTTTCTTAAAATACATTTATAATTTTGTAAATTAGCAATATTACAAATCATCCCGGTATCCCAGGCGCCTCTTTCCTATCCCGGTGTTCTCGGTAATTTTTCCTATCCCGGTGGTCCCGGTAATTTTTCTAACCCCGGCGTTCCCGGTAATTTTCCTATCTCGGTGTTTCGGGTGTTTCCAGTAATTTTTGTATTCCGGTATTCCCGGTGTCTTTATGGTAAATTTCCTATCCCGGTATTCTCGGTAATTTTTATAACCCGGTAATTTTTTCTATCCCGATGTTCCCGCTAATTTTCCAATCCCGGTGTTCTTGTCACTTTTTACAATCCCGATGTTCCTGATAATGTTTAATATCTTGGTGCCTTTATAAAATAACAAATTTGAAACTATAATAAAAAGTTTATTAAATGAAAAAGTCTAGTGATCTATCTCATTTGAAACAATGTTTTATTTTTAACTCGTTTTCCATGAAAAAAATTATATTTTTAAGTAAATATATTTATTTCAAAGGAAAAAAAATCTTGAAATGGAGGAATAGTCCACGCCTTCGGCGTGGTTTAAAAGGAGATGCGGAACACACATACATACACACACAGCCACAAACGTTTTTATTTATATAGATATTAATAAAATTGCCTAGTAACTACAACACTGGTACTAAAGTTTCCTATTATTGGCTTGCATGACTGGTAAAACAGGTTTTCAAACACAGAAAAATAAGTGAAAAAAGCAGGAAAAATGGGAAAAAAAGAATGAAGGACTGATGTTCTCTTTATAAATTATAGCCTATGTGTTATTCTGATGTATAAGCTACATTATTGAAAAATTTCATTAAAATCCATTCAGTAGTTTTTGCGTGAAAGAGTAAAAAACATACAGACAAATTTTCACAATTATAATAGTAGTAGGATTGCATCGCTGAATCCGAATTTCAAGTTTATTTTAATTTTGAAAGTAATCTTCATATCAAAAATTGCAAAAAATCTCAAATTTTTGCTCTTTTATTGTTCAGTTTTTCATCGATTTTCTAAACAAATATTCATTTTAAGAAAAATAGCATGAAACCAAATTAAAGTACGTAAAATTTTCTATAAGATGCATCAGTAGATAGAATTTGAGGGTTCTGCCCCATTGCGGAAAAGCGGATAAATTGTGGAAAATGCGATTCCCTTCCCAATCTACTAGATTACGGAGTGTCTGCTCCGGTTGCGCCGGCAGATCTGTGACACCTTGCCATTCTACTGATTGGGGCTTCCTTCCCATTCTACTAGATTGCGGAGTGTCTGGACACCTACTTTGCGGCTCCTAGAGTAAAGGGGAGGCTAATTAGATTAATTAGTAATTAACAGAAGTCGTGCAGATACTTTGCGGATATATCTGGACAGGTACTTCGGGGCTCCCTGCCCATTCTACTTAATTGCGAATACCTATCCAATTTTACTTAATTGCGGATACCTACCCATTCTACTTAATTGCGGATACCTACCCATTTTACTTAATTGCGGATACCTACCCATTTTACTTAATTGCGGATACCTACCCATTTTACTTAATTGCGGATACCTACCCATTCTACTTAATTGCGGATACCTACCCATTTTACTTAATTGCGAATACCTACCCATTCTACTTAATTGCGGATACCTACCCATTTTACTTAATTGCGGATACCTGCCCATTCTACTAAATTGCGGACACCTACGCATTCTACTAAAATGCGACTCTACCACTAAGACACAGCAGGAAGTTAAAGTTATTTTACTATTAACAGTTTCTATTAAAGTTATTTTATATTAACAAACTGTAACCGCTGTTTAACTGTAGTATAGACAAATTAGCAAATTGCAGCTCTTCTACTATATTGGGGCTCTAGGACACATGCAACAACAAGAAGCTAAACTGAGATTTTCTAAATTATTTTAAGATAATATTAATTGATAGTTAAAGTTATTAACAAAAGTTAATTAACAGTTAAAGTTATTTTACGTAAAATTATAAGGTTAATGAACAAACTAACCGCTGTAATATATCACCCATTGAATACCCATACTGGAATAAAAGACCAAGACAATCACAAACTCAAATGTAGAGTGTACTACTCACCTGTCATTGAGACTCCCTTAACAATGCACCCGCGAACCGCCCCCCTTGCCTTTCACAGAGCAATAGGTGTGGTGATAACGGGGTGACAACCATTGAGGTTGATAGCGATTGCATCTTTTTCTCGCAATACCAAGGAGAGGGTTTTCAAAAGATATATATTTTTTCCTTACAATCATTTCTATTTCGTTAAATTTACAGTTCAATATTCACTTTAGTTACAGTTTGACACAAAATGCTTATCCTATCACAATCCTTAACTTTGAAAATACAGTAGTTTCACCAGAAAGGATACTTTGAAAAATTGAGAATGATCGACCATTATCAGACCGCCTAACATATAATACATTATCCTATTGGTGGAATTATTTCTATTTTACTTTGATAAGGAAAGGATACTTTGAAAAATTGAGAATGCAATTTCAATGCAAGCATTTCCAAACCACTTGCCATATAATACGTTATCCTATTGGTGGAATTATTTTACAACTTCGATTAAACATTACAAATTATATTCATATTGGATAAGATCTTAAATATGTTAATCAATTTTTTAAATAAAATATACTTTTATTACGAATTCTGTTCGAGGAGTTGATTTTTTTTTTCATAGAATGTTAGAATCATTCAAGTCAAAATTGATAAATCCATTAATTTTCACAATAGTTCAATTGAAGATATTACTTATTTTATTCGCATAGAAGCTTTTTCTAGATTTAAACGTGAGAATATATGATTAAACAAAAACTATTCCTTTACTCCTTTTTCTGAAAGCATTGTATGAATGAGAGAATTTTCTATACAAAAATTGTAAAATATATACGATTTTCCCAACAGTTGAAGAAATTTCAATCATTAACCTTTTATTTAAAGTACGTTATGAGACTACCACTACAGAACATACACTAAATACATTTATTTTATTCATAACTTTTACTATATTTATTAACCATGTATTATTTTTTTTTCTATACTAAAGAGAACTGCTTTGATTATTTTTCTATTTATGGAATGGTTACGTTGATCATTTTCAACCTTTTTTTGAAAATAATTTTTTAACCCATCGACTATACTTGCTCTACAAGAATTTTACCCTCTGCTATACATTTTTACTAACAACTTATATTATTCACTAAAGCAAACAATATAATACATATGAACTAACTTATGAAAGAAATCCTTTAGGATATAATGTTTTCTCTTACCTAAAGCATTCTTTCATCTATAATCCATATAGAAAATTAAACTATTCTAATAAAAATTAAAGGGGAAACATGACTCAAAAGGAAACATACATTATAAAAACCAAGAAAATTATTACTGAATCTATAAGAAAACCTAAAAACTCTGCTAAAAATAAAAACTTAACTGAAAATTTTATTAAAAATTAAAACACCTGTAGAGAAATAACTTAATACTTTGTTAAAAATAAAAACGAACACAAAAAAACTTTCACTGAAAAACTAAAATCTTTTTAAAATATAAAAACTTATTCACTTCGAAACTAAAAACTTAACTAAAATCTTTGTTAAAAATAAAAACTTAACTAAAAACTCTGCTAAAAAAATAAAAACTTAACTGAAAATTTTACTAAAAATTAAGACATGTAGAAAATTAACTTAATACTTTGTTAAAAATAACAACGAACACAGAAAAACTTTCACTGAAAAACTAAAATCTTTGTTAAAAATAAAAACTTAACTAAAAATTTTGTTAAAATAAAAACTTAAGTGAAAATTTTGTTAAAAATTAAGACACATGCAGAAAAATAACTTAATACTTTGTTAAAAATAAAAACGAACACAGAAAAACTTTACAAGAAATGAAAACTTATACACTGAAAAACTAAAATCTTTGTTAAAAATAAAAACTTAACTGAAAATTTTGTTAAATATTAGGATACATGCAGAAAAATAACTTAATACTTTGTTAAAAATAAAAACTTAACTGAAAATTTTGTTAAAAATAAAAACTTGACTGAAAATTTTGTTAAAAATTAAGACAAATGCTGAAAAATAACTCATTACTTTGCTAAAAGTAAAAATGAACACAGAAAAAACTTTACAAGAAATGAAAACTTATACACTGAAAACTAAAGTCTTTGTAAAAATTTAAAAACTTATTCACTACGAAACTGGAAACTTTGTTTGAAATGAACTAGAAAACGAAAAACTTAACACAAGAAATGAAAACTTATACACTAAAAAACTAAAATCTTTGTTAAAAATAAAAGCTTAACTGAAAATTTTGTTAAAAATTAAGACAAATGCAGAAAAATAACTTAATACTTTGTTAAAAATAAAAACGAACGCAGAAAAACTTTCACTGAAAAACTAAAATCTTTGTTAAATATAAAAACTTAATCACTTCGAAACTAAAAACTTAACTAAAACCTTTGTTAAATATAAAAACTTAACTGAAAATTTTGCTAAAAATTAAGATACATGCAGAAAAATAACTTAATACTTTGTTAAAAATAAAAACGAACACAGAAAAAACTTTACAAGAAATGAAAACTTATACACTGAAAAATTAAAATCTTTGTTAAATATAAAAACTTAACTAAAAATTTTGTTAAAAATAAAAACTTAACTGAAAATTTTGCTAAAAATTAAGATACATGCAGAAAAATAACTTAATACTTTGTTAAAAATAAAAACGAACACAGAAAAAACTTTACAAGAAATGAAAACTTATACACTGAAAAATTAAAATCTTTGTTAAATATAAAAACTTAACTGAAAATTTTGTTAAAAATAAAAACTTAACTGAAAATTTTGTTAAAAATTAAGACAAATGCTGAAAAATAACTCATTACTTTGCTAAAAGTAAAAATGATCACAGAAAAAACTTTACAAGAAATGAAAACTTATACACTGAAAAACTAAAGTCTTTGTTAAATATAAAAACTTATTCACTACGAAACTGAAAACTTTGTTTGAAATGAACTAGAAAACGAAAAACTTTACACAAGAAATGAAAACTTATACACTAAAAAACTAAAATCTTTGTAAAAATAAAAGCTTAACTGAAAATTTTGTTAAAAATTAAGACAAATGCAGAAAAATAACTTAATACTTTGTTAAATGTAAAAACTTAAAAGCTACAAAACTAAAATATCTGTTTAAAATAAATAAAAACTTACAAGAAATTTTACAAGAAATAAAAAGTTACGCTAAAAACTTTACCAAAAAGAAATTATTACGAAAAACTTTAACAGAAAGAAAAACTTAAAAACTATAAAACTAAAAACTTTGTTAAAAAATAAAGGCAAATGCAGAAATTAACTTAATACTTTGTTAAATATTAAAACTTAGAAACTATGAAACGAAAAACTTTACCAAAAATAAAAACTTATACACTACAAACTAAAATATTTGTTAAAAATAAAATAAAAACTTTGAAAAAATTTTACAAGAAATAAAAATTTACACTAAAAACTTTACCAAAAAGAAATTATTACGAAAAACTTTAACAAAAGAAAAACCTAAAAACTATAAAACTAAAAACTTTGTTAAAAATCAAGACAAACGCAGAAAAATAACTTAATACTTTGTTCAATATAACAACTTAGAACTTTATAAAACTAAAAACTTTGCTAAAAATTAAAACTTTAGGAAAACTTTGTTAAAAATAAAGAAACCGATACAGAAAATTTTAAAAATAAATAAAAACTTCGAAAAAATATTACAAGAAATAAAAAATAACACTAAAAACTTTATCAAAAAGAGATACTTACAAATTATAAAACTAAAAACTTTGTTAAAAATAAAATAAAATTGAAAAGTTACACTAAAAAACTAAAAACTTTATCAAAAAGAAATACTTCTTGTTAAAAAAATATACTTTGAAAAATTTGTACAAGAAATACACTAAAAACTTTACCAATAACACCCACACTTTGTTAAAATTAGAAGACAGATAGATTCACATCCTCCCTTCATTGGGACCCTTTTTTTAATTATTATGTAAAACGTGGGCTGAAAAATTTAAAAGTACTATTTTTAAATTTCCTTCATTAAGAAGGAGTTTTCAGCCCACCGAGTTTTCATAATAAAAAAAGGGTCTCAACGAAAGGGGGATGTGAATCTATCTGTCTTCTAATTTTAACAAAGTATGGGTGTTATTGGTAAAGTTTTTAGTGTATTTCTTGTACAAATTTTTCAAAGTATATTTTTTTAACAAGAAGTATTTCTTTTTGATAAAGTTTTTAGTTTTTTAGTGTAACTTTTCAATTTTATTTTATTTTTAACAAAGTTTTTAGTTTTATAATTTGTAAGTATCTCTTTTTGATAAAGTTTTTAGTGTTATTTTTTATTTCTTGTAATATTTTTTCGAAGTTTTTATTTATTTTTAAAATTTTCTGTATCGGTTTCTTTATTTTTAACAAAGTTTTCCTAAAGTTTTAATTTTTAGCAAAGTTTTTAGTTTTATAAAGTTCTAAGTTGTTATATTGAACAAAGTATTAAGTTATTTTTCTGCGTTTGTCTTGATTTTCAACAAAGTTTTTAGTTTTATAGTTTTTAGGTTTTTCTTTTGTTAAAGTTTTTCGTAATAATTTCTTTTTGGTAAAGTTTTTAGTGTAAATTTTTATTTCTTGTAAAATTTTTTCAAAGTTTTTATTTTATTTTTAACAAATATTTTAGTTTGTAGTGTATAAGTTTTTATTTTTGGTAAAGTTTTTCGTTTCATAGTTTCTAAGTTTTAATATTTAACAAAGTATTAAGTTAATTTCTGCATTTGCCTTTATTTTTTAACAAAGTTTTTAGTTTTATAGTTTTTAAGTTTTTCTTTCTGTTAAAGTTTTTCGTAATAATTTCTTTTTGGTAAAGTTTTTAGCGTAACTTTTTATTTCTTGTAAAATTTCTTGTAAGTTTTTATTTATTTTAAACAGATATTTTAGTTTTGTAGCTTTTAAGTTTTTACATTTAACAAAGTATTAAGTTATTTTTCTGCATTTGTCTTAATTTTTAACAAAATTTTCAGTTAAGCTTTTATTTTTACAAAGATTTTAGTTTTTTAGTGTATAAGTTTTCATTTCTTGTGTAAAGTTTTTCGTTTTCTAGTTCATTTCAAACAAAGTTTTCAGTTTCGTAGTGAATAAGTTTTTATATTTAACAAAGACTTTAGTTTTTCAGTGTATAAGTTTTCATTTCTTGTAAAGTTTTTTCTGTGATCATTTTTACTTTTAGCAAAGTAATGAGTTATTTTTCAGCATTTGTCTTAATTTTTAACAAAATTTTCAGTTAAGTTTTTATTTTTAACAAAATTTTCAGTTAAGTTTTTATATTTAACAAAGATTTTAATTTTTCAGTGTATAAGTTTTCATTTCTTGTAAAGTTTTTTCTGTGTTCGTTTTTATTTTTAACAAAGTATTAAGTTATTTTTCTGCATGTATCTTAATTTTTAGCAAAATTTTCAGTTAAGTTTTTATTTTTAACAAAATTTTTAGTTAAGTTTTTATATTTAACAAAGATTTTAATTTTTCAGTGTATAAGTTTTCATTTCTTGTAAAGTTTTTTCTGTGTTCGTTTTTATTTTTAACAAAGTATTAAGTTATTTTTCTGCATGTATCTTAATTTTTAGCAAAATTTTCAGTTAAGTTTTTATATTTAACAAAGGTTTTAGTTAAGTTTTTAGTTTCGAAGTGATTAAGTTTTTATATTTAACAAAGATTTTAGTTTTTCAGTGAAAGTTTTTCTGCGTTCGTTTTTATTTTTAACAAAGTATTAAGTTATTTTTCTGCATTTGTCTTAATTTTTAACAAAATTTTCAGTTAAGCTTTTATTTTTAACAAAGATTTAGTTTTTTAGTGTATAAGTTTTCATTTCTTGTGTTAAGTTTTTCGTTTTCTAGTTCATTTCAAACAAAGTTTCCAGTTTCGTAGTGAATAAGTTTTTAAATTTTTACAAAGACTTTAGTTTTCAGTGTATAAGTTTTCATTTCTTGTAAAGTTTTTTCTGTGTTCATTTTTACTTTTAGCAAAGTAATGAGTTATTTTTCAGCATTTGTCTTAATTTTTAACAAAATTTTCAGTCAAGTTTTTATTTTTAACAAAATTTTCAGTTAAGTTTTTATTTTTAACAAAGTATTAAGTTATTTTTCTGCATGTATCCTAATATTTAACAAAATTTTCAGTTAAGTTTTTATTTTTAACAAAGATTTTAGTTTTTCAGTGTATAAGTTTTCATTTCTTGTAAAGTTTTTCTGTGTTCGTTTTTATTTTTAACAAAGTATTAAGTTATTTTTCTGCATGTGTCTTAATTTTTAACAAAATTTTCACTTAAGTTTTTATTTTAACAAAATTTTTAGTTAAGTTTTTATTTTTAACAAAGATTTTAGTTTTTCAGTGAGAGTTTTTCTGTGTTCGTTGTTATTTTTAACAAAGTATTAAGTTAATTTTCTACAGGTCTTAATTTTTAGTAAAATTTTCAGTTAAGTTTTTATTTTTTTAGCAGAGTTTTTAGTTAAGTTTTTATTTTTAACAAAGATTTTAGTTAAGTTTTTAGTTTCGAAGTGAATAAGTTTTTATATTTTAAAAAGATTTTAGTTTTTCAGTGAAAGTTTTTCTGTGTTCGTTTTTATTTTTAACAAAGTATTAAGTTATTTCTCTACATGTGTTTTAATTTTTAATAAAATTTTCAGTTAAGTTTTTATTTTTAGCAGAGTTTTTAGGTTTTCTTATAGATTCAGTAATAATTTTCTTGGTTTTTATAATGTATGTTTCCTTTTGAGTCATGTTTCCCCTTTAATTTTTATTAGAATAGTTTAATTTTCTATATGGATTATAGATGAAAGAATGCTTTAGGTAAGAGAAAACATTATATCCTAAAGGATTTCTTTCATAAGTTAGTTCATATGTATTATATTGTTTGCTTTAGTGAATAATATAAGTTGTTAGTAAAAATGTATAGCAGAGGGTAAAATTCTTGTAGAGCAAGTATAGTCGATGGGTTAAAAAATTATTTTCAAAAAAAGGTTGAAAATGATCAACGTAACCATTCCATAAATAGAAAAATAATCAAAGCAGTTCTCTTTAGTATAGAAAAAAAAATAATACATGGTTAATAAATATAGTAAAAGTTATGAATAAAATAAATGTATTTAGTGTATGTTCTGTAGTGGTAGTCTCATAACGTACTTTAAATAAAAGGTTAATGATTGAAATTTCTTCAACTGTTGGGAAAATCGTATATATTTTACAATTTTTGTATAGAAAATTCTCTCATTCATACAATGCTCTCAGAAAAAGGAGTAAAGGAATAGTTTTTGTTTAATCATATATTCTCACGTTTAAATCTAGAAAAAGCTTCTATGCGAATAAAATAAGTAATATCTTCAATTGAACTATTGTGAAAATTAATGGATTTATCAATTTTGACTTGAATGATTCTAACATTCCATGAAAAAAAAATCAACTCCTCGAACAGAATTCGTAATAAAAGTATATTTATTTAAAAAATTGATTAACATATTTAAGATCTTATCCAATATGAATATAATTTGTAATGTTTAATCGAAGTTGTAAAATAATTCCACCAATAGGATAACGTATTATATGGCAAGTGGTTTGGAAATGCTTGCATTGAAATTGCATTCTCAATTTTTCAAAGTATCCTTTCCTGATCAAAGTAAAATAGAAATAATTCCACCAATAGGATAATGTATTATATGTTAGGCGGTCTGATAATGGTCGATCATTCTCAATTTTTCAAAGTATCCTTTCTGGTGAAACTACTGTATTTTCAAAGTTAAGGATTGTGATAGGATAAGCATTTTGTGTCAAACTGTAACTAAAGTGAATATTGAACTGTAAATTTAACGAAATAGAAATGATTGTAAGGAAAAAATATATATCTTTTGAAAACCCTCTCCTTGGTATTGCGAGAAAAAGATGCAATCGCTATCAACCTCAATGGTTGTCACCCCGTTATCACCACACCTATTGCTCTGTGAAAGGCAAGGGGGGCGGTTCGCGGGTGCATTGTTAAGGGAGTCTCAATGACAGGTGAGTAGTACACTCTACATTTGAGTTTGTGATTGTCTTGGTCTTTTATTCCAGTATGGGTATTCAATAGGTGATATATTACAGCGGTTAGTTTGTTCATTAACCTTATAATTTTATGTAAAATAACTTTAACTGTTAATTAACTTTTGTTAATAACTTTAACTATCAATTAATATTATCTTAAAATAATTTAGAAAATCTCAGTTTAGCTTCTTGTTGTTGCATGTGTCCTAGAGCCCCAATATAGTAGAAGAGCTGCAATTTGCTAATTTGTCTATACTACAGTTAAACAGCGGTTACAGTTTGTTAATAGTAAATAACTTTAATAGAAACTGTTAATAGTAAAATAACTTTAACTTCCTGCTGTGTCTTAGTGGTAGAGTCGCATTTTAGTAGAATGCGTAGGTGTCCGCAATTTAGTAGAATGGGCAGGTATCCGCAATTAAGTAAAATGGGTAGGTATCCGCAATTAAGTAGAATGGGTAGGTATTCGCAATTAAGTAAAATGGGTAGGTATCCGCAATTAAGTAGAATGGGTAGGTATCCGCAATTAAGTAAAATGGGTAGGTATCCGCAATTAAGTAAAATGGGTAGGTATCCGCAATTAAGTAAAATGGGTAGGTATCCGCAATTAAGTAGAATGGGTAGGTATCCGCAATTAAGTAAAATTGGATAGGTATTCGCAATTAAGTAGAATGGGCAGGGAGCCCCGAAGTACCTGTCCAGATATATCCGCAAAGTATCTGCACGACTTCTGTTAATTACTAATTAATCTAATTAGCCTCCCCTTTACTCTAGGAGCCGCAAAGTAGGTGTCCAGACACTCCGCAATCTAGTAGAATGGGAAGGAAGCCCCAATCAGTAGAATGGCAAGGTGTCACAGATCTGCCGGCGCAACCGGAGCAGATACTCCGTAATCTAGTAGATTGGGAAGGGAATCGCATTTTCCACAATTTATCCGCTTTTCCGCAATGGGGCAGAACCCTCAAATTCTATCTACTTGCATCAGTTCATTTTTATTTTGCGAGGAGCGGTGTGCGTTTTATAGCGTTTTAAAATAAAGCTATTTTTTGCTTTTCTACATAAAAGTGATGAGCGCTCGATTCGATTTCCCCACCACAGCTCTAAATAAATTCAAGTTACCGACAAATAGCTTAGTACAGTCAAATCACAATCAGGCGAAAAAAGGGCCGGAGTTAAACTTAAATTTTAGAAATACAAGCAGATGCCCCCTGGGATGTACATTTGTGGGGAGCCTGACATGGGCGTAGCCAGGGTTCAACTTAGGGGGGGCAAGCAGGGTCGACTTTTTTGTTTGTTGAGATCAATTTTAAAGCCTCGTGAGAGAGACCTGTCTATAGTTTCAACAGGGGGTCTGGAGGTCCTCCAGAGAAAATTTTTGGAAATATGCCCCCATGAACATGGTTTTAAATTGTTTTTTTGGTACACGTAAACCCAAATTTGGACCTACATTTTTAGGTAGAATTTTGATTTTAATGAACTTATTACAAAAAAGTTTGATTAATACAGGTTAAATACTAAAGGGGGGTCTGGGGGCCCTCCCCGCGAAAAATTTTGAAAATTTGACCCTAAAATACTGGGTTTTAACTTAACTAACAGTAAAGTAAAAGTTAATTACTTGGGACTTAGGGGGGGCAGCTGCCCCTCCCTGCCCCCCCTTGGCTACGCCCATGGAGTCTGAGGATGCCTCATCTGAAAATCCCAAAAAATCCCGTGACGTGTTTTTCGGCCACTTTGAAAAAAAATCGGCCGTATTGGATTGCATTTTCATGCATAGCGACTGAACAAAGGTGTAGTTTAAGTTCGTTTTTTCCCAAATTGTTTAATATTGTGTATTCTAAGAGACAACGTCAAAAAATTCGAAATGAAAAACTTAATTTAATTACAATTAATTTTTATTTAGTTACTGCTTTGCTGTGTTAAAATGTAGGTAAGCATTCGAGAAAAAAAGCTGAAAATTGGTGATAGTATAGAACAGTGGTCCCCAACCTTTTTATCACCACGGACCGGTCAACATTTGATAATTTTACAGCGGCCCGCTGAGGGGGGCCTTGATTGTTTACACTCTAGATTATTTTGATTTATTAATTTTAATTTAATTATACTTAAACATGCTTTCAAAATAAAATACAGTTACACGAAAAAAAAAATATAAAGTGATTTATAATTCATTTCATTCATTAATTTGGTGTATAAACCTAGGAATTTAAATTCATTTTCAATTAAATGGTTGGCCCGCGGCCCGGTACCATTTGATCCACGGACCGGGGGTTGGAGACCAATGGTATAGAAGTCAGTGTCCTCAGTGGCGTAGCCAGGATTTTCGTTTGGGGGGGTCCACTGCCAAAAATTTACCATTGGATATCAAAAAGTTTCTATATTTAGTGAAATAAAATTATAATTTTCACATTACTTTTAATTTCTTCTCTGTGTTAATTAATATAGTTAATAGTTTGTTAATAATTAGTGTAATAATTAAGATTAAGTATTACTTCGATTGAAAGTTCTGATCCACATAATTTTTTTATTAAGTACAGTGACCGTTAAGAAACAGATTAAGAGTTTTCAGTAGCCCGATATTAAAGAGGGGGGTTTGATTTTTAAAAGGAGTTTTTTTACCTCATTTATGAGGTAATAACCGAGGAGCACCGCTCCTTGTAAGCTAGATAATTTTTAAAGAAAAAAATAGAAAATCTGACGTTTCTGAGGCAGTAGTTGATCCAGGATTCGCTTTTTTTTGGGGGGGGCTAAAAATTTTGAAAATCAAATTGAATCTTCCCAACAAATATATTAAAAAGGTTGAAAATAATCGTGTTCGAATTACCTTGGGGGGTTTGGGGGACCTCCCCCAGAAAAGTTTTGGAAATTCAAGTCTAAAAAGAGGGTTTTCAACTCGTTTTGCTACACCTAATCCGAATTTCGAACATTATATTTTCAGGAATTTATTATTTGCTAGGAGTTTTGTATTTTGATGAACTCATCATAAAAAAAGTTGTCTATAATAAAGTTCCAAGTCCCCAAGGGAGGTCAGGGAAAATTTTAAATTTCAACATGCAAAAAAGGTGGTTTTTAGACACTTTAAGGGACATAGACGCTCTCTTTTGAGTAGGCACTGGAATATTTAACGTCTAAAAAAAGGTTCAAAAATTTTAGGTCGGGCCCATGGGGGGGTCCGGACCCGGGGACCCCCCCCCTTCGCTACGCCCTTGAGTGTCCTTATTAATATCCCGAAATTCCCTCCAAGGGAAACCGCCATTTTGAAACAACCGCCGCCATCTTGGATTGCCTTTTTAAGCGACTGAGCCAAGGGTCCGATTTTCGTTTTCGAAGTGTATATTTGGACGGCCCAAACGGCACGTGGCGCATGCGCTGTAGGTCTCGTGGTTACGTAGCAGTCTCGGCGCTTAGTGATGGAACCAATGGAATGCCGGGCGGCCAGTGGCGGATCTACGGGGGGGGCTTTCGGGCTGAAGCCCCCCCCAAAACGTCTAATATTTTACTAAGTTTGTCAAAACGCAAAAAATCTATATCCAAAATTCTGATGAGGAGTACCAAAACGAGTTGAAAAAGGGGGGTTTTTGACTTAAATTTCCAAAAATTTTTTGGGAGAGGACCCCCAGACCTCCCTTTTAGTGGTTTGAGTAGGATATTTCACTACCTTTTCCGTATTACCATTACCAAGAAGATTCAATTGGATTATGAAAATTCTTAGCCCCCCCCAAAACCAAATCCTGGATCCGCCACTGCGGGCGGCACTGTATATTTGGACGGCCTTTTTTCAACTAAACTCTACTCTAATTTCCACGGCTCGGTGTTCCATTGGTTCCATCACTAAGCGCCGAGACTGCTACGTAATCACGAGACCTACAGCGCATACGGCACTGGCCGTTTTGGCCGTCCAAATATACACTTTGATGCGCATATTCGCACATCCCAACGGTCTGGTCCTGCCGAGCTTAGTGCGCATGCTCGGGGAGAAAAAAAGGATCTTCTTTAGATAATTTCTATCATTAATGAATCCCCGCTGGTGCAGTGGTAGAGTGCGTGCTTAGCATGCGGTAGGTCGTGGGTTCTGTCCCCGATTTATAGTTTTAGTAAAATTTCTAAAAAAAACAGCTAAAATAAGTCCACACGCATGCGCACTATGCTCGTCAGGACCAAACCGTTGGGATGTGTGAAAATGCCTTTGATGCCAGGCCGTGGAAATTAGAGTAGAGTTTAGTTGAAAAAAGGCCGTCCAAATATACAGTGACTTTCTTTTTTGTCCCAAATTGTTCTTAAAGATAAAATGTGAAAAAGTTTGAAATAAAAAACTTAATTTAATTATAATTAAATTTTACTTAATTAATGATTGGCCGGGTGAAAGTAAGTAAAATTAGGCCACTGTTTCAGCGCGCTCTAGCGGCATAACTACTCTTCAGAAAATCAAAGTTGATTAGCGCATTTTGTAGGAAATTTTGTTTACTTCAACTTTGAAATTGAAATTATCTTCAAGAAATTTATAGTTTTTTAAATATAAGTGAAGAATCGAAAAAAGAGCAAAAAAAATATCGATTTTTTGTGATTTTCGATATGAAGCCGATCCTCCACGTGGTAGCAAACTTCATATTCGTAATCAGCGCCCTCGAAAACATTTAAAACCGTCGAAAAATAAAATTCTAAATGAAATTTTTGAAAAAATTACCGTTTTCCTGGTTTATCTATAAAAGGATAAACAATGGTTTTCAGAAACATTTGGGCCTGTGTGGTGTGGCATTACTAATTTCCGTCACTTGTCGTCATCGTATGAAAATGGCGGAAAGTGAGTTGAACGTCGATAGTATTATTTCAAGGTTATTGGAAGGTAATTCACTCTTAATATATTTAATGTAAATATTTGTGCATGTTAACATTTTGTTTTTAAACCTATACCCTAAATTCTACCTTATTAATTTGGGGAAAACCTCCCTTTCTGTTGATTGTTGTGATAAACAGCAGGTAGTGAGTTTTGTTTTGTAAATATAATGGAACACCTGCTGTTGCATATTTTGTAAATAATGTTGCAAATATTATTTAATTTTACCATCTTTTACACTAACCATCTGCATCTACTATATTGAGGTGTTTTTAGTGCATTTATATTTTCCTTTTCTCCGAACTATTTTTTCTAGAACGTGTCACTAATGTTCTTAAAATGTCAATTCTACTATTTAGTCTTTTGTAAAAGTTACTAATTTTATAGTTGATTTTTCATTGTAACATCATATTAAATTGCTAAGTCTAGTAGCATCTTTGATTAATAAACTCATAATATTGTGACATTGATATAAGTTGGAAGTGTAGGTGTATGTTGATGTAAATGATGCATTGAGAGTTCTGGGTTTATCTTAATTAAAGGAAGTAAAATTTCTTTAGTGAGAGGATGTCGTCCTGGAAAGACAGTTCAACTTACTGAAGCTGAGGTTCGTGGGTTGTGTTTGAAATCCAGAGAAATATTTCTCAGTCAACCAATTCTCTTGGAGCTTGAAGCACCTTTAAAGATCTGTGGTAATGTACCAGTTCATAAAATTGATGGTTTGTTTTTAAATTTCTTAAATGTAGGTATTACCTATATAATTCTATTATAATTATCGGGTTTATATCTGGAAGAAATCAAATCTGTTAACTGATCTTTCTCAAATTCTGATCCTCAAAATTGGACCTCCACTTATCTGTGAAGATCAAATATCCCTTAAAAATTTGTGGCACAGCTTTGATAATAGTCGACCAGCCGCCATGTTTACCCACCACTCAAATTTGATTTATATGGTTGTGTGTCATCATTTAAGTTGTGGGTAAATATGGTGGCTTGTCAACTCTTTGGGGCCGTTCAAATACAGTAATGGACCCTTTATCCGAGAACCCGAAATCCGGAAGGACCCGAAATCCGGCTCACGTTTAGAATTAGTTTTTTTAAATTTTGAAGAATTTTTAGTGAGTAAATGCTGTTACGACGCGCAATGGTTGCGCGCGCCTTTTGCGACATCGTCTCAGTGCGGAATGGGACGATTTGGCGCGGGCCTACGCGGCCGAATCGTATCGTCCCCGCGCTTAAACGGCCGTTCCAAAATCGGCTGCTGCTTCATAATCGGTTCTTGCCGCAGCGACCCACGTGCTTTGCTGGAAGTTTTTTTGCTGGATCCGTTACGATTGGATGTGCCGCACCTTTTGTGACATCGTCTCGATTGGGACGATTCGGCGCGGCCGAATCGTATCGTCCCCGCGCTTAAATGGCCGTTCCAAAACCGGCTGCTGCCTCGCTATCGGTTCTTGCCGCGACGACCCACGTGCTTTGCCGGAAGTTTTTTTTTCTGGATCCGTTCAATTGGAACGGACTATGTCGATTCAGCGGGTATTTTGGTTTTACTAAAGCAGCTGCTCCTTTGATGGCGTTTTTTCCTGAACGGACCCGAAATCCGGAATATTATGAAGTCCGGGATGATGTCGGCCCCGAGCTTGCCGGTTAAAGGGTCCGTTACTGTATTACGTAAGCACCGAAGGGGGGGTTGCTCTTTGCTTATTTTTCCTGACTAGGGGTAGGGGGGATATGAAAGATGCTTACGTAAGATACTGAATTTTCGAAAATATCTTGTTTCTTGCATAAATAAGTTCAAAACTCAACCAAAAATAAATTTAACAAAAAATTGAAGTAGGAAATCTGACGTAAGAACTTTTTTCTGGGGACCCCGAAACATTCTGAAATTTTAACCCCGAAAAGTAGTGTTTCGACTCATTTTTGAACCCTGAATAAGGACAGCTCCTTGAATAAGTCACCTAATTTTCAAGGAGGAAAAAACTACTTACTGAAAGGAATGTCAAAATTTTGGGAGGGGAGTCCGGCAGTTTCTTTCGTAATTATGGTGGGGGGGTTGGAGGTTTGCTATCTTTGCTGACAAGCGGGGGGTGTTAAAAATGACCGTAAAAGTGCTTATGTAATATTTGAACGGCCCCTTATCGAAGCTGTGTCAAATTTGTTTTTAAAATATGGTTCTCGCGTATTATCCTGTTGACTGTGCCGCTTAATCAAAAACGTTATCAAAGCCCATTGACTTTTCTATTGATGAACCGATGTATTATACCTATTCTATTGATGTATTTCTTATTCTCTGAATTAGACGGCCCCTGAACGGTCAATGGGATAATACGTAAGTACCAAAAAATGTTTTTAACCTATTCAGGCGATTTTATCCAAGGTAGCTTAAAATACATAGACTTGATTTAAACTTGGGTTTTAATCATAATATAAATCTCCTGATTTTTTTAAAATTTAAAACTGAATTGTCAAATTACCAAAATTTAAAGAGTAGGGGTGTACTAGTACCCCACTAGGGTTGTTGCACCAGTTAGTATAGTTTTATTAGTGCATAAAATAAGAAAAATCTTATTACCCTTGCAGGTGATATTCATGGACAATACACAGACCTTCTACGGCTTTTTGAATATGGAGGTTTCCCACCAGAGGCAAATTATCTCTTTTTAGGTGACTATGTGGACAGAGGAAAACAATCTCTTGAAACTATCTGCTTACTACTAGCTTACAAAATAAAGTATCCAGAGAATTTTTTCCTTCTTCGAGGGAATCATGAATGTGCTAGCATCAATAGGATTTATGGTTTTTATGATGAATGTAAGTGCTTGGGTTTTTCTCCTGATTTTATTCTATAAAAAATCTATTATCACTAATTTTTCAATCCAATTTAGCAGTTTTCTTTTTTCTTGCAAATAAACTGCTAGCTGATGTTACTTTTTCCTTTGACCTTTGATAATGTATAATTTTCATAAAATATGTAAAAAAGGGCTTTAATAAGAGTATCAGTTGCCATGTCAGGGTTCATATGCTCCTTGAAAACTCCTTGAATTTGGGTTGTACTCCTTAACCCATTAACGCCCAAATTATTATTTTTTGGGCCAATTTAATAAATATCATGAATCTGGTGTATTTTGCCTTCAATATGAATAATATGAACAAATTTTGTTAAAACAGTCATTAGTTTCGTTAAAAAAAGCTGATCTAAAAATAGATCACTGGGCGTTCGGAAGATATTTTTTGTCACAGAGCTAAGTAATAGTAGATCCTCAAAAAATCATAAAAAATATAAAATAAATATACCTATTAGTATTTTTCTTTAAAAAAATTCGTATTTTTATATAAATATGTGGAAAAATAATTATAAAATTAAATAATTTACCCAAGATTTATTACATGAATAGCCTATGTTAAAAGTAATAATAGGTGAAAAAGTGGGAGTTGACCAATAACTTTAAATTTATAACTATATTATAGAAATAATATTTCATTTAATTGTGTATTTGAGTTGAATAAAATGCATTAGATTTTTTTTGTAAATTTTATGGATTAGTTTTACCATAAAAAATGATATTCATGGAATAAAATGTTACTTATTCGACAAGATTCAAAATTTCTGCGCCTTGAAGCTTTTCGCCAGCCTATTCCAACTAACTACTCTTATCGAATTAACTTACTATCCTGCCATAACGTAAATTTTAAGGTTTTAAAAGCAGTTTTAGGGTGAATTAAAAAAAATTATTACAATTTTCAATTTGAAATTTTTACATCTCCTCAAAAACCTTTAATTGTCTAATAATTTTACCTATTATGTATTTCAATACGAAATGCTTGCATTGACTTAAGTTGTATCAACAAATTAATGTGAATAAAGTAGAGTACACAATACTATTTGCAATCCTGTGAATTACTAAGTAATCAATCAAGATTGTCTACCTTGCATTCATCCACCAGAAGAAATAAAATTTAATTAACAATAATATAATGATCATTTTCTTAAGATAATCAATATTTGTGTCCATCCTGAACATTACTGAGTATTCTCATATTCATTTTTTACAGTTTATAGTCGAAAAATCTGAATCGTATTGTAAGCAACACAGAAAAAATGAACGCCCGAATGCCCAGTGATCTATTTTTAGATCAGCAATATTGAGACCAAATTTTTCACTAAATAAATTAATTTTTACAAAACTCTGCATTATATCCTAATAGCTACATCTATAAAGATAAAATAAAATCTGAAAAGGATTCAATTGGGTGGTATACTTTTATAGTTTTCTCGTAAAACATGAACCAAGATGAAAAAACTGCAAAATGAAACCCCAAGACAAAGTTTTGCCCATCACTGTAACAAGATAAATGTTGAAAACGAAAAAAACACATGATATTACTCTTAAGGAAGAATTTCTCTTGCCATATGAGCAGTTTTGTTTTTGTGGGGCAAATTTAAGGTAATTTAAAAGACTATTTATGACCCTATGTTTAGTGATCTAAAAATAGATCATTGGGCGTTAATGGCTTAAAAACTCCTTGATTTTCATCATATACATTTCTTTTATAAATTTCTCCCCGATAAAAATGGTTTCAATCAGCAGCGTTTAATCCGTTAAAAATAATGATTCTTTGCAAAAGTTTAGGGTTTTTTGTGGAGTGTTTCGTGCTTCCTGCAACTTTCTTGGACGGCCGCAAAAATCTATTTTTAAAAAATCTTGCTAGATTATAAGGGGACATCCATAGTTTGCGTGAGGTCAAAAAGGGGGAGGGGTTTGGAAAAATCTCACCAAGGGGGGAGGGGGGTCGATTAAAATCTCACGTCATCTTTTTAAGTTAGAAATTATACGATTTTCTTTTTTTTAGTATGAGAACGGAATACACACAGATAAGATACTGCAAATTATTTTTAAAAAATTGTTGGTAAATCTCACTTGGGGGAGGGGGGTAATGCTCTAGATTAGAAATTTGGTTTGGTAGCCAGTGGCTCCTGGGACCCTAAATTTTGGTCGCCAACTCTACACTTTTGGGAGCCAAAATAAAATAGCAACTTTTGAGAATTACGATTAAACCACATTCACGTGTTAGGTTAACCCTACAATGCATGATTTTTTAAATTCACTTGAAAATCATTTATGTGACTTCTATTATGGTGTACATTAGTAAAAAAATACTAAAAAAATTTAATTTAATTTTTTTCTACTTTTTATTGGCAAAAAACTTTGTCCTTGTGAAATTAATTTGTATCTCTTGTGAAATTAATTGTGAAGTGAAATAAAACCAAATGCTCTAAAAATATAAAAAAACAACTTATCTTTTCAAAACATTTTTTGTTCAAGCTGAAAAAATTTTTTATTTTAATTTATATGGTCCTTTTATTTTGGCGTTTTCTGTGTCTTGACTTTCGTTTCACTAGCTACTAATAAATGTCTTAAAATAGTACCCCTGCTGTGATCTACTGGTGATCTAAAGTGCTAATACAATGAAATGTTATATCTATTGTACTTATTGCATGGTGTTGCCGTTTGGAAATGAAAGTTCGAGTAGGAAATGGGGAAAAATGTCGTGTTGCCAAATAGCATCAGTATGCACTGTAGGGTTAATTGGAAGAATTGTACTGAATAAGTTACTGTAAAATCAGACTGCTGAAACAAAATTTAGCTTAAATATTCAAAAATCTTCACTGACAGTAATAGAGTAATATATAAGGTGACCAGACGTCCCGTTTTGAACGGGACTGTCCCTTTTTAAAGTTACGAGTCCCGGTGTCCCCGAAATGAACTCTGGGACGCAAAATTGTCCCGTTTTCTGAAACCGCGCAAAAATTTGAGTGTTATTGACGAATTTTCGTTAATTTGTAACTACTACATTACATCACAGAAAGTAACCGAATGGAATAATCTAAATGTTTTCACGAAAACTCGTTGGGTGGAAGTATTTAAACACTTTCAAGCCAACAATCTTCAGAATCAAAACTTATCTATTTTAATTTAATACGTATACAGGGTGATTCAGAAATAATCATCAATAATTTGGGGGGAGGTAGAGGGGACCTAAACAAGCATATTTCGAATAGGGATGGTGGGGCGCAGCCTTACTGTTAAAGAGCTAGGACCTAATGTAGTGCGAGCGCGTTTCAAAAGGCCGTTTTTAGATGGCCCGTCTGACGACACAAAACATAATAAAATGAAAATCATTTCTACCTGAGGTACAGGAGTATCCGTACTACTTAAATCCTCAATGTGATAGAAATTGGACCACTTGCTAAACCGTGGGGGGAGTTTTAAAACGTGCAATATTTATCTCTTAGTCAAACAATGGAGTTCCCTTAATGGTATTTAGAAAAATGATGATCGGGGAAGGAATTTTCAATGATCAAACAGTTTCAATGATCAATGTTACGATCATTGAAAATTCCTTCCCCGATTATCATTTTTCTAAATACCATTAAGGGAACTCCATTCTTTGACTAAAATATTAATATTGCACTTTTGAAACTCCCTCCACGGTTAAGAAAATGGTTCAAATTCTATCGAATTCATAATGTAAGTAGTAGGGATACTACCTTACCTCACGCAATAGATTTTTTCATTTTATTATGTTTTGTTTCGTCACACGGGCCTTCTAAAAACGGCCTTTTGAAATGCTCTCGCACTACATTAGGTCCTAGCTCTTTAACGGTAAGGCTGCGCCCCACCATCCATATTCGAAATATGCTTGTCTATGGCCCCTCTACCTCCCCTCCAATTATTGATGATTATTTCTGAATCACCCTGTATTTTATGTTTGCCTGCTGCAAATGCTCCAGTAGAAAGGGTATTTTCTATGATGAACAAATTGTGGCCATCTGAGAAGACCCAGTTACAAATTTCAGTTCTAAAAGCGATGTAGATAATTAAGGTGAATATAAAAAAACGTGCCAAGACTTTCATTCTTACTTAAAATCATCACCTCACCAGCTATATTAAAGCAAATTTGTTCCTCTGATAAATATAAATATAACTAAACGTTTCGGGTATATATATTTTTTAATTCGTAATTTTTAAGCTAACTGACTTTTTCTGAATAAATAACTTTGAAAAAGTTTTTTTATTGACTACCTGTTAATTAACCTAAATAATAAACCAATGTCCCGTTTTGAGTAAAAAAATAAATGGTCACATTAGTAATATATCCAAAAAAATTGCAAATGAATACTGAAATAAATTATTTATTTATATAGTTACAATACTTTAAACTACCAATTAATTGCACAAAATTATAAGATCAAAAATGTAATTTTTATACTACAATGAAAAAAATGTAAAATTAATCTTGAAAGTCTTGGCGACGAATGTGCCCGTTTTCTAAAGAGGTTTTCCACCACATATTAACTGATTTACAAAAATCTTTTTCCTTGATATCACATCCGTTTCTTTTTATCCTTAACCTAGATTGTAGTGTCTTTTTTTTTAAAGACACACTTTTCATTCTCATAATATCCTTCATATCGGACCATACTCTCTCTACATCAGCATTACTTGATGGAATACATAACACATCCAGCAGTTTCCTCATGGTAACCATGTGTTGCAAAGAGTCACTGCATAGTATTTTCCTCAGTCTAAGAAAGTCAGTTTTTTTCTTTAAAGTGGGATTTAATGACAGGTTAAGTTCTTGAAATTCCAGAACAGCAGATGAGGACTCCAAATTAAACATTTGGCATACTTTTTTTAGATGGTCATTGCCATAATCGGACAATTCCTTGTCATCATCCGGCATGAATGCGGAATCTATCACCTCAAAACAAGTTACCAAAATTTTTGCTGAATCTGATGACACTTTCAGGCGGTTACCCAAATTTTTGCAAAAATTTTCAAAGAATTCTTTTCCTTGCTCCCAAGGGTTTGAAAGAAAGTTTCTTTTGTTGGATAGCTTTAAATCCTGGCCCTTAATGCTCCATTTACAGGGTTCATACACATTTTCAGAAATCAAAATCACGGAGTATTCTAGGAGTTTTCAAGGAGTGTTTTTAAAAAATTCAAGGAGTGCCTTTTTACATAACTTAATAAAGACCAATTTTTTTACACAGCTTCAAACACACACTATGCCAATTACATTCCCAAATCAGGTTTTAAAACCACTTTAAAAGTCAAAATGTAACTAAAATAAAATAAAAATAAAGGAAATTAGTTAATGGAATAGTTATTAAGGTAATAATTAAATTGCAAAAACGATACTGTCAAAAACTTTAAATTAAATAAAAAAAAGTAAGATATTAGAATTTTTGAAGGTTTTTTTAGAATCTGAAATCAGATCAGATACCTAAAACCTGTTATAATCTAACAAGATTTTAAAAAATCAACATTGTATTATCATCTTATTGAGTTGATATAAAGCGACCTTTTAGTAAAAATTTACAACTTAGAAAATCATCTTAAGTTGAAAATACTGACTAAAATAGAGAAAAAAATAATCTTATTAGACTTATCAGGCTGCTCTAACCAAAGTAAAGTTGTTTTTTCTCCACCGCCGTTGAACCTAACTTCAACAGATGTCCGTAGGAAAAGCAGTCACGGGAAAAACGGAACTGTCGCGAAAAATCGTTATTTTCCCGATTTCCGGAACATCGGACCTGTGGGCGATGTTCCGGACCACGGTTAAGTTGTTTTTTCTACATCGCAATAATGACGCAAGAAGAAGCCAACTTGAATCGGCACCCGCGGCCGTCGAAAGTCGCGGGAAGAATGGAACACTCCCGCAAAAAAACGAAACTTTCGCGAAAAATCGCGATTTTTCCCGACTTTTTAACGGACTAAAAGGAAATGGCTAGTCGCCACAGTGGCGACTGCATCTAGAAATTTTGATCGCCAAAACTTTTTGTTGGTCGCCTATTGGCGACTGGCGACCGTTAATCTCGACCTCTAGAGGGGGGTCCAGCAAAATCTCACTAAACCTCACCAAGGGGGGAGGGGGGTCCAGATTTTGGAAAAAACGCCTCACGTAATTTATGGATGTCCCCTAACCTGTAGTATTAGGCAGGGCTCGATTTCTAAAAAAAGAGGTACCGGAGCGGTAAAATTATTGGTCTCAAAAGCTGAAGAAAACCGAATACTTTTTAATGCAAAATCTTAAGAATTTATTTTTAAATTTAAATTTAAAAAAACTAAAATGTGTTGAACAAGATTAGGAAGAATTTTCTGACTTAATTATTGTACAAGGCGATGAACTATTTAGGCAAATTTTTTTGTTAAAACACCGTTTTTTACAAACAATTTTTTTCCAACAGGGCGCCTCTTGTAGAAGGCGGGACTGTGTATCATCAATGAACCAATAGTGTTGTATATTTTGCCAGTTTAAGGAATATAATGCGTAGTTAAAGTCCTTAAACCGTAGAATTTAAGATGTCGCAAATTTTCTTGGCAAATTTGACCAGCAATCTGGCAAATCTGATTCAAGAATCAACACCAGGAGCGGATTGTGTGGGTATAGTTCAAATTGGGGTTTACAATTATATTTTAAAAGAACACAATCTAGTAATATCCTTAATTTTAGAACACAAAATTATTGTTATTTGCAAGAAAGATAAAAATGCATTAATTTTTTTTTAATTTAAAATATGCACAAGTGAATCGTTGAACAAAAGTTTAAAAAGTAATAACAGAAATTTTTTTTACACATCTAGGATCATAGTGGATTATGTAGAAATTTATTTCGGGAGGGGCCCAAATATCCTTTCATAAAATGAAATCACTATCAGGCCCCAAGTTAAATTTTTGCACAGGGGGGGAAGAAACGCGAAATTCCCTCAAAACCCTTTTTTACGCCATGAACTTAATCTGAAGATAAACGTGATTAATTGAGTTTTAAATACATAAAGGGGGTCTGGGGGTCCTCCCCCATAAAAATTTTGGAAATTTTACCCTAAAAACAGGGTTTTAATTCATTTTAGGACTTTTATTCGTACAGGTTTCGCGGGCTGTAGTTATAGGAGACCCCTGAACAAAAATATTTTTTTAATTGAAAAAGAGGTTCCGGAACGCCGTTCCGGCTGAAATCGAGCCCTGGTATTAGGTATCTGATCTGATTTTAGATCCTAAAATGCCATCAAAAATACTAATTTCTTACTTTTTTAACTAAAATATTTTGACCAATACAATATAATTTTTGCAATTACAGTAGAGCCCCGATTATCCTCGCAATTGGGTGGCAAGGGTACCGCGGATAGCGAAAATCGCGGATAACCTGATAAGACTAAATATGAGGTGAAAACACAAAAAAAATAGTATTTCAGCATTAAAACTATGTTTTAATTTACAAAAAACATGACATGTAAAACTTTTAAAATATGTACAGTACAGCAGAAACCTTTGCTCTACATCTAAAATGTCTCTAATCTCATCTAAAATTTGCTCTCATCGTTAACAAATTTTTTCGTGGCACTCGCGGTTAATCAGGGTTCTACTGTATTACTTAAATAATTATTTAATTATTCTATTAACTTATTTCCAGGGTTGCTGATTTTTTTGATTTTTTTAAAAAAATCAAAAAAATCGGATTTATTTGATTTAAATCGGACTTTTTTGATTTAAATCAGATTTTTTTGATTTGAATGAATTACTAGTCCTGAACTTCCTGAAACTGGTTGATAATATACTGATATTGTAATTTCAATGTGATATAATAGTTTAGGATTACTTTACCCAATTTTGATCTAGTTTATGCATTAATTATTCAAATTAAGGGAAACAGTTCACTGCCATCTCACCGACAATATGCCCATCCTCAAAGGGTGAATGAATAAGTGTATCACCAGTTACTAAAATCTTTATCCTTCTTTCTTAAAATTAAGTTTGGAAAATAAATTGTGACTATGATTACTAAAACAATGCCTAATTTTTGTATAAAAATTTAAATAAATTTGTATTAGGGGCCATTCATTAATTATGTAAGGGTCCCGAGGGGGAGGGGGGGTTGGAAAAATCTCTACATACCCTTACTTGGGGGTGGGGGGGGGTCAAACTAATTCTTACGTAAGATTAGTTAATATAAACAAATTCCAATTATTCTAATCGAGAGATAATAATATAATAGTAATATGTAGTTGACAGCAAGAATATTACTTATCTGTTGAAAAATAAAAATCTAATTTACGTCAAACGGAGAGTTTTATAACATTTTATTGTTTTGAAAAACATAATGGAATCTTACGTAAGAATAGGGGGGGAGGGGTTTGAAAAATCTTACGTACCCTTACATGGGGGGAGGGGGGGTCAAAAATTGCCAAAATCATCCTTACGTAATTAATGAATGGCCCCTTACATTGATTCAGTTAAATTTATTTTACTCAAGGTAATATAGGTTTATTTCTTTAAAAAAATAATTAGGGATAAAAAATTAAATTAAGTAAGCTTCTTATTGACAATCATGTACAGACCACAGAGAAAAGGGCTTTTTCTGGCTAAAATTCCATCTGGTTTTGCAATATACAGGGTTCGTACAGGGCCTTGAAAACCTTGAAAGTCCTGGAATTTCAAATTTAGTTTTCAAGGCCTGGAATGTCCTGGAAAAAGCAAATTTTTGTACTAAAGTCCTGGAAAATCCTTGAATTTTAGTTTCTAAAAGGCTGAAAAGATTTCAGGGTATCAACTTATTATGGTTCAAGTCCAAAAAATCCTATGACGTTCCGGAATTTCAATGAAAAACCTCAAATTTTCATACGTTTCCAGAAGTTTGCCTGTAAAGTTGGCATTTTGGGTTGTGGACTAGGGCAGGAAAAACAACTTGACGGTCGGTTTGTGATCGCGTTTTTCTTACTTCGCATCAAAATCCTTGGTTTTAAATGCTTTTTTTTGGAGAAAGTGTTCATTTATTATAGTTCAAATGTTATACCAATATTTAGCTGGCAAATTAAAATGTTAATGAAAGGAATTTCTTGTTTTTGAAAGAAGGCAAATAGAAAATTATAGTTTGAACTTTTGGGTTTTAATATCAAATAATTACAAGGTGTGTAGATAATAGGGTATATGGAAATTTTAAGGCAAATTATATTATTTAGACATTATTAAATTTTTCTCAGAAAGAAAGTCTTAACAAAATCTTGCATAAAAATAATTTTTGGGGGGTTGAAATAAAACTTCTTGAATTAAAAATTTTTTTATGTCAGATAGTTTAAATTTTTCATTATCTGCAATTCACACATTTTTTTCAATGCATTAGAATGGCTATTGATAATTATTCAAAGTTTTATTTAACATATATGGTAGTTTTTTATCTTTGAGATTAAATCTGTCATAAATAGGTTCATGTATTTAAAAATTACTTGAAAATATTTTTCTAATATTCTATATCTTAATTAAATTTTTATTCAAATCTTTTTTGTAACTAGGAACTTGTATAAAATTTGTTTTTATTAAACACTAAAATATAAAATTGTACAAAATGAAACAGAAATACTATTTAAAAAATGATTGCAAACCACATCGGTCAGCCTTGAATTTTTAATCTGGTAGCCTGGAAAAGTCCTTGAAAATCCTTGATTTTTTTCCTTAAAGTGTGTACGAACCCTGAATATAGAAGAAAAATTATTTCTGAAAAAAAGGACTAAAATTATAAAAACAATCTTTCAATAAAAATCATCAACTTACTCGTATTTTAAAAATTTTATACTAGGTAAAAAAATAATTTAAATCTTGTTTAGTTGATCACAATTATTAATTTCAAACCTTGCTATTTACCCCTTTTTTGTCAAAAACATTTTTGTCATTGGTAGTAAAATTTTTTCTTGGTAGTACAGACTATTTTATGTAAGAGTAACTTAAACCTATCTCTCCCAGTTAATATCTAGAAGAGTTTTTAAAAAATGTAAGCAACTAATCTTGCAAACCATTTTAAAGCATACAACTACTTAATTTTTTTATTTAAATTGTGCTACTTTAAAATTTTTGATTTAAATCAATGATTTTTTTAAAAAAATCAAGTGATTTAAATCAATCAACCCTGCTTATTTCCTGTATTTTTATTCGCATTTAATACGTTTAGACTTTTAAAGTGGTTTTAAAACTTGATTCAGGAATGTAATTGGCAAAGTGTGTTTAAAGCTGTGTAAAAAATTGTCTTAAATTATGTGAAAAGATACTCCTTGAATTTTTAAAAAAACTCCTTGAAAACTATTTGAATACTCCTTGATTTTGGTTTGTGAAAATTTGTATGAACCCTGCATGTTTACCCACAGCTCAAATGATGACTGACAAAAGAGGCTGAGACTGATGACTCAAAGGCCGTAAAATCCGCCTCTGATCTGAAAACATTGCCAAAGAGAACACTAGACGTTGCCAACATCGGAATGCGAAATTTACTTAATTGATTAAACACTCAAATTCAAAATTAAACTTTACAAAGCCGCAGAGAAATGCTATAATAAAATATTACAAGTATTAACTGAATTAAAATTATAACTATTTGGGTGGACTAAACTATTCCTGTCATGAAAATTGAAATAAAAATAGTTTCTTTAGCAGATCTTATTTTCTATCCATCCCATTTTCAAATTTTGTATTTAGTTATTTTAAATAAAACAAGAAAATCATCGTTTATTTGGTTGCCTTGTTTTTGGGAAACTGGATCTGGCAACAAGTTAAAACTCTTCATTGACTTATTACCTCACTGACATCTAATGTTTGGCGGTAATTCCACTTTTTGGTGACATTGGCGTTACGGTCCACGGCTTAGTACATATGTACAGTTGGGGAAATAAAAAACAACTCAGTTGCAATTTCTGGCGAACCACTGGGGTTAGGAAGACAAATGAGGTGTCATTTTTCATTGTTTAAAGTTAAGTATTCTTAAACCAACAAAATTTTCGAGTCCTTAGGGGGTCGTCTTCATATTAAACGAAACACTAACTTTTTTTTTCAATGGGGACCCCCAATTATTATGAGATTTTCTGAAAGGCCATCCCTCAAAACCCTTAAATACCCAGTTTCATCCAGATTGATTCACAATTTAAAAAAAATAAAAAATTTAATTTTTAAAATCGTGAAATATTTTTATGGTTATCGATTCAGGTAGTAATTTTATGAAGAAAGCCAAAATTTCAATCGATTTCACCGAATAGTTTTTGATAAAAACGAACGAGAAAGAACATTCGTGGTATGCATTCGGCAACGGTATACCGCCCCTTAAGATTAAAGTTCGTTTTTATCAAAAACTATTTGGTGAAATCGATTGAAATTTTGGCTTTCTTCATAAAATTACTACCTGATTCAATAACCATAAAAATATTTCACGATTTTAAAAATTAAATTTGTTTTTATTTTTTAAAATTTTTTTTAATTGTGAATCAATCTGGATGAAACTGGGTATTTAAGGGTTTTGAGGGATGGCCTTTCAGAAAATCTCATAATAATTGGGGGTCCCCATTGAACAAAAAAAGTTAGCGTTTCGTTTAATATGAAGACGACCCCCTAAGGAATCGAAAATTTTCTTGGGTTAAGAATACTTTAAACAATGAAAAATGACACCTCATTTGTCTTCCTAACCCAAGTGGTTCGCCAGAAATCGCAACTGAGTCGTTTTTTATTTCCCCAACTGTACCTAATAATCTACTAAATATTATCCTGGGATCCAATATTAATAGTTAGATCCAGGGCTTAATTTGAGCTGGAACAGCGTTCCAGAACCCCTTTTTCGGAAAAAAAATTAATATTCCATTTTATCTTCGCATTTTTGGTACATAAGCTTTTAGAATTTCACTTTTGTTTTAAAACGTCTAATAATTACAATTCAGACAATATCTGCTGCCATTTCCGTTGCAGCACGAGTTCCTGGAATGATTCTATATATAGAGTTTGAACAAATTTTTTTATTCCTTCCAAGAAAGAGTTATTAGGAAGAGTGGTGTAACTTTAAAACACTTCACATTTTGTTTTAACGGGAGTTATTTAAATTGGATTTAAAATTTTTAAAAATACTTTTAAATAGCATATTTGACTACAGTGTATTTTTTAAAAGTTTAGTCCGATTGAAAATGAAATATTGAGTTATTTTACATCAAATTTGCCAAAATGTGTGACATATTAAATCTTAAAAAAATTAAACCAAACCTTGTGACATATTAAATGTTACCACAAACGGACTTAAACTACGCTTTCTATTCCTTAAATTTGACCATGGTGGCCACAGACCTGGAAAACCATAAAAACCTGGAATTGTCAGGGAAAATTAAAAAACCTTGAGTTATCAGGGAAAAATCGGGGAATTTTAAAGAATCTGATAATTATCAGGGAAATTTTGGGAATCCGCCTAGTTTCAACAAAAAATTCAATATTTTTCTGATTTCCAAGTCTTTAAATATGTGCATTTCTATTCTCTTACAAAATAAAATCTCCAATCCATTTAAATTAGTGTAATTGCAATTGTTCAAAAAAGGCTTCCTAAGCCTTAGGAAGCCTTTTTTGAACAATTGGTTGACCTAAGGACCTTAGGACCTAAGGTTCTATGTGAAAGAAGTCTTAACCCTACAATGCATGATTTTTTAAATTCACTTGAAAATCATTTATGTGACTTCTATTATGGTGTACATTAGTAAAAAATACTAAAAAATTTAATTTAATTTTTTTCTACTTTTTATTGGCAAAAAACTTTGTCCTTGTGAAATTAATTTGTCTCTTGTGAAATTAATTGTGAAGTGAAATAAAACCAAATGCTCTAAAAATATAAAAAAATAACTTATCTTTTCAAAACATTTTTTGTTCAAGCTGAAATTTTTTTTTATTTTAATTTATATGGTCCTTTTATTTTGGCGTTTTCTGTGTCTTGACTTTCGTTTCACTAGCTACTAACAAATGTCTCAAAATAGTACTCCTGCTGTGATCTACTGGCGATCTAAAGTGCTAATGCAATGAAATGTTATATCTATTGTACTTATTGCATGGTGTTGCCGTTTGGAAATGAAAGTTCGAGTAGGAAATGGGGAAAAATGTAGTGTTGCCAAATGGCATCAGTATGGTTAAAATAATTTTATCTTGTAATCTTCTCCTGCTTTTCGTGATTTTTAGTCATTCTCTGGTATTCTAGATGAGTAAAATGTACTACTACTAAATATCAGGGAAAATCTGGAATTATCAGGGAATTTTGAAATAAGTTTTATGTGGCCACCCTCTGTTGACAAAATATTCAACACTAATGGTTCATTGATAAGTCGTCCCGCCTCCTACAAGAGGCACCCTAAAAATACAACTCACTGTACAAAAAAGGTGTTTTACAAAAAATTGTATAAAAATTTAATCTTAACAAGAATTAAGTTGGAATATTCTTCTTAATATAGTTCAACACTTATGAATTTATTTTGTAAATTTTTGTTTTATATTAAAAAGTGGTCGCTATTTTAGTTTTTAGACCAATAATTTTACCATTCCGGTACTTTTTTTTAGAAAGCGAGCCCTGGTTAGATCTATATGGTTGTCATCATTTGAGCTGTGGGTAAACATGGTGTCTGGTAGACTTATTGAAGCTGTGCCTAAAAAAGTTTTTTGGGCTATATAGTTTCAAAACATGCATATTATTTTTATATTTTAATAATCAGCGTATCATCAGTTTTTTCTATTGGATATCACTCATAATAAATAAAATAGACATAAAATCTCAATGTCAGTATTTTGTTGACTTCATTCTTAAATTTGTGCATAAGTAAGAGGGGGAGCTTTTCTGGTATACTCTTGACATTTATTTTCTAGTTTTTTTAAATTTAATAATTATACCTTATGCATGAGATTTTACAAATTTTTCTCTTAAAAACTGGATGTGGTGTATTGTGGGAATAACTGGAGATCAGGAATTAAATTACCAAATGTTTGAACACTTGTGAAATAAGCATAAATAGCTTTAAGACAAAATATTTTCTATATTTCGGTCAGGAAAACATATTTGAATTTTCAGTAATTAAAAAGTGAAATTTTGGGATCAAGAATTTAAAAAAGATCAAAAGGGGAATTGAACTATAGTATTTGTATTAATGTCTTCTAAATTTATATTGTTTCATTTTCAGGCAAAAGGCGCTACAATATAAAATTATGGAAAACTTTCACAGATTGTTTCAACTGCCTACCTATTGCTGCCATAATTGATGAAAAAATATTTTGTTGTCATGGTGGTAAGTTAATTGAACACCTTAACTTGAAAGTAAAGTTTGTAAGGATATAATAGCTTACTTGTTGAAATAGTAATCATAAGCATGTAATGTTTGCATCTTTTTTACTAAAGGTCTTTCACCCGACTTGCAATCTATGGAACAGATTAGAAGAATCATGAGGCCCACAGATGTACCAGACACTGGTAGTTATGTTTTTAAATGTTAGCTATATTATGATATTCTCTTATGTACTCTAATACTTTGTTTTATGCAGGCCTGCTTTGTGATCTTTTGTGGTCTGATCCCGATAAAGATGTGCAAGGGTGGGGTGAAAACGATCGTGGAGTGTCTTTCACATTTGGTGCTGATGTTGTAAGCAAATTTCTCAATCGCCATGACTTAGATCTGATTTGTAGGGCTCATCAGGTAAGAATTATTGGATTGTATTTAGAATCTTTTAACACTTTTAGACTTAAAATTGCCAAGAACTGAGACATTTTTAATGAAAACTTACCTACTAACTCTCTCACTTTTAACCTGGTTGACTTTCTGAATGTCTTTCAGTCTGGGTATTCCCCCTCAAACTTAATGTGAGCAATAATGCACTTTTTACTTCCCCTTTTTCGCTTTTGGAAAAATTAAAAATTAAGATTCAATTTTATTTTAGATATTTCTGTATTTTAGTCCAAAGTCAGAGTCGGCTCTGCATAATGTAATCACGGTTAACTTTTATCAATTGGATACAGTGCAGTATCCAAAAAAATACAACACTTAAATATGAATATTTTTACTTGTAAAAATACACTATCTGATGTTAAAAGTCCCTCAAAAGAGGCTTGCATTACATTTCTTTGTACTTTTAGACTATAAAATGTCTTGCTTAAAAAGGTGGTTTAGTAAATCCCTACCCACCTGAGAAATTTTTAAAAATCTTATTCCTTGAGACAGGGTTTTTAACATATTTTGTGTTATCACTATAAAGCAATACAAGGGATATTACTTGAGTGAACAGCTAGTTTAATGACAGATAAATTGGATATTGTTATAAGTTTATTTAATATTAGCTAAAAGCAAATATGTTTAGTTTAGTGGAGTTTAACTATATAGTATTTGGAAATAGCATATACTCATTGTTTGGACCTGTTCCCTTCAAAATTAATAACAACTTGTGTATTTTGTCCAAAAACACATTATTTTAAATATTTCTATCTTTGAATGAAATGTAGGTAGTTGAAGATGGATACGAGTTTTTTGCTAAGCGCCAATTAGTTACCTTGTTCTCTGCACCTAACTATTGTGGTGAATTTGACAATGCTGGTGGAATGATGTCAGTAGATGAAACACTCATGTGTTCATTTCAGGTATGGGGTTTTTTCTTTTTAATCTTTATCAAGCTTAGTTCCAAACATCAGGTTTTTTGTCTGTTTAAAATAAAAACTTGTTTAACCAATACTACCTATTAAATGGATTACCCTTTCACTATAGGAGATTAAATTTGTAACAGGATTTAGGGCCACATGCAGCTTCCATCGAATATCGAAATAACATGTTATCAGCCTGTTACTAAACTGTTATTTCTGCTACTCGTATCGAGTCATGTGATCAAAAATGACAAGGTGCGGCTCGAGACCTCCGGAAGGTATCGAATATTGGTCACGTGAATCAAAGTGAATTCTGATTGGATGGTAGTTAGCACGTGATCCTTACGTCATGTGAAGCGACTCCATTGGGGTCACTTCATTGCCTGATGGCATTAGTAACACTGGTAGTTAACACGTGATCATTACGTCACGTGAAGTGACTCCATTGGTCAACCTGCGAGCGCTGACGCCATGGAGGAAAACGATTGTGACACTGTTGAATCGCTTTTTCCGATTAACAGCGCCATTGTGAATATTTGATTCGATTGCAGCTGCATGTGGCCCTTAGTTCTATATTTTAAAAGATAAATCAAAAATAAAAAAATATTATAAATTTGTGCCAATACAGTACAAAATAGGATGGTAATACCATCTTTTCAACATATCTTGCAGTATAACTACCCTTTTGTTCATGGGCGTAGCCAGGGTTATACTTAGGGAGGGCAAGCAGAGTCGACTTTTTTATGTTTGTGGAGAACAATTTTAAAGCCCCGTGAGAGAGGGCTGTCAAGTTTCAGCGGGGGGTTTGGGGGTTCTCCCCCAGAAAATTTTTAGAAATTCGCCCCTAAGAACAGGGTTGTAAACTGTTTTTTGGTACACGTAAACCCAAATATTGACACACATTTTTAGGTAGAATTTTGATGTTAATGAACTTATTATAAAAAAGTGTGAATAATAAAGGTATAAATACTAAAGGGGGGTCTGGGTGTCCTCCCCCAGAAAAATTTTGAAAATTTGACCCTTAAATACTAGGTTTTAACTAACTAAAAGTAATGAAAAGTTAATTACTCAGACGTAGGGGAGGCAGCTGCCCCTCCCTGCCCCCCCTTGGCTACGCCCATGCCTTTGTTACAATTTCTGGCTAAGGTGCTGATTGCAGGGTGTCCGCTAACCCTGGAAACCGGGAAAACCTGGAATACTCAGGGAATTCGAAAATGCCCTGGAAAACCTGGAATACTCAGGGAATTCCAAAAATATTCTGGAAAAATGTGATTTTGTACGATGCATAGCGTTTTCCAGCGTTTTTTTACATTGTGGATTTACCATCTCCGGTATTTAGTCAAATCAACGGTATCCTAGCTCGCACGCGCATCGGCGCGGAACGATACGTCCGTGCGACTCGGCCTGTAAAGGCGCCTTCTCCTTGTTCGTTCACTGTATTATGGAAAAACGACTTTTATTGGAAGAAAGCAGTGTTCATGCTGTTCTTACCATGCAGCCTAAAGATGAGGAGAAGCCTATTTTACGGGGCGTAATCGTCGGTAAAGTCGGCTTCTCGCATTTGGTGTATTGTGGAAAATGGACTTGAGCTTTTTCATGGAGAGATATTCTTAAGTCAAAGACTTGCTTATGAAGTCTTATTTTATTGGTGATCAAATTAAAATTATTTTAAGTAGAAAAATTGAAAGAAACTTTATTGGAAAATTGGAATTACTCTGCTTAAGTCTTAATTTAAATATAATAATTTTATAGTTATAGTATGGTTGTGAGTGATAAGTAGTTTTTTTCCTCCAAAAAAATATAACCTGATAGGATTTTCAGATTATTTATGAAAATAAATAATGAAATTTCTTTACAAGGTATCGTTATACAAAAATAGGATCTTTTACTTAAAATTGAAGCTTTAATTTTTCTGAGTTAAATTTCTGAATAATTTGATACTTTTTGAGCATTAACCTTTTAAAGTTAATTTTAACTGAAGGCTCCTGATTATCAATTAAACATTTGTCAATTTTGGTTTTTCAGAATAATTTGAAGATCAAATATAATCTGACTTCAGTTTTCATTAAAATAATTTCATTTCGCAAAAAAGCACCCCCAAAAATTAAACCTGGATCAACACCCATTCTAGCCAGTGTATTGTATAGTCATTTCTAAATCTTGTATTCCTTTTGAGCTCTTGCTCAGTCTCAGAATTGGTCGAAGCTTTTCTAGAGAAAAAGAAAACGGTTTAGTTTTCTCAATGAGTATAACATCTGTAAATTAAATGTCTAATTTTAAAATTAATGTATTATTCAACCAATTAATACTTATCTATAAAAGATATTTTTTCAATTATTTTTATCAAGTTTATTTAATATATGGTACTATGAATAAAAGGAAAATAAAAGTTTCATCTTATCACCAAAAATTAAAAAAAGAAACGCCTTAAAGCTTTAGTTTGACTGAACCTGGAAAATAAAAAAAAATGTCCTGGAAAACTCAGGGAATTCTTAACTTAGAATTAAGTGGACACCCTGTGATTGTTTAGCAAATGGTGAGTGAGCAAAGTGAATTGTGTTAGCAGTTTTCATGGATTGGCAAGCAATACCGAGCAGGGGTAGTAGCCCCCTAGTAATTTTTATAATAAATGGAATAGGCTCCCTCTTCTGTATGGGTCATACAAAGTTTGACATTTTTAGGGCAGCTTTTGTTAATCACACCTCTTGAGATCTTGTGCTGCTCTATTATTGACCATGTTTTTATTATATTAGATAAGGTCAGCAAAAACTATAGCATGGCTTAATAGTGCCTTCTTGCCTGACTTTTTTTACCTAAGACTCTTGTAAGGTTATAACTTTTCTGTAAACTTATCCCGAGTTATAATTTCAGGTTTTAAAGCCTTCTGAGACAAAAGCAAAAAAACAGAATTAGTCACAGTTGTAAGTTGACAGTTACAAGTATTACTGTCATTTGCAATTAATAGATATTGATACACTTAAGGAAATATTATAGATAATGTTGCAGAATAATTTAGGTTCTTGTATTAAAATTTCTTGTCTGGATACCGAAATAAAATTAAAACTAAAATATAAAAATAATATGTGAAGCATCCAAAATTTGTATTAGGTCGGTTAAGAGAAAAGGATTAAAAGCTGGAAAATATTTTTATTGTTGATGTGAAAAGTTTTAAATAAATTGATAATCAAATGGTGAGAAATTTTAATTTGCATTACTGTACATTTTCTACTTAAAATTAATTTGACTTGTAAAATCTCACCCTGAGTTGTATGATTTCAGATTTTGAAGCCTTCTGAGAAAAAAGCCAAATATCAGTACGGAGGATTAAATTCAGGGCGACCAGTAACACCTCCACGTGGTCCTGTTAAAAAGAAATAACATGCTTTTCCTATGTACAGTGAACTACCCATATTGCTTCAGATTACCCCTAAGTTTTAATGGTTCCTTTTAAGCTATTGAATGCTTTTTCATATTTTTGCCACCTGTGCACTGTTTTTTTGGCTCTGCAAAGAATAACCTTGTTTAAAATGTTCTTTGTGACGATAAACTTTTTTCTTTAGAATGTGCTCTTTGTCTTGAATATACACCTTCCTTTATAGTAGATTCATGCAGTGGAACTCTGGTTTAGTTGTGAACAGTATTTTTGTTTTACTTTGTGTAGCGCATATTGATTAAATTTATTGGCATTGTAACCAACACAAACTAGTTAATAGTTATCACTTGTGTTAAGCTAAAAAAATTTCCCTCCCTTTGTTTATTATGCATTTATCTCATCCAATCCATTGATTTTAGCTTTTCTTTGTTTAGATGTTTCTTTTTAAAGAATTTGAGAGGATTTTTATATATATTCCTGAATAATAACCTTGATTTTGACCCAGATTTGGAAACAAAAATGTTTCTTCTTAAGTATGCTGTTCATCTCTCTAACTAACAAACTCTCCCATTTCTTGTATCATAGTAATATGAGGCAGTGTGTTATTTTCAATGCTGTTTACATCATTCTGTAAATTTTTCATTTGTTAATTTTTGTCATGTGTTAAACATTTATCTTCTGTATATTTTTTTATTTCATGTTCTTTTGTAATTTGCTGATTTCCCCCTTCAACCATTTTGTAAGAGATGGAAAAGTATTTTGCTGTGTAAGCCTTGAGACGGTTCTTGGAGATTTTCTGTTGAAGGTCTGTACTGTTTAAGAATGATTCCGGCCATGTACATTATGTAAAAGCAGATTTTTGTGTCATATTGGTTCTATTAGTTCAAAAATGGTGTAATTGATTTTTATTTAAATTTGAGTTTCTAACTACTGGATTTCATTTTTCTGCCATATACTTGACTTATTTTATCAAAGAAAAAGATATTATTCATTTATTTTAGAAGTATAGTTTTCCTTGATCGTTAATGTAGAAACAGGAAAAATAAAATTTATGAAAAGATTCCGTTGATTCAAGTTTTATTTCTTTACGATTTGGAGAGCGAGTGAGAAATTGCTTTATGTTTAAAATATGTTTTTTAAATTAATAAACAGTAGGTATAAGAATAGGTATTGACGGTTGCATATCCTGTACATAAAAATTTCTGTAATTTTTTCCTAGAGGACTAACACATAAGCAGAGTTGGGCATTCACACGATTGAAAATTTATTCGTTATTCGTACGAATAATTCAGCTTCGAATAAATCATTCGCGGGTGAAAAGTATTTGCGAATGATTTCATTTGCGAATAAGGTTATCTGTCAGCGACGATTGAATTTTTATTCGCAAATGAAAATTCATTCGCAACTAACTTTATTCGTGGATGTCGAATAATTTTTCAATTGCGAATAATTTCACCAGACAAATAAATTAATTACAGAAGGTACATATAGGGTTGCAAAAAAATTCTCAGGGTTGGTACGGAAGGGTTCACAACTGTACCGGAGTGGTCCGTAAATTTACGGAAGTGGTTCGTAAGTGACCGGAAGTTGACCGAATTCAACCGGAAGGGGTCTAAATTCAACCGGAAATTGTCCATCTTTAACCGGAAGTGATCCGTTTTAACATGAAATGTTCCACAACTTACCGGAAGTGGCTCGTAAGTTACCGGAAGTGGTCCTCAACAAACCGGAAGTGGTTCGTAAGTAACCGGAAGTGGTCCGCAACATACCGGAAGTGGTTCGTAAGTCACCAGAAGTGGTGCACAACTTACCGGAAATGATCCGCAACTTACCGGAAGTGGTTCGTAAGTTACCGGAAGTGGTGTGCAACTTACCGGAAGTGTTCAGAAGGCACCGGAAGTGGTCCGCTTTCAACCGGAAGTGGCCCGTATTTAACCGGAAATGGTTCATATTTAACCGGAAGTGGTCCGTACTTAACCGGAAGTGACCCGTATTTAACCGGAAATGGTTCATATTTAACCGGAAGTGGTATAAATTTAACCGGAAGTGGTCCGTATTTAACCGGAAATGGTTCATCTCTAACCGGAAATGGAACATGAAATGTTCCGCAACTTACCAGAAGTGGTTCTTAAGTTACCGGAAGTAGTCCGAAACATTCCGGAAGAGGTTCGTAAGTTACCGGAAGTGGTCCGCAACATACCGGAAGTGGTTCGTAAGTTACCGGAAGTAGTCCGAAACATTCCGGAAGAGGTTCGTAAGTTACCGGAAGTGGTCCGCAACATACCGGAAGTGGTTCGTAAGTTACCGGAAGTAGTCCGCAACATACCGGAAGTGGTTCGTAAGTCACCAGAAGTGGTCCGCAACTTACTGGAAGCGGTTCGTAAGTCACCGGAAGTGGTCCGTATTTAACCGGAAATGGTCCATTTTTAACCGGAAATGGTCCATGTTTAACCGGAAGTGATACGTATTAACATGTTATGGTTTGCAACTTACCGGAAGTGGTCCGCAACATACTAGAAGTGGTTCGGAAGTTACCGGAAGTGGTCCGCAACTTACTAGAAGTGGTTCGTAAGTTACCGGAAGTAGTCCGAAACATTCCGGAAGAGGTTCGTAAGTTACCGGAAGTGGTCCACAACATACCGGAAGTAGTCCGCAACATACCGGAAGTGGTTCGTAAGTCACCGGAAGTGGTTCGTAAGTCACCAGAAGTGGTCCGCAACTTACTGGAAGCGGTTCGTAAGTCACCGGAAGTGGTCCGTATTTAACCGGAAATGGTCCATTTTTAACCGGAAGTGATTCGTATTAACATGTTATGGTTTGCAACTTACCGGAAGTGGTCCGCAACCTACTAGAAGTGGTTTGGAAGTTACCGGAAGTGGTCCACAACTTGCCGGAAGTGGCCCACAACTTGCCGGAAGTGGTCCATGACTTACTGGAAGTGGACCCCAACTTGCCGGAAGTAGTCTGTTACTTACCGGAAGTGGTCCGTAACCTACCGGAAGTGGTCCATGACTTACCGGAAGTGGTCCACAACTTGCCGGAAGTGGTCTGTTACTTACCGGAATTAGTCCATGACCTACCGGAAGTGGTCCACAACTTGACGGAAGTGGTCCGCAACTTACCGGAAGTGGTCCACAATTTACCGGAAGTGATCCACAACTTGCCGGAAGTGATCCACAACTTGCCGGAAGTGGTCCGTAACTTACCGGAAGGTGTACGTGACTTACCGGAAGTTGTCTTTAACTTACCGGAAGTGGTCCGTAACTTCCGATTAGTTTCGGAGCACTTCCGGTAAGTTGTGGAGCACTTCCGGCAAGTTGTGGACCACTTCCGGTAGGTTACGACCCACTTCCGGTAGATTATGAACCACTTCCGGTAAGTCACGTACCACTCACGGTAAGTTACGGAACACTTCCGGCAAGTAGTGGATCACTTCTGGTAAGTTGCGGACCACTTCAGGTATGTTACGGACCACTACCGGTAAGTTATGGACCACCTCCGGTAAGTTGTGGACCACTTCCGTTATGTTACGGACCACTTCCGGTAAGCTGTGGACCACTTCCGGTAAGTTGTGGTCCATTTCCGGTAATTTTTGGACCACTTTCGATAAGTTTCAGACCACTTCCGGTCGGTTGTTGACTTCTTCCGGTAAGTTGTGGACCACTTCCGGTGAGCCGTTGACAACTTCCGGTAAGTTACGAACCACTTCCGGTAAGTTGCAGAGCATTTTCTGTTACTACGGATCACTTCCGGTTAAAGACGGACCATTTCTGGTTAAATATGGACCACTTCCGGTTAAATTCGGGCAATTTCCGGTTAAAAATGGACCACTTCCGGCGACTTATGAACCACTTCCGGTAATTTTCGGACCACATCCGGTGACTCACGAACCACTTAATGTAAGTTGTGGACCACTTCCGGTGACTTACGAACCACTTCCGGTGACTTACGGACCACTTCCGGTGACTTACGGACCACTTCCGGTGACTTATGAACCACTTTCTGTAAGTTTCGGACCACTTCCGGTGACTTACGAACCCCTTCCGGTAAGTTGTGGATCACTTCCGGTTAAGTTCGGGCAACTTCCGGTTAAATGCGGACCACTAACGGTGACTTACGAACCACTTCCGGTATGTTGCGGACAACTTCCGGTAAGTTACGAACCACTTCCGGTAAGTTGCGGAGCATTTTCTGTTACTACGGATCACTTCCGGTTAAAGACGGACCATTTCTGGTTAAATATGGACCACTTCCGGTTAAATTCGGGCAACTTCCGGTTAAAAATGGACCACTTTCGGTGACTCACGGACCATTTTCGGTGACTAACAGACCACTTCCGGTAAGTTTCGGACCACTTCAGTAAATTTGAGAAGCGATCCAATAAAGCAGCGGACCACTCCGATGAAGTTGCGAAGCGATCCAGTAATACTACCTAATTAATTGCCATGGAAGCATTCAGAATAACGATTGATTTAATCGTTATTCGCAGGTTCTCTCACAACTACAGTTGAATTAGTTGTCAATCGTCTCCTCCGCAATTGACGAATAAATCATTCGTTATTCGAAGGTTCATATAGATGATTTATTCGTTATTCGTTATCTGTAGTTGCGCGAATAAATTTTGCCCAACACTGCACATAAGTGTCAACCTATTTTACCTTTACTGACCTTTAACTTATAAAATGTTAGTTAGAAAAATTATAATGTATTAGTGATAACTAGCATTGCTGAAATGGCACATCCATTTGCATTAATCATGATTCAACACTTATGCCAGATTAAGATATTTTTAAGTAGTGTTAATACAGGGTTCCCACGGTCCTTGAATTTTTTTAGGCTAAATTTAGGTACTTGAAAGTCCTTGAAAAATGTTCTAGGTCCTGGAAAAATGACTTACGTCCTTGAATTTTCACTCTGCCAGTTGTCGAATTTAATTTTTTCAGATCTTTCTTTGTTTTTTTTCTAGAAATTTTCTTTAAAACTACTCTGATGAACATAACTTGCGCCCAGTTTTACCAACTGACAGTGAAGAGCGACTTCTTCCCTCGTTCCGATTGTATGCGGGAAAAATGACTTGTCTTGAAATACGACTAATTTTTAAATGTCTGCGAAAAAGGTCCTTGAAAAATTTTGTTGAGGTCCTTGAAAAGTCCTTGATTTTCAATGTTGTTAAAGAGTGGGAACCATGTAATATAATCAGTTTTTAGTTCATGGTTTCCGGTAAAACTTTACCGATTCTAACAACCCATGGTATCAGTGTCCAGATTCTTTTGATCGTGATGAGTGCACTTGTAGAATTTGAAATATTTGGCATTTTTCTTGCAGTGACAGCAAGCTTCTACTTCCAACAGCATTGTTTCTCTAATCAAAACATCATTAAGATTTTAAATTATCATCATTGCGTGTGTATCAAACGCAAAATTATTAGCTTTCTCCTTTTTTAAATTCTTATGAACCATGGGAAAGGGTGGTAATTAAATAGATGCTATTTATATTTTAAAAATGCATGTAGTTTGAGTATTGTAAGTGTATAAGTATTTATAACATTGAAAAGACAGGCCAAGATATTTCAGATACACTAAGACTGAACACCCTGTTAATATATTTCGTTTAATTTTTTAAATAAATTATATCCTTGAAATATGGGTAATTGTTTTATAAAAAAAGTAAGCTGATGGCTGATACCATAATAACGTAATGAATAAGCCGAAAACAATTTCAAATTATAAAGTACAAAAAATTTAACTTGAACTAATATGCCTCTATCATCTTAGTCGAACAAATTTGATGGTATGCTTTTTTTAGAACTTCAAACAATCACTGTACAGATGAGGATTGGCTTGATGAGGACTACTGAAACTTTAGTTCTTACCAATCATATAACTATTAAAGGTAACTACTAGTAGTTAAAGCCAAACTAATTCTAAATCTAAAAAGTCCCATAAAAATTTTAAAGATGAGGAAATGTTTCCTGTTTCTCAATACCTCCAAGAATTGATTTACATTTTTATCTTAGTCCTAATAATTTCAAATATATCTTGGCAATATGAAATCTGAATAATACTTCAATATAAAATTAAAGTATAATTTTTGAAAGCTAACCAATTAGTAAAAATATATAGGATTAAATTCATTTGGTGAAATAACTTAAGAACTTTCAAAGAAAAAGTCCAGAGCAGATGGTGTCAAACAAAAGTTTCTGTTGTCTTAGTTGAACCATTCCTCCTCTCTACCTTGATTGGTTCAAGTTCTCAAGTTTTCTAGACTTCTTGAAAGTTCATGGACTCCTGGAATTGGTCTAATTTTTATTAGACCAATTGGGATTAGTCACAACAAAAACACAAGTTCTCAAGTAAAAAAATCATTATCAAATGACTAGGATTACTCTTCAGTTCATACAGAAAAGAGTTCATACAGAGTTTATGTAGAAGCAACTAGATATAAACAAAATTTGGTCTTGAGTAACAAAATTTGGATGGATCTTGAACGTTTGTGCTACAGAGTACTAGAACAGAACAGTCCGTGGCCATAGACGCTAAGGAGACATTCATAAATTACGTGAGGTCAAAAAGGGGGGAGGGGTTTGGAAAAATCTCACGTCAACTTTTTAAGTTAGAAATAATAAAATTTTTTTAAGTATGAGAAAGGAATACACACAGATAAGATACTGTGGCGATTTTTAGGCAAAATTCCTTCTTTTCTCAGTTTGAGTGAGCCGTTGGCTTTCCCCCCCCATCTCTTTTACATGTCTTAAATTTTCTCAATCAAAATTATGCCGTTTTTCAAGGCCGTTTGTGTGTTCATCTTTCGACGCTCGTAGCCTTACTTGTACTATTCGATTCCTCCTCTCAGTCGCCTGACTAGTCATAACTTTTCCGTAATCTTTTAATCGCCAATATTTCAAATTAATTGTGGAGATAAGAATACCTTGTTGTACCCCATTTAAAATTCAGTAGATCATTTCTTTACTTCATTGGCAGTTTTTCTGGCGTTAATGAATGTCTCACAGAGTAAAGATACTTCAGAGAGTCCATTTCCATAGACGCTAATGGCAACTTTTTTAACGTAGGTTTTCCCATAGACGGTGGCGTTTCTATGTGATAACGATGGAACTAACCAAAGAATATGACGTAACCTTGTTGACTCTACAATCCGCAACTGCTCTTTCTCAATTAACCCCGCCCACTTTTAAATCGATAGAGAGGGAAAAGGTTTTTATATATTTTCCCGCTTATTCAAACAGTTGCGTGCGTCTTTTTCTTTTGAGCATGCGCTGGGGAAACATTGCAAAGTCTCTCTGATGTCACGCTCTCCAGGGACTCGCCCAATGTTCTGCCTAGGCTCAGATCTCTCGCCCGCTTTTATACTGATCTGCCCGTGATTTTAAAAATTTTAAGTGCTATGAAGCACGAAATGCAAACGAATAGGATAGAAAATTATTTTTAAAGGTTGTAAGTAAATCTCAAGTGGGGGGAGGGGGCGTCCAGCAAAATATCACCAAGGGAGGAGGGGGTCTAGATTTTGGAAAAAACGCCTCACGTAATTTATGCATATCCCCTAAATAGAAATTGAAAAGTTGGATGTGGGGATCTTTTGGAGCTGGGATCGCATCCACGTCACGAGAGGCGAGGAAAAATAGTTTCTCGTGGCGCCCTCACTTTGTGCTACTTGGATAAAGACGTGTGAAGTCAAAAATACGTTGATTCTACGTTACGTCACATGGATTCAATTTGGATTAGAAAGGTGCATCTAGATAACGGCGTTGTTTGGTCGAAATGTGTGTAGATTCTACCACAGAGTACTAGAACAGAGAGTCCGTCGCCATAGGCGCTAATGGAAATCGAAAAGTTGGATGGTTGTGGGGCTATTTTGGCGCTGCGATCGCATCAACGTCACGAGAGGCGGGAGGGAAACATAGGGCCGTATTCACGAACTTAAAGTCGAGAGAGACACGAAACGCATTCGAAACGCAAACGATGAAATCTCAGGAGCCTTTGTGCTGCCATCTGTTAAGAAATACCACAAGTAATTACTAGTAACACAAGTAAGGCACTAGATGTCCATTACTTTCGTAATATATTAATGTCTGAGCACTAATTTAAGTTATAAATAGCTGTTTTAGATTTTTTAAAACTATAAAAACGGGCCGGAACCAATCGGAATGCGCTTCGGAATCTCAAAAAACAAGATGGCGGCCGATACGTTTTTGAGGAGACGTGAGCTCCGGGACGAACGTTTCCAAAATAATCGTTTCGAGTACGTTTGCGTTTCGTGTCTCTCTCGACTTAAAGTTCGTGAATACGGCCAAGGGCGTATGCAGGATCTGATTTAGAGGGGGGCAGGTTATATAAACTTAGAAAAAATTTGTTTTGGAGTACTCAAAAAACTATTGCACCCATAGGTGGATAGGTTTACATTTCCGTGATTGAGTCCGTGATTTCAGTGATTCCGAGTTGTCTCAGTGCCGTAACTAAGACTTTTACATTAACATATGCTAAGTTTAAAGATATCTTAAATGAAAAAAAATATCTTAATGCGAACTTCAAGTAATTACAGGGGGGTCTGGGGGTTTTCCCCCAGAAAATTTTTGAAAATTTGCCTCTAAAAATTGCATTATAGCTCCATTTTGAGACCCTTTAGGTTCAATCTGAAGATAACAGTTTCTTTTGTAAACTACCGATTTTTCCAGGGGAAAAATTTTTAAATAGACGTCAAAATTTCGTGAAGTCTAGGAGTCCACCAGAAAAGTTTTTGATATTTGCCCCTTTAAAATAGTGCTTTATATCATTTTGAAACTTCCTCTTTGATGAAACACTCAAGGAAAACAGCAACTTTTAAGCGGCAGAATTTACAAGGAAAGGACACTGTAAAAGGCGCCATAATTTTGGAGAGGGGTTTGGGGGTTTTCCTCAAGAAGAAAATTTCGATATTTGACCCTCAAAAGTAGTGTTTTAACTCATATTGAGACCCTTTGGGTTAGTTTGAGTTACTCCCAAACACAAATTGGGTCAGAAATTTTTACCTTTTCTTTTTACTCTGATTTAAAAAAAACAGAGTTTTCTAGGGGGGGGGGCAGCTGCCCCCCCCCTGCCCCTCGCTGCATACGCCCATGAATACGGCCCATAGAGAAAAGCCTGATTGGTTGAGAAAAACTTTTTCCTTCTCCTTCGAAAATAGAAGATTGTGTGACAGCAAATCCACATAATAAGGAACTTGCATGTGTCAGATTTTCATAAACTTTCAAGTGTTTCGTATGGTTTTTTGTATAGAAAAATGAAATATTTTGTCAAATTTTCAAAAAAGTGTACAAGTACTTAAATATTTTAATTTAAAAGTCGAGAAAAAAACACGTGACTGAAAACGCGTAGTGTGTTTGCATGCACAGTGACGTAGAATCCATCGAGCCAAGTTGCAATCAAAATTGAATTTCTATGTTTTAGTTGATGATTTCTTTTTTCAGAAGTGTCCGGTATGAGTGTTTTAATAAATATTTACCTTCTAGACACTTCTGGTGGCGGTCAGAAATCCACGGCAAACATGACAATCCGAGGTAAACATTAGTGACGTCACGGTACATGCTGTTAAGCGTTTTCAGTTGCTTCGAAAAACACGATTTTTGATAATTTTTTTTGCAATCGAAAAATTTCTCAATCGGCCTCAAATTTTGTGTAGTGGCTTATTTTTGCGTGAAGAATAGATTAAAAAAATAAAAAAAAATCATGCAAGTTCCTTATTCATTTAACATTAGTTGGGGTTGCTATATATTGATTTCTATCGCTAAAAACTTGGCGCATCAGCAGTTCTAAACTTGCGCCGATTTTTACGTACGTTAGATCTCTGTGAGTTTTATGAAGTCTCGTTTTCGCTTATTTCGATCACTTTTTTCTCATGAAAACTTATCTAAGCGATTTAGGTTATATATATTTTTTCTGAATTAATCAATAATGGTTCATTTCCTTTCTCTCTTTAAATTTTTTGTCACAAAGAAACCCTACAGGAATCCGACAAGAAAGAATTCCCGTAATCCACAACCATTTTTATTGTTGGGTTGGATGGCAGCGATTTCTTCTCTACCTTGATCCAAGTAAAATTTTTGAAAGATTCTAATACACTGTTTGAAGCCTGTTTTAATCAAATTTTGGTAAGTAATTTACAATATTGTTATATTTTTATCTATAATTTTAGTTGTTTATAAGTTTTTGAATGTGTTTGCAACTTTTATTGTGATGTGGAACGGTTCGCGCCAATTTCACAACCGGCAGTTCATGCTTGCTTTTTTCAACCATTTGACAATAAAAATGAGTAGTAATACCAGTTATGTTATGTATTGTTGATACTTATTATGACATAATTGTGATATAAAATTTTGTACCGAGTGCTGAAAAAGTAATTACTTTGTATTCTTAATAAACACTGCCCTCAGGCTTAAAGGTTTTCGTTCAAACTGTAAAGTGGCGGCATTGGAAAGATACAGTGATACAGTTTAGCTATAATATTTTTCCATTCTTTGTTGCCTTTTATTGGTTTATAGTTGCTTTTTAGATTTGATAACCTATAAATTCCAACTTGATCGATCGTTAAAGTTTAATGAATATTTTTTGGGAACAGTGGTACCTTTAGCGTCCTATCGCCGTAGTGGCCGTTATTTCATTCTAACATGCGTTAATTATGCGCTTGTTTATCCCTCATACGTTAGAGGGAGAAATAATTTCCGGAATTATTTTTCTCTGCACCTTTAACAAATGTGCTTTTCTCATAAAAAGTATGCCACTTAAAACACCATGGGGCTTTTTGTCCAACTTTTTTGTGTGTTCTCTCAATAAATATTTTGGGTTTTCTGTGCTTCACGGTACGGATTTGGCGCCAAAATCGACCTGAAACGGCTATTTTTTTTTTGAAACTTTTACATTGCCATCACAAAATACACAAATATACAGAAATAAAATCTAAAAAAAACTTACCTTGGATGAAACACGTTAATCAGGAAGATAACACTTGATTAAATACGATTATATACTGGATTAAATGAAGTAATTTCTTGGTTAAATATGATGTTATATACACTATTTACAAATACGAGGCTACTTTTAAACACTATTTATCGTTATTTACACCCGTGTAGATTTCCTTGATGGCATCGACGAACGCCATAAACAGGTCGTTGCAATCGTGATGTTGCCTCCTCCACGCATACTCTATGAGGTAAGAGTCAAATTGGCCGGCGGCCTTCCGGCCTTTCATACCTCTTTTTATTGCACTCCATGTGCCCTCGATAGAGTTGGTGTGAGCACCTGTCTCGGGGTCTTTAAAATTCAGAGAGTGATTGACCTGAAGGTGTTGAAAGCCCTCCGAGGAGAGGCAGTCATATGCCTTCCAACAATCTGAAATAATAGTAGACCCCGGCAAAACTTTCTCTCTAATAACATTCAACAAAGTATCACGCGTTCTATCTTTCACAACACAAAAAAAAAGACCTATCACTCCTTTCAACACCCCCAAAAACCCATACCCCCTCCACATGCTTTCCCCTATTAAATTTCCTCTTCCCAAATTTGCTTTCATCTATTTCTACAATTACACCAGGCCCCCCACATTTAACACTCCTCTTAGGGAACGTACCGATACTACGTGACCCATTCAGGGGAGGGAGGGGGGTCTTTAAAATACCACGCTCGGTCACAGGGGGGAGGGGGGGGCTTCGGGTTTCGTCACATAGTCAATTTCTTCTAGTCAATACGACAAAATTAAGCCAAATTAATTATTGAAATTTGCCAAATTAAGACTAATTAAGCCAAATTAATTATTAAAATTAGACAAATTAAGCAAAATTTATTTTTTTAAACTTTCTGTTTGCAAAAAATGATGGCAAACCGTATTTATGAATTACTACGTGAAAACTAGAGGGGGAGGGGGGGGGGTCTTGGCATATACTACGGATGGTCACCAAGGGGGGGAGGGGGTCAAAAATGGTAAAAAATGGGTCACGTAGTATGGGTACGTTCCCTTAATCATAATTTCAGCACAGACCTCCCTATAATAACTCTTCCAGTCGGCAACGGCGTGGCTGGCGATCTCAACTTCCCGCTCGATGTCCATGCTTCGTGCCTTGTAGACCCACATGTAGGTTATGCTCAATATTTTGCTAATTGTCAAATGCCCGTCTGTAAACCAACTATTTTCCCTCCTTATACTACATTTGGTGTAGTGGTCTTAGCTACAGCAAAACCATCAGAAACATCCCCCCTTGCTTTAATCTCCATTCTCCCTCCACATTTATCGCACAATTTCATACAAGCAATTAATCCAACTCTTATAACCCAATCAACCACAGCTTTAGTTCCCTGAAACTCTAAATAGTTTAGTTTTTTAAGATTAATTTTGCATTCCATACTTGAATTGAAAAGAAAACTTACTGCAAACGCAAGATCACAACTGGCGTGGAGGAGAGCTCTAGTGAAAGTGACAACGAAAAAAAAGTAAGCTTCCCCTGGAATGTTCTAGAACATTTAAAAAACTCCCACACTGTAATTGGTCCCCTTTTGAAAGTGGGAAGCGAAACTGAAACCCGATCCGGGATGACCTCTTCGCTGATCCCCATCCTCTCATCCCAACTCGCATCACTCCCGTCGGAGATGCTAGGGTTGCCATACCCAGTGAGAACACTAGGGTTGCCATGTTGGCACGTTTATCGCCCAACTTGGTGTCCGTACTGTCAAGCACAGTTCATCGAATATTTTATTGGAACTTACTCATTGGCTTGATGTGTATCTCTAAACAGACTATTTGTGGGTACAGCTTTAGAAAGGGTCCTCCAGCTGCCATGTTTACCTACAGCTCTAATGATGATTGACAACCATAAATAATATTGGAACAGCTTTAGAATAAGTCCACTTTTGGTGACTGTTTCCAGCCGGCGCCAGCTGGAAACAGTCACTAGAAACATTGCAACCCGAACTTCCAGAAATCCAGCAACCTTGCAAACCGGCTGCCATCTTGTTTACCCTGGCTCAAAGCCCAAATAAATAACAAACAATAAATACAAGCATGATATTAGCAAAGCACGTAAAAAACAAACAATAGTACGACCTCAAATAGCATCTTAAACATGAATTTGAAAATTGACTTTAACTTGATTAACATCACCAAATAAACCCCGGTCAACAACCGGATAACATGGAGTTTGATAACTACCAAAATAAAGACATTTACTATAAATTACAAGCACTAATAGCTAGAATGAACAATCTTACCTTATTACTTAATAGAAAATTAAATTAATCAAATCTAATGAGATCCTACAAAAATAACACGCTGCTGATTACATCGTATACTGTCATGCATGGCCGCTGCAAATGGCAAATGAATGACAAGACCGCAGATTGATCTCAAAGCTGATGGAACAACCAAAAAAAGTAATGAATTATTTCACTTCGAAATTATAATATAAAAGTGAGAATTCATTTAATTATTTTTCTTCCGCTACGATCTCTCTAACTAGCGTAGGTATATTATTTTCCAACTAATAATAAATTTGCATAAACATGGCTGCCGGATTGAGCTGCAATCTACTTGACATGAGCAACCGATCAACAACCGATTAGCTGACGCAAGCATCCGATGACCCAGCAGGAGCAACCGATTGGCAATGAAATACCGCCAACTTGGCGACAGCGTAAAAGTGGACTTATTCTAAAGCTGTACCATAATATTACTATTGGAGCCAGGGTTGGCAAGGTTTTTCCCACCCCCGGTAAATACCATGGTAAAAACCGGTATTTACCGTCCTGGGAAAAACTAGGTTTTTCCCACATGGGAAAAACTGATTATTTATTGAATTTATTCTGTTCAAAATGAATGTTTTAAAAGTTTTTTCAGCCTTTTTTTTTAGAAAAATGACCTTAATAAGCTTTATCCTATGTTATGAATATGGGTTTTATCATGTGTCTGAGGAATGTCATCTTTTGATGGGGTTATGCCCTTTTCATCGGATTATCATACCTTGTTACTTCAAAAAAGTTATCTTGCAATCAAGATTAACATTTACGTTTTATTTAATTTAAATTACGTTTCTATTTACATTTAAAAAACTATATATAATGCTTCTCTTAAAGACACAGATATTATAGGTAAATTTGTTTTAAAATATTCTCTATTTTTATTTGAGAAATTCATTAATATTAAAAAATATATGCAAATTTTATGTTAAATGTCATAATTCTCTTGCTTACTTATATTTTCCCCACCTAATAATTTTAACCCCCCTCCCAAAAAAGTCATTTTTAACTAAAAGTTTTTATAATATGTTTAAAAAGGCCATAACCTAATACTTCCATTATTTTGTCAATTGGAAGTTTTTCCCACTTTTTCCCAGTATTTACCAGTTTTTCCCGGTATTTACCAGTTTTTCCCACTTTTTCCCGGTATTTACCAGTTTTTCCCAGTGGTATGGGAAAAACTAGTTTTGGACGGGAAAAACCCAACCCTGATTGGAGCCTAAAATAATATCAATAATAATTATAGATTATTATGAGAGATCTAATAGAACTTATGGATCTCTATGCTTACAACTTACAACATTTAATCATGCTGCTGTGGTTACACATGGCAACTGGAGGGATCTTTCTGTTCCAAGAAGGTACAAAGTTGAAAAAGGTCCTCCCTTGCAAAAAGGGTGAGTTGCCAAGACCAAGAGACTGACAGATCAGCTGCTACTTAGCAACCACTTTAGTTGGCAGCCACAATGGAGCACCTGCTTCAAATCTCTTTCCAAAAGAATGTGAATTATTTCAAACCTTAAGACGCGATGATTAAGCCCCTCTGGTTTCATAATCACAGTTAATGACAGGGCCGTAACTAGACTTTTTTCGGAGGGGTTTTGGCAGAAAATTTTCTTGAAACTTTAGTTAGATTTTGTTGGTAAGAAGACAGCGGCGGATCCAGGATTTGGTATTTGGGGACTAAAAATGTTCAATATCAAAATCCTCTTCTAATATCCTGAAAGAGGAGTCTTTGGGTCCTCCCCCAGAAAATTTTTGGAAATTTAAATCTAAAAAGCAGATTTTCAACTCGTTTTTTGGTATACCTAATCCGGATTATGGACATACATTTTCGAGAATTTAATTTACATTTTAGTAGGATTTTTGCATTTCGACATTCTTTTAAAAGAAAAATAATAAATAATAGGGTCCCAAATTCGAAAGGGGTGTCCTCCCCCTGAAAAATTCTGGAAATTTGACCCTTAAAACATAATTTTAACTAGTTTTAGAGTCACTTTTCCCTTTTTTACACCCCTGAGTTCCCACTTCCCCTTTTTCTCACTTTTAGTTCTTATTCCTTTGGGGATGGGGGACTTAAGTCACCAAGCCACCCTGGATCCGTTAGTGTGAGTAGAACTCCTAACTCACCTTGGATGCTTCCCCTCCTTTATGATTTCACTCATTTTTACACTAACCCGAAGAGGACCACTCCTTGCAAGTCCAAAAATTTTCAAACAACTGTTATAATAGATTTCTAAATTTCAAGGGGGTTGGGGGTTCTCCCCAAGAAAAATTTTGAACCTTAAAAGTAGGGGTTTTAAGCATTTAAGGCGAATTTTTAAGGAAAAACAGTAAAGTAAAAAATGGATGTCAAAATTTCGGGGGGGGGGTTGAACCCCCCAAACCCCCCCTTGGATACAGCCCTGGTTAATGAAAACGACACCTTTAGATAAGGTCTGCTTTTGGCAACCTTGTTGCCGGCTGAAACCCGTCTGCCGTGTTTACTTTTTTACCTACAATTTCACCGCCAATTGGCCATGAAATACCAATAACTTGGCCAGCGGCGAATTGATGCAATTTTCTGGAAGGGGGCGGATAGATGGAATATTCAAATTACAGTAAGGCCTCCCTGGGAGGTGAAATGTTTTCAAATGATATCTTTAAAACTAACACTGTTAAGGTTTTGGAGACTTAAAATAGATATAAAATAAGTTAAAAAATACCAGTGGCGTATTCAGAAAATTACTTCAGAAGGGCCCAAAAATATTTGTCAGTCCCTTCCATGCATATATTTAATATGTTTAATTTAACATTTTTTTAACATTTCAATTCATTTTTGGTAGCATTTGCATCCGAGAGAACTTAGTATTAGAGAAGTTTTTTGCTAATGAAGGTCCAAGTATCAAGGAGGATCTGGGGGATCTCCCCCATAAAATTTTCGGAAATTTGACCCTAAAAACAGGGTTTTGAACTGTTTTCTGTTAAACGTAGCTCAAATTTTGGACATACATCAGGGGTCTGTCTAGGATTTTTAATGAGGTACCTATTTTGTGAAAATTTAGTGCTAATTTGTGAAAATTTTCTATGAATTTGTGAAAATTTTTGTTCAAAATAACAAGTAAAACATTTTTAAACACTAAAAACAAAAGAAAATTTAGTCTTGAATGGATAAAAATTTAACTATTAAGAGAACATAGCTTCCTCAGGGGTCGATCCAGGCGAAAATTGGAGCCGTTTTGCAGCCCCTTCACAAAAATTAGCTTCACAAAAATTAGCTTCGATAAAACGGACTCTTCACAAAAATATATTTCGGAAGAACGGTCCCTTCAGGGGTATTCCATGTCAAATCAACACAGTTTTGGGACATTTTAGGACTTCAAGTCTCAGATTTTCTTGATTTTTGGTATGCAGTAAGTCATCATAGAGATATGAAAAAATGCCAAATTTCAGCTTCCTAGCTCAAATACTTTTGAAGTTATAAATTTTTAAAGTTTTGAATTTTCCTCAAAAAACTGCACTTTTTGACATCTTTGATTGCCTGTAAGTTGGCAACCAATTATAATACAGTCTTGGGAGTGGTATCATTGTAAAGCCCATTCGTGGGGCTTTAAAATGATGTGCAGCAATACCGGGTCACCATTAAATTTTTTTTTGAAATTTTAAAATTAAATTTTAAAATTTAAATATATCAAAAAAAGGTATTTTTAAAAATCTGAAAAAATTACCAAAAATAGTTTGTGTTGACTACTTACTTATGGCAAAAGCTTGTGATGGGATCTCAATGGGATCAGGTGATAATAAGCACCCAAAAAACACATGTTTTATGAATACTGTAAAGATATGTACTAATAAAGATATTTTTATGTACTAATTTTTCTTCATTGAGTATGTAGAATATGTAAAATATTAGAAAAGTTGGGATTTCCCCTTTTAACAAAAACTAAGAAAATTTAACAATTTTTAAAAATTTCAAATTTTTAAAAATTTTTAAATTTTTTAGTACAGGCATGTGATACATGTCTATATGCTATATTTTAGTGCTGTTTATGAATATCAGGTCAACTTTTGAATAAAATTTAGAATAAGTGTGGAAAAATTGAATAATTTATCTTTAATTACTTCTTTTGTTTAAATTGCTTCAATTTTTCCACACTTAATTTAAATTTTATTCAAAAGTTGGTTGAATATTCGTAAACAGCACTAAAATATAGCCTATTGACATCTATCACATGCCTGTATACTATAAAATTTTAAATTTGTTTAAAATTTAAATTTTTTGAAATATTTTTTGTCTTTTTTAAATTTTAATAATTTTTTGAATGATTCATTACCAAATATTGTCAAAATATTTCTGTTCCATTTGATATAAGGATTTCACCCCCTGTATTTTTTTCAAAGTTTATTTGAAAAATTAATTATTAAACTAATGACTAGATCGTAAATAGAGGTTTATATATATATATAATATATATATATATATAACTATAATATCCATGGAAAAGGACCTTGGTAAAGATGCTTATCATTTAAAAAAGTTTATTTTTGAAATAACACAATGTTTAACACAAAATAACATAAAAATAGTCCCCTGAAAGTTTGAAAAGAAAATAACTTTTAACTGTCCTATTTTCTTCCAATTTTATTAAGTCCTTTAAAGGGAAACCCATTTAAAATACTTATTGTTCAGTTAATTTATGGTTTGAGCTACAATATTTGATAATGTATCATTTAAAAATTTAAAAAAGACAAAAAATATTCCAAAAAATTTAAATTTTTAACAATTTTAAAATTTTTTAAATTTTGTAGTACAGGCATGTGATAGATGTCTATAGGCTATATTTTAGTGCTGTTTACGAATATTCAGCCAACTTTTGAATAAAATTTAGAATAAGTGTGGAAAAATTGAAGCAATTTAAACAAAAGAAGTAATTAAAGATAAATTATTCAATTTTTCCACACTTATTCTAAATTTTATTCAAAAGTTGGCCTGATATTCGTAAACAATATAGCATATAGACATGTATCACATGCCTGTACTACAAAATTTAAAAATTTTAAAAAAATTTGAAATTTTTAAAATTTGTTAAATTTGCTTAGTTTTTTTTGTTAAAAGGGGAAATCCCAACTTTTCTAATATTTTACATATTCTACATACTCAATGAAGCAAAATTAGTACATAAAAATATCTTTATTAGTACATATCTTCACAGTATCATAAAACATGTGTTTTTTGGGTGCTTATTATCACCTGATCCCATTGAGATCCCATCACAAGCTTTTGCCATAAGTAAGTAGTCAACACAAACTTTTTTTGGTAATTTTTTCAGATTTTTAAAAATACCATTTTTTGATATATTTAAATTTTAAAATTTAATTTTAAAATTTCAAAAAAAAAATTAATGGTGACCCGGTATTGCTGCGCATCATTTTAAAGCCCCACGAATGGGCTTTACAATGATACCACTCCCAAGACTGTATTACAATTGGTTGCCAACTTACAGGCAATCAAAGATGTCAAAAAGTGCAGTTTTTTGAGGAAAATTCAAAACTTTAAAAATTTATAACTTCAAAAGTATTTGAGCTAGGAAGCTGAAATTCGGCATTTTTTCATATCTCTATAATGACTTATTGCATACCAAAAATCAAGAAAATCTGAGACATCAAGTGTGAATGAGTGTGTTGATTTGACGTGGAATACCCCTTCACAAAAATAAACTTCGTAAAATCGGCCCTTTCACAAAATTTCTAGTGACAACTTTAACAGATTGTCTGTAAAATTTGCGGATTTCGGCTAAGTTTTACGGATCAATTCTAAATTTATATGGAATACACGTTTTTTTTCGTTTATCCTTCTCAGAAACGTTAACAAATCGGGATTTTTTGCAAAAGTTTCCATTTTTTTTCGCGGAATGTTCTGTTTTTTCAGCAACCCGTACCTTGTACAACCACGGGCATCAAGAGATGTCGGCTTTTCTCGTGTCTGTATTGTAATGAAAAAAAATCCAACGTTAACATGGTCAAACGCCAACATGTCCGATGTTCAGAATCTCGATCTTGAAAGCAAAAAGAATGCGATTCTTGGTGGAAGTCCCGTTTTTTCCACGACTGATTCCATGGGGCGCGGGCTACTAATTGTAATTGGAACTAATCACATGGGTTCGCGATATTAGTCGCTATTTTAACTTATGAGGATTTTCTAGAGTAAAGTACTATAAAGTACTAAAAATTTTTCTGGTATTATATCCGATTTAAAGAATGTAAAGATAAAATAGCAAATAAAAAATTCTTGGTTTTACGTAAAAAATAAATTTTTCACAAAAAACATTCCATTTTCACAAAAATAACTTTATTTTCACGGAAATAATTTCATTTTCACGGAAATAATTTCATTTTCATAAAAATAATTTCATTTTCACAAAAATTAAAACATGGATTGACCCCTGTTCCTAGATAACTTTCTTTCAAAAATATATGGGGTGAAAGTACCTTTTTAGCTAAAAGTGAATTTGTGAAAGTATCTTTTTATCAAATGGTGAAATTGTGAAGGTACCGAAAAACGGTAGTAAAATTGCCTTGGACAGACCACTGTACATAGGTAGGATTTTGATTTTTCGACGAAATTATTTTATACAAACTGTGAATAAAGGATTAAGTAAAAATGGGGCCCTGGGGGTCCTCCCCTTTAAATTTTTGGAAATTTGACCCTAAAAAACTGGGTTTTAACTTGCTTTGGTATATCTAGTCTGAAGGGGACAGGTAACCCTCGTCTCCCCTTATATACTCCCCTGAAAAATATGTTGTATACAAAAAAAATCAAAACAAAAAGGATTTCTCGGCAGGCATAATTCAAATTAAGATTTTCCTGGTGATATTGCAGAGGTCCTGCTGGTAAAAGTTTGGACGTTTCGCCTGAAACTGTCAGGCATCTTCAGTGAAAACCTTTTCTCTCATGTAAACATTGAGGTCGTCGCTATATGGTGGAACCTTCGACTTAAAAAAATCAGGTTTTATATTTGCCTATTTTTAAGCTTTTGGACTGAATAAGCTTTAAAACTAGATAAATTCCCACAACTTCAAGAAAGGTATGACAAGCCAACTGACAACTTGAGCACCGCTACCGCAGGGGGACATCCATAAATTACGCGAGGTCAAAAAAGGGGGGGAGGGGTTTGGAAAAATCTCACCAATTGGGGAGGGGGTCGATTAAAATCTCACGTCAACTTTTTACGTTAGAAATTATACGATTTTCTTTTTTTAAGTATGAGAAAGGAATACACACAGATAAGATACTGCAAATTATTTTAAAAAAGTTGTAGGTAAATCTCACTTGGGGGAGGGGGGGTCCGGCAAAATCTCACCAAGGGGGGAGGGAGGGGTCCAGATTTTGGAGAAAATGCCTCACTTAATTTATGGATGTACTCCAACCATTCTTATTACACACTGTCCATTACGGGAGAAGACGAGGTCACTTAAAAGTTTCAAGCCCCTTTAACTTCATGCATTGATGTATCGTAAAAATATGTCGGTGTTGTAGAAAATTTTTTGGTAAAACCAGTTGGTACAGGGTTCCCACAGTCCTTGAAAGTCCTTGAATTTTTTAAGGCTAAATTTAGGTACTTGAAAGCAGGGCCCGATTTAAAAAATTTTTAACAGTAGGCCCAACATTCAGGAAGGGGCCCCCACGTTACGCGGTACCTATGTGTTATCACAACCACATGGAAGGAGTTGGGTAATTTGGATTGTATGAATACAAATAAAATATAAAAGTTTACGTGCATTAAATGTATGTAGTAATTTAATCACATGTTTGCATTACATTAGGCTTTATTTGGTCATCAAGTAATGAAAAAACATTCTAGAAAGTATAAAAAGTTATTTCTACTATAAATTTTAATTAACTTTTTAAATTAGGGGGCCCTCAAATTGTGGGGCCCCTAGGCCCGGGCCTAGTAGGCCTAATGGTAAATCAGGCCCTGCTTGAAAGTCCTTGAAAAATGTTCTAGGTCCTGGAAAAATGACTTAGGTCCTTGAATTTTCGCTTAGCCACTAATTAAACTTAATTTTTTCGGATCCTTCTTTGTTTTTTTTCTAGAATGTTTCTTAAAAACTACTGTTTTGAACATGATTTGCGGCCAGTTTTACAAACTGACAATGAAGAGTGACTTCTCCTCTCGTTCCGATTGTATGCGGGAAGAATGACTTGTCTTGAAATACGACTAATTTTTAAATATCTGCAAAAAAGGTCCTTGGAAAATTTTGTCAAGGTCCTTGAAAGTCCTTGATTTTCAATGTTTTCAAAGAGTGGGAACCATGTGGTATCATCACCCTATTACATGGATGGAAAATCTGCTCCAAAATTGATTCATTGCTCCAAAATCATCAAAATTTCCTCTTTTGCTCCAAAAACGCGATTGAGCGATGATATCAAGGGGGATGCCAGGGGACCCACCCCAAAAAAATCGAATGAGGTGTCCAAAACAAGTTAAAGCGCTGTTTTTAGGGTCAAATTTGAAAAAAATTTCTGGAGGAAGACCCCCAGACCCCCCTTTGCACTACATCTCTATAATTATCCACTTTTTTTAACATTCTAAAAAAATCTTAAAATACCCCTCCGCAGGCCCGTATTTAGGGTTTTGGCCGCCCTGTGCATATCGATTTATTGCCGCCCCCTATTTCATTTTCTGTTTCAAGTAAACGCCCCCTCTCCCCAGGGCCGCCCATAGGGGGCAGCAACCCCGACAAATGTCGGAGGGCCCGGAACTTTAAGGGGCCCGGGCCCACGAGTTCCACTTTGTCTTTTTAGTCAAAGTCTGTACTAGATGTTTTTTTTTATTTTCCAAATAAAAATTGAACTCGCTGAATTCATATCATTTAGCATATTCAGTTCCCGAAACGGACGGGCCCGTCAAAAGTGGTTGGTCGCTTTTTCAGAAGTTTCATCTCCAATCAAATTCTGAAACATGAGATAACACAACCCCTTCCCAACGAGATACCCTGTATATTTTACTTAAGGGATAATTTGTGAAATGTAAATTCCTTTTTATACTTCAAAAACTTTCAAAGTTAGGGGGCCCGTGAAAAAATTTTGTCGGGGGGCCCGGTAGAGTTATGGGCGGCCCTGCCTCTCCCTCTCATTTTACTCTCTTTTAACTACCTTTGCCTGTCACCATTTAAATCACCTTTCTCAGATATGGGGAAATTATCCTGTTTTCCCTCTCATGAATTCTTTTGGGGGTCTGGGGGTACCCTCCAGAAATTTTTTGAAAATATGCCCCTAGAAAACTGGAAATTTATTCATTTTTGACACTTCATGTGAAAACTGTGTGGTACATTTTTTTCATAACTGTATAGTGTGTAGCATTTTGAATTGGTGTAATTTGCCGCCCTGTGCTACAGCACATGTTGCACGTGCCTAAATACGGCCCTGCCCCTCCGAGAAAGTAAGGACATAATTTTTTATTTCCTCTTTTGCTTTTTGGTCAATCACATCCCTGAGTACGTGACTTCGATAACGTTTTCAAATTCAGCGGCACAGTCGACGGGATAATATGTAAGAAACTTGTTTCGTAAGAGAGTTTCAAAAGGGGTGTGGGTATGGTGAAATGTGTCATAGGGAGGAGGGAAACAATATTGGAAAATATTTATTATACAGCCCCTAGATAATTTTTACGAAAGCACAAAGGCCCCAATTTGAATGAGAGTTCCCTTTGTAGTTAAATTTATTTTTAAAACTTATGGGTACCTTTTTCATTTTAAAACTAAATATAATTTTTGTATTTTTTAGGTTGAAGTTATCAAATGGCTATTCCAGTAAGTAATTAATCTTAATTATTCTATCCTCAACTTGTTGTTTTAAAAATTAGTTTTGAATGTGCGTCATTCCATGTGTAATCAACCAAAAATTCTCAGTTCTTAATCTTACCCTCAGATTTCGATTTCAGTGAAACTTTCGTTTCACTTTTCATTTTTTTTCTTATGATATGAATAAGAAAATGCTTCATGACTAAATTTTCTTCGATATTTTTAATTTTTTTAAATCAAAGAATATTCTCTTTTTGACTCTAATCCAAAATAACTTCAGTTCACAGAAAGAAAGGAATCCCCAGCTCGGTTATATGTTACAAGGCTTAATTTGATATGAAGTTTGACTGTCTACGAAATATTTTTCATAATTTTAAAAAATAAGAATAACTTAAGAAACTTGATCCTTCAAATTTTTGCAAAATAAGCTAGTTCCACAAATTATTTAGGTACTTCTCTAGAAAGCCGGCGCAAATCTCGCCACATTAAAATAGCTTTATTTCTGCTCAAAAAGAGATCTGCTTACCCCATTGTTAAAAAAAAATAATGGTAAATAAAAAGTTATTAAAAGAAAAGCTATATATAAGTATGTTTAAAAATCATATTAATTATCTTAAAATATATTTCAACGAAATTTAAAATTTTAAAACTGGTAAGTATAGTTTAAAATATTTTCATTTGAGTGTTTAATTTTTAAATAAAAAGGTTCATGGAATGGCATTGTTATTTTTTACAAGCAAAGGGTTACAAGGGGTGATATTCCGTTTGGCGCTGGTTGCATCATTATTGGCGACTTAATCGCTTGTGCCGGGATTCTGGAGTAGTACCATTATTTATATTTTTTGAATCTATTCAACCTTTTGAGAAACCCCTAAACCTAAAACCGAGATATTTTTTATTTTAATCATTATTTACTTTTTTATTGGGACTTAAAAAATTTGCTTCTGGAAAAGGTGGGAAAAACAACAATTTCAGATTTGTGACCTCACGAGATATGTTCACCCGACTACAACTCCCATCTCCTCCTTAACTACGCCACAGGCATGGACAAAACTTGGTATATAGATGAATCTCGAGGCGAGGGCGATCACTGCAAAGTTTCCCAAGTTCGAAATTCAAATATTTATGAGTAATTGACGATTTTATGGCTAAAAACACTTGTTTTCTCCATTTCTCTTCTAGAGTGGATCTGCTTGACTCGCTATTTTAAATTAGATGAAAACTTCAAAATTAAATATTTTTAACTAGAAAAACTCTACAATTGCCTATTTAAAAGTTAAATCAGCTCTGAGAAGACTAAAATAAATTTCAATAATTTATTTTCAAGCATTACTTTCCTTTACTTTAAGATTTTTCCTTTAAAATAAAAATGTTTATAGAAGATTGAAAATTTTCTTAATGGAAACAGTTAAAAATAAAACACTGTTTTAAATGACAGTTCCCTAGACTTACATTTTATTATATCTTTTATTATGATATATACTCGAAAAACACACGAACTGAAAATTTTCCATTTACCTTTTGTTTTCTTTCAAAGGACGAAATTGTTTGTGGGTCATGATATATACTCAAAAAACACAAGAACTGAAAATTTTCCATTTACCTCTTGTTTTCTTTCAGAGGACGAAATTGTTTGTGGGTCATCTTCCAGATGGCTGTACCAACGATGACCTTCTGTTTTTATTTGGAAAGTATGGGACTGTGACAGAATGTGATGTCATTAATAAGTACGGCTTTGTGGTAAGTAGTTATGAATGTGTGTTTGTACTGTTACTATTTGCAATTGTTGTTTAAGAGCTAATAGTTAAGTACCAAAGCAGGGGTCTGTCCAGACTTTTTGTAAATGGTAAAGTTTTTGTAACTAATGCAAGTAAAAGTTTAAAAATAAATATACATAGGAAATCCCTTAAATAAATAAATTCACAATTTTACAACGAAATAAAACATTAATTACAGTTTCTAATACAGTAACAGACCCTTTATCCGGAAACCTGAAATCCAGAAGGACCCAAAATCCGGCTCGCATTCAGAATTTTTTTTAAAATGCTGCTACGATGTGCAATGGCAGGGTTCCCACGGTTCTTAAAAGTCCTTGAATTTTTAAGGCTAAATTTAGGTACTTGAAAGTCCTTGAAAAACAATCTAGGTCCTGGAAAAATGACTTGGGTCTTGTATTTTCACTCAGCCACTAATCTAATTTAATTTTTTCAGATCTTTGTTTTTTTCTAGAAATTTTCTTCCAAACTACTCTTATGAACATAATTTGCGGCCAGTTTTACAAACTGACAGTGAAGAGCGACTTCTCCTCTCGTTCCAATTGTATGCGGGAAAAATTACTTGTCTTAAAGTATGACTAATTTTTAAATCTGCGAAAAAGGTCCTTGAAAAATTTTGTCGAAGTTCTTGAAAGTCCTTGATTTTCAATGTTTTCAAGGAGTGGGAACCATGAATGGTAGCGGTGTGCCATTTGTGGCATCGTCGGATTTGGCGATGGCCTTTCGGCGCGGGGAAGATTCAGTGTTTTTTATTTCTTGCACCGAATCGTCCCCTGACCAAAACCGCCAGCGCCGAATCGGCTGTGCCGAATAGTAGTAGACTGTGGAAAATGATGGTAGGGAGGGGGTAGCGGGTATTTTAGTTTTATTAATGCAGCTGCATCATTAACTGCTTTTTTTCTGGAACAGACCCGAAATCCGGGATGATGTCGGCCTTGAGCTTGCCGGGTAAAGGGCCTGTTACTTAAAAACGAAATTTATTAGGAACAAGGATGAATCAATGGTTATGGGCTGAATCCCATTAAATCAAATAAATCCTTTGGGAACATTTTTAGGTGAGCAATACAAGGAATGCACTTAATCACTCCTGCTTCTTCAAGAAGGCATGGCATCAAAGCACATGTTTCTGGTACTGATTTACTAACTCTTATAAGTTTTAGTTTTTCTTCGAAGATTTATTTTGCCAGCAGCACAGCGGAAAAAGGAGTGCTCATGCTCAAAGCCTTTTGAAAAATTTTCTCATCTTTCCAAAACAAAGTAGAGAATTTTTTTTGAATTCTGATGGGCATATTGCACATCACATCCTGAAAAGATACTGAACAGTTTGATACCAAAAATGTGTTACAAAATCAGTGCATCTGTGTGATCAGTAATCAAAAAGCCTTTCTCTGGAAACCGTTCACCAAAAACTTCTAGAATAGAGAGACTATAAGATTAGAATTATTTTTAAGGGACTATATCTGGGTTTCAAAGTTAATCATACATTTAATATTTCAAATTGAAATTTTAAACTATTAACAAAAATGTAATTTGTATAAAAGTAACTTTTATGTATTTCTTAGTTCTGTGATAAAGAGTATGGCATTTAATAGTGTACAATCGGGAAAATTGAGTTAAAACCTGGAATTATCAGGGAAAATTACTAAGCTTAGTTGGTGGCCACCCTGTTTAAAGAAAAATATTAATAGAACTAATTAAAATTAAAAAATCTGATTTAAATAAAAAAAATTAAGATTTGAATCAAATAAATCAGATTTTTTTTATTTTAAAAAATTCAGTAACCCTGGATGATAGTTGGAAAGGATTCTGTTCCATGGTTTATTTGCAGGGTTGGCAAAAAACTGGGTTTATTTGGTTTTTTGGATTAAGGCAAGTTTTTTTTAGAATTTTTTTTATCAGAATAAGTTATTTTAGCAGTGATGTTGGAAATTGAGTTGCAAATGAGACATTTATTTCAGGGGTTGTTAATAAATGGTTTATATATTTCAATTAATTAAAATTAAATTCATTTGTTTTAAAAACAATTTTTGTTTTTAAAATATTCTAATTTGAATATCTAATATTGTAGTGTAGGGCTGCCCAACCTCCGGCCCGCGGGCCAGATCCGGCCCCCGAGCCCTCTGAATCCGGCCTGCGAACGAAATTAGAATACCTTTTATTACTTTAGTGGCGGATCCAGGATTTGGTTTTTTTTGGGGGGGGGGGCTAAGAATTTTCATAACCCAATTGAATCTTCTTGTTAATGTAATTACGAAAAAGGTAGTGAATTATCCTGCTCCAACTACTAAAAGGGGGGTCTGGGGGATCTCCTTCATGAAATTTAAGTCAAAAACCCCACTTTTTCAACTCTTTTTGGTACGCCTCATCCGAATTTCGAACATAGTAAAGTTTGACAAACTTAGTAAAAAATAGTTGTAATAACAGAGTTACAAGGGGGTCTGGGGGTCCTCCCCATAAATTTTTTTTTTAAATTTGAACTTAAAATAACAGGGTTTTAACTCATTTTAGTGCATAAAATATCATTATATAGAGTAAAACTTTTCATTTGGGGGGCCTCCCCCTGGATCCGCTAGTGATTACTTTGTTTTTCGGGGGGTTTTTTGCTGAAAAAAATTCGTTGAAAATGCCAAGTTGCAAAAATACTGTAAACGAAAAGTTATAAATGTATTGTTGTTATTAAGCATCAGTTAGCACGTTTGCTTTTCTACTGTAATTTCATTTCTGGCCCCCCCGCACCTCATCAAATACCCTGAGTGGCCCTCCTCCAAAAAAGGTTGGGCACCCCTATTGTAGTGAATAAAAATAAGTGTTAATTTATCTTGGATAAATGGTTGAAATAATCAAATTATTTATCTTAATTATATATGGATTAATTTATGGACTTAAGAAATTTCTTTAGAAAGAGAAAATTTAATTTTTTAAATAAATATGAGGGAAGTGTAAAAGCAACTAATGTTAATTGAAATTGGATAAATGATTGGGATAATTAATCTGATTAAGGAAATCAACGGTTTTTTATTAATTTAGTAAAAAAACAACTGGTTTTTATGACCGACAAATAAGACAAATCTGGTTTTATCAATTAATTAAAATCCAAGCCATATTTTATCAGTGAAAAACAGAAAACTTTTGCGTATCTTTAGTTACTATTTGAAATAATGTTTTATTTTAAAGGAAATTAATAAACTATCTCTTGCAACATATAATAAGTTAAACTTAAGCATTTAAGGTTAAGTTTAGAGATAATTCAATAATTAAAACCATTAAATAAAAAGATTTCTGATTTTTAGCCACATTAAAATGTCAATTTTTTGATTAATCTGACCTTTTTATTTTGTGCAAAAGATTATACTTGATCACTTTCTTAAAAAAAATCCTGAAAATATTTTATAATTTCTAAAAAACCATTTGGTTTAAATCGGCCAACCCTGTTTATTTGCCCCCTTTTGTTTTCCTCATCTTATATTTAATTTCTATAGTGGGATTTCATTAGTCCATTATTTCTATATATATATATATATTTTATTTTATAACTTTAATCAGCTTTATTTAACTATTTCTTTATTACTTTGCATTTTTTAGTAATGGTAAAAATTTTTTACAGCATTTTAGCTCACCCCAGGAAGCTGATGACGCGATCAAAGCACTAAACAATTATAATTTCCGAGGTTCTTCCTTGAGTGTTGAAGTAAGCCAGTTTTAAAATAATAGTTGTATATCCCATAATAATTGTTTAGTATTTTAATGCATTGTAAAATTGAATTTTTTTAGCAATCTAAAAGCAAATTGCACCATGAACCTGGAGCACCTGGAAGAGCTAGAGGAGGTGCTCAGCCAAGGTATGAAACTGGATCGCATTTTTATTCCTGAGATTAACTGTATTAATGCAAAGAGAAACTTTCAAAATTATAATTTTCTATAACATACTGCAAGAAAAGTTATTTATTCTATATGCCTTGGTTGGATAGGCATATCTTTAAAAGGTAAAAATAACTGGTTCTTACAGCGGTGTCTAAAGAAAACAATCTGCTAAATATTGAAGTCCATTTTACGCAACATTTTTTGAACTTATGCACTCAAAACTATTCAGTTAAAAATTTCCTTGTGGTGGGGGTCAGTATGAGCAGTACAGTGAAATCCCAGTAAAACGTATACCTATACAACCGGACCTGGAAAAAGTTGTAACCTTCCCCCGAACCTAATAGAATTTCCCCAAACCTTATGTATTGCTCCTATGGAGCTGGCAGGGGCTTCCCCCGAACTAGGTTTGTAGGTTCGGGCACTTTTTCCAGGTCCGTATACAACTAAAAAATCCTGTTATTACAAATGTCCGGAAAGTCAGCAATCGTTTTATTTGAATTATCGAAATTTCATGGTCCTGTGAAGTTCGCTATAACAGGATTTCACTGTATAATACCTAATGTAAAATAGAATTGAGTGCTTTGTTTATCGTGAAGTTATTTAACTTTAGGTTTTTTCACAGCTTCAGAGGACGCGGGGGAAGGTTTGAAGGACGACCTTCGAGAGGTGGCTATTCTAATGGCTACCAAAGATTTGATGGACCTCCTCCTTTCGGGGGTAACCGCAATGGTGAAGGTGACTACTATGACCGCTATGGTGGAGAGGGGATGGGACCAAGAGCGAGACCCTACCCTCCCTATGAGCGCCCCTCAATGGGAATGTCTCGTGATGAGTACTCGTATCGCCCTTCGCCATACTCGGTGCCTTCAAGGGAGCCTTATCCACGGGAGCCTGCACCATTGATGCCTCCTAGAGACCTGTACGAACGTAGACCAACATCGTATCCGTCCAGGAGCGATTATCTCTACTCTAGGCGCTCACCACCCTCACAGGTGCCTTCATCTTCAAGGTAATTAGGGTAGTCATGCATTTAAGAAATTCCAAAAATATTTTATTTATCAAGGGTCCTTTAATACTCTTTAACTTCATAGCTCCTAACTCCATATTCCTTTGGGTGGCTCTAAAATTGTTTTTTTCACATACAATAGAATGTTAATCCCTAAAATTCATCAAAAGCCTGGAAATTTGTTGAAAGGAAAAACGCCACCTCTTACGAGGTTACAACGCCACGAGATTGTTTAGTCCAGAAATTCCCAAAAAAGTCTACATATCCTTTTAAACCTTGATGAGGTTTTCAATAATGTCAATAAGACGTTAAAGCTCTGGGGTTGACAAGAAAGGTTTAACAGTGATATGGGAAACACAGATAAGAGCAAGTTTAACCGTCTCAGTCGCATGTCATACGTTCAATGCAAAGTGGCCCATTTTAGTAACTGTAGCATGTCATGCAACGGGCAGATATTTCGACGCACTGAGGATTGTTTTGTTGTTGTAGTTGTCCCAATGCACTTCCTTTCCTACCTTCTTTCCCATTCAGTTACAAATTCCAAGAATATAAGACTGGTTTTGAATATGTACAAGTCATAAAACTGTCACCGGCTTTCCATTAAAAGTTCTTGAGTGTTCCTTCCTTTGCTTCCGTGAAATTCAATATCCCCACCCAGTAGTTCCTGGAAAATTCTCACAGGTGTTCTGGACAGAGTAATCAATTGTCTGAGTAAAGGTCAACGAAGTTAAAAGGTCAAGGGCGATTTTCTTATGCAGATGTATTGCAGGGAAAACTTGAGAACAGAAAGAGTGGGGCGTAAATTATCTATTTAAATTTTCTTTTTAGAGACAATAATTATCTTAACATCTCAGGGAGTTAAATACATTATTTTACAATAAATCATAACATTTTATTAAAAAAACTTAAATTTTTTATTTAATGGTTAGGAAGGTGCATTGCGGGAAAAACTGGAGATCAGAAAGCGTTTTATCAAATGGTTAAATGCTTGTAAAATACGCAAAAAAATTTTTTGACATTTCAGTATCAAAATACAACATATTTTAATTTTAAGCAATTGAAACTTTTTTGTCAGAAATTGCAAAATAAAATATTGAAGAGGGGTTAACTAAAACTTCAAAAATAATTGAACTGCCAAGCTTTTAGCGTGTTGACCAAAATTGAAAAAATTTCATAGTGATGTGGGTTTTGAGCATTTGATACTGCAAGATTCAACCCTTAAAATATTTCTCTCCATTGAATTTAAATTGATGTGGTTTAAATTAAAAAAGTAAACTTGTTTCACTTTTCGATGGCACATGATTAAATATATTAATGTAATACATTTCATTGTGTTACTGAAAAGGTACTTTCATTTTCAGATCTCCATACTGGTTTAATGATCCCTATGAGCCGTAAGTATAATTACTCTGTATTGCTTTTTATTTTTTCTCTTTAGATTTTTAATGTATTTGTAACTGAATAAAACAGCATATCTTAAGCTTTGTTGCAGACCATAAAAACTTAATTTCTTTAGTTCAAAACAAATTTTATTAATGTGTCTTGCCAAAAAAAAGAAAGTATATTCTACCATTTTTTTAATACTGTAGATCAGCGGTTCTCAAACTTTCTATCGACACGGACCCCTTTATGTAGCAGTCAGACGTCGTGGACCCCCAACATTTTAAACACCAAAAGCCGTAACCAGACTTTTGTTTTGGATTTTAGATTAATTAAAATTAGTTTATATAAATCATAATAAAATTTTACAATTATTACTCAAGAGGCATGTATAGATGTTTAGTTTGGGAGGGGACAAAAATTATTCCTCAGCCCCCTATGTATATTTCATTGGTCCAAGTAGCTTTTTAGTACATTTTTAAGTAGAATTTGCGTCTTAGGGAACTTAATATAAAAAAAGTTATGAGTAATTAAGTTTTAGCTACAAAAGGGGGGTCTGTGGGTCCTCCCCCAGAAAATTTTTGAAATTCTACTCGAAAAAACAGGTTTTTAATTAGTTTTGATACCCCTAGTTAGAATTTTTTGTATTTATCAAATTGTATTTATTATTTAAAAGTTTTTTTTTGTAAGACTTGCATTTTGATAAACTTAATGTAAAAAAAGTTTATAACAATAGAGTTTTAAGAACAAAAAGGTATCTGGGGGATCATCCCCAGAAAAGTTTTAGAAATTTGACCCTAAAAACACACATGGTTTTAACTTGATGTTGATACACTTCAAAATTTCAGACTATATTCTTAGGTAGAATTTCGATTTTGATGAACTTATTTTAAAAAGGTTTTTAATAATTAAGTACCAAGTGTTAGATGGGGTTTGGGGGTCCTATCCCAAAAAGTTTTCGGACATTTGATCCAAAAAAACAGGATTTAAACTTGTTTTGATACACCAAGTCCATATTTCAGGGAGGGCCCCTTCACCCACCCTTATACACGCCCCTGAATTACTCTGTGAGGGTTTGGGGTCTCTCCCAGAAAAAATTTTGAAAATTGGTCTCAAAAAGATGTGTTATACTATGTTCATTTTGAGGCATGTTTTTGGTTACACTTGAACAGAACAGTTTCTTGTAAACCATTTAAATTTCAAGGAAAAAATTATGCATTGAAGTAAAAATTTCAAGGGAGTTGGGGGTTCTAACCTAGAAAATTTTTGAAATTTGCCTCTTAAAACTAGTGTTTCATTTCATTTTGAAACTCTTTGGGGAATTCTAAAAGTAACTTGAGGAATTCCCCAAGGTAACTCGCGGACCCCCTAATAAAGCGCCGCGGACCCCCAGGGGTCCGCGGACCACAGTTTGAGAACCGCTGCTGTAGATTATAAAGGATTTAGGATACTATTTATAGGATAAATAACTTTATTTTCATCATACTAATTTAATGAGTTGTTTAACGACTAATATTTTGACATGGTTATTTACACTTTTTTAGAGCTTCTAGGACTCCTCCCACTGCTACACGAAGACCCTATTTTTGAAGTTTTAGGACTGAAAATATTTTTACTCAGTAGTTGCTTTGGTACAAAAGCGATCATCAGGTTTTTAACATCAATTTTTATGTTAATGCAAGCTTCGATTTGTAATAAGAAATCACCCTACATCTTACTGTCCAATTTGTCATTAAAGGTTTCCGTCAAATTTACCTCATCTATATTTGTCTTTAGTATATTTCCCGACGAAATTTTTTTTGTGTTGTGTTTCAGTCCTATTGATAAATACTGTTGTAGATTAAGTTTGAAGTCATGGTCTTGTGGTGTATTATTAGCATTATCAGCTCCTCAACATTCCTTGGATACTTTCTGTTGAGGAAAAACCTACCATTTGTATTGAACCTTAATTGTAAACACTTACAAATTAAAACAATTTGTATTTCATCTCAGTTGTAATAAATAAGTATCATTAATTGATTCATTAGCTTCCACTTCATATTTTAAAATGTGCTCCAATCTGATAACCCCATGAAATTTGTTTTACAAAGCAATTGCCATTCCAATTTTGTAAAGGGTTTCAAAATAAAATGTTGATCAAAAGATGCTTGAAGTTCTTTTTCCAGTTTGAATGGTAAATTAGTTTCACTTGATTCTTAGTTCTACAGACAAGAATAGACTGGTGAGAGGGTCCTATTATTTAGCCTCCTGCAAGTGAAACCAGGAACTAATTAATGTACTTAAAAAATACTATTAATGAGTAGCCTCTAACAATAGAGTTAATAAAGAGGTTCTCAAACTTTTCAATGTTGCTTTTCAAGGGCCATAACTTTCTCATGGCATCCCAGTCTATTGAGCATTTTAATATCCATATTTTTATTCAGATAACAGGGTGGTATTTTAAAAGTTTTTGCCCTTTACCAAAAGGTTTTATTTCCTTTAAACTACAGTTTAGGTGGTGTAATTCTACAAATCCAATAAATGTTTCTCTTATTAAAAAGCCTTGAATTTAAAAATGTGTTCCAACAAAACAAACAGTAGTACTTAAAAATATGCTATTTTTGGCTTAAAACCTGTGATTTGAATGGATTTCAGAACTAAAAGAACCTTTATTCTAGACTGATTTAAGATGAAAATTTACAAGAAATTTGCTCTGTTAGCTATACTGCCGTCCTAAGCGAAAGTGTACACTAACGCAATTTCTCACAGATTTACTTTGAGAAAAATCTCGCCAAAAGAGCATTTGGCGGATTTTCAATTCTATGCGGCAACCTGCTTACGATATCAGACCGCCAAGATTAGCATTGAAACTAGCTCGTTTCACAGCAGCCAATGAAAAATTAGAGCACTTTTTTCGTTATAAAAGAAAAATTAATCATGGTAGAAGTACAGTATTTTAAACACATATAGAATTATTTTTTACAAAAATATTGTCGTTTCGTTTTTTAAAAAAATCGAATTAGTTTTAGAATTATTAAGATTTAAAGTTTTATTTTTCCCTTTTTAAGTTTAACAATGGATAGCAGCAACCCTTTAACAACGCCAAAACCATCAACAAAACGAGCAGAATGAACGACTAAGCTGCGTGAATTTCCCAACCATTCTAATAGAAGTAGCGAGATACATTCTCACCAGTTTTAAAACGCGCCAAGGGAGAAAGGAAATGAAGTTTTAAGAAAACTCGTTAACGTACATTTCGCTTAGGACGGCAGTATAGCTCTCTTTAGATCTAGTTTGTAGTAAAAATTGTGGAATAAGGATTGCTAGATATTTAAAAATCATGTTCTGAACATACACCTGGATCTTACATTTCATGGAAATTGCTCAACAAGTCCGAAATTTGTGAATAAGCCAACCTCCTCTTATTAGCAATGGAAATCTACAAATATTCTTGGATCATGCATGGAAGTTTGTAAAGCTTTTTTTTTGAGAAACCAGCCTTTTATGAGTATACCCTAAGCCCCCCTGTGACCGAGCATGGTATTTTGAAGACCCCCTCCCACCCCTGAATGGGTCACGCATGTTCCCTAAGATAATTATTTTCAAAAACTTTTTTTAATCTGTACTATTTGAGCTTTTTATTTTTGAATACAATTTTACTAAATTGGCTTAGAGTCAAATTCCTCTTGTTTAATCTTGTATTTAAATTTTTTCTTTATTTTCACTTATGTACCTTTGGATCAATATTCTTTCTAGGAAATACTTTTGGTCAGAAAAGTTAATTTCCCTAAATACGAAAATTATTATAAAGATCATTTTAAAAATAAATAATTTAAATTATTACTAAATCAGTACATTTCTCAAAAGAAACAGTTTTCGGCAATTTCTAATTTTTTTATTTCTAGGAATTCACAAACAATACAATAGATTTCACAATATTCAAACAGAAACATACCCGACCAAAATAATAAAAATATCTAAATATTTTGATTTTTTGGAAAATAGTACATAGAACAAATTTTGCAAGTACAATAATACAAAACCTAAATAAGCATCTTAAAAGATTATTTTAATGTGTAGGACACAATATAATTTTAAACAACCAAGTACTAAAACCAAAAAATGCATTTTTTCAAATGTACAATAGTTATAAAATATATAAGGGGGAAAATCATTCATAATATGATTAAAATCTGAATGACTTTAAAATAAGCTTATAAATCAATAACAATAAAGCAAACCTAGGAACTTTCAAACAAGACGTTTGTTCAATTGACTACATGCAATACATTCTTCATTTAAAAACTCTAGGCATGTTGGAATAGTTTATGAAAAATATATAAATAATAAACTATAAAAGCATAAAATGCAGCAGTATTTTAACCAAGATGTCAATTGCACCTTTGTAAAAATAAAGCAGCACAGCAATCGAGTCGAGATACCTCATAGTAAATACTTTGATAATGACATTTTGATGTAATATAAAATATTTAAAGACGATAAAGAATACCTTGTCACTTCTATAACATTTTTATATAATGTAAAGCTGATTCTGAGATATAGCTTTATTTAAGCTCAAGTTGATAGTCATTGTAATAAACATTCTATGAAATGTCTTCATGTTATATAGATCTGTTCTTAAAAAGAAATTTAAATATCCTAAGCAAATTAAATACAAATATTAACAATTGTGTGTATCAATTTTAATTGTGCTTTATTAAGGCCTCATGCTGAAAAAGAAATGTTTAATTTTGTGATAAACGGATAGTGAAATGAAAAATTTTAACATTTGTGGGTTATTAAATTTAATACAAGTATGTACTACCACTAAAAATTATTAAATGAATTAACTAGTCAGTTGGGAAAATATACATTGTAATATAATTAGAGCTAGCATTCAAATAGGAAATATATTACCAGGGATTTAATTTAGTTTTCTACTATTAAGAAATTAGCATTAATATCAAGGATTTAAAGCATATCAGTTGGTGAGAAAAATAAAAGTTCCGTCTTTATATTATTTCAGTATGATTTATTCTGTCCTTTCTCTTTAACACTAAGATCCCCTGTACATGTGATTCCAACCAGATGTTTCTAAAATGCAAAAACTCAGCGGTGTAAAATTAAGATTTATTCCACAAAATATTGTCTGAAATAAAAAGTTTAATCTACTACAAAATAAATTATTTTTAGAAATATATCTGGTTGAATTGGCATGCTAGAGAGTACAAAGTATATTTGATTCATTCAACTCTTGAAGACATGTCTTACACTCATATGATAGCCATAAATCATCAAGATACATAATAAAATAAGCAAAGGAAGGTACTGAAATATAAAACATGTATGACCAACACTTAAGTTAATGATTATATAAATAACTAATTGAAAAACTGACAAGATGAGAAATTAAAAAATATACGCTTAGTCAACTTTAATTGAGGCAATATAGATAATTTTTCCCATCTTAATGTATTTCAAATGGAGGTTTTAAGTAGCATACTTGTAAGCACAGAGTAAAGATACTTCAGAGAGTCCATTTCCATAGACGCTAATGGCAACTTTTTTAACATGGGTTTTCCCATAGACGGTGGCGTTTCTATGTGATAACGGTGGAACTAACCAGAGAATATGACGTAACGTTGTTGACTCTCTACAATCGAGCTACTGCCGCATACACTCTCAATTAAGCCCGCCCACTTTCAAATCGCTAAAGAGGGAAAAAAATTTTAGATATTTTCCCGGTGATAAAACAGTAGCAGTTGCGTGTATCTTTCTTTCGAGCATGCGCTGGGGATAATTTCTTAGACATTACAAGTCTCTCTGATGTCACGCTCTCCAGGGACTCACCCAATGTTCTGCACAGGCTCAGATCTCTCGCCGGCTTTTATACTGATCTGCCCGTGACGTCACTATCTCGCATCTTCTTTAAAGTGACGATGGACCGTGAGTTCCTCTGGAATCGAACTCACAACTCCTACTCCACATTTAATTCAATTTAAACATATAACTACACATTTAATGATCATTTCTGCGACCACAATCACTGATAAGAGATATTAAACGCCAGAACAAACGACATCAATGTTTATAATAGGGAAAGTTTAGTAACTGTCAGGGAAAGTTTGCAACCACAAGGGAAAAGTTTCATTGATCAGGGGAAAAATAGCAGAGATTGAGAAATTCAAATGCAGCCTCCATAAAAAGTTCTAAGTCCAATGAGAATCACTCGTTTCCTTTAGTCCCCGCCCACACTAATGATTGACAGCTGGAGGGTCGGAACGCCACTATGCGATAACTGTAGAACTATTTTAGTGAAATCGCGTTTTGGACTCTCTGAATATCTTTACTCTATGCTTTAAGTAAGAGAGAGAGGGCTAGGGAAGTGAATTTTATATTGCATTTTATAATTTTCTGTTATTGTGAGAATATCTAACAAGCTTAACTTCTGAGTGCTTATTAGTTGGAATTTGTAATATAAAAACTGTTACAATAAATACAGATTTAAGTGATACTAATGTCATATTTCCCAATAAAACTATTATATTTTTTGGAAAATTGGGTTAAGAATTTCTCAAAATATCTTTAAGTTAGTAGGTGGCAGTATAAATAAAAGAAATTCTGAGTTTTGATACATCTTTCACATTGAGAGAACTCAAGTAGATACAATTCCAGTTTCTGTTTTGGAAAAAGGCAAAATATTTCCCTAGTAGCATGATTAAAAATTATCCATATACTGAACTAATTTTAAGTACTTGACATTTTGGTTCTATATATATACTTATTAATAAACCTAAAATACCATTTCTATAAGCCTATCACAATGTAAGAAAATAGCGCTAAATTTAAGATATCAATTATATAATTTAAGACATAAATTATATATGTAATCAATCATAAAATCTTACAAAAATAAATTCAAATTAACCTTAAAAAGAGTGTAAGTAAATGACACACTAAAACAGGAAAATAAATACAAAACTCAAATAATTTGAATTGAAAAAATGATGGGAATGGAAAAATAATGATTACCTATGGTAGATACTTAGGTGTAGCAAATGGAAATACAATATTTTGATTATTTAAGTGCTTAGTGTACACAAATGTCACAAGTAATAAATATACAATGAAGAATAAAAAACAAAACAATAAATATTCATAAAAGACAATAATACTGAAGTAAAATTTATGCCATAAAGATTAATATATGGATTTACAAGGCCTCTTTATCTTACTTGAATTTCAAGACATTATCACTGAACAAAATAACTTTGACTGACTAGCAAAATTTTAATTTGCCTTCAACTTGCTGGCGTAAGTTAGTTTGCTACAAAACTTCATTAATAAATAAAGAAGGTACACTGGCAAGCAGACCAAGATAACGATTATAGCTCAGGTAGCAGATCTACTGCTTAACTAACGATACTAAAAGGGTCACGTGATTTTGACAGACTCGGAGGGGAGAAAGGAAGAAGGTGAGGGGCAGTTGATCGAAAGAGACATTTGCTTGCTCACTAGAAGCAAGAATATACATAAAAAATCAGTATATTTTAAATAAATAAAAAATCATGAGAGAGACCCTTTTACTATCGTTGGTTAAGCAGTACTTTACAGATCAATTAAAGACAATAGGTACTAGCACAGATACTAGCAGCTTAGAAACTCAATAGTCAGACCATAAAATTTTTGTGTAATTAATAAGTATTTCACTGTTCGAAGTGTATATTTGGACGGCCAGTGGCGCATGCGCTGTAGGTCTCGTTATTACGTAGCAGTCTCGGCGCTTAGTGATGGAACCAATGGAACGCCGAGCCGTGGAAATTAGAGTAGAGTTTAGTTGAAAAATGGCCGTCCAAATATACAGTGCCTTCACTGTTATCAGAAACTTATTAACAAATTAATTTGTTTAAATTTAAAGGTGAATAGAACTGTGTGCAGAATTTATATTTTAAAATTTCTATATAAACTACTACCATATCTTCATGGACCACTTAGAAATGGGTTACTAACATTTCTTACAAGGTTAAAAGTGGGTGAAATTGTAGAGCATTAAGACGATATCTATATTTATTTTTTATCCCTATTTGTTTAAAAAAAATAGTTGTTTAAATTTATCACTGTTAGAAACAAAATAGAAATCTAGACGGGAGAAAAATTTTAAGTGCTCTGAATTTCCATTAAAGTATTAGATAGTATGTAAAGAATATACAGTCTACTCTGCTTAATGTGATCGCAATCGTCCGAGATTAAACTGATAACAATAAGCAATTCCATATAAAAAAAGCAGCAAACAGTGTAACTAGATTGTTTGCTTTAAAATCAAAACTATGTAATCGTAATTAATGTATTTAAAACAATTTTACACTGTGTATTTGGCAACTTAAAATTTTATAGGGAAAATAGAGAGTAGTTTAATTAAATAAAAATCAAATAATCACTTTGTATTTTTATTTAGATAGAAATGTCTCTCCTTTTGCACTCCACACATATATCCCTTCCACTCGAATGAACCACTTATAATCTGAATTCCAGTACACAAGTGAAAAAAATCTCTTTAACAGAAACATCTGCAAGGTGCAGATGATTCCTTTAACTTATCATGAGCATGGATTCGGACCCCCTATAACCGTTTTCTTTCAAAATATGCCAAATGTTTTCTTTTTTACTCATATTGAGTTTTAGAAAAAAGCACCAGGTGGGGCAGATATTTGTAAAAATTGACCTTCGAAACAAGACTCAAAAGCATACATTTTTTAGGAGATATGGACAAATTTCGATAACATTAAGCACAGTGGTGATCCATAGTTGATCCCATAAAACGATGTATTTTACTTTAGATTAATTAGGGAATGAACGGACCTGTCGATTTCGATAACATTAAGCGGATTTGACTGTATCTATATCTGAATGCAATAACTAATGAAAAAAGTATGGTCTTGCAAATACTATCTAATTGGTCATACTACTGGTAGTGCTTTAGCTAAATGGATTAGAGCAGCTATACATCCCATTCAACATTTGCCCCTGTTTATTTATATAAAATCTAATTAAATAGATTTAACATTTAATGTAACATGGCAATTTTATGTGTTTGTATACAACTTCAGAGTTTCATCAACTACTAGTGATATAATTTGAGGATTAGCAAATTTAATAAATATAGATTTTTTAAAGTAACAAATGGTAAAAAAACTTTGAAAAGTCTTATAAAATACTGGCAGTATAAGGCAGGAAGTAGACTAAAATATGTTTCTTATGAGAAAATATATTAGATTTTGGAATCGGACATTAACTTCTACTTTTATAAAGGCATATTTTGGTGTAATGCGAAAACAATGTGTTTGTAACTATTTACAATACAGTGCACACAATGTAAGGAATTTATGAATCTTAACGCAGACAACATAAACACAACGAATCAGACACAGTTTTAAAGTATCCCATAAACATGACACAATGGGATTCTTATAAAAACCGACAGTTGCTTTTATTAAAAAACACTACATGACTTTTCATCGCAGCATAATGAATGTCATGTTATAAAATAAAAGTAAACATGGACTTGTAATGACATTTTAAATTAGCACCCAGTTTTAAAGAGAAACAATGTGGCAACCAAAATGAAAACAATTATTTGTTTCAGGGTATTTAATAACTAAAAAAATACTACACAAATCCAATCAATACAGCTTTAACTATAGGGGAGAGCGGGACACACATTCAAATAAAAAGAATTTTGACTATTTTTCTGTATTTTTTTCTGCACATTTGGACTGTTCAAATATGCACCACCTACCATCACAACATACATAATATATAATACTACTTAGAAACAATCTGCTTTTTAAATACTTTTTTAATACTATAGTAGAAACCAATGGAAAAATTCAACTTTAAAAACTTAATTGAATTTTTACAAAAATAAAAAGATGATATATTTTACTTTGCATCTTCCAAAGCAGACAAGCTTACAACACAAAGGGTTTCCATGGTCCCACTGCTCTGATGGTACTGCTATGTATTGGTATTTTTCTCAGATTATTAAATATAATATTAAATTTGGGAAATTAGAGTGTTTCTCTAATGTGTCCCCTACTCATTACCAAATATTTTATATTCATATTCATACTGAGTATTGAAAACGTCTTAGCATTCTCTTAAAAATGTAATCCCCAACAAAATTTTCTAAACAACAAATGACCAAAACAAAAATTTATTACACATAAAACAACTTACAATATGTCTAATAAATTAATATTGCTAATAAACAAACATTTGGTTTCATTTGAAAAGGGGATAGTAAGCATGTTTATTGAAAAAAAATGAATAAGTTAAACAATGAAAAACACCAACTTCTTAAAAGCGACTTACAAAACAAAACAATTTTAGAATGAATGTGCATAGGTAATGAAATGTGCTGATTAGCCATAAACTAATCTGTACACAAAGCTTAAGGAAATGAACACATAAAATTCACCTTTTCAATGACCATAAAAAATATAAAATATATCTGAAATTTAAACGAATGCAACAAAAAAATGTCAAAATAACAGGCTTAAAAAAATAAAACTCATTTATACACCATAAATGAAAATTGCAGATGAAATAAAACCATTTATTCACCCATGTTATCAGAAGGAATTCACTAAATAAAAGCTTAGCAGTGGAATGACAATGATTAAAAATGGGCAACAAACAAAAAAGTTTAAATAGGAATGTAACTTAACACCACATCCTCAGCTTCTTCAGATGCATGTTTGAATAGAACACTTGGGGCGCACAAAGGCACTTTGTTTGGGAATTTTTTTCACTTGACTAGTAAATCACTTCTTCCTGAGATCTTTTCTTTTTCGAGTAATCCACCATGATTAACCGCCCAGCTATTTCGACAACTGACACAGCCTAAAAGTAATGAGGATCATCAGGTACATCTTGTTTAGGAAAAAGCAGGGTTGGCTGGATTGGACCCAATTTGCCCTCATTTTGGACCCATTTTTGGGTTTTTCAAGAAAAATCAAGATTTTGGCAGATTTAATATTGAAGAAAAACATTTAACGATATAACATAACAAGAACTGCAGTTGAGTGGGCTTTTTCAAAATTTTAACCATGTTTCAATAATTAAGGGTTTTTTCATAACTGAATAGTTTTTTTTTCAAAATTTAGGACGTTTTAAGTTCAAACTAGATATAAAAAATTAAGGAGGATCTTTTAATCTTAGTGGGTTTTTTTCAAAAAAACCCCACTTAACTATAGAAAAACTGACATTACTTTGACAGAACACATTTAACATAGAAAGAACTCACTAAAATTTGAAAAAACCTACTTACTATATAGGAGAAAACCACTTAATTTTGAAAAAACAGTTTTATATGTTTTTTCAGAGTTTTATTGAAAAAAACCAACCCACTTGGGGTTTTTCAAAACACCCAGGTTTTTGCCAACCCTGGGAAAAAGATTCAATAAAGTTAGAAGCTGTTTCCAAGCTATTTTACTTTTAAACTGATGTTAAGATGATATAATAAAAAATTACAGCAAAACAGGGGTCATCAAATTACAACCACAAATTCGATTGTGTAATAATTCAAATTCTAGAAATTAATACTATAAATTCTAAATTCATACAAATTTCAATGTATAATACCCATTCAAATATGTGGTTCATATCACTAAACATTTTTTTTTGTTTTTATTTGAAACTATTCAATATATTTTTAAATCCTAAATATTTCCAGATTTAGGTTCTTTTTCTGAAAAAAAAAACCCAGTGGGTCCAGCACAGCCAGCCCTTGTTTTAAGTAGTTATAATCTGTGCAATTAAAATAGGCGGTTGGACGTCATCAGTTGAAGTTTGTTGCCTTGAGAAAATGTAAGCGGTTCTGCTTTATTTTTGCACATCAGTTAAGGCAGGGCATAAAATTTTTAAATTGAAACTTGGAATCTTAATAATTATAAAACTAATTCGAATTTTTTAAAAAACGAAACGACAATCTTTTTGAAAAAAATAATTGTATATTTGTTTAAAATTTTGTACATCTACCATGATTACTTTTTCTTTTGTAACGAAAAAAATGTTACGATTATTTCATTGGCTGCTGCGAAACGAGTTAGATTCAATGACAATCTTGGGCGGTTGTGGGCTTGGCGTGATGTGGGAAAAAAACAAGACTGGTGGAAACCATGGCAGGGCTCGTACATGTCCTGATATTCCTTAATTTCCTGAAATCTCAAAAAGCGTCCTGAAAAGTCCTGAAAAAACGTAATTTACCCCGATTTTCCTGATATTTTTTCGAAAGTCTAAATATCAATTGTATACCGAGACTTATTTTCGATTTTCTTTCGGTTAACCGACTGTGACGAAAAAAAAGCCATGCTGCAAGAAGTAACTTTAAAGTGAACTTTTTGAACCCACTTTGAGAATCAATATTCTCATGATAAATTAATTATATATATTTTCTGTAAAATAAATATTAAAAAATTGGAAATATTTTTCTCAACAGATAATTCTAATGTGATGTCCCTTTCTTTTAAGAATATTCTCCTGATTTTACAAAGTTATATCAAAATTAGCTAAATATCAGGTTTAAAAGGTCCTTTAGTTTGACAACTATTGCTATTGGTATTACAATTGCTTTCTCAACAACTATATGGAAAGAATTTAGACTCCTCTTTTTTTATAACAGTATTTTCTTCCATTAAAACTTGCTTCTAATATACTTTAAAAAATATTTTTTACTCAATGAAATTAACTTATTTATTAAAAATAATGCAAAATAATGAAATTACAGTTCAGAAAATATTCTCTAAATTAAAGATGACTTTTTAAGGGTAAGTTTCATCAAAGTTATTATTTTTAGGTTTTTAACACTAATACTACATGGCCATTTCATATTATTAAACATATTGACATTTATTTCCATTTATCTGTCAAAAAACAGAATATTCTCGATTATTCTCACAAAATTCTCGCCCCCTGGAGAATATTCTCGTTCTCCGAGAATATTCTCGCTTTACATCACTATTCTAAATATTACTTTTAAAATTAAGAGAGTTTAGGTAGTTTTTAATTTTACACACATGATGGATAACATTCTGGTTAAGGAAAAAGTAAACGCTACATTATAATACCCAAAATGTCCTGAAATTTTGTCCTGAATTTTTTATAAAAATGTGTCCTGAAATTTTTTGGGGGTCTGTACGAGGCCTGCCATGGCAACGCACTGGGGAAAGGTGGGGAGACTTTTCAACCGCCGATTCTAATTACACAGACTATAAGAGCTTCCAGAAGAATTAACATGCTATGTGGGCAATGTCTGGTCTGTGCGCTATCCATGCTATTAAATAGAAATAGGTAAACCACTAAGAAACATTTAATAAAACATCATTATGATGAGTTATGGAGTAATTTGATAAAAAGAGAAATCTTACTTCATCTAAAATCTCTTTTGTATGAGCGGCTGAGATACAAAACCGAGCTCGGCCAGTAGTGAGTGGGGTAGCAGGAAAGCCAACACCAACAGTAGCTATACCTCGTTTTAGCAACTGTCGTACAAATTCCCTAAAAATAATAAAGAAAAAAATCTATATTTTTCTTAAAGATTTTCAAAAGCTTCTACATAACACAAGTTATCTATTGACTTTTTTCCTTGTCCTGCAAAAAAAAACATAGAGCATACCAGGAAAAACATAATGGAGTTTAATATTCCAATATTATATTCAGAAATAAACTTTTCATAGCTTTAATGAGGAAATAAACTTCTTTTGGGAATTTTAAAGGAAAAAAATACAGGGTCTAGTTGCCCTGAAATAGGTGTTATGGTTGTTTTAAGAATTTAACTTTTTGTTGAGATCAACAGCTCATAAGACAAAATCAATTTTCCAACCACTTTTTATATTTTGAAGCTTATTTTTTTACAGTTTAGGTAAAAAGGTTTCTTTCCAATTGATTTTTACAACTGCCATTCGATTTAACCTAGGATATTCCTCATTTTTCTCTGATTAAGTGTTTTAGCAAAGAGTGGGTTCCTCAGATAATATTTTTTATTCCCTTTTATATCAAAATACAACATACGCAATTTTGGATGGAAAGTAGACAACCAAAGGTACCACAGGAGAATCTTCATTTCCATAAATAATAAATCCTTTTTGCTTTAACTTTTTGCGGAAATAGTGAGTGTTCCTTTGCAATCGCTGTATTCTTTGGATGCCTGTGAATGAAAAGAAGGTAGTGAATTAGAGTTGAGAATTATGATGAAATTTCGCTTAAATCAACGATGTTTACATTCATATAAATAGAGGAAGATTATATAACCTTGCAAGTATTATTTGTTTCAAGATTTTTTACACAATTATATTTCATTAACAATGCAATAAAAGGGAATCATAGCTTAAATCATAATTAAATAAAAGATAACATAAAATTACATAATTTGTTTAGATGTTGCTAAAATATTACTTTTGAAATGAACAAGCAACTGTTCCACTTACCATTATTACCATCTTCCAAACCAGATACAATTTTCATAGACATAAGTATTTGCTGAGCAACTGGAGCAGCCATGGTAGCGGCACACATGAAACTATGACAATGTATTCTCAGATGACGAATGATTTCCTGTTTAAAAGCAGTCATTAAATTATTGATTTCAGCTTAAGTAATCAGCATTTTCTAAAGTTCACAATTTGAACATCATGAAGGAGGTAAATCAAGTTCAGCTTTGGCTGAAGTTAGAATTTTTTCTAATCCAGGTATAAAATGAGATGGTTTCTTTTTTAGTTTTATGGTCAAGAGACAGATGAGGACATATTGAGCTAAAAATAATATCAAAATGGGTTGAGTAGTAATGCCTAACTGATGTAAAAATTCCAAGAACATTCAACTTTGACTTACACTTGATCCAGCAATATATCCACCTGCAGCACCAAAGCTTTTTGAAAAGGTGCCCATAAGAAGGTCAATATCTCTGGGATCGCAACCAAAGTAGTCGGTGACGCCCCTTCCTCTAGGTCCTATAGCACCAATGCTGTGAGCTTCGTCTATATATAGGTAGCACTTGTACTTCTTTTTCAGTTCGATGAGGGCGGGAAGATTCACAATTGTTCCCTCCATACTATTAGAGTTTCCAACAAAAATGAATTAATGGTCTTCATTATATTGTATACATGTAACAAAAGAAGCAAGCCATTTTCTGCTTTTCAATAAAGGAGAAAGTAATACAGGATTGAAAATGACTTGTAAAGCTTATGATATAAATTAAAAGTTTTTCTGAATTATGCTTTTTTTAATTTTCTTAAAATTCAGGCAGGTTATTATTCACAATTTTATTTAGTACTAGCTGTTATACCCGGCCTTGCACGGGTGGGGTGTAAAAATTTATTTTTTTAAAGTTTTCTTAAAATACATTTATAATTTTGTAAATTAGTGAAGAATATATGGCCAAGCGGGTAAAAATATAAAGCAACTTTATTCCGTCGAGTTGTAGAGTAATACAGAACATAAATACACAACACGAAGTAAATTATTAAAAAGGTTAAGGTTAAAGTTAGATCAAATATCTCCTGGTAAACAATATTAACTCCTCAATTCAGTTACGGGTTAGCATATATTTAACAGTCCCCCCTTCTTAAATTAATTCCCCTAAGAAAAACCAAATCGTTGTACTGGCTTCCTTTTTCGGTTGCTCCTCCTCGGCTCAACATGAACAGTCCTAGAACCCTGAGGTTGTATAGTGACAGTCTCTAAACCTCGGTTCTGAAGATCAGGGGTCTCAGCTGCCTCCGTACTTGGGTGATGTAGATCAGGGGTCTCGGCATCTTTTAGGTCTTGATCTGCTTTCCCAGGATCTTTCTTCTGTTCATCTTTAAAGTTTGGTTCTCTTCCCTCTGTGTTCGGTAGATCTGTCTTTCCTTCTTCTCGGTCTGGTTGTCTGCTGTACATAACTTTTCCTTCACTAGGGTTTTGAGCCTTCAAAGGTTCAATAAATTCAGATGGAAAATGTGCACCCTCGGATTCTGTGATGTTTCCACACCTTTGAAGCTGATTAATATGTCTCTTCCACATTTGCCCCTCTACTGAGATCCAGTATACTAATCCCTCTCTTCTAACAACCTTCCCAGCTTTCCATTTCTGTGGACTTGAGTAGTTCCTTGCTAATACTGGACTTCCCACTTCAAAATATCTCATCTGGGGGTTTCCTTTCTCGTCGGTTTCTTTCAATGAGGGTCTTACTAAATCCAGTCGGGTGCGTATGTCTCTCTTCAGCATCATTTCTGCCGGGCTAACTCCAGTGGTAGCGTTTGGTGTCTTTCTGTACTGAAGCAAAAAATTCGCAAGTTTGGTACTCAGGCTTCCTTGTTTTTCCAATGTTTTCCGTAGTGCTTCTTTGACTGTTTGCACGAAACGCTCCACTTGACCATTCGACGCAGGATGATATGGGGGTGTGAGTTTATGGTTAATTCCATTTTCCCGCATGAAGGTCTTAAATTCTCGTGAGGTAAAACATGTGCCATTGTCGCTTACCAATCTCACTGGCAGTCCAAATCTTGAAAAGATTTCTCGCAAAGCTTCAATGGTCTTCTGGCTTGTACTAGAGTTCAAGATGATGACTTCAGGCCATTTTGAATAAGCGTCTACGACGAGTAGAAACATTTTTCCGCAGAATGGTCCTGCATAGTCCACATGAACTCTTTGCCATGGTCCTTTAGGCACCTCCCAAGGGTGAACTTCAACCTTCGGTGGTTCTTTCCTTCTTAGACAACAAGCTTTGCAGTTTAAGGTTACCGATTCTATGTCTGAATCTATTTTCGGCCACCAAATGTAGGACCTCGCCAGAGCCTTCATTTTAACTGTACCAATATGACCACTATGGAGATCATTCATCAATCGTTTCCTTAGGCTTTCCGGAATGACGATTCTTGCTCCTCTTGTGATACAGCCTTGCTCTAAAGAAAATTCGTGGTCTTTCTTCGCAAATCCTGGTTCACCTGTCCTCAATTGCTGTAATATGGTCTTAAACAAGGGATCTTTAGCCGTCTCTTTGGCAATCTGATCATGGGTAACTGGTAATTGTTCCACTATCTCTATTTGGAAACTTCGCGCCATCTCTTTTGTTCTTCCCACAGGACTTTGCTTGTTTAATGGCAGTCTAGATAACGCATCAGCATTTCCATGATTTTCTGAACGTCTGTATTTAATTTCGTAATTAAATTCCTGTAGAAATTGCGCATAGTGCAGTAATCTTTGAGCTGAGAGTACAGGTAAATTCTTCTCAGGATGGAAAATTGAAACAAGCGGTCTATGATCAGTTATGAGCGTAAACTTCCTTCCATACAGGTACATGAAAAACTTTTGCACTCCCCAGTAGATCGCTGTAGCTTCCTTATCAATCTGGCTATAGTTCTTTTCGGCAGATGATAGACTTCTTGAAGCATAGGCGCAAGGTCTCTCCGTTCCATCTGGTGTTAGATGAGAAAGAATAGCGCTGATACCATATGGACTTGCATCCGTAGCCAACGTCAATGGTAGCTTGGGGTTGTATGCAATTAGCACTCTCTCTGAAACTGCTTCTTTCTTTATCTCGTCAAAAGCTTCTTGTTGCTTATTTCCCCACTCAAACTTCTTGCCTGCTTGTAACAATTCATACAATGGGTGTAGCTTACTTGAGAGATGTTCAAAGAATTTCCCATAGTAGTTGACCAAACCTAACCAACTTCTTAATTGGTTTACGTTTTCTGGTTTCGGTGCTTGGACAATTGCCTTTATCTTGTCTTGGGACTTGGAAATTCCATCAGCACTCAGGATGTGCCCCAAATACTGCAGTGACTTTCTGCAAAACTGACACTTCTTTTTATTCACTCTCAGATTTACTTCTTTTAATCTTTGAAGAACCGTAGCAAGACGTTCCAAATGTTCTGACATATCTTTACCCTGTACTAATATGTCATCGTAGAAAACGCAAACTCCTGGTATATCGCCAAGTAGTTGTGCAATATACTTTTGCCACATAGCAGGAGCTGTTTTGATTCCAAACATCAGCCTGTTTACCTTGTAAACACCTTTAGGGGTGCTCACTGCTTGGATTAAAGCACTTTCTTCGGTCATTTCCATGTTTAAGTATGCTTGACGAATATCCAAAGTTGTGAAGATTTTTCCTTCCGATAGGCCAGCAAATAACTGTTCAACATGGGGAATAGGGTACTTATCATCAGCAAGTTTAGGATTTACTGTGCATTTGTAGTCTGCGCACAGCCTAACTGAACCATCAGGTTTCATTACTGGTACTAGTGGTGTTCCCCAATCGCAGTGATTCACCTTTGTAAAAACTCCCTTTTCTTCTAACCTATCGATTTCTTCAAAAACTTTGTCCTGGATCGCATATGGAATCTGTCTAGGTGGTCGGAAAACAGGAATCGCCCCTTCCTTCAACTGCAATTTCCCTTTAAAATTAGGGATTTTTCCCAATCCATCTTCAAAAACTGGTTGAAACTTCTGTAAAACGCTTTGCAGGGTAGTCATTTCACTTGGAACATTAATCTGTTTGATCTCGGACCAATCGATCTGCAAATTTTGAAGCCATTCCCTTCCGACTACTGCATCCACTTCAGCTGCAATCACGTATAAATTTTCTTTTAGTTCCTGATCCTTGTACTGGATTTCTACGGTGACGTAACCTAGAGGTGAAATTTCTTCTCCTGTGTAAGTGCGTAACCTGATGCATGTATCGTGCAATTCTTTCTTTGGGAAAAGTTTCTTAAACTGACTTTCTGACATCGACGTAACAGTGGCTCCAGTGTCCAACTCGAACTCTACCTTCTTTCCATCCAGCTTGCAAGCAATCTTAATTTTAGCTGGTTTTATTCTGTTTTCTGGAAGTACCTCTTGCATCGAATTCATGAAGAAGTCTTTGCAGCTAGCATCACTGTCCTCCTTTTCTTCATGTGTAATTTGATTCTGCGTTCTTCTTCTGTTTTGATTCGGCGGTCTGTCATTATAACCTCTTCTAACCCGACTAAGGCATGCTCTAGCCAAATGACCAATCTTTCGGCATTTGTTGCATGTTGCATTACGCCAAACACACTGGTTGGCTAAGTGAGATCGATTACCGCATCGATAGCACCTTTGATCATCCTTTCTAGGCGCAATCTCAGTCTTACCTTGAAATCGATTCTTCATTTTATTTCCTTGAGTAGACATCTGAAAAGTTGTATGCTGCCCTTGGATCTCTTTGCTTTCCTTTTGAGCTGTTTCAACAGATAATGCCAAGCTTACGCAATCCTGGAACTTGTTGTCAGGTTCCCGGAGCTGTATAAGCCCCTCCAAAAGCCGTGTATCACGCACACCCGCAATAAATTGCTGCCTCAAGTGAGCATCGACTGTAGATCGCGAACAATGAGGGCAACAAAAATCGCAGTCCTTGCTTAACTTCTTGAGATCGGCCACAAAACTTGCAATGCATTCACCCTCTCCTTGAATTCGTTTTGAAAACCGATTCTGCTCCGCAATCGCACTTGGCCTCGGTGAAAGGTGATCAGTTAAAATCTTGATCAGATCATCATATGGCATTTCTTTTGGCTCCTTTGGACTTGTGAGGTTACATAGAAGTTGTAGGGTTTTTGTTCCCAAAGTATGCAACAGAAGCTCACGTTGCTTCTTCTTGCTATCATCATTGATTTCGGTCAGACCCTGTAGTCCAAAATAATTTTCAAGTCTCTTGACGTAAATACTAAATGACTCCGCTTCATCATTGAAGCTTTCAAATTGTAGAACTGGCCCTGAGCTTCCACTCTGCAACGTCGCTTTAAGCATTTCGCATAACTCCTTCATCAATTTCGCTTCGGCCATAATTCCAAAATAAAACCCGTTGCCAGTGAAGAATATATGGCCAAGCGGGTAAAAATATAAAGCAACTTTATTCCGTCGAGTTGTAGAGTAATACAGAACATAAATACACAACACGAAGTAAATTATTAAAAAGGTTAAGGTTAAAGTTAGATCAAATATCTCCTGGTAAACAATATTAACTCCTCAATTCAGTTACGGGTTAGCATATATTTAACAGCAATATTACAATTAGCAATATTACAAATCATCTCAGGCGCCTCTTTCCTATCCCGGTGTTCACGGAAATTTTTCTAATCCCGGGGTTCCCGGTAATTTTCCTATCTCGGTGTTTTGAGTAGTTTTTATATTCCTGTATTCCCGGTTTTATGGTAAATTTCCTATCCCGATGTTCCCACCAACTTTCCAATCCCGGTGTTCTTATCACTTTTTACAATCCCGATGTCCCTGATAATGTTTAATATCTTGGTGCCTTTATAAAATAACAAATTTGAAACTATAATAAAAAGTCTAGTAAATGAAAAAGTCTAGTGTTCTGTCTCATTTGAAACAATGTTTTATTTTTAACTCGTTTTCCATGAAAAAAATTATATTTTTCAGTAAATATATTTATTTCAAAGGGAAAAAATCTTGAAATGGAGGAAATGTCCCCGCCTTCGGCGTGGTTTAAAAGGAGATGCGGAACACACATACATACACACGCAGCCACAAACGTTTTTATTTATATAGAGATTAATAAAATTGCCTAGTAACTACAACACTGGTACTACTAAAGTTTCCTTATTATTGCTTGCATGACTGGTAAAACAGGTTTTCAAACACGGAAAAATGAGTGAAAAAAATCAGGAAAAATGGGAAAAAAGAATGAAAGACTGATTTTCTCTTTATAAATTATAGCCCATGTCCTATTCTGATGTATGAGCTACATTATTGTAAAATTTCATTAAAATCCATTCAGTAGTTTTTGCGTGAAAGAGTAACAAACATCCAGACAAACATTCACAATTATAATAGTAGTAGGAAGAGTAATGGAAAAGAATATTGAGGCTTTTTTAGTAATAATTTAAATTTCAGAGTAAATTTGAAAAAGTAAATATTAATAAAAATTACCTTTAGAAAAATTCCCCAGTTACACAATACCAATCAATCCTCATAATCATAATAATCTGAAAATTTTTCCATTTACCACATTAGTTAAGATAAAAAATAAGATAAACTAGAGAGTTCATTTGCTGACCTATAAATGCCTTCCACAATTATTATGATTTTCTTCCAAGGCCTATGAGATCGAGGTTGACCTTCCAAGATGGCTGACCTAATTCTTTTCTCCAGATCCTTCATATCTGAAAGAAAAAACAATATCTTAAAAACTGTTACACACAAACTTAATAGTATTATAATTCATCCTAAGTCAGTTTTAAAAGAGAGAGACTATACTGACAATTTGAGGGTAAACAAAACATTTGCAATTGAAAAAAAAATATATGGTTACATCAAAACATTGACAATTTGTTTAGATAGTTAAGATTAAATGCTTTTATAGTCATAATGTTTTCCACATACTCTCTCAATAGCTTTCTTTTTATCATAAAAATGAAATTAATACAAAATAAATACAGTCGAGTCCGCTTAATGTGATCACGGTTAATGTTATCAATTGGATAATATTATAAAAAGTTTGTGACCAGTCCCGAACACTCCTATTTAATTTGATGTAAAATTAGCCGTTTTATATTATCAGCATTTCTCTTCATGTTTTAAAAATTTGGTGAAATCCCCTAAAAATTTCCTTCTTTCCCGTTGGAAGGCCAATTTAAATTCATAAACATACAAATGAGTCACAAATGTATTAGTAATATATCTTGCACTCTCATACTTTTCTTTAAGAATGTATAATTTATACCAGGGGTGGGCAATTGTTTTGTCTCGGGGGCCACTTTATTAAAGAAGAAGCTAACGGCGGGCTGCAGATTATGTAAAATGATTGCATTACCAAGTTAACTTTGCATTTTACAAGTATAATTAAGAAAAAAAATAAGAAATAATAATGTGATGCTGTATCAAGCGCTGATCCAGCGTGGGTCCAAGAAAGGGGGCACTTTTTCAGACCATCACCTTTCTTTTAACACAAAATGTCAAATTATTAGGGATTTAAAAAAGTATCATGCAAGATACCCTTGTGGTACCACTGAGGGGGGTATGGGGGTCCTCCCCCAGAAAATTTTTGAAATTTGGCTTGTAAAAGTAGGGTTTTAACTCATTTTGAGAACATTTTTGGGTCCAAGGGGAAACAGTCCAGAGTACCACCCCTCTGAATCCGCGCTTGTACTACGTACAGTACAACTTGGATAATTTGAACTTAATTTCAATGATTTCTCTTGGTTCCTTCAACTTCATATTAACTGTTTTTAATTTTTCATCATTAAAAAATTATAATAACTACTGAATTTGTTGAAGAAATAAAATTTAACGAGTTTTGCATAAAATGTAACCAATTTATCATAGTATCACTGCACTAGTATCAAAGTAAAATAGAAATCTCAGAATCAAATTATCCAACTTACCCACAAAAAAAGATAACTCTTTCTGAAGAAAATCTCTCCACAATCTTAAGCAAAAATTAAATAGAACACGGACAAGAAAGACAAGGAATTCACAGTGACAAGTACGCGTCGCGTTAATGAAGTAAATGACTCCTGAAAATCCCAGACGGTGGAATGGGGGTGTACTTGTGGATGGGGTAGGGAGGATCTCTGTCGTGACGTCAATAAATCAGAAATTATTTATGTTTTGAACCCCCTCTCTGTCTTTTCACGCGCGGCCTTTTCTTTCTGCAAACACTCCGTGCAAGTGATCCTTGACCCGCCACCTGCATCTGGAGGATTAATTTTCGTTGATGGCGAGGGAAGCGGGGCCGAGACGACGTTACAAGAAGTGAAAGCAAGACCGAAATTGAGCTGATTCAAATGTGAACGATGTACGAGAAAAAAAATGTAAAACATTGAACTATTAAATTCAGGATTTTTCTTATTTTTCCGTATGTCTTGGCGGGCCACCAAATATCCCTTCGAGGGCCGCATGCGGCCCGCGGGCCGCTATTTGCCCAGCCCTGATTTATATACAAAACAAAAACTAAGGGGAATCCTTTTAAATACTTCAATTAGCACTTCAAAGTTGCGATTTTAATGCAAAACTTGGGGTAGATTGTTTGAAACTTTTTAGTATCAAATCGCTTTTTGTTATCAATTGGATATTGTTATCGTTTTACTTTCGGACAAATGTGATCACGCTCTATTCATTTAGAATTGGCGCTTGAGAAATAGTGCTTTCCCCCACACTAGAAGCCTAACCATAGTTACGCTCTTCGAGCAGCCAATAGTAAGCCTTCTTCGTCACTTTGACGAGGATAGTTTCTATGGTTACCGATCGGTGGTGGGGGAAGGAAATATTTTCAAGCGCCAGTTCAAAATGAACAGAGTATAAGTGGAGTCGACTGTATTAAAAAGAAGCTGAATAAAAGCCAAGAACCTACTGTTGTGCTTGAAGACACTGATTTTGGCTCCAGAGAGACGGCACCCAAGAGCTAAAGAAGAATGATTCAGCTCATCGCTTAAAATGAGGCAACCTTTGTTGACTAGTGTAGGAATTGTGGTAGAATTGGTAGCAAATCCCATTCCAATGATAATGGCATCCTCGACACCCACGAACTTGGCAACCAGATTTTCCAATTCAATATGCAGATCTAAAGTACCTAAAAAAGAGTAAAAAGAAGTTATGACACCATTTCTGAAATTACATCGATGAGATTATCTTTGGTTTCTTGAAATCAAAACATTACAGTTGGTTATAATAGTTTTGGTACATACAGAAAGAATTGTTCACAAAAGCAAGCAACCATTTTCAGATAGTACCTACCAATTAATGCAAAAATTTGTGAATAAAAAGCTTGAATGTATTAATTCTGAATGCAGATGAGATGTGACTAATTTTATATAAGAATACAAATGGACAATTTTTATGAGGATGACTCTGGAGGCATTTTGTGTCAGATGGCACAGAATTACTTTTTGCCATGAATAGCAAAAACAAATCTTGAAATAATCGCTCATCCTGTAATTTCTTTTGTTCATGATAAAAGAGAAGAATGTTGAGTTAACTTGTTCAAATGAACGACTCACATAAATAAAGAAAAGAATCACTTTTGAAGTGTCACTTTTAGCACGTAGCAAAAAACAATTTAACTAAGAAATAAACATCGGCACAACAGCCCTAGTGACCATTTTCTTGACTCTTGGAGTGCAAGACGTGTGTCCCGGTTAGGTGGTCAGCCTAACGCGAGAACCCCCAGTGTTTAATTCCGGAGCATGCTTGGTCCTCATTTTTCCGACCCACTGAAGGGATGAAAGGCTGAGTGAACCTTGCCCAGCCCGGGTCTCAGGAATTGAACCCTCGACACTGAAAACCTTGAGGAGGAATTGAATTGTAGCGAAAGCACTACCACTATGTCACTGAGCTTCTAACTCATTAAGCAAAAGTCTAAAATCATATGGACCAATCTAATATGGAAAGTGAACTAATTCTTTTTAATTATAAAAATTGCTGTAACAATTTCCCTTTATAAGCTAATTTTTAAATCAAACATGCAAGGAAATATAAAACATATTTTATTTAGAGATTTGAAAGATAGATATTTGTAAAATTGTGTAAGCTGTCAATAGAAATGAGAAAAAACCATAAGTACCTTGAAAGTAGAAATTGATAAAAATGTTATTTCTCAATAACAATATTCAACCCAACTCTACTTGAAAGCACTTACCAAGTTCATGCCTAGTGCTGTTGGTGGCAATTCCATAAGTTTTGATTGCCTGTGCGACACTATCTGCACATTTCCCACTATTTTCCGCAAATCCAAGGTAATTGTAGGAGCCCATGTTGATAACATCAAATGTTGAATCTTTTAGCCTTACAAAAGAAAAGTTAAAATGGTGTTAGATTAGTAAATAAATACAAAGAAGTGTTCTTGCTACAGTTCTTCATTTCTTAAAACCAATTTGAATATGGAAATAGAAGGAATATAAATAAATATACCATCCTAAAGATATATTTTCCAACTTAGTGAAAGGAAATAAATACATAAACACTACAGAGAGAGAGAAAGAGAAAGTATTATGCTAAACGAGGAAGAAGCTAGACTATTTTTTTTTCAAAAATGTCTACTGATGAATTCACAGTGGCATTAAATCTAAAGCCAAAGCAAAACATATCAATGTCATAAAAAGTAGAACATTTCAATGTCACAACAGCGATAGTCTGTTACACCTTTATCAGTATTGATAAGGCATTCACAAAACAAACAAGATCAGCAGAGCAATTGATATTGAAAGTATTCAAGTACAGATTGTTTGGACCAATAACTACCAACACATTCAAACTGAAATTTCAGAGAAGTTTTTATAATTTATCCTAAAACATTAAGTGGACTCTTACTTTTTTTTGGAGTAATAATTCATATAATTACTTCCTTATTGAAAAAAAAACCCATAAACCTATTGTTTAAGTACCACAGTAAAATAAAATAAAAATATGGAAAAAAATATTTCCATAAACTGCAAATGGAATAAATACCCTGCATATTCATTTTTGGAGCTCAACACCTTTTAATATAATAGATAGGGAAAAACAGTTAAAAATATGTCAATACTTACTCAAAAGTAACATTGTAGTCATGAGAAACCCTTTCTCGCATTTTCATAAGAGCTCCAGGAACACCGCTGATGGGCATGTTCCAACAATCCCGAATGCGGATGTAGACATTTCTGGTATAGAAACTTTCAAAACTTTGATATAGTGGTACATAGCCCTAAAATAGAATATACTAGTTATTTGTCATAACAATCATGATAATAATTTAGGTTTGGTTAATTAGTTTAATAGTTTGTGAAAGGTCTAATAACTTGTTCACTTAGAAATTTTATTTGCCATGAAACAATTAAATTAGTGCATCTTTTTTTCAATAAGTGAATGAAACTTTTGATGGGCTAAAATAACAACTTGGAAGAATGATGAAATTTCTAAAGGTTACAGAATATACAGGTTGGATACACAATGGCATGGAATTCAGCATAAAGTAATTTTGAATAGCCTGTTATATGTTGAAAAGCATGTTGTAATATTTTAAAATCTTGTATTATATTTATTCACATAGTAAAACCAATTTCAATAAATTCAGAACCAGTACAGTAAAATGAAATATTAAAAAAAAATTTTTTAGGAATTTTGCAGTTTCAAGAGTTTAATTTTTTAAAGATTTATTGATTCTTAGGAATTTTTTTAAATACCCAAGTACAGGTGTTCTCAACTAGTGGATTGTGACCCCCTGGGGATCACAGGACATGTCCAGGGGGTTTGTAAAATAAATGAAAAACAAAAATAAAATTATATAAATTGCAAATAAATCAGAATTATTAATAAAACTATTGTAACTGTAGAATATCACTGGTTTTAATATTATCACTAGTTTTAATATTATCACTAGTTTTCTGGCTATGCCACTAATGCTAACTTTTGCTTTTAAAAGTATATCCTACTACTATTATAATTGTGAAAGTTTGTGAATATGTGTGTGTTACTCCTTCACCCAAAAACTACTGAATGGATTTTAATGAAATTTTACAATAATGTAGCTTATACATCAGAATAACACATAGACAATAATTTATAAAGAGAAAATCAGTCCTTCATTCTTTTTTCCCATTTTACCAAAACGAGATAAAACCGTTTTTAGGGTCGAATTTCCATAAATTTTCTGGGGGAGGACCCCCAGACCCTCTCTTTGGTACTTGAAACCCTATTATTTCCAACTTAAAATACATTATTAGCAGTTTTGCAAGTAAAGAAATGATACCAACCTCTCTGTTTATTTCTTTAGCCATAAAATTCTTTTCTAAACCTGTTCTTCGCATAAAATCTCTAAGGTAACCAAATAGCATAAGGACTGCATAGCACACATAAATACAGAACACAATAAAATATGGAGTGTCTTCAAATTCTTCTTTAAGTTCGATTGGAGTTTGCTTCACCTAAGACGAATAGATATAATTAAAAAATTTAATAAATAACAAAAACAAATCAGATTAAAAAATACTATTATAATGAGGCTTTACAAATTTTAACCTTTTTACTTATTTAAATTTTTTCAAGTTATCATTGACAATTAGATGTTTTAAAAGAGTATTACTTAATATTAAAACATACATTGGCAAAAAGCAGAAAATAAGCATCTAGAAATAAAATGAAGGGCCGGAGTTACTATTTCCATCAGGTCATTAAACTTGAATCAGTATTAATCACCCAAAAGAAAATTTATCACTCCTTAAAACAGCAAGATGAAAGGAAAATAATCTTTAGCAAAGAGCGTTCTTCATCTAAAACTTTTTATGACATCAATAAAATAAATGGGTATTGTCTTTGAAGCTGTTTTTGGGTTCATGTGTACTTGCATGAAGTAATTTTGTAACAAGGAACTGCTATAAATGGAGACACCAAGGGTTTAAGGGTTGGTAACAGTTGTAAAAGCAGTATTTTAACAAGCTACATTCTAGAGTAGCAAAAAAAGAGGGATAGTTGCAAATTATAAATTTGAATGCAAAAATAACTTTTTTTGTAATTGAAGATTGAAGTAGATAAAATTCAGACAGTTCTTCCCAATCAGGGTTGGCAAAAAACCGGGTTTTTTTAGAAAAAAAAACAAAAAAACCGGGTTTATTTGTTTTTTTTTGGTTTAAACCAGGTTTTTTTGGTTTAAACCAAGTTTTTTTAGAATTTTTTTTATCAGAATACGTTATTTTAGCATTGATGTTTGAAATTGAGTTGTAAATGAGACATTTATTTCAGGGGTTGTTTATAATTGTTGTTAATAGTGAATAAAAATCAGTGTTCATTTATCTTGGATAAATGGTTGAAATAATAAAATTATTTATCTTAATTATATATGGATTAATTTATGAACTTAAGAAATTTCTTTAGGAAGAGAAAATTTTATTTTTTAATGAGAAGTAAAAGTGAAATATAAACAACTAATGTTAATTGAAATTGGATAATTGATAAAGATAATTAATTTGATTAATTATTAAATGGTAAAATAATCAAATTAATTATAGGGGAGAGTGTTGTACCTCTGGACAAAAATCACGTTTGGATTTTTCTAAGACAGGTAAAATCACATTTTGACCATTTAAAGTGCCCACAAACCTATAGTCCTAACCTTTGTGAGTACAGAGATATTTTTTACTAGCCAAAATCTTTTAAGTTGGATTTTTAATCATTTATAATAACATGGAAAAATTTGTGTCCAAAGGTACAACAACCTGTTGTACCTATGGACAGACCCAGTTGTACCTGTGGACACCCTTAAAAAGGGAAGTTTTAGTTGAAAAAAGCTAAGAATGAACATTTTTATTAATGAATTACCTTTTAATAACCTATTTCAAGCCTTTTTAAAATTGAAAATAGATTTTTTAAAGTAATGTAGTTTTAGATCGTAAATGATCATCAAAACGGAAGTTGAATGATAAAAGTCTTGATTTTTTACCAAAAACACAAAAATCACATGGTATTTTCAGATCAGAATTTAACGTAATAGTTTCATCAATCATGCTGATTGATCTGACAACTTCACTGATCCAAAAAAACAATCGATCGACACTTAGTTGTGCAAGCATTTGGTGATAATAACAATAATAATTTGGTGGTAAATCTTCTTCAGTGGAAATTTTAAGTTTTTTTAATCATCATACTTAAATGCAATAGGGTGCTTAGGGTTTTACACCATATTTTACATTAAATTCCAAGTAGAATCATAAATTTAAAAAAGTAGTTTATATCACAAAATATTTGAATTTTCATCTAAAATTCACTTGAAAATAATCGCTGACAAATAGATTACCATTTAGAATTAATTTAACATTTATTAAAATGTATTCAGTTAAATGAAACCTGATTCTAAAACGCCGATTAGCTACAGACACCCACAAGAACGTGTCCGTAGGTACAACACTCATGGTGTCCGAAGGTACAGCATCAGGTGTTTTTGCATTCAAAGTTCTATAAAAGATAAAAGAATTGAGATCTGACGATTTCTAATATCAAAACTAAAAAGTCAAAATCTCGGGGATTCCCCCATATATCCCATTTTATCATATCATAATCATAGAGGAAGAAAATAATTAATGTAGTGATGCACTAAAAAAAACTTTGAGCACCTAAAACCAGTATTTTTATTATAGAAAATTTAAATAATATTTTAAACAGCTGATTTCACATTAGCAACTAGATAGCATCTGTTTACATTCAAAATTGACCACAAATTCAAATTTACATTTTTTCCCGAATTTTAAAATGAGGTGGCTGAAGGTACAACCGTCCGTAGGTACAACACTCTCCCCTATGGATTATTTATGAACTTAAAAAATTTCTTTAGAAAGAGAAAATTTAAGTTTTTTAATAAATAAAAGGGAAATGTAAGCAACTAATGTTAATTGAAATTGGATAAATGATTGAGATAATTAATCCGATTAAGGAAATTAACGGTTTTTATTAATTTAGTAAAAAACCAAACTGGTTTTTATCTGTTTATAAACAAACCAACTGGTTTTTAGTTTTTATCATTAAAGAAATCAACGGTTTTTATTAATTTACTAAAAAAACCAACTGGTTTTTATGACTGACAAATAAGACAAATTGGTTTTATTAATTAATTAAAATCCAAGCCATATTTTATCAGTGAAAAACAGATAACTTTTGTGTATGTTTAGTTACTCTTTGAAATTCAAATCTTCATTGATTCATTCATTCATGCGAAATTCATTCTTCATTTTAAAGGAAATTAATAAATGAACTATCTCTTGCAAAATATAATAAGTTTAACTTAAGCATTTAAGGTTAAGTTTAGAAAACCATTAAATTAAAACCATTAAATTAAAAGATTTCTGATTTTTAATCACCTTAAAATGACAATTTTTTATAAATCTGACCTTTTAATTTTGTGCAAAAGATTATACTTAATAACACTTTCTTTAAAAAATCCTGAAAATATTTTATAATTTCTAAAAAAACCAAGTGGTTTTTTTGGTAAAAAAACCATGGTTTAAACCAGGCATGGCCAACCCGCGGCCCGCGAAGCTCTCTGAAAACTCTCCAAAAAAAATAGCTTCAAAACACTTTTTAGCACACTAAAATTCAAAATTTTTTCGGGGGAGAACCCCCGACCTCCCATATACCTTTTAGATCAGGCTTTGCCAACCCGCGGCCCGCATGCTGCCCGTTTTGAAATAATTTTGTGGTTCGCAAGAATTTTTTTAGTCAAAAGTTAAAGTTTTAGGGTAAGTTAAGGCCCCCTCCCAAATTCGGACAAAGGGTACCGAAACACGTTAAAGTCTGTTAATGAGAGTCGTATTTCCAAAAATTTTTCTGGGGGAGGACCCCAAGATCCCCCTTTAGTACTAGGAACTCTATTGTTCACAACATTTTTAGGAGATTAGTTCAGTCAGGTGCAAATCTTAACTAAAAATATATTTTTATTTTTGCATTGAACCAATTAAATATGCATGGGGGCATGAGAAGAAGATTTGGGTGTACTTTTTCCCGATGCAAAAATCTAGCTACAATTTTTAGAGAAAATTTGGGTCCTCCCGAAATAAATTTCTATAAGCGCCACAGGCTCCTTATAGTTTCGAGTGATTCCAAGTGTTTTATAACAGCACCTGTTTAGTTCCTATGGATATACTACAGAAGGTATTCTTGGGGTTGCTCCTTAAGGTAAATTTAAATGAATATTTTATTTAGGAATCCGTCAAACTAAGCAAAGGATCTAAGAAACTCCCTAATTTATATACCTAATTTATTCAATTTACTTCACTATCATTCTGTGCACCTAATTTCCTAAAATTTTATATGCGGCCCGCGAGAGTATTGTGGTTTTCCAAAGTGGCCCTCAACAACATTTGGGTTGGCCACCCCTGGTTTAAACCAATGGTTTAAACCGGCCAACCCTGTTCCCAATCAAACCTTATGTGAAAACTCCATTTTTTATCTCAACAGTTAAAAAAAGTTTTGAAAGGGATTTTTACACATGTTAGAATTAGAAAAAAGGTAAAATGCTAGAACCTTTAATTGTTAAAATAGAGATGATGTCCAGGTATGATGATGAGGAGGTGGAGAGTAACTTCAGAAAATTTTTTAAAAAGATAATCTATAAAAATGTTTGACCATTTCAAATATAAGTTTATTTTATATATATCCAATTACAACTCTGTGCATGTGAGCTGGGTTTATATTCCTTTTAAAAAACAAAACTATAATTTTTTAAATGTCAAACTCAAAAACCTTTCCATTTAAGTGATGTGCAATCTATTAAAGTATTTGATGACACCAGGCAGCTTTTGATATTTAGATTCCAAAAACCAGGTAAATCAAACACTAAAATTTAGCTAATTTTTTTCTTTGAATTTAAAATATTTATTTTATTGTTGGATATCGAATTTCCAATCTTGCATTATCCAATAAAGCTTTCTAAATAATCATCCATACTGAATTTTGTTGTTTTTCAAAATTTATAACTAGGGGAGTAGGGATGAAAGGGACAGTCAAATTTACCTTCCATTCTTGTATAAATTCGACTACTAAATGTATTTTCTATACCAAAATTAACTTTTTTGTTTTACTTCTATTAGAGCTTATTAAAAATATTTTAACTAAAGCTAAAAATTTTACTGTGTGTTGAAAGAGTAGGGGAGAACGGGGATGAATGGGACAGGGGATAAACGGGACAGCTCAATTTTTTATACCTTAACTTCACTTTAAATTTTTGTTATTTCAGCCATAAGATAGTAGTACCTAGCCTATTCAAAAAATTGTGTTCATTGACATCAGCTTCCATTTTTGTATAAATAGGACAACTAAATGTGTTTTCCCATACCAAAAGTAACTTTTATCGTTTTACTTCTATAATTATTTATTAAAAAATAATTTAACTTAAGCTATAAAGCAGGGGTTTCCAACTGGCGGCCCGCCGGGTCATTTTGTGCGGCCCGCGAAGCTCTCTGAAAACCCTCCAAAAAGTAGCTTCCAAACACTTTTTAGCACACTAAAATTCAAAATTTTTTCGGGGGAGAACCCACGACCCCCCCATATACCTCTCAGATTATGGACTAGCTTCGATCATTTTCTATGGTGTAAGAATTAAAAGTTTGAAGTTTCGAGAGGTCGTTTGTAAAACCTGAAATTCCCCCTGAGCGTAGCAAGGGCGTATGAAGGCTTTTATAACCTTTATCATGAGGAGGGACAAAATGGAGTAACAAAAAATTAGGTAAAAAAATCATCTAAGGAAAATTTACAAACATTTTTTGAAGAAGATCTTTTAATTTAAGTAATATTCAGAATATTAAATATATTCAGTATTCCTACAAGTTGTATAAGAGTAAAAAAATTAATATATCTTCTGGAATTTTGGAAAATACAGTTTAGTGCGTACATTCAAAATATGTAAACAACCTTCATCCCTCTTTTGTTGAAAAAGTTACATATTGAAGACTATCCCAAAAAAATTATCATTGTTAAAAAGGAGCGCCCACGGGCCGCATGCGCCCCAAAAGCCTTTAAAATGAGGCCCAAACACAAATTATGAAAATATTTGAATTTGCACATTTTTATTCTTAAAAAATAAATGTTTGCAATATTTTTCATATCAATCGATTCGAACTGAAATAAAAATATTTACGGAAACAAAAGGGGAACCTGTGACTGAATTTAAAGACGAAGATTGGGTTTTAGATTCAGCTTTTTTAGAAGACGTAACAGAATATTTGAATGGTTTAAATTTGAGACTTCAAGGGGAAGAATCAATTTATTAATGATATATTCCAGAATCCAGACAATAACAGCGTTTGAAAGAAAGTTGACATTTTGGCACAATCAAATAAAAGTAAAATATTTGACACATTTCAGTACTTTGAATGCACATAAGCCTGTGAATTGCACAAAATATATGCTGCATTAATTTGTGATTTAATTCAAGAGTTTGAAAGTATATTTCAAGATTTTCGAAAAATGAAGATCATTTCAACATATAATTTTACTCAATTTTCTCTAGAAGATAAACTACCTTCAAATAGAATGCATTGAACTGCAAAGCGACATTCAACTGAAAGAAAAATTTGCGAATGTAATGTTTCTTTACTTGAGTTTTTTATAAAGATTACCTACCCCGCGATAAATATCCTAATTTTCACCATCATGCTTTTATTAAAGACTTCAGCTTTTGGCAGTATAGCACCTATATTAGTGAACAAACATCTTGAAATGCATTAAGAATTGCAACCTAGTCTATTGAACCCTTTATTAATTTGCTTGTTCAACAAAAGCAAATTTATCCATCTCATTAGTTTGAATTATTTCTTATCTTTATGGAATCCAAACTAAATGAAACGAAACTTTTACAAATTTAAATTAAATATGTATACCTGTGCACATCTAATTAAAATTTTAAAAAATTATTATAAATGAAGTTAATTTATTTTAATAAAACTACATAGAGTAAAATTTTATTTTAATTTGTTGAAAAAATATTGTATGTGCGGCCCAGCAAATTTTTTTTGGTTGCTATGTGGCCCTCAAACGGTCGTAGTTTAGACACCCATGATATAAAGCTTACAGTGTGTTGAAAGAGTACTTATATTAGTATAGTTTCCAATTTAAATGAAGAAAATCCATGGATTTTTTCCTTGTCTAATTTTAGTTTTTCAAAAATAAGAGGGTACGGGGATGAATGGGGCAAGAGTTGCGGGGATGAATGGGACAGTTCCATCATCACTTCATTTCCAGTTTCCAAAACTTTCCATCAATAGCTTGCTATATTCAACTCATTTAAGTAATTTCTGATAAAGTTTACTAAAATAGTGTGCAAAAATTTATGTTTAAACTTGTGTTTTATGTTCCAAACTCATGTGTAAATATTCAAAGTCCTAATTAGCAAATAGTTGCAACTGTCATCTCAAATATGCAATGGTTAAACAATTATTAAAACAAGTTAGGTTTTTATGCTCTATTTTTATGAAAATTTCCTTCAAAATGGCAGGGAGAATGTTACTGCAGGAGAGGAATGGCTTTGGGGGTTAGGTCCAGGCATCAGAAATTATCTATTTGCACTCCTAAAAGTACAAACCCATAAAAAAGCGAGTAGCATTAATAGAAATAACACCAGCTTCAACCACTGAGCTGAAAGACTATAGCATTTGTTCAGTTATGTGTTAATTTTACTCGTCATAAAGTCGAATAAATGTAGGCTGTTTTTTGCCCTTTAAATGCTTTTTTAATTTTTTTCTTTGGAAAATAGAAGTGTGTTGTTCCTTTAAAAAGCTAAACGTTGTGCAATATTTAAAATAACTTTGTTATTTTATAAATTTTTAAACTTTTTTTAACTGTCCCATTCATCCCCACTCGGTGTCCCATCCATCCCCACCACGGGGATGAATGGGACAAAATACATGTGCTCATAAAAACTTTTCTTGGAGTTTAAATAATGGGTAATTGATTGAATACACGTATTTATAACGTAACCAAGAGTTCAATTATTGGTTTTAAACTTGTTACAGGATTGAAATTTTTTTATTTTTTTCAATTTTAGCAAAAATGTGAAATTTGTCCCATTCATCCCCGTTCTCCCCTACTTATATTAATACATTTTACAATTAAAATGAAGAAAATATGGTGATTTTCCTAGCATTTTTTAGTTTTTTTAAAGTGGGTATGGGGATGAATGGGATATTTCCATTCTCCCTTCATTTCCTGGTTTCAAAACATTCCATCAATATAGCTCTTGCTATACTCGCTTCATTTAATTTCCAAAAATTTAACTAATATGGGGAGGAAAAATTTATGTTATATGTTCCAAACTTATGGTTGCAACTTTAATCTCAAATATGTTATATTTAAACCATTATTCAAACAAAGTTGGTTTATGAGCTCAATTTTAAAGAAATGTTCCTTCAGGATTGCTAGAAAATGTAACTACTGGAAAAAATGACTTTTTGGGGTTTTCCCTAGACAATAAAAATTATCTTTTTGCACTCCTAAAAGTACAAACCCATTTAGAGCAAGTATAATTAATAGAAATAACACCAAGCCTCACCAAATGAATTGAGAGAAAAAAACATTTTGCTTCAGTTTATGTATATTTTAATTGACATGAAATTAAACAAATAGGCTGTTTTTTCTGCTTCAAATGTCATTTTAATTATTTTTCTTGGGAAAATAGTAGTGTGTTGTTCCTTTAAAACATTAAACATTGTGCAATATAAAAACTGAAAAATGTAAAATTTTTGGAATATTAGTAAAAATGGGAAATCTGTCCCAATTCATCCCCTCTCTCCCCTACTCATTACTCTTACATTATCTTAACATATTTTTCTCTTATTTTTATTTAAGAAAATGAACTTACCTACGCACGAATATTTAAAACACAGAAAATATTTTTTCGGGAAACTTTAAATGTTTCAACAATGATTTTGATCGTGTTTATTTTTAGATTGTCAAAGCCTATTAAGTTTAAATAACCTAATTATACAATAAGAATAGTTTAAAAATGAAATTATTAATGCATATAACATCTGTGTTCTTTATAGTTAATCAAGCAAAAAAAAAACATATGTACCTAAAACATTAAAAAGCTAGGAAATTCCATTACATAACAATGTGCACAATTCTGTCATTTTAAATAAATTTATTACAACTAATTTGATTTTTTCAGAAGTTTGAGTATTTCTATTAAGACCAAAAATAGTATTTCAATTAATATTTAAAAAAAACTTATTAAAATATGTTTTCGCGATTTTATTTAGGTACAAAAGCACTACTAAAATTGCACCTAAGCAAGTACAGAATTCCTAAACGATTACTGAAAAAACCATGGAAATAACTGGTTCGGACTGCCCCCATTTTTAATGTTATGATTGATCGAATTCTCGCATTTTTCCACAGAAAGCCACTGACCGGGGAAAGGTATTCATCATGCCAAAACACCTACCTGAGCATGGTTAGGTATGGTTCCGTTTGTTGTGACATGAGGCGACTCTGATATTTTTGAAGAGTTCTCTTTGGCCGATGATCTGCAATGATCTTCAGAATATCCATTCCCGTTGCACAGGCTTTCTGATTTGTCCGGCGTTATTAACATTATTGAAATGAAATCTTTAAAAACTAATGTGCGAAACGGGACGCAACGCGTCAACAAACCACGCCTGGCGAAGTCAGGGCGAAAGTAGTTCAACCTGTGTTGCTCCAGGTAGACTTGCCGCTGTTCTGTTTATTATCATCAATCGCTACGCTCGCTCACTCACTCACTCACCTCACCGCCTCCGCCACTGCTCACCACAGATTTCGCGCGCATCTGCGAATGAAAGAAAAGGCGAAAAAGGGCGTTCCTAATCACGTGATGCATTAGTTCTTTTTTGCCAATTAATCTCTTATCAGGGCGCAAGCACCTCAAGCATAGACCTTGGAAGAGAGAAAGACGGAGCATAGCGATAAGAATCCCAATAGCGATAAGCTGGTTTGTTTTGAAACCTCGAGTAATCAACATCTCAACTCGAAAAAGCACGTGGAGCAGGGAATATTATCGCACTTCCTCCATAGGCGTGTGGAGAGAATCGCGATGGTTATACTACTGGGGGGCTTATAATTGCGAAATAAAGCTGGACAAGGATTTTCTTTGCACATGTAAGTCTTCTTTAATCCTTTCCGTTCAACTGAAATACATTTTGAAGAATTTTATTAGCGATAAAACTGTTTTAATCGTCATGGGAAGTTTTTTTAGAACAACAGTCTAACTGCTTTTTTATGGAAAATATTTATTTTTTAGTTGCTATTCTTAAATGTGAGAAACAATTGTTGGTTTTAGATTTACTGTTTATTTTTCGAAAAAATTACCGATTGCGACTTGTTTCGGATTTTAACAATGTGATACAAAAGGTTCTTTGGTTGACATTTCAGTTATAAAAAGTGATTAAATAGAACAGTAATGATTCAAATTAATAATGATATTTCAAAAATGCGTTAAAATACTATATTAATTTATTGTTATTGTGTGTGAGTAAAAATTGTATTCGTTTCACTAAAGAAAGTAGAGCTTAGGATTTATGTCAGATATTGTATAATGCAACTTCATGTTTACATGGTTTAGAATTGCTATGAAAGTTTATATTTTTGAATTTATTTTAGTTTCTATTTAATTAATATAAAGAATTTATACTCTGGGTAATGTTACTAAATTAACAAAAGTGACTAGTTCATATGTAATATTATACTAATTTATGGCATTGGCTCTTTCACAGCTCTATATACCTACTCTAGTCTAGAACCTTTATTTTTATTTTTAAGAGCTGTGTTACGTTACTTATGTAAAAGCTTTATGCAGGGTGCATAAAGCTTTATGCAGGTACAGGGTGTTTCAAAATTCCGTTGCACGGCTTTTATTCGGAACCAGCGCCTCCTAGGGTCATGGAAGTAAGGTCTACCCCTAGGTAAGTGACACTGGAGAATCCATTGAGATGACTTACAGCGCCCTTAGTGGCGAAATTAAAAAGATAAAAAATTAATTTAAAAACTAAAAGAGATAGAGCAAAAACTTCAGTGATGGTATTGTTGCCAACGTCAAGAAGAACTCACTGAAAAAAATTCGACGTTGGCAACAATACTCTCGCTGAGGTTTTTGCTCTATCTCCTTTAGTTTTTAAATTCATTATTTTAAATTTTTAATTTCGCCTCTAGGGGCGCTGAAAGTCATCTTAATGGATTCTCCAGGGTCACTTACCTAGGGGTATACCTTACTTCCATGACCATAGGAGGCGCTGGTTCCTAATAAAAGCCGTGCAACGCAATTTTGAAACACTCTGTATACTTGTGTATTTAAAGACACATCCGAAAATATTTGAATAAAATATAGATATTTTATTCATGTAAAATCATCACTACTTTTTTTGTTTTAAAATAAAATATAAGTATAATAAATATTTACAATATACTAGCTCTTAATAAACCAGAATTCATGTAATTTTAATAGTAAAAGATCAGGAGTGCTATTAGGGAATCTATATCTACCAATAAAATATAGGAATATCTACCAATAAAATGTAATTTTTTAAATAATAGTGTTAATTCCCGCGATGACACACAGTTTAGTAACTTCTAACCAAAGTTAGTAAACATTTTTATATTAAAAGTTAATGAAGTTAGTTAAAGTTAAAGCGATGTTAAGATTTTAGAAAAAATTAACACTTTTTGTTCTAAATGCTTTATAATACCTTTAAAATAGAAAAATATATATGTTGCAAGATTATCAAATGAACGCGTACGCTGGCGATTTTATAACAACACAAACGAAAACCAAAACAACCGAGCACGTGTAGCAGGGAAATTGCTGCTGCAGATGAAATGATGCTGATGCCGTGACCTTGGCCAAATACTCCGTCTATTCTTCTTCTAAAGTCTATGACCTCAAGTGAAAGTCGATATTGTTCGCACTCTTTTCATTCTGGGTGGTGTCCGAAAGTTTTTTTATTGTTTTGGACTGATAAATGGTATTATCGGAATGTTGGGATTGGTTGGTTTAGGATAGAGGAATTACTTACTCCTGGAAAAAAGCGGGTTGCATAACGACAGAACGGTGAATGCGTACAGCGTATAAGTTTTTATTGAAAGGAACTCATCAAATATCGTTGAAGGTAAAGGATGGTGGTGATAACGTTTCTGAACTTGTACAACTATAGATAAATTGTTACGAGTTAGTCGTGTAAGATTTATTGTCTCCTGTTTTGTTAAAGAAAAAGGGAGCACAGTCCTCATTTCCTTATTTGATAAACAAAATTTGAAGAAAGAATTAAAAAGGATTGGTATTTTTATGAAACAGAAATCAGAGATAGAAACAAGGGTAAAATAAAAAAAGAAATCCTTATATCTTTCTAATTTAAAATAATAATAAAATAATTCTTTTACATCAATAGGTTTGAATAAAAAAAACAATTATTAATAGTTTTTTAAAATTACTATGTGAACGTTTGACTTCAAAATTTTCTTTCCCTGATGTAGAGCGATTTTTAAAGGATAAATCTAAATCACGTATTTGGAATCATCTACATTCTACACTACATACTCACACTTAGTTCTTGAAGTGAAGGTGGATGATTTTTATGAATCACAAATCCATTGTGTGCTTAAAAAACAGCTGATACTATTTTGACCTTTTAAGCAGTTTTTGTAATAATGAATGAATTTCCTTTTTTATGAAAACTGGTGAACAAACTCTTAAAGCCAAATAATTTTTCTCAGCCCCATTAGAAATAAAAAAACCCGCATTCCCATATAAGGGGTCATCCATAAATTACGTGAGGTGTTTTTTCCAAAATCTGGACCCCCCCCTCCCCCCAAGTGAGATTTACCTACAACCTTTAAAAATAATTTTTTATCCAATTCGTTTGCATTTTGTGCTTCACAGCACCTACACTTTTCCATTATTAATGATGTGGGGGAAAAGGACATTATTCCGCCTAAAAATCACCACAGTATCTTATCTGTGGGTATTATTCCTTTGTCAAACTTAAAAAAATCGTTTAATTTCAAACTTAAAAAGTTGACGTGAGATTTTAATCGACCCCCCCCCCCTCCCCCCGTGGTGAGATTTGGTGAGATTTTTCCAAACCCCTCCCCCCCTTTTTGACCTCACGTAATTTATGGATGCCCCCTAAATCTATAGCAGAAAGTAAGGTGTAGGGCAGGGGTCGGCAAGTAATTTTACTTGGGGTCCAAATAATTTTGAAAATTTTTATCGAGGTCCGGAGAAATTTAAGTTCTTATTGCTACTTTTAATTATCTTCAGATACACATTTTTTACAAAGGTGTACTTTGAGTACGCATGACGCTACCTGTTTATTTAAATTGTTAAATAAAAAAACCGTTTCTAATCGCAATAACACTCGCAATATCAAGTTACACATAAAATATTTTAGAAAACATGGATAAGACTATCGCTTTAGCTTAAAGGAATGGCCGACCGTTAACAAGAAAATATTGTGGAAGATGGGCAAGAATTTAGTATAATCCTCCCGGAAAATATTTGAAAAACCTTTATTTATTGACTAGAAAGATGATACTTATATTTCAGCACTCCTCCTAAATTTCTATAAGATTAAAAATAATTGAATTAACTTTTTCTTAAGTTCTTGTAGAAGGTTTTTATAAGAGCTTTATGTTAAAAAATATGGTCAGGGGGTTTTCTCCAAGAAATTGTTTTGAAATTTGACCCTTAAAAATAGCTTCAAACTAATTTTAGAATTAAGAAATAAGAATGCATGTTAATGATTTTCAAAATGCTTTGTTTTCAATTATTTTTGAACTTTATTAATTGTTTTTATAAATTATCCTTTTGAGTAAATTTGTGAGGATTTGAAGTAACATTTTATATTCCTGTCTTTAATTCCCATTCAATTAACCTCTCTATACCTTTTATCTTCTCTTTTTTTCATTCTGTCTTGCATTCTATAGGGGTCTTCAAACTTTTTGATTAAACTGTTAGCTTATTTTGAAACCCTTTAGACTGCACCCAAAGAGCACCGCTCATTGTAAGAGACAGTATTTTCAAGGAAAAAAGTGTGTAGTATTATGAATGGCAAAATTTCTAGGGGGTTTTAGGGTTCCTACTCCAAAAGATTTTTTTAATTTTTCCCCTAAAAGTGACATTTTAACTCATTTTTAGACACTTAAGGTTACATCAAAGAGGACCACTCCTTGTAAATCCCTAAAGTTTCAAGGAAAAACCGTACTTATTAGATTCAAAAATTTCGAGGGGGTTTGGGAGTTAAAGAAAATTTAAAAATTTTACCCTTAAAAGTAGGGTTCTGACTCACACATTTTGAGACCTTTTGGGTTACACCCGAAGAGGACCGCTCCTTGTGACACAATTTTCATTGAAAATCTACATATATACAGGGTGTATCTGAAATGGTGCAACAAACTTTCAGGGATGATAGTACTCATCAAGACGAACAAGAATCGGTATAGAAAGGGGGTCCCAAACCAAATCCCAGGGAGTTAAAAATGGAGCGACACCCCAAAAAAATCATTGAAAAATTCAATTTGTAGAAGAACTACTATTGTTAAAAACTTAATCATGGTCTCAAAAATTGTGGTTTAATATGATCTTTAAAATTATCTCAAAAGTCTTCACTTTAAAATTTGTTTAATTATGAAAAAAGTTAAAAAAACCACAAAAAAATGTGAAAATTCTACCAAAACATCAATTTGTATTTCGAAATCCTTTCTTTTGATTTGATTATCTGAAAGATTATAGTTGAAAACCCTTAAGTCCAAAGTTTCACGTAAATACAATCAATATTGAACGCTTGAGATCCTGTTAAAGTTTGTTTTTTGGGTGCGCTAACAGCCGTTCTGGAAACAGCTCTAAAAAACTGCTTGCGCACCCAAAAAACAAACTTTAAAAGGATCTCAAGCGTTTAATATTGATTGTATTTATGTGAAACTTTGGACTTAAGGGTTTTCAACTATGATCTTTCAGATTATCAAATCAAAAGAAAGGATTTCGAAATACAAAATAAGGTTTTGGCAGAGTTTTCACATTTTTTGTGTTTTTAACTTTTTTCATAATAAAACAAATTTTAAAGTGACGACTTTTGAGGTAATTTTAAAGATCATATTTAACCACAATTTTTGAGACCACAAATAAGTTTTTATCAATAGTAGTTCTTCTACAAATTGAGTTTTTCAATGATTTTTTGGGGTGTCGCTCCATTTTTAACTCCCTGGGATTTGGTCTGGGACCCCCTTTCTATACCGATTCTTGTTCGTCTTGATGAGTACTATCATCCCTGAAAGTTTGTTGCGCCATTTCAGATACACCCTGTATAATCCAAATACCACTGACTGATTCATTCATTCATAACACTCATCACGAAATCTCCAAAACTGCCGGACCGATTGGCTTGAAATTTGACAGAGACCTTCCTCTCAGCCATTAGACGCGCACTAAGAAACGATTTTAAAATCGAACGACTCCTTCCCTGCTTTTCGGCGCTTTTTCGACTCCGTTTTACCCATTGAAATAGCATTGTGCATTGTTTAAATGCATAAATTGCAGTGTTTACTTCTCTATCTTAAGGCGACGTCTTGCCTCACTTGAATGAATATAACTGATTAACATTTATACATATTTTATTATTTCCAACGAAATTTAAGAAAAAAAACAGTGTGAATATCTGTATTTAAATATTATAACAGTTATCAGAAAACCGAAGTAAATTAAAATAATTAATTTACTTTCTTTAAAATTTTCATTTCTCAAAAATAAATATATTTAAATAGCAAGAATTTAAAAGTTTCCAAGGAAACAGAGCTAAAATTTCACTGTTTCATAGGGCATGGTTTACTATACTATAATCACTAGAGTTTTATTATAAGTAGCAATCTGTTTTTACTCTTTCAGAGTAGCTTTTAAAGAAGTTGGTTTTATTAATAAGAAGACAAGCTTACTTGACAACTTTTTATCGAGGGATTTTTGAAATTTATTTTTTGCGGATTTTGAAAAGGATAGCGGGAATACTTCATGAAAATTCAGTTAAAGATTTTAAACACTAGATTTAAAACAAAAAGAGATTATTTCAATTGGATTGTTTTTATCACATGGAAAGGATAAATGTTTGATGGAATGAGATATCACAGCTGGATCTGGGATGGGGGAAAGGAACCGGGAATACCGGGATGAAAATTATTGGAAACACCTGGATATGAAAATTATCGGGAACCGGGGTATGTAAAGGTACCGAGAAAACCGGGACATGAAAAGGTACCGGGAACACCCGGATATGAAAAGTTTCCGGGAAAACCGGGTTATGAAAACTATCGGGAACACCAGGATATGGAAAAAGTACTGGGGACACCGGGGTTATTGGTGATTCGAAAAATCGGACATATAACTTGGGAGAACTTTAAAAAATGAATTAATACACTCCACCCGTGCAAGGCCGGGCAAATCAGCTAGTAACAGTATAAAATAGACATCAAAAAAAATTTTTTTTGGGGGGGGTGAACCCCCTAACCCCCCCTTGGATACGGCCCCGTTATTTCTTAACCATATTTCATAATTTTCCTTCTATTTTTTGAACTTAATAAGTTATATAATTTGAGGTGTGAATGAAATAATTCATAAGTAAGCCTTATAGTTGAGAATTTCTATCCCCCAATAAATTCAACTCCGTTTTTCTTGCCGAAATTCGAAATATAACAAACATGAGAAGACGATTTTACACCGACGGACGGACGGAGTCATTTCTTCTCACCTTTCTTTGCATTGCGGGAAAGACAAGAACTAAATCCATCCTAAAAACAAAAGTAGTTTTTCCGCAATACAACCAACAGGCGAGGAGAAGCCACTTCTACAGGCCGAGTCGCAGCTTTAGGGGACGTCCATAAATTACGCGAGGTCAAAATAGGGAGGAGGGGTCAAAGGGAATCTCACCAAGGGGGAGGGGGGAGTCAATTAAAATCTCACATCAATTTCTAGTTTAGATAATATGCTTTTTTCCCTTATCTTCTTAAGCAAAAGTTTATGAAAATTGCGCAATTAGTCCAAACATGGAACCATTTATGCAATCAATCGTGATAATTACAAGTATTATAAGACCATAGTTTGATTTCAACAATTATTAATGTTATGTAAGGGGACATCCATAAATTACGTGAGGTGTTTTTTCCAAAATCTGGACCCCCCTCCCCCCTTGGTGAGATTTTGCTGGACCCCCCTCCCCCCACTTGAGATTTACCTACAACCTTTAAAAATATTTTTCTATCCTATTCGTTTGCATTCTGTGCTTCACAACACCTAAAACTTTTCCATTAGTAATGATGTGGGGGAAAAGGACATTATTCCGCCTAAAAATCACTACAGTATCATATCTGTGGGTATTATTCCTTTCTCTTAAAAAAGAAAATCGTTTAAGTTTGAACTTAAAAAGTTGACGTGAGATTTTAATCGACCCCCTCTCCCCCCTTGGGGAGATTTGGAGAGATTTTTCCAGAGGGGGGTCTAGCAAAATCTCACTCACCATGGGGGAGGGAGGGGTCCAAGATGTGGAAAAATCACCTCACGTAATTTATGGACGTCTCCGCAAACAAACAAACCTAATAAATCCCGGAAAAATTCAAAGATTTTGGAAACTTTTTGAAACTGGGGATGGACTCCTCCACCGTTTTATCACCAGTACAACTAGCATCCATTAATTTAAAATGAAACGAAAATAAAAATACAAAAATAATAAAATATTTTAGTAACTATATCAGCTTAATGATTTTGAATAATTCTTAATATCTTATCATTAATTATTTGGGGTCTATTAGAAACATTGAAAAACCTCAATATTCCATACAAAGAATTTTCCGGTCCCTATCTAATTTTTCAAATGAGGGTCACAGGGGCTTATTCAGCAAAGGGCAATTTTTTCCGGTAAAAAAAATCCTCGATTGGTTCTAGGAGTTCAAAACACGGACAAAAAAGAGGAGTTCAAAGAAATGTCGCGGGACCAGATTTTAGGGGCTCAAGGACCAGTTTTTAAACTACAGAATTACCCTCCCTCCCTATACGCGTTATAGTGTTTAACATTCATTGAATTTCAGTTATTTACAATTTTTTAACTATAAAAGAAAAGTGTCCCTCTTGGATCCACACCCATGCTCTGCTATCAAAAAGGTTCTTTATCTGTTGTTAAGTTATTGCTTTAAGGACAATTCCTTCTACAGCTATTTATAATTTAGCAGAAACTAAGCAACTCTTTTTTAAGAGAAAAAAATGGGTTACATATAAAAGTAAATATGGATAATTTGGATTTGATTTAAGTTTTCTGGATTTTTCACCAAATTTAGTTTTATGCGAAAAATATAGAATTTAATTGAAATTTGTATTAGAATACCATAGAATCATTGAATCGTTGTGGGTCAAGTTTTTTCATAAAATGGGTTGGTAGCGTTATATGCAATAGAATTTTAATTATCTATTATAGAACATTTTAATGTTCTATAATAGATAATTAAAATTCTATTAACAATTAACAAGTAGATATTTAAAAATATCTACTTGTACTTACTTAAATTATTATTTATTATACACTCGCAAATGAATTAAAATAAATACAGCTCAAATTTAAGATTAAGTGACTGAAAATTCCATCTTGGATTACACAAGAAAATTTCCATAACAAGTTTTCTCTTAGATCGATAAAATTTTAATTAAAAAGCCAATGTCAGAATAGTTCTATTGAGCAATGTCCAATAAGTATAAATAGTAACCTTAATTTGAAAACATTAAAATCGTGTTCGACCGTTTCCATAACAATTTCCGTCTATCTGAAACATTGATGAGGTAAGGATAAAACAAGAGTAAGAAATGATAAGAAAGGTACTTGTAATTTTTAACCCATTCTGGAAATAGAATTAGTCGACTCGATTATTTGGATAACACTTTTTACAAGAGCTCGGTTAAACTTCTATCGGTTCCATCTGAGTTTATCAGCTCCATTTATACATTAATAATTCCCCTAACTCTGCAGATTGGAATATCGTGAAGTGCTGAGTAGAATGGAATTTTCCATCAGTCATTACACCTTTTGATAAGGTATATCTGATGGCGACTTTAAATTTGATACCTTCGCAAAATCTGAGTATGCCGAACCCGTTATTATTTGTATTGTACTTGAGCTCTGTTTTTTACTGTGACTTTGTTGACGGCGTACATTGGGAAAGAAGATAACTCGCAATTTTTCAGAAATCTTATCGAAAAAATCTGGCAGAGGTTCCCTCACGGCCAGGTACCAGATACTACCTTTAAGTGGTTTTAATTCGGTCAGCATATTTCCTTCAGAATTAATTTGACAAAAATTACTGGATAATTTACAGCGATCTAATTATAAACTTTTTGTACTAAGTCTTAAGTTTATAAGTCTAATTATAAACCTTTTGTTCTTTAATTTTAAAAAAATATTTTTAGGTGTTATAATAAAACACTGCCAATATAACCTAATTGGAGATTAGCGCCCGGAAAATTACATAAGAAACTTCTTCACTTAAAGAAAAATTTAATTCTTTCACTGCTTAGTCGCTAATCAAACATTTTTCGTGTTTTTTTAGTTTTGAGATTGTATTAATTATTTTTTAACCATACAAATTAAATTGCGATGCATAATTTTTTACTTTAAATAAGACTTATTATCAGCTCTAAGAAACTGAAAGCGTAGAGAAACCCACTTTTTTTTGTAAAAATTAATATATTTTCTAAAATTAGGTACTATATATTACCTATATTATTTCTTTACGATAAACACATTGCAATCCACTGCATTTTTATTTGAATTCCCATCACAGCTGACATTTAAGAAGGAATAAGATGTTATTGAAGGATGGAAACAAACCACCTATAAAAGAGTCTTAAACTAGCAATACTTCAAAAGATAAATAATTCTTCTTTATGCTAGATTATAATTTTTTTTATTTATAACTTTTTTGAAACGTCCCATGGGTTTTTTTAAAAAACCACAGTGACAGAGCTTTCTATAGTTCATGAACACAGGCATGAGATTCTTTGTTGGATTTTCCGACCTTTTCCGATTTTTTTCTAAGAATTTTCAGATTTTTTCCTCAAACCTCCCACCGCAAAAAATTCGGACAAGGTGTTAAAAATATGCTAAAACCTTGAATTTTAGGATCAAATTTCCAAAAATTTTCTGGGGGGAGTACCCCTCAACTTTTCAAATATTTTTATATTAGGATCATTCATTAACATACAAATTCTACTTAAAAATATATTGGAAAACAATAGGGGAGAGTGTTGTACCTACGGACGGTTGTACCTTCAGCCACCTCATTTTAAAATTCGGGAAAAAATGTAAATTTGAATTTGTGGTCGATTTTGAATGTAAACAGATGCTATCTAGTTGCTAATGTGAAATCAGCTGTTTAAAATATTATTTAAATTTTCTATAATAAAAATACTGGTTTTAGGTGCTCAAAGTTTTTTTTAGTGCATCACTACATTAATTATTTTCTTCCTCTATGATTATGATATGATAAAATGGGATATATGGGGGAATCCCCGAGATTTTGACTTTTTAGTTTTGATATTAGAAATCGTCAGATCTCAATTCTTTTATCTTTTATAGAACTTTGAATGCAAAAACACCTGATGCTGTACCTTCGGACACCATGAGTGTTGTACCTACGGACACGTTCTTGTGGGTGTCTGTAGCTAATCGGCGTTTTAGAATCAGGTTTCATTTAACTGAATACATTTTAATAAATGTTAAATTAATTCTAAATGGTAATCTATTTGTCAGCGATTATTTTCAAGTGAATTTTAGATGAAAATTCAAATATTTTGTGATATAAACTACTTTTTTAAATTTATGATTCTACTTGGAATTTAATGTAAAATATGGTGTAAAACCCTAAGCACCCTATTGCATTTAAGTATGATGATTAAAAAAACTTAAAATTTCCACTGAAGAAGATTTACCACCAAATTATTATTGTTATTATCACCAAATGCTTGCACAACTAAGTGTCGATCGATTGTTTTTTTGGATCAGTGAAGTTGTCAGATCAATCAGCATGATTGATGAAACTATTACGTTAAATTCTGATCTGAAAATACCATGTGATTTTTGTGTTTTTGGTAAAAAATCAAGACTTTTATCATTCAACTTCCGTTTTGATGATCATTTACGATCTAAAACTACATTACTTTAAAAAATCTATTTTCAATTTTAAAAAGGCTTGAAATAGGTTATTAAAAGGTAATTCATTAATAAAAATGTTCATTCTTAGCTTTTTTCAACTAAAACTTCCCTTTTTAAGGGTGTCCACAGGTACAACTGGGTCTGTCCATAGGTACAACAGGTTGTTGTACCTTTGGACACAAATTTTTCCAAGTTATTATAAATGATTAAAAATCCAATTTTCGAGATTTTGACTAATAAAAAATATATCTCTACTCACAAAAGTTAGGACTATAAGTTGGGCACTTTAAATGGTCAAAATGTGATTTTACCTGTCTTAGAAAAATCCAAACGTGATTTTTGTCCATAGGTACAACACTCTCCCCTATTGAAAACATCGTTCACGCAGTTTTTCAGCCTTTTTGTTTTTATGTCAATCTCATCCCTGAAAAACAAAACGTTTTGTAAGTTTTAAACTTATTATAAAAGAAAAACTAAACTTACAAAAAAATAGAGAGTTCAACACTTGAATAAGGTATGCTTCTCCTAAAAAAAGCATTAAATTTGATAAAGGTATGATTAGAAAATGTTGAGAGAACGTAATATATTTATTTAAATAAAAAAGTATTAACTGGTGCTCTGGTGGTTTGTCATGTACTGAGGTTTCCTTTTTAATTTGTTACTCAATAACAAACAAGTTAAATCTAGCATAATTCCGTGGATAATGTAAAAAATTAGGTGTTGATTATATGGTCTTGTGTGAAAAAAATCTGAATATTTAATTTCAAAGCATATATATTGTGATGTTTAAAATACGTTTTGATAGGATGCTATTACTATAGTATTTTTATACACTTTTTGTATTGATTCAGAACAAATAAGATCTGATGATAAAATTCACAATAAAATACTATAAATATTGCTAGAGAATTCATATTTATAGAGTCTTATGATGGTTCTTTAAGACAGGGTTCAACTGCAAGATCAATTTTGAATTGCGATGTCCCCTCATTTCAGTCTCCTGGCAAAGCTCCAGTTGTAAATAGACACTGATGAGTCCAAAACATCCCACCGGAATCCCCTTTTCAAAGGGTTAAACCTCTTCTAAAATTTATCGGAAAACTAACCTTCGTCGCATCAAAGACGCGCCTTTATGCTCACGTGCAGGGAGCGATAACCCGAAGAGATATAAAAAAATATCGTTACTCCACTTTTAAAAAAATTGTAGCTGATACCGTGATACCTCGACACGGTAAATCGCGTGAGTGTGGGTTGGAAATATTTAGTTGTCCTCGTTCGGTAGAAATTCCTCGTAGTTCATGTGTAGTTATAATTTTTTACCTTGAGGACCCATAACCATATGCTTAAATTATAGTGACGTAACTCTGTCTATGATCATTTAATCTTCGTTTACTAGGCTTAGATAAGTTTCATAGATAATTTTTTTGGTATAAGTTTCACATTGTAGTTGAAACGGATATTATTCAGATATTATGCATCTATGCATATTGTAAATATAAAGTAAGCTACTAGATGGTAGATATGCATAGCTTAAGCAGGCGCGGATCCAGCACGGCTCTAAGGGGGGGGAACTTTTCCAAACCATCACCTTTGCTTTACCTTTTGACACTAGCTGTCAAAATGTTGGTAATTTTCTAAAAAGTATCACGCAAGATCCCCTTCTGGTATAGTACCGCTGGGGCTATAGGGGCCCTCCCCAAGAAATGGGGAGTTAATTATGGAATTTACTTGTAAAAATAATTTGTTAACTCATTTTGAGAACCTTTTTGGGTCTAAGGGGGAACTGTCCAGAGTGTCCCCCCTTGGATTTGCACCTGATATTAAGAAAGGGGCCATTCATTAATTACGTAAGGGTCCCGAGGGGGAGGGGGGGGTTGGAAATATCTCTACATACCCTTACTTGGGGGGGGTCAAACCAATTCTTACGTAAGATTTTCTAAGTTAATGGAAACAAATTCCAATCAAATAACTATTGAATAACCCCAGGAAAACTTAAAAATGCTGCTGATCTCGGTATATTATTGAAGCTTTAATTTAAAAAAACGAGGGTATATCAGATGTATCTTTTTTTATTGGAGTTTAAACTGATCAAACGAAATAGAATCTTACGTAAGAATAGGGGGGAGGGGTTTTAAAAATCTTACGTACCCTTACATGGGGGTAGGGGGGGGTCAAAAATTGTCAAAATCATCCTTACGTAATTAATGAATGGTCCCAAAGGGTATAACTTAATTAATAAATGAATGTTGGTAATTAATAAAAAAACTCATGTCATCCACTCCCATGAATATCACGAGTGTATTTCATAGACTAAGTGAAATTTCCAACCTTAATGTTCCTTTATAATATTAGCCCCAAAGTGTAGTATTTCGAAAGCAATCTTATTAGAAAAGTAATCTTTAAAAATACGTTAAAATGAAAAAAGAAATTGATGCCAAGCATCATAAAATTGTTATAACTTAGTTAATGGGTGAAATATATTGACACACATACGGAGCTTTAAAAAAATCTTATTAAGGCATTGATTAAGTTCTGAAACGCCAATTTCCTTGAAAAACATTTGTGTTTTCTTATAAGAAAATTTATTTAAAATGGTTTAGGGTGCTAGGCTTTTTATTTCATTAAACTATAAAAAAATACGGCACTTTACACAAAAAGTGATGGGTAGAAAAGAAATTGCCTTCTATACATGGAGAGATGTTAGACCGCGATAAGGAGGGACCCCCACCTAGACTCGGAGGGAGATCCCTCTCCGAGGATATATCTGTTGATATGTGTTTCTTTATTAAGAAATAACTTCATAGTTTGTACAGAAAAGTCAGTATTACAAACTATGTCAGTATGTTGGCGCCTTTTGCTGAATTTCTGTAATCCTTCTTTTGGCAACCCTCTCTCCTCTCTGTCGGCCTTCGGTGTGGATGTCTTAAAGTAACTAAGACTTTACTAAACGAAAAAGACTAAAACTAAACGATGTCTTAAGGAAATTAAATTGTAGTTTTGTTTAAGTTTGAAAGAATAGATCCTGTGTTGTCCATTACTGTTATCGACAAAAACGCCGGCGCAAGTTTAGAACTGCTGATGCGCCAAGTTTTTAGCGATAAAAATCAATATATAGTAACCCCAACTAATGTTAAATGAATTATGTGGCTTCTAAATATGGCGCCAAATTGCCAAAACTCGCCAACCATCAGCAGTTCTAAACTTGCGCCAAAACGCCTGCGTTATACAAAGAAGGATATTTTTTCCTAGATTAACTTTTTCAGAAAGAGCTTACGTAATACGTCACTCATTTATTAAAGAATTCACTTGCGAATGAACTAAACTGGACTGTTGCCACATTCCTCTTTGAATGTGATCTTAAGAAAATGAGATAAATTAAGGTTTCATGAGAACAATTAAGATCGGACGTCAACAGTTTCCTATTGCTTTATCTTGCACTCGTTTCTCTTAAACGAAAATTTGATTTTTTAACTTCATTACGCAAAGTCTGTCATGTTTAGTTTTAAAGTTTCAAAAGAGTATAAGAAATACGAGGAAAATTTCTACTATTTATTTTTTTATTGATTCGTAAGTTGTAATTAAAAAGTCATAAATATGTTCCGATTTGAAATGTAGTGTGTCTGAAGATTAAAATTTAAATTTAACGAAGGATTTAACATAACATAGAATTTAATTTATTGACAGCAGATCATATTACGCCTGCCTCACAGGGAGAGTCCGAAAAGCAAGAGAGGGAAACACATGCACAGACGCGTCTCAGAACCGAAACCTAAACTATGGGTGCGATTGGTTCAGAAAGCAGGGGGGCGGAGCGTAGGTGATCTGGAAATTTTTCAGGCAGGCCCAGAGGCAAGGTTGGCAAAAACTAAGTTTTTTTTTGGAAAAAAAACCAAGTGGGGTTGGGTTTTTCCAATAAAACCCTGAAAAAAACCATATAAAACTGGTTTTTTTTCGGAAAAAGTGTGTTTTTTTCAAATTTTAGAGAATTCTGTTGAATTGAATAACTGAACCAGAGAAACTTCAGCCATGTACTAATTCCAAGATTAAAAGCTGAATTTTAAGGAAGAATTTTTGATTTTGAGTAACCAAATTACAAATTAATTTTCCAATCTACACTGTTTACAATATATTGATACTATCTTTTAAAGAGCGGTGAATTTAATTAGAACATTTACACATTAATTAGAACAGAACACAATATTTGTGACATATGTTGGTTGAGGAAATACCAACGTTTTTTCCACAAAATAAAATATAAAAAAACTCTTTATTTATCTCACGGATAATAAACTTATTCAATCATTCAATGTAGGCTAAGGGTTGTACACTTCTGGCTTATGCAGAAAATATGAATTCCAGAATAACAAGAGATCCTTGATTAACAGCTCAAAAACAACCCAGAAACGCTTGAGCCTCTGAAGGCGTCATTCATCTAGCTTATTATGTAAACAGTTCCCCTAGTTAATAACCGCAATTAAAGAACTATAGTTAAAAAAATAATCAGGTAATAGTGACATAATTAACGTATGAGGTAGTTAACCTTCTGCGATTCCTAAAACAAAGCGTAAACATGCCAATTCATGGGAAATGGGTATTAAGAAGAACCAACTATCGATTGAAAACGAATTATATTGAATCAGAAATATTACGCTAAAAGGTTTCCAAAGTATGAAAATATGTTGGGAGGAATATTTTTACGAACTCTCTATGTGAAATCTTTCAAAAGGGAATAATCATTATTGCGTTTCGTTCATGTAGCTAGACAAATACCAACTTTCTAATTCCAGTTGCTTGTTTATTAATAGTTTCTACAAATTAACCTATAAATAACTTGGCATACAAGGACTAAACAGGATTAAAAAAAGGTTGACATTAAATTATGGAGGTCGATGACAGGTTATAAATGATCTTCAAAAGATCAAATGTGAAGTTGATATAAAACAGGGTTTTTAACGTGGGACGCACGCCCTATCTGGGGGGAGATTGCAAATTTTAGAGTTCAAACCTCGTTTTTAAGAGGCAAATTTCAAATATCTTTCCGGTAGAGGACCCTCGAGGTCGTACACTGTTTTAACAAAGGAACTCTTGGTCATAAAATTAAATTATTTGAAGCGCCAAACTTCCATTGCTTCCTTTAATTTTCTGGGAAAACTATTCTTAAGCTTCATTGCATGCATACAATTACAGTAAAAAATAATAATTGGGGAGAAACCACCCCACAAGAAACTGCTGCTTTGTAGGGGGATCAAGGAAAAGAAAAAAGTTGAGGAACCCTTGTTTAAAACCTTTAAAAATTACTCATCAAACATACGGCCTCTAGTAGTGTGATAAAATTCGTGAATGACCCCTGAAAAGTTTTATTGATTACACTGTTCTACAAATTTGACCTTCAAAATTTTTTCCTTGATGAAAATAGTCAATTCTTATAGATTTTGGGTCGCTGAATACGAAAATCACCATTAAAATTCTCAATTGACTCAGGATTTTCGGGGAACAGCACCTCCCCCTTTTTACGTTTTTCGACGACCTTATAACTTTAAACTCGATTTTCAGGGTCAAAAAGCATTATTTTAGTCTTCAAATTGCTCCCCAGTTAACAAGAAATGTTCAAATTAATAAAATGTGATAAATTTATAACAAATGGATAGGGTTAAGGGGTAATTACCCCCCTAAAAATACAAAAAAATAGCTAAAAATTATAGAGGTTTCTATACGCTATTTTTTCCTCTTATTTTTTACGCAAATCCCGTTTGAAGGGTCCTAACCCTTCCCCAAGGACCCAAATTTGATGACAATATGCAGCAATAATTTTTACTAAAAGCGGTTGAGGTGTTAGCCTCCCAGAAGTCCCCGCGGAAGAGTTCGGAAGACTTCCAGAATCGCGAAGGCGCTCGCGAGTTCAGGAATTAATATCGATGATTTTGAAAAGATTACAAATGATGTTTTTCTTATATTTTGGGTGTATCCTAAGTAGAAACTCTTCAGTTCTTTAAAAACTGACCGGTTTTCGGGAGTGAGGATTCCATGTTTCAAGATGTTAACAGATGCACGGTTGTGGATAACAATTAGGGGGCATCCCCTTAAAAACTGAGGGTGATGGAGGAAAATGGGTGTCATATTTGAATTCAGCAGATCATTTTACACAAGAATCAGCTGAAATTCAGTAAGTGGCTTCAAATTTTTTTTTGTACAGCACAGTTAAACTCTAAGTGCGGCATTGAACCCTTCCGTGGGTGCTCTGGGGGGCGCTCTCACCTCAACCGCTTTTAGCAAAAATCATTGCTGCATATTGCCATCAAATTTGGGTCCTTGGGGAAGGGTTAGGACCCTTCAAACGGGAATTGCGTAAAAAATAGGAGGAAAAAAAAGCGTATAAAAACCTCTATAATTTTTAGCTAATTTTTTGCATTCTTAGGGGGTTAACTACCCCTTAAACCTATCCATTTGTTATAAATTTATCATATTTTATTAATTTGAACATTTCTTGTCCCCTGGGGGGCAATTTGAAGATTAAAGCAGTGCTTTTTGACCCTGAAAATCGAGTTCAAAGTTAAAAAGTCGTTAAAAAACATGAAAAGGGGGAGGGGCTGTTCCCCGAAAATCCTGAGTCAATTGAGAATTTTAATGGTGATTTTCGTATTCAGCGACCCAAAATCTATAAGAAATGACTATTTTCATCAAGGAAATTTTTTCAGTGTAGAACAGTGTTATGGGAGATGAATAGTGCCGTGATTATATAGCATTGAAATCGCTTTTCCAGAATAGGTTACCGAATAGTTCCATTACATTGTAAATTTTGTTTTGTTCCGGCAAAACTTTCACCAAAAGTTGAAAACATAAGCTATTTTTACTGAGACGAATTTAAGTGTTGGAATCGACTGACCCGAAATATATTAAGTTATACAAAAAGGACAAAACTCTTTTTATGCAGAGAGTTTGATTCGTCAAAATAGGTTAAAAATCTCACTTTAAAAAGCTTAGTTTACAATTTCATCCCTTAATAAATTTTTTTCATTTAAATTTAACGCAAAAACTAACACTAAACAATAAAAATGAAAATATCCTCAGCGTTCCTTAGATTTCAAGTCATTGATCGAGAGATACTACTAAAATACGATTTAAATAAAATCCTTTGACATTGAATGAAAGTTAGATTGAAATATGAATTTTTATAACTCTAAAGTTTATTTCCGTCTTTCATACTTATTAAAACTGTTAGAAAGTAAACGTTAGCTTATCTTACATTTGTGTTAAAAAGGATTTCCTTTTGTATGGCAATACTGGAAAGTCATATGAATCGTTAGTCAGCAGTAAAACTACTGTCTTGCCATTACAGCAGAGAATCGGCGTTTTTTGTGCCTTCTTCACCGAGTGCTTTCCTGTGAGCTCAACGCAGTCGTGAAACATGACGTGGATAAGTCATAGACAGTGGCGGCTCGAAGGTAAAATTATAAGGGGGGCTGCTCCGGCGGTACCAAGTTAGCAGCGTATTTTAAGGGATATAATGCCAAATAATATTTCTATTAAACAAAAACGTGGAAAAAATCAAATAGAAAAGATGGGAACAATATACAATTTCGATTTCATACTTAAAAAGTGTTCAAAAACTGTCACTTACCTATAATTAGCTGATTATTACGAAGAAGAAGATTATCAAGCGAATATGAACTAAAGTCTACATTTCGAATTAAATTTGTTCATTATAAAAAGAAATAAAAACGTGGCTACAAAAAAGTGAACATAAATCTTTATTGACTGGCCGAAATTCCCAAAAAGATTTTTTTCTCTCTGTTGAAACGAAAACAAAAAAAGCTATAAATAAAAAATTAAAACAGTGTTTGATAAAGAAAAGCTAAAAAGCCTATGTGATTTATTAGTAGTAGAAATCGCATATTTTTCTTCTTTCCTCAGTTTGTTTTCACTGCTCTCTCAAGAGAAAAAGCTATCATTCTTTTGGTCTGGGCTGCTGAGACAGCAGCCCCATTTCTCCTAACAGATTCGTATGCTAAATTCTCGATATTTTGATTTGATATGATAGAGCTAGTGTTTTATACCACGTTAGGTATATTTGAACTCTATGTATATTTGCGGGGGCTGATCGACCCAGAAATAAATCTGTTGGCGAGACGGCATAGCAGAGAATAATAAATTGAAAAAGGCAAAGAATATAGGCAAAGTGACATAGAATAAAGGGGGAAAAGAGATATTTTTTTAAATATTGTAAAGCAAATACAAATTGGAATTTCGGGAAATTTTGGTTAGGGGTGCTGCAGCCCCGCAGCCCCTATGGACGAGCCGCCACTGGTCATAGACGTATTTTCCGTAAAAGGGGATATAAAAACCTTCAACATAACCTTTAAAAGGGGCCGTTCAAATATTACGTAAGCACTTTTTTGGTCATTTTTAACCCCCCCCCTCCCCCCTTGTCAGCAAAGATAAGCAAACCTCAACCCCCCCCACCATAATTACTTAAGAAACTGCCGGACCCCCCCCCCCCCCCCGAAATTTCGACATCTCTATTAGTAAGTAGTACTGTTTTTTTTCTCCTTGAAAATTAGGTGACTCGTACAAGGAGCTGTCCTTTTTGGGTGTAACGCTATAAGGCAGGGGTCCCCAACCCTATGCCCGCGGGCACCATGGCGCCCGTCGATTGATCTAGGTGCGCCCGCTGCTTGTGCCCAACGATAAAATATTTCAGTTTTCCACTATCCCATAAAATTCTAGAAATGAAACAACATCTTCAGAATGACATTATCCTCAAAACTATATTATCAGATGATATGAGAAATTCTGGAATATAGCTGATAGAAATAAATTTCCAATCTTAAAAAGAGCAGCATATAAAATAAAGTAGTTCTTTGGTTCCACACACTTATGTGAATCATTTTCGACAATGAACATAATAAAATAAAAAAATATAGATCACGACGTACAGATGAACACCTTGACGATAGCTTGCGGGCAAGAATTTCATCATAATCTCCTAATTATGAAGCGCTGGCCAGTGAAATGCAATGTATTTTATAAATAATTTTTATACTTCGTATGTATTGCAAGCAATTTAGTAGTAACTTATTTTACAAAAGAATATTAATACTAATTATACCTATTCATTATGTTAAATTAATTTTTAAAATTAAATTTTTAGTGCATTATATGTAGTGTGTATTATCAACTATGTCCACCAACTATAAATTTATCTTGAAAAAATAAATGGTGCCCGCCATTATACCGATATTCTGGTATGTGCTCTTAGGTTCAAAAAGGTTGGGGACCCCTGCTATAAGGGTTCAAAAATGAGTCGAAACACTACTTTTCGGGGTTTCAATTTCAAAATGCTAGGGTGGTCACTCTCCAGAAAAAAAGTGCTTACGTCAGATTTCCTAATTCAATTATTTGTTACATTTATTTTTGGTTGAATTTTGAAATTATTTATGCAAGAAACAAGAGATTTTCAAACATCCACCATCTTACGTAAGCATCCCTTATATCCCCCCTCCCCCCTTGTCAGCAAAAATAAGCAAAGAGCAAACCCCCCTCCCCCTTAGGTGCTTACGTAATATTTGAACGGCCCCTAAGTATAAAATAAGAATTAAATTTGAAATCATTCAATTCTTATGACATTTAAAACGGACATAAATTTCATAAAATCGTGAATAAAATTAATGGGGTGAGGTGAAATGTATTTAGCAGAAGTTAAAATTTTTGATTATTATCTTTAATTCTACCAATTCATATTGAAATATTGGAGATTTATTACTTTGAATTTTTTCTGTCAACGTATTCTAATATTTTTTGGGTTAAAAGAACTCAATTTAAGTTTATTCAAATGGTAAAGAAGAAAATGGAACGCTACCTTTTCCCGGTTGTGATTAAAGATACAAAATCAAAATTTTCTCACCCTCTGTTATAATTTACAGCTCAGTACACTTACCAAGTATAAAAGCGGTACAAAACCAAATAATAAATGTAACTAGTGCCTGTAAAAATAAAAAAAGGTTTTAAAATTTTCTGAGAGGTGCGTTCATGGTTCTATGGATCATTGACAATAACAATAACAAGAAAAATTTAATCCTGAGCAAAAGCTATCATCGTGAGTTACATTTTAAACACATTTCTTTCCAGACAGGCTTTTTAAAAATAGTTAAAACGCAAATCGAAATTCATATTCCGCTATACCCCACCAAACCTTGACAGAAACCCATTCCCACGAGAAATGGAAGGAGCAAAACCGCTAGTTGGAGAAACATGGCATGCAGTGCACCATCTAAAAATGGACAGATTGAACAGTTTGCGAAACTTCTCGAAGTCGGAGAACCACGTAGAAGAGTCGGAAGCTAATTTGGAGATATCCATGAATGAATCCCTCAATCCATTTGTTGTTAAGCTCAGGAGCGTTAAGGTTCCAGAGTGCAAAAAGTTCGGTCCTTGCCAACCCAAAGGATGTACTAGGAAGAGAATAAGAGACAAAAGGAAGAAAAAGGGAAAGAAAAGGATAAGAGAGAAAAAACATACTTAGCCTGAAAAGGTCTCAAGCTTTTTTTTATAAAATATGTATTCAAACAGTTTTCATTAGTCTTGTTATAAAACTTTATATTGAATTCTCTATTTTCTTGATTTATACAGCCCCCTTTATGTTATTACAGAAAAATAAAAGTGTCTTTAAATTTAAATATTTATCTAAGTGATTTAATGAAGCGAAGTTTCAAAATAAACCCCTTCTTGTAAATTCTACCGTTTTCATCCATTGCCTTAATTACACACGGTTGCATGAGTCTCTTTATACATAATTTATTTATAGCTTTATTGTGAAAGGTGGTCTGGGGGTTCTTCCCAGGAAATTTAACCTTTATAATGGTCAACTTATTTTTGGTGTGCTAGGAAGACAACATCAATGATTTTCAGATGTAAATATCTATAAATTATTCATTCATATTGAAAATGGATGGTGGTCCAGGAAATAACCTCTCGAGGTCCACCATTGCCGACCCTTGATTTACATGCTCTTTTTATTTCTTCTCATTTGCTTTGCTATCACATCTTTTCATTATCATCTCTCTATAGTCTAGTGTAATCACTGTATCTGTACATAACCTATTTCCCTTTCATATAATTTCTTTATTCTTTTCTTTTTTTTTCACATTCACATACTATTTCTCTCTACTCTCTTTTTTTCATTCTAGGAAGGTAATTCTTTGTCCTTTCTCTCCTATAATTATTTTATGCATTTTCTCCCACTTTCTCACAATTTCCCCCCTTCCTCGTTGAGTAGTGTTTAATAGTAATATTAGTAATACTACCACTGCCATTTTTATTGTTTTCTTCTCTCATTCACTGTCGTTCTATCTTTCTTTCCATAATTTTGTTTCGCACGTTCAATCTCCTCCGGATATAATCCGGAATTGGAATCCTCCGGATATAATTAAATTTTATTATTTATCCCATTTAAAATAGTCAAACTATGTTTTAAAAAGAGCTAAACCACAAAAAAAAATCACCAAATTTCGAAAAATATTGATAAAAATATACAGCAGTTCGTGTTAACACTTGTCAAGTCTACTAGACAACACATACACAATTTATAGTTTGTGGAAATTATAGTAGAACCAAGTGGGATTTTAGAAAACAACTCTCTACTAAAGGGGCTCATCCCCTTCAGATCTTTCCATCATCATTAGCTTTGATTCTGAGGAGGCAAGTAGCAGAAATTACATCTTCAGTGGCACACGCATCCGGCGTTTCTCTTAATCGCAATCCAGGGAATTTGTCGGTGCATTGCTCCACAGCCGGAAGCAGAGTTAAGACATCACAGATTGGCAAGTCGCATCCTATTCAGATAGACCTTGACCAGAGTGTACAATTTCAATAACAAGGAAATTTTTGAAGGTTATCAGCATCTTTGAAGTTCATAGAAGCTGAGGTCCCTTTACTTTTTCGAGAGAAGGCCCGGGAATTAATGGAAAAATACCCGAAGCCCCCTTTTGAAGGAATGAATATGTAGGATTTTTTTAGCCATCTTCATGAAAATGGATGATGAAAAATTTGCAGACTCACCAGTGAAATAACTACTAGATTTAAAAGGACTTTGAATGTTACTTATATCCAAGTTAGATTGTACCGTATCAACTTAAATCTTCGTTTTACGAATTGTCTTTTCTTGAAAGAAAATAATAATTACATTTAATACTAGAATTAGAAAGACGATTTTAAAAAAGTGTTTTAAACTTTTCTAGTGGCAATATAGTTTTAGTTAAAAGTAATCTTTATCCTGCGGTCCACGACAAGGGGTTAAAAAAATCTCGCTAGTAGTTTATCCGCAGCTGAAATGCAAAGAATGTCACACTAGCACGTTCATGAGTTAGACACAAAGAAGTACAAATTCCTGGCTTTAGAGAATGCGAGACTCATATACAATGAGTGACTGGAAAAAGTAAACTCTTTCATGTCACTTAACCATCCCTATTTCATACAATACAATGTAATATTTATGTTTATTGCACATCAGCAATAAATCATACTGGCATATATAGTTAAAGATTTACACCTTTCACAGACACGGCGTACCACTCACAGTGACAGAAATATTGTGACTATCTTTGCGAAAGCGTCTTTAACTAAATATAACGGACAGAACAAAGCTTAGGGACCATTGGCAAATGGCGACACAGAATTTTCTGGAGGTTTTTAAACTTTTCCTCACAAAAGTCACACAAACCATCATATTATTTACGTAATCTCAACACTCGATTGGGTCGGGTGTCGCGCTTTTGGAAACTTTAACATTAAACTTAAAATATAAAATTAACATTTAAATCTTTAGTCCCAGAGCGAGTTTACTCAAAGAAACGTAGTTCTGTAGGGTGTCTCAAAAAAAACTTTTTTTTCGAAAAACCACGCTCCCCAGGGCTTTTCCCATTCCTTTTGGTCCCAAAAGATAGTGTGTGAAGTTTCAACCCCCTAAGTTAACTCTAAGGTTTGCCTGTAGAGCCCCAAAGTTTGAAAAAAGTGGAAAAAATGACTAAATTTCAGAATTTTCAAAAAATTTATTTTATGAGTGAAACGGGATAAAAATGGTTCAAATGTGTTACTTAGGACTTATTTAGATGGGTTATATTTATTTATGTGTAATAATTGTACCCTATAGCCCCTGCAATTTAAGATTAAAACGTACTACTATAAGGGACGTCGCGCTCACCAAAGCTTATAATGCACTACCGGTGGACGAATTGAATTGAATCCGAATTTATTTGAAGGAACTCCCTCAAATGATGCCATTTGGTGCTAAATTGATATTATAAACTGCAAAAGCTAATGAAATAACAATAATGATGCCCTCCACTGAGCTTATAATGTAAAAAGTGATTTTCTTCAAAATTGCTCGTTTCCAGCTGATCAAACCCAAAATATATACTAAAAAAGGGAGTTGTACTTTTTTAGATACCAAACTTTGAAAGCTTTATAGGGGCTTCATTTTTTATAAGTAGAAGTTAATTTGGAAATTTCACAGATCGAAAATAATACGGATATCTCCAATACCAGACGTTAAAATCGATTTTCTTTTTTTAAAGTTAGGAAAATAGTTTAATACGTGTGAATCTTGGTTGAAATGTTAAGAAAGAAGTTTTATAATAAAACTTACCACTAAGTTGTTAAAAGGGAGTAATTTTCCTAACTTAAAAAAAGAAAACCGATTTTCACTTCTGGTATAGGAAATATCCATGTCATTTCCGATCCGTGCTGTTAAAACTTAGTTCTACTTATTAAAAATGAAACCCCTATAAAGGTTTCAAAGTTTGGTATCTAAAAAAGTACAACAACCCCCTATTTAGTACAAATTTTGGGTTTGATCAGCTGGAAACAAACAATCTTGAAGAAAAACACTTTTTACATTTTAAGCTCAGTGGAGGGCCTCATTATTGTTATTTCACTAGTTTTTACAGTTTATAATATCAATTTAGCACCAAATGGCATCATTTGAGGGAGTTCCTTCAAATAAATTCGGATTCAATTCAATTCGTCCACCGGTAGTGCATTATAAGCTTTGGTGAGCGCGACGTCCCTTATAGTAGTACGTTTTAATCTTAAATTGCAGGGGCTATAGGGTACAATTATTACACATAAATAAATATAACCCATCTAAATAAGTCCTAAGTAACACATTTGAACCATTTTTATCCAGTTTCACTCATAAAATAAATTTTTTGAAAATTCTGAAATTTAGTCATTTTTTCCACTTTTTTCAAACTTTGGGGCTCTACAGGCAAACCCTAGAGTTAACTTAGGGGGCTGAAACTTCACACACTATCTTTTGGGATCAAAAGGAATGGGAAAAGCCCTGGGGAGCGAGGTTTTTCAAAAAAAAGTTTTTTTTGAGACACCCTAGTAGTTCTGATACTTTATACTACAGTGTCCTTTTTCAAAAATCCGACAAAATATCAGGGAACTCGAAGAAGAGTCTCCCTCCTCTTCGATACTTTAGACAAGATGGGCAAAACTGTGTTAAAACGTTTTTAAGGGTCGAAATTCCAAAATTTTTCTTGGGCGGCTAGATCCCTTTTTAGTATGGTGATAACACTGGTCTACAAAAAAAAACTTTTTTTCTGATGGCGGGAATATTAAAGCTGTTTTTGTATATATTTGACCTCCTGAATCCGAATATGGCATCCGTTTTTGCTCATCAGCTCTGGTTTTTAAGATATTGGAAAATTAATTTTTTTTCACTTTTGACCTACCTTTTATACAATATGGTGCTATAAAAATGACTTAAAAATAAAAAACCTAACCACCCAAGGATTTTCCTATTCCTTAGGGTCCCAATAGATAGTGTATAAAGTTTCAGCCCCCCAAGTTATTTTTAAGGGGTACCTATAGGGCCCTAAAGTTGAAAAAAAGTCGAAAAATTGGTCTTTTTTTCAGAATTTTTTAAAAAATATTTTTGAGTTTTCTAATTTGATAAAACTGGCTAATATATGTTTTTTAGAACTTATTTAGACCGCTAAAAATGTTTTTACTTTAAAACTGCACCTCTTTAGAGAGATTTTTTAGTTTTAATGCGAGAATTAGGGTCATTTCGCTCAAAAACGCTTGGTACCAATAATGGTGGTTGAAACGAATAAATTTCGAATTTTTCAGAAGTAAGTCATCAAAAAAGATGTCCTTTGATGTAAAACTGAATTTCACATGATAAAGATCAGTGAAACAGTAGAAGCTCCTCTCGAACTTTCAAGCCCTAAAATTTGAAAAAATTGGAAAAAATGCTCTTTTTTACTGATCTGTATCATATGAAATTTCAGTTTTATATCAAAGGACATCATTTTTGAAGATTTACTTCTGAAAAATTTGAAATTTATTCGTTTCAACCACCATTATTGGTACCAAGCGTTTTTGAGCGAAATGACCCTTATTCTCGCCTTAAAACTAAAAAATCGCTCTAAAGAGGTGCAGTTTTCAGGTAAAATTATTTTTAGCGGTCTAAATAAGTTCTAAAAAACATATATTGGCCAGTTCTATCAAATTAGAAAACTAAGAAATATTTTTTTAAAAATTCTGAAAAAAAGACCAATTTTTCGACTTTTTTTCAACTTTAGGGCCCTATAGGTACCCCTTAAAATTAACTGGGGGGCTGAAATTTTATACACTATCTATTGGGACCCTAAGGAATAGGAAAATCCTTGGGTGGTTAGGTTTTTTATTTTTAAGTCATTTTTATAGCACCATATTGTATAAAAGGTAGATCAAAAGTGTAAAAAACTTAATTTTCGAATATCTTAAAAACTAGAGCTGATGAGCAAAAACGGATGTCATATTCGGAATCAGGAGGTCAAATATATACAAAAACAGCTTTAATATTCCCGCCATCAAAATGAGTGTTGACCAGTGTAATACTTTTAAATGGTTGGCACAAAAAATAAACACTTTACAGCGTATAGGCGGAGAAGAAATCATTTGGGGTGGAGGTTATCCTTGGGGGTGAAAATCTAACTATTAGCTAATTTAATATAGATTTAGAGGATATTTTGACCCCTTTACCAGGGGGACGGATTAGCCTGGTTGGTTTACTCGCTGCCCACCACGCTAGCAGCCTGCGCGCTGTACCGTCGTCGGTTCGATTCCGGCCTAGCCCTGGGTGTATTTTCTCTCTCTCTGTGTCAGTAAATTCTATTTGTGTCTGTCTTACTTGACGAGGGTTTTTAAGCGGATCCTTTGAGATCAAGCACACAGACCTGAAAATGTATGTCTCCAAACAAACAAACAAAGACCCCTTTACCAAAAATATTTCTAGATATGCCACTGAGGGGGAAGTATTTTTAATAGGGGGGCAGGGGGGGGCCATGAAAATTTTTTTGGAGGAGGGGAACTGAGGGGCTGCTCTTTTTAGCAACAAAATTTGCCGGTCAGGCTTGGTATTAAATCGCGTTAACTTAAGGCATTGTCTAGCTCCACGAAAGTAACATTCAACTCTAACTTCAAACAGGGAAATCTCAATGAAAAAGCACTTAAACAAAAAATAAAATTTTAAATTCTAGCTAGGAGAAAATTTATCGTGGTTGTGGGGGGTAGCTGCGGCCTCCTCAAACCCCCGTGCCGTAACCAAACTAGTTGTGGGGTAATCAGAAACAGTGACGATACAGAAAAGGAGGCTCAGTACTTTTTGATATCACGCGAAAAAGCATTTAAATTCAATGCAGATTGCAGACGTGAGTATAGTAGCAAAAAAAGCCTCTTTAAAAAAAAAGATCGTCTGCAGGTATGTCGAGTCGATAAACAAACAAACGAGCGCCTGGACGACCTACTGCGCATGGGCCAACTTTCAAATCGTGAATGTGACAACTTAACAATGATATTTTCGAGTTCATGCAATTAATTACACAAGTTTTAAATATTATAAAAATAATTAATATTTAAAGCTTAAATTCATTTACATGGCTCAAATATTTTCTATTGTATTCAACTTCCAAGTCCAAACTGAGTACAATGAGTTTTGAAAGAAAACAATGATATTGAATAAGAATAAAAGGAAGGAGTCTGACAGTAAGGTAGATATTTAAAAATATAGTACCCAAAACCTGACTGACTCCTCATCTTCACCTACAGTATAAAAAACAGACTAGCCCAGGGGTCGGTAACCTTTTGAAACGGAAGAGCCAAAAGGAAAAGTTTACAAAATTTCCCAGTTTTTAAAGAGCCACTATTTTTATTTTTGCTTCAATGTTATAGTATATATGCTTAATACATATTTGATTTTAGATTGGGAGGGGGATTTTAGTTGGGGAGAATTTTTACCCAACATTTTTTCTGGGGTACCTCCTTTCAAGTAGGGTACTTTTTTACATCAAGTTTTAGAGAACTTACGTACACATTGTAAAATAATTTTAGAGAACTTAATTTCAAAATTTTGTAAACAATGTGAATTCCAAAAAAATTGGAGGGTCTGGGGGTTTTCCTTCAGAAAATTTTTGGAAATTTTCCCTTCAAAATCGCGTTTTAGCTCATTTTTGCCTTTTTTGATTGCACCCTAAGAGCGCCTCTCATTATTTAAATGGCAGAATTTTCAAGAAAAATAATATAGCTATAAAAAGCAAAATTTTGTGGGGGGTGTGGATCCCTCTTCAGAAAAATTTTGGAAGTTTGCCCCTAAAAATAGTGTCTTAATTAGTTTTTAGTAACTTCTATAACGACCAAATAAGGATCATAAGTCACAGAATTTTCAAGGAAAATCAGCACACACTCCAAAATGTTTAGGAGTTCTCCCCAGAACATGCTTGGAATTCTTATCCTTAAAAGTAGTTTTGATTTTGATTCATCTTGAGCACTTAAAAATATAAATTTTCTGATTTTTTTTAAAGTTGTAAATTTGTATTTTTTTCTTATGGAACTGGAGAGCAGCGACTTTACATCGAAAGAGCCGCAGGTTGCCGACCCCTGGACTAGCCCCCTAATAACCAACCGTCCTGGAAAATGGAAATACTTACAGCTAAGTATTTTTATTCACACATCTACCTTAATATGGTTAAATAAAAACTAGAAATAATTTAAGAATAGATTAGTTTTATAACATTTTCAGTCCAATGATGATATCTAAGAAATATCAAATAGCTGAGTTAAGCTCAGTAGACAGGTAATTAATATACTTATCTAATTTTAGGATTTTTTCTTGTTCATACCTTTTCTTCAGATAAAATTTTTATCATTCCACTTCTGCCTAGTGCATTAGATTGTATACAAGTCCCCAAGTTCTTAATTTTTCATCTCTTCATACCTCCTAAATAAAAATGTAAAACTAATGTACTATTCCATTTCTAAAACTGCATGTCTGCCCAAAATTATATAATACCTATAATTTGTGTTTGTATCAGTTACTAATGAATATACTGCTCAGCCAACGATAGTAAAAGGGTCACGTGATTTTTACAGACTTTGCACGGCCGATAGTTGGGTAATCGGTGATAGGTGGGGGTCTTGCTTCTATATACAAGCAAATGTCTCCTCTTCTTTCGATCAACTGCCCCTCAACTTCCACCTGTCTCCCCTCCCAAATACTAGTTCCAGCATTGTCAAAATGACGTGACCCTTTTACAATGGTTGGTTTAGCAGTAATTAGGTACTTTTACTAAAAAAAGACCCATTTTAAAAATGTTAATTTATTACTTTCATATATACAAACATTACTTTCAGAATAGACCATGCATTATTGTACAGTACACTTGCAACTTCACAATACAAAACCATCATTAGTTCTTGTAACAAAACAGCACAATTCAGCTCCTTTCATTACAAGTTCAAATTAAATACAGATTTGACAAGGAAAAAAACCTTAAAAACAAAACATACTAAATTAAGGATACATTTACAAGGGAAAACTTAAAATACAACCCATTCAGGGGCATAGCCAAGGAGTGATTTTGGGGTATATTTCTCCCAAAATTCAAACATTTTCCTTTTTCTGACCAGATAAAATGACAAAAAGAACAAAACTTTTTCTGGCTACACCACTAAACCTAATAGTTGCAGATAGGAAACAGAGAATGAAATCTCATAATATCAATCAGAAAATAAAAGAGAACAATACTTTAAATTCTTCACTCCTTTCAAGTAACTTAAGGTTTGTGCCTTATGATGATAATATGCTTTGAATTAATTATGATTACACAAATAAAATATTTTGGGATTTAAAATCCCAGTGCATTCATTAATTTTAGATAAAATAAAAACATGATGGGGTACAACATATTTTATGTGCTTCATCTTTGTGCATTGAGCAAATTAATAATTTTACAGCACATTTAAGTTTTATACACAACGTTTTAGCATAAATGTGTACACAGCTTTGTAAAGAGAGATTTTAAAACTTACAAGGGGAGGATCCCAACGTGTCATCACCGATTCGGTTCATTTTTGGTGTGTAAATAGTGCTTGACTAGGACATCAATTTGTGAAAATATTAAGAAGCAACTCTCAAAAGTTTAGGAGAAAATCGCGATTAAAAATTTTAACACGTAGTTATATATCCGAGAAAATTCGTGTCTTGCAAGCAGATCGTGGCAAAGAGGTAAAAGCCGCGACTCTCATTCCAAAGGTCCCTGGTTCGAGCCTCGGTGGGTACCATAATTTTTATTTAAATTTTCCACACAATTAAGAGCACAGATACGAAGTTAAGTAGTACATACATATTTATAATTATCAATTTAAATTTTTTTTTAAATATTTACAAAATATTAGCTGGCTAATTAACTTGCCTTATTTTTCCCTTGGATTTATTTTAACAATCAAATCAGACACATAACAAACCCTTTTAGCATAACAAAATTGCGTACTTTCTTTTGAATAGTTGGGGAAAAATTAAGGTTAAACTTCAACTATAAAAATGAAAACTATTTTTTTTTGTTTTGAAAAAATATTTTCATTCCTTGTTTCCCCAAAAAATAATAATAAAATCCAATTTTTTATGATCGTATTGTAAATATTATATATTTACCAAAAAATTATTTATAAACAAGAAAAAAATTTTAAAATTAGTAATTAAATATTATTCTAATTTTATTTCGTATCTGTACTCTTAATTGTATGGAAAATAAAAATAAAAATTATGACACCCACCGATGACCGAACCCGGAACCTTTGGATTGGGAGTCGCAGCTCTTACTTCTTTGCCACGATCTGCTTGCACGATACGAATCTTTTTAAATATATAAGTACATGTTAAAATTTTTAATCGCAATTTTCTCCTAAACTTTTGAGAGTTGCTTCTTAATATTTTCACAAATTGATGTCCTAGTCATGCACTACTTGCACACCAAAAATGAACCGAATCGGTGATGACACGTTGGTATCCTCCCCTTGTTAGATACAAGTCTCATACATCTGAAAAATCTCATTTCATTATAGTTATTAACAGTGGCGGCTCGTCCATAGGGGCTGCGGGGCTGCAGCACCCCCAACCAAAATTCCCCGAAATTCTAATTTTTATTTGCTTTACAATATTTAAAATTATCTATTTCCCCCTTTAATCTTTGTCCTTTATTATCCCTTTCCAATTAATAATTCTCTGCTATGCCGTCTCGACAACAGATTTCCTTCCGGGTCGGTCAGCCCCCGCAGATGTACCAATCGTAGTATAAAACACTAGCTCTATCATATCAAATGAAAACATCAAGAATTTAGCATGCGAATCTGTTAGGAGAAAAGGGGCTGCTTTTCAGCAGCCCCGATCAAAAGAATGATAGCCTTTTCTCTTGAGAGAGCTATAAAAAACAAACTGAGGGGAAAATAAAAATAAACGATTTCTACTACTAATAAATCACATTGGCTTTTTAGCTTTCATTACTCCAACTCCAACGCTGTTTTAATTTTTTATTTATAGCTTCTTTTTTTGTTTTCAACTGAGAGAGAACAGAATATTTTCTGATGTTTGCAAGTCAACGAAGATTTATGCTTAATTTTTTGTAGCCAAGTTTTTATTTCTTTTTATAATGAACAGATTGAATTCGAAATGTTGATTTAGTTTCATTTGCTTTTGAGATACTAAAATAAATGAAATAGACTTCATATTTGATTCTTCATATTCGTAATAATCAGCTAAATATAGGTAAGAGACAGTTTTTGAATGCTTATTAAGTGTGAAATCAAAATTTTATATTGTTCCCATCTTTTCATGTTTTTGTGAAGTATCATTTGGCATTATATCGCTTAAAATACGTTGCCAACTTGGTACCACCGGAGCAGCACCCCTTATAATTTTACCATCGAGCCGCCACTGGTTATTAAGCTGATGATTTCATGTAAAAGTTTCAAACAATAACACTGATGAATTTCTGTTAATTTTTAACGTGTTTACATGAATATAAATTTCATGAAGAAAGTGCTTTTGTGCAAAAATGCCATTTACATAATCAGCTGTTAATTTAGGTCAGGGGTGCATCTAGAAAGAAATTGGGGCCGAAAACGGCCCCTTCACAAAATTCCGATCCTCAAAAACGGCCCCTTCACAAAATTCTGATCCTCAAAAACAGGCCCTTCACAAAATTCCGGTTCCCCAAAACGGACTTTAATCAAGCTATATGCACTCCCTAAGTGCAATTTTATTAAGAAAAATAATATATTTACAGAAATGAGACCTTATTTTAGAATGAAAAATTATTTTTCACAAAATTCATTTCCATTTTTCACAAAATTCAATTCCGTTTTTCACAAAATTCCCAAAAACGGCCCCTGGCAAAAAATTCTGGATGAACCCCTGATTTAGGTGGTACATAAATTAGCTGTTAGGAAATTTTTCCAACAGCTAGGCAGCAGCATAAATACTACAAATAATTTTTTCATAAAATAGGCCACTTTTTATAAAAATAAACCAATCACATACTAAAACATTTACATTACAGTTAAACTTGTCCAATGGGTATAGCTGAGGAAAAAGTGTGTTATCAGCTAAGATACTGGCCTAAAAATAACAGCTTAGTGCATATACACTAAAATAGTTTTTAAACAGAACAAAAAGAGATATTGTTATGGAAGGTTTGATATTAAGACAGTAACCTCAAAAGTACAAGTTCCACTGTAACAAGGTAATAAAATGACTTTTTAGTAAAAAAAATAAATATAAGCAACAGAATAAAGGGAAGAATACATCTAGCAAACACTCATATAAAAATACAGTTCTCAGAGTGATTTAAGTAGTTTTTGGAAAGAGAAACTAAATTTCACAAACAAAAGCAAGGACTACCCTAAAAATAAAATGCAGACATCACAGTACATGATAAAAAGAATCTACAATCAATAAGGATTTAATTTGACACAAACCATGCAAGAATAAAATAGTTTCACACACACACACACACCTAAACATATTTTTAAGCTCAGAAAAGCATTGTCCAACCAAGATAGATCTCAAATTTGTTGAGGATATAAATGCATAAACAATCTTAAAAATAAATAATTTCTTAAGCTTTTTTAAATATAAAACCGAAATAAAATTTTAATATATTTTAATGATTTAGAAAACACAATTCCAGTATTTTCAATAAATAATTGCAAACCAGACAATTCTCAAAACTCGAAAAGTATATTTTTTTCTACAGAAAATGTAAGTTCATATGTTAAGAACTGAATGATTAATTTAAAAAGTCATAAATTATAACAGAACAGATATAGATATACTACAACTCAATAAAATTAAATACAACATAAATAAAATGAGACATAACCAGATGAGTCAGCAAGTGGTTACTTAAAAAGATGACCACATACATAAACTAAAGTTTATACAGTCCCAACTAATAATGAAATGGAAGTGTAATCAATTTTAAAATATATATCACATGTATTTTTAAAAAAAGTCAGATTAACCTGGCACAAATTACATTTATTTTCAGATTTGGACTTTAGCGTAGAATAGACATCACTCACAACGGTTTCTATGCTAGATTAATATGATAAGTTATCACTTCAATGTGTGTAAGGCTATGGACATCTTTTCTTCTAAAGAGAATTGCTTGGATTATCAAGAAAAGCCTTTTTACACAGCATTCTTTTAGTTCTATTTTAACTACATTTTTTAAAGAGTATAAAGAAAACTGATTATATGTACACAAAAAATTTCAATTTATAGTTCATCAACTGTGTATAGACAAATAACATAATAAAGGTAAACAAAGGCTAAGCAGAAAATTATTAAAATACTAGAGTGCAAGATTTTGCTTACAATTTTTTTCAATAAAAATAAAAACAGTAACATTATTTTCTAACAGAAAAAATTAAATATAAAAGGTAGAACAGCTCAGTTGTGAAGGCTTTCACTTAAGCACCCAAATAGTTGTTATAAATAATAATACTTGTGATAATAATTAAAAGTTGTGCACTTTAGAGTCTTTCAAACACTTTCAAATAGAACTAATGCTTCACAGTGAATCCAGATTCTTATACTTTATTCTAGAAAGTACATTTCGGCAACCAACATGAAGAAGTCTTTAACTGATTACAATAAATTGTGCTGTAAGACTTCTACAAACTGTTCAATAAGCATTCAATTAAATGAAAAATGATAATGTTTAACGTTCAAATAAAAATTATTCCTAGCAAGAAAATGTAGTCAGGCACTGAATTTTATGTAACATGCATTTAAAACTAGAGATTACATTGAATAAAGTACCAATACTGGCTCGCTCAAGGTAAAATATGCCTTAAATACATTTTAATACTGATAAAAATACATTAAATCAAACAATTTGTAAGCAGCATGATTAAATCAACACTGAAGATATCTGGATGTAAAAATTCAACAATTATAAACATTTGTAAACATTAAAAACCTTACATCTCTATTGATAACAAAATATACATGCATGTAGCAATAATTTCCTTCTTCGATACGTAATTTGAATTCAAATAAAATGTCATGAATGTATAGATTACTATTGCTTGAAATAAACAATCCAAAAGAACAAAAAATATCACAACACCTTAACAGAGGTAGTAAGGACAAAAACTGAAATTAACTTTAAAACCAAATTTAAGAATTTATCCAAATACTAAGCACAGATGAGAAATGAAAAGAATATCACATGTACTAAAATTGATTAAATTTTTTATAACTCAAGAATTGTAAATTTTATAATTGTGTTTCCTCATATTATGGAAACAAATAGGGTAAGTGTAAGCATATTTTGGTAAAGTTCAATTTCAACTCCAAATTTAAGCTTATTAAAAAAGTGATAAGCTGTGGTTACACTAATCCCATGGTCATGGTTACACATTACCCTACTTCATCTTAATTCAAATCCACCCTAAGAAATGAAAATAAGTAAAGACTACTTCCATTTAAGTTTTCTTAATTATCTTCTGTGGAACATGAAAGGTTTAGGATTACACACACAAATTAAGAGACTCAAGGAAGTGAAAAGATAAACAAAAACTAAACTACATGAAAGGAGAATATCACCAATTATTGCTGGTTAAGCGGACAATAAGTGTAAACTCACAACTCGAGTTGTGAGTTTACACTTATTGTCCGCTTAACCAGCAATAATTGGTGATATTCTCCTTTCATGTACCTTGCCTTTCTGGAATTAAATCTGTCCTAGGAATGCCATTGTCATTCCAGCAGATGAGTGGAGGACTAATCAATGGTCACCACTTTTTCAGTTATAGTCGGCTAGACTAGTACTTTCCCTCCTTCTCTTGCGTTACCATCCTATACCGTGCTGATGAGTCCTAACAAGGACGAAACCGGTCCACGGTTGGTGGTGACGCTTGAGAGTTGTGAGTTTACACTTAAAAACTAAACTGTTGGAAAATATTATTTAAGTCAGTGGCAAATATTATATTTTGACTTTAACAAGTCAAAATTGTCGTTTATTGGAGGGATGAATACATGGATGGATGAAAAAAATCTAAGGAAAAATGATTAAGTATTTAATACTTTAGTGTACTTGGAATGAGTATTATTTCTCTCACTTATTAACTTGCTAATAAATATGTTAAAAGCACATTCACTTAGCATTTGTACAATCAACAATTGGCTAACATTTAAAAATTTTGATAAATATGAATTTGATTATTGTAACTCTCTAAAAAGTTAAGGTACGGAACAATGATAGTTAAATTCCAGTGTTTTTACCTTGCTATGAAATAAAATAATTTACACACATAATCTTTATGCATAGTTAAAAATGTAAAGTTATGAGAATACAACCTACACAGCAGATAATCAATATAATAGGTTTGTACAATTAATCAAGCCTAATTTAAACACATGTTAAATACCCTTTTCTAAGTATAATTTACTTCAAAATTCCTACATTAATTTGTATTTTGAAAGCCGATTCTTCTAATTGCAATCACTTCCCTCGCTTTTCAACTGAAAAATAAAAGAAAACGTATCAAGCACACATTCGTACACAACACAAGTCATGATGAGTGTGTGTCCAGCATTGCAAAATAAGCATGGCATCTCACAGTATCTTTCACAGCAATAGCACTGCAGGCAGCTAAGCTACAAAAAATGGCCAGTCTTTCAAACAACCTGTCAGCAGTTCTCATCTATACTTAGTATGGAGAGCAACGCATAGAAGGGAAAATGGCCGGTTCTCACCACATTCAAAACAATAACACTTTACAAAGATAAAGCCTCTGCTAATTCAGTGAGTTTGTTCTTGTATTTACAATAAAAACAAAGGAAATGAGGAGAAAGCAGACTGAAGCACACCACCACTATTACATATTAACAACAAAGAAGTTTTGTGGCAAAGGCGTATTTTTCTCTGCTATACCTGGCTCCGGATCACGGCCATTTTCAAGTATGGAGGACAGGACTGTAAAAAAAATTCACTTATTTTAAGAGAAGTTTGAATTTTTAAATAATAATTATTACCTTACAACTTCCTAATACTAATTCACAAATGCATGATTTAAATAACAAAAAAACATACTAAAATACTGAACAAAATTCAAATCGAATATCAATTCAATAAATATCTAATGGAACTAAAAAAAATTAGAATAGTATATAAAGGTTAAGGTAAGAAAATATTACAGTAAAGTAACAAAGATTGAAATAAATCCTTAATAAACTTATTAAAAACACAGGCTTACCATCTAATCCCTGTTCAACACGCTTTAAATTCTTCAAAATACTAGATAGATCTTTAGTAAAATCACCGTCTTCAGGAGTTCCAGTAACAGGACCTTGTGGCAAAACTTCATCTATCATTAACCATGTATCACTTCCTTTTGGACATTTTTTTCTTTTAAGAGAAAGAAACAGGTAGTTAGAACACTCTCTACAATCCCATCTTTTAACTTTAATAACTTAAGTAAAAGTTTACAGTTACAAGTTTTAACACATCAGACACTAAGAAACCTTGGATTGTAATTAACTGGCCATTTCAGAGAGAAACTTAACATAATTTGTTTGAATAATGAAAGTAGTCTGATTTACTAATTAACAACCCAGGTAATATGGTAAGGAAAATATTTTTTACATAAATTCTACTAATATTTTTATCTTAATTTGGAAAAATAAAACTTTTTTTAATAGCTAAAATTAACCCCTAAATCTACCGTACTTTACCACACTGGTTAAAAAAATATCTGATAGGCTACAGCCAAAAATTACTAACACAAGAAAACTTGGCAACTAATCCTGTTATATTTTTTCATATTAACTTAATTATAAATGCTAGCAAAAACTATATGTATAAATGAAATCATAGAAACGAAATAAAGGAAAGGGAAGGTTAAAGGCAAAATTAAACTTTTTGCACAGCTACAATCTGCATAAGAGAAAAATTTTATCAGATAGGCCGTGTTGGTAGTAAGCTGCAGAGATTAATTTTCAACTTCTAAACATGTATAAGCCACACCTTATCTGCGTGAAATTATGGTAAATAATTTCTTACCTTTCTTTTTCTAAGAGATGTTTTGAGTTGGCCCATAGTTTTGAAGCCAATTGGTGAATGGCAGAAATGACTAGAGAATCTAATGCCTGTAAAAGTAATAACATGGTTAATTAATTTGAATACTGAAAATAGTAACTTAAACCCCCATGATTTAAAATGGTGAAAAAGCAGATTACCGTTTTGTTTAAAAACTATCTATCATCCCAATATTTTAATAATAATGATAATCTATAAAACCTACTGTAATTTCTTTGCTTGAACTTCTACATTGATAATCATCCATGTTATGACTAGACACAATCTGAAAAAGATTGAAGTGAAATAATTTATTATAAATAAGGTTTTCTAATGATTTTTTAAAGATAAATAACAATATTAAGGGTAATAGGAATTAAGGTTTTTTCTTTAAAATATGAGTGGAATTTTTTCATCTAAAATTTAATTGTTAGAATATAAATCTTGGTAACTCCAAGAAAATCAAAAAATTTTTCTTAACTGTTCACTTAAGACAAGATTCTATTTTTTTGTTAAACAGTAACTAAAACTAGGAAAGAAAAACTAAACCTAATTGTCACTTTACCAATTATAATTATATGCATTTTTATGCTTTAAGTAAGAAGCACAGCACATGCATCTTGAATGAAGACCAATAACACTTTAATGTAATTAGTAAAGTTGAAATTTTATATAATATTCAGTTTCTAAAAAAATATTCTTTTCCCAGTGCTAACAAACAATAGATTACTCTAAACCACTTCACTACACTCTTAAGATTCAAAAGCTCCCATTAATCCTTTAAAAAATTGCTAATGCTTATTAAACATTACTAAAACTATGCATTTGTAATGATGTCTACGCACACTGGCTATGAGAGGCTGCAAAAAACCGTTTACTTAGAAAGAGATGGTTCATTATACTGACAGCTGGACAGAAAAATATAGAATAATTAAGTATTCAATCCTAACTGTAACTTCTGAATAGAAAATATAAGAATTTAAAAAAAGATTGGATTGCAGTATATTATTTTATGATCTGACAAGTCAAACATTTGAGAAAAAAAATTTCAAATATAACACAATATCTGATCTGGTTTGCATAACATTTGCATTAATTCAACTTGACAGTTGCTTCTACAATAAAGGAATGCTTTATACTTTTAAAATACAGATGAAAACAAAGCAAAGAGTAGATATGGGGGTTTCTCTACACGTCATCTTGACCTACACCTAACCTAACGAGGTTACAAACTGTAAGGGAACCTAACTGGTCCAAATAGGATTGAGTGTAAGCTAATTAAGTGATATTCCAATTAAAGCAAAGAACAAAAAAAACTTTAAAAATGGTCTTTCTTATAGGTAATAAAAAGGGATAACCAGTGAAATTGTCAATTAGAAAAGTTTTACACACCAAAAGGGGGAATTTTTAAGGATTTAACCAATTTGCTGGAAATCTATAGAATTTTGCCATTTTTTACTTTAAGTTTAAATAAATTACGAACAGTTACAGCAAAAAATATGGTCAACTGTAGAAAGAGAAATAATCTATCACTCAAAAATTCCACAACCCTTTGATGGATGGAAACAACTGACATGGCCAATCATGAGCCAGAGTGTGTAGAACCAACAATACCCAATAGCAAAGTACCTGGGAGCCAGACATTATCGAATCTAAGTTTTTGATAAGTGAGGCAGGAAAATCTCGATGGGAGGGCAAACCGCGGTGGAATGCCTTCGATTTTGGCACATCAGTCTCATTCACAAGGCTACAAGACACCGAGCGATGGAAAGTTTGTAGCCTGGTCTCGTCCAGGGACAAATCCATGGGGATAGCGTGCCTTCCCGCAACCTTGTCATCGTGGTCGGAGGTGACCGGACGTGACTCGGCCGACTTCCAAATTGGAATGCCCTTACCAGGGTCACTCTCAATTCGGCGGTGGCCGCCACCTTTCAACTCATTCTGCAAGACAGGGGAGGCAGGAAGAGTTACAGAGAGAGGGTTAGAAAGCATGACAGAGAAACAGTAGCCAGCAAGCACACAAGTTAGAAAAATAGTAGGTTAGGTAATCACACTTGGTTAGGTTAAAATATATGAAAAGCACACATTTTAATGGTAGGAACAATGTTTCAAATGCTAAAATTTTATTTAACACACAATTTATGAACCACAAAAATATTTTACACCTTTACTATTACTTTATTAATATATTTTTCTCATTATCATTACTAAGTAAGGATTATGGTCACTGTCTGCATTTAATGAAAATAAAAAGGTAAAATTGAATTTTTCTAAGTAGGCAAAGTTAATTGATCAAACACACAAAAGAATATTTCAAACACATTTTTAGTAAGCAATTAAGTTTAAGTTGCTGAATTTTAAAATATTTTTATTGCATTTTTTAAGTTTGGGTAACATTCTGGAGAAATTAATGCATTTATTCTTTACACAATAAAAACAGGTTAATATATGCAATTTGTTAGCTTTAGGATGACAGTTGGTTAAAGTAGAAGGGAAAACAAAAGCTTCAGTAGCAAGGGAAACAGTCTCAACGCACAGAAAAAGTCAGAAATAAGGAAACGGCAAACAAGCCAAGGATATGCCTGATCCCTTATCACAAAAGTGCATATGCCATATACACTAGTTTTTCATTGCTCTGGAATAAATTTATATTGATGCAACCCACTATTTACAGAGTACCTTACAAAATTAAACTCCAAAGGTAAAAGTAGAAAATTCTTCAGCGCATAAGTATTGTAAGATTCCATAGTTGGTATTGATAAAGTGTGCAGTTTACCTCTTTTTAATTGTATTTTGGTAAAATTGATCAATAAAGTATTGGATGATTGTGATTTATATAGTACTAACTTATAGGGCCATTTCACTGTCACCCTCTTACCAAAATCTAACCTACTAAAAAGTGGTAGGCTGTACTTACATCATTACCCAATAGTCTCATCATAATTATTCTATAACAATGATTTCTAGCACAAGGGGAAGGTTGAAAACAAAATTTTTGCTTGAAGCTCCCACAACTGATACCACCTTACCAGCCAAACACAACAAGACAAAACATAAAACACACCATACCTTCCGCTTCAGCTGATCCGAGCACTGCGCCCCAACCTGCCTCCCCGCAAACGGCTTGCTGACGTTGGTCGAGATCCTGAAGCTCATCTTTCCGCCGTCGCTCCTCACGCCGCCGCCACCACACCCACTACTGCTCTCGTCCCTCAAGGTGGAGGTGCTGGAGGACAGCTTCCCCGACGACCGCTTGATGGGCTTGGGCTGGCTGGGGCCGGTGGTGGAGGAGCGGTTCTCCTTGCCCCGCTGTTTCCCGCCGGTGGAGCTCTCCGCCTCCAGCCGGGCCCGCCGCAGCGCGAACGCCCGGTTCAGCCGCATCTGGGGCCCCTGCTCGGGCCGGCCCTGGCCAGAGTGGGAGCTGTGCGAGCTGGGCTCGGTGCTCGTGTCCGAGAGGATGCTGTTGTTCTCCGACTTGCTGCGGTCCAGGTCCAGGTCAGAACCGGACAGGTTCCACGGCACCTTCTGCCACTGGATGCTGGTGTGGGGGGACTTGGAGCCCTCCGAGCGACTGTCCGTCGAATGCCGCCGGGGCGTGTCTTCTGGGGGGATAGTTATTTAAGTTTCAACCACAATGACTTATTTTTTTGTAAAAAAATTAAATTTTCTGGTTTAATTTATAGTAAATTCCAGGTTGAAACACCAATCCTTCATTTATCTCTATATCATTATAAGTATTCAAAAAGTACTGTACTAAAATTAGTTGCTTAGATTTTTTCAAGATTAAGCAATTTTTTCGACTTCCCAATACAAACACAGCAACCATGCAATCTTTATGAAAGAATCAAATAGGAACTGGTTTGATGAAATAGCTTATTGAAGACACAAGATTGGGGAACCCTTCACTTATTTCTTACCAATCTAAAAACAAAATGACAACTAAACACAAACACCAAAATTCAAACGCAAGGATAGGGACATACCTCGGAGGGTTGAGTCCCTGCTATTTGGAACCGCAGACAAATTGTTGGAGAGAGATCCTGGGGACTTCAGAGTGGAAGGAGTCTTGGTTTTTGCGGGGGATTTTGGGGAGGTGGCCATCTTTGCTGCACGCCTGGTCCTGTCAGGTGTGGCGGGTGGATCAGATATTTTCCGGGTGCGCTGGAGAGATCTCGGTAGAGTGTCACTGCTGTGATTGAGACTTTCGGTGGATGCGGCAGGTGTTGGACCACGTGTTCGGCCATAAGTTTTGTTGGAAGAGTTCCACATGCCCGATTCTAGTAAAAAATAATTTAAATGTCTTTAGATATGAGTACAAATCAATAAGATCATCAACCTTTAAACAATTATTCTTTTAAAAAGAACAAGTATTTATGGAATTAACTTAAGGACTCACATTTCAGTACTGGTAAAAAAAAGAAATAAGTATCTAAAGAGATGTATTGGAATGAAATTAAAAATTTATTTAATTTAAATTCCATCTTCTAGTAGACCAAAAACAAGATTGATTACAAAAAATATAAATAATAATAATAAAAAAAAAACGTAGCAATTTGTTGAAAATCTTGCATTAAAATAAAATTTTTTCAACAGGGTGTTTTTTCTCTACAAAGTATAACATGAAAAATATTTAATAAGTATTTTATGCAGAAAATTTTTACAGTACCTCTTTGTTTAGGATTAATTGGAGTCTTCAAAACTGGCTGTTTGAGTCGTCCATTTAAGCGAGGAATCTAGGAAAAATTATGCAATTTAATGAACAAGAATTTTTTTAAAACAAAGGTTATTGTTAGCTTACTATAACCTTTATTAAGTTAAATCTCCATTGCATATTCTATTTAATATTTACAGTAGAACTACAATCATCCAAATCCCTTTCAGAATTCAAACCTACACTTAAACTTTGCGTCAGTGCTTGTAAAAAATGAACATAGAAGTTTTTCAAGAAAATCAATAAAGGCAGCAACAAGCAAATATTTGGATGATGCCGTTTTTAAGTGGTTTTTGCAGAAAAGTTTTACAGGAAACCCAATTTTGGGTCTGATTTTTTGAATAAAAGTTAAGAGATGAGAGTTCCAAAATTCTAAACAAACGTCTTCTCCCAAGTATAATTTTTGACAGAGGACATCCATAAATTACATGAGGTCTAAAAGAGGGGAGGGGGTTCACCAAATCTCATCAGAATGAAAAGGGAGTCAATGAAAACCTCAAGTTAACTTTTAATTTAGAAAATATACTTATTACTTATCTATCTCTTATCTTTTTAGCACAAATTTAGGAAAAATGCACATATTAGTGAAAAAAGCAAATTATTAGCCAGTTACTCATCATGATAATAATTAAAAGTTGAGACCATGTTTTGGATTTTAACATGGATTTGTATATCAAAGCTTTTGCAATGTGTATGTTATTTGTAATGCTGATAAGATGAAACAAATGTGGCTGGAACATATCAAAGGAATTTATTTACTAAAATGTTATAGAGTAAAATCTCACGTGATAATTTGAGGGGGGGTTCAGCAAATTCTCACTAAATCTCACCAAGGGGGAGGGAGGGGTCCAAAATTTTGAAAAAAACCCTCATTTAATTTATGGATGTCCCTACAGGCTGTGATGCTGTTATGATTCAAATTTCAACACACTTACCTGTTTATTTGAAGATGAAGTTGTGCTTGACGAATATGAAGAGGACTGCACAGAGTTGGAAAGCTGGATCACCCCAAACACTTCATCTATCTTCTTCCTGGCCTCCTCCACATCACAGTCTGCCTGCTCCGTCTCCACCGTGTAGGTGCCAGCTTCGCTGCGCTCGTCCACGTCACTCGCTTGGTGCTGCTTGTCCCCACTCATTTCCTTGGGCACTTCAGGGGACACTTCCCCGTTCAGCATCTTCTTGATGAGGTACGTGGTGGAGTCTGTAATCTTGCCGATTTCTTCGTTGATGTCTGGAAGTGAGAATGGGGATTTTTATTTGGACACTCGTAATTTACTGATTTTGAATGGTTGGTCATTTTATTAGTATGAAAAAAAAGAACTGTTTGTGTGTAAACAAAAGTTCCAGTAAATGCATCGTGAGGGTTAAAAGTTACACACAAAGGAGGTAAACAAAAACATGGACAGCAAATAAAAGGAATGAAATTGGTTCATTTTCCTTAACTGCCATATTAAATACCACCAAGGTGTTTTAGACCAAATATATACATAAAGCACCAAATTTTTATAGTTTTTTTATAACCATAGATGTTAATAACTTAGCTTGCAATTTTTGGAGATAATTCTAGTATTTGGCATCTAAAACACCTTGGCAATATTTAAGGGGACAGATAACAGAATCGAACCATGAAATTTTTAAAGGAAAATTTATAAAAGTATTATCTTTCAACTTGTTGATACTTCTAGAACAGCGGTTCTCAAACTGTGCTCCGCGGAGCCCTTAGGACTCCGCCAAGAATTTCCAGGGGCTCCACGAGGAAATTTTAAATAAATACGTTGATAATTTCTAATTTACGTTGCTCTGAAATGTTATATGAATAACTTTCTGCTAGGTGTTTTTTGTTAAGAACTTACTTTGGATCCTTATTCGTACCCAAGTTTTTAGAGCTCTAAAATCACCCTTAAATTTAAGTAGATTTGGTGTGGAGCCTCCAATTGAAGTGAGCTCTGTTGATTATAGTTTTTTCTGGTTTTTATCTTTTTCAGGTCTTTTTTGGTTTACCAGGTTGGTTTGGTTTTCAAGGGTCAAATTTCTAAAACTTTTTTGGGGGAGGAACCCCCGGGATGGGACAATTCGGCGCTGGCCGTTTATGCGCCGGCCCGTTTCGACAATAAATTTTCTTCTTCTAATTTTTAGAACAATGATAAGAGTTCTATTTACTTTCATTTTATTTCTGCCGCTGAAACGGCCCCGTGCCAAATAGTAGAACATCGAGGAACCCACTCCCCCACCTCGCAAATTTATTACTCAGCACCTTTTTCTATAAAGTTCAGCAAAATCATAATCCTACTTAAAAATGTACGTCCAAAATTCAGAGTAGATGTACCAATACCAAGTGAAAACCTGTTTTTAGTAGAGTCAAATTTCCAACCCCCCTTTATAGCATTTGGAACTAAATTACCCAAAACGTTTCTTATATTAAGTTCTTAAGATGCAAATTCTGCCAAAAGATGAATAAAAAGCTACATTGATCCTATGGCAACGGAGGTGATAAGGAGTGATTTTGGGCCTATCTGTAAATGTAGCCCCCAAAACAGTTCTCGATGTCAAAAGAAGTAACTTTTAGGAAAACAAAATTTACAGATTTCTGTATGAATCCTTTGTTCATTCATCTTGGGCATAATGATTAAAAAGTGATAGCTTTAATGTTCAGAAATTTAAAACAAAGGTTTACATTGTATCCAATGATAAAATATAATTGGTAAACAAAATATTCCAAAATATTGGAGTGAATATAGGAGGGGCGAGGGGGCCCTGCCTCCCCCGGGAAATTCGGACTACGTATAACAAAACAAGTTAAAACAATGTAATTTAGGGTGAAATTTCCGAAATTCTTCTGGGGTAGGACCCCCAACCCCCCATAGTACTTGAAACTTTATTATTGCCAATTTTTATAATAAGTTCGTTAAAAATTAAAATCCTACCTAAAAATGAACGTCCGAAATTTGGACAATGATGTACCTAAAACGAGTTAAAAAACTGTTTTTAAGGATCATATTTCACAAAATCTTCTGGGGAGGAAGGACCCCCAGACCCTTCTATTGTACTTGGATCTTAATACAATTTGTCTTACAAATAAATTATCTTAGATGCAAATTATGCCTAAAATGTCTTTAAAAGCTAGATGTTAAACTGTTGAATATGCATGGGAGGGGCTGAGGAATAATTTTGGACCCCTCCCGAAGTAAATTTCTGTATACACTACTGCATTTAAGCTTTTATTTCTAGAAACAATGGGTTTTATAAAATTTGCTTTTTATTCCTTGAAAAAATTATTTCGGAAAAGGGCTCCACAAAGAATTTGTCTCTTGAAAAGGGCTCCGCGACATAAAAATTTTGGGAACCCCTGTTCTAGTAGAATGAGTTCCATAACTTGAGTTTTGAAAAAATTTGCCAATTTACTAGAATTACAGAACTTTTGCAACTTCAGGTGTGAAAAAGGAAAAAATATTCTACCTTTCAAATCAGCAGTGGCAAGCTGAGTTCGTGCCTTTGGAAGTGGTGGCTTAGCATCAGTAAGATGCATCTAGAACACAAATTTTCTTATCACACTATATCTCAACTCAAGTTTATACAACATACCATACATTTCTAGTAGCTAAAACACAAAGAATATTGTATTAAAACATTTGATGAATGAAGAAAAATGAAAACTCTTGAAAGATAAATAATTTTGCCTTGAATAGAATACAATCTAACTATGCAAAATAATTTTTATCCAGAATTGGCCCAAGACCATAACTTTAGCACAGACAGGGACCAAATCCAGGATTTTAAACTTAACCCCCATTTTTGTGAAAAAATTAAACAGTATTTTGTTTTTTTTTGTGAAAAGTGTAAGATCTTTTAATTCATGTGAAATTTATTTAACTGTTTTTAATAGAAACTGCAAAATAAATGAAATCAGCATTAAATTACTTATTTATTCAGTTTTATAGCAATTTGAATACTCAATTAACTATAAGCAATCCACATAATTTAAAAATAATTTTTGTGAAGGTGCCGTTTTTGTTCGTACATTTTTTGTGAAGGTGCCGATAAACGGTACCAAAATTGGCCTGTACCAGTCCTTGACAGATGAGTCATGACTTACATTTTTTTAGAATTTCGCCCATTGTTTAGGAAACAAATCCCTCTAATAAATTTTAGACCAATACTAAATAATTTAAAAATGAAATTATATGATTCAGACATTGATATAAAGATAAAAATCCTTACTTTTTAAAGAAAATTATGCAGAATAAAAGAAAGATCAACATATAAATATTTTTTAGAACAAGAATAAACAACCAAGTAATACTCTGTGTATGGGGCCTTTAACAGTTATTTTTGGTACTTACGTATTATACCGTCGACTGTTCAGCAGCTGTTAAATTCAGCGGTACAGCTATAGAAAAGTCAATGGGATTTTGATAACGTTTTCAGATTCAGCGGCACGGTCGATGGCATAATACGTAAGAACCTTATTTTTTACAAAGTTGTGTAACTTTAATTTTTTTGATACTAACATAAGCTGTTAACATAAAATAAATGTTGGAAAATTATCAAAAATTTCAAACTTAAGCATTATTGATAGACAAAAAGGAATATTTTGGAAACGTGTCCCTGCAGAAAAACCTTTTAGAAGTTAAAAAAGTTTATATTATGCATTACATGATCCCAAATAAAGTTTACAATCTTCTTCAAAGAAATATCTTTGCTTTTTCCCCAAAACTAGACCAACCTCAGAAATCTCTAACACTTACTTTCTTTGAGCTTGTTTCAGTCTTACTACTCTTCTGATAGGACACCCGACTTTCCGAATCTGATTTGTTAGGTGCGAATTTGCTGATGCTGTCTCTAATCCCAAGTTTCTTTCGAGGGGTGTTGGCCTCTGTCTCGAAAGCAATGGTGAATGCGGTGGCAGCAGGGGAAGAGTGGGCGGAGCCAGTGTCCCGTTCATCTCCCATGGTTGCCCCATAGTTTGGCGGAGCAGAGCAGGAAGATGTTTCGCTTCGTTGGCTGTAGTCTGGAGGAGGGAAAAAGCAACTGATGAGAGTAGAAACCTTAACTATACCACTTTGAAATTAAAACGTCAGTACAGTAATTGTTTGATTAGAATAAGGGTGTGAGATTGTTATTATAGAAAGCAAACACTATTAACCTATCCTTAGTAGCTACAGAAATTATATAGACGGGCAGTGAGTGCTGCAAGTTTTTTTTGAAAGTTGTAGATTAATTTAAAAATTTACTAAAACTAAGGTAAACATTATTAGTTTTATTCACTATCACAGATTCTAATGAGGAACTGGAAGACAAATGCTTATCCATTTTTTCATGTTAAATAATGTCTAATGATTATAATGTTTTTAAGTCTGTTAGATATAACTTTTTTCTTCACTCTTAGTAATTTCAGTTTTATACTAAACTGTTTAAACATTATCAACAGGTATTTTTAGGTATCTGATGTCAAACTCGTACATTAATACCTGATGAATGTCAATTTTGCTTTAAAATTGAAGCTATCACAATAGATAGCTGGTCCTGCATTATTTGGACTTTAAGATAAAATTCATATTATAAAACTGAGGTTGAAACAGATTGATACAAAACATTCTGGAACTTGAACCCCAGCTACACACACCTGAAAATTTATGGCATCCCAAATTTTAAAGAAATGGGCGAATCTTATTAGATAATTTTCACTTAACAATCGAGGACTACCTGGACTATCTGACAAAGTTCCATCTTGTCCAATCCAATCCCACTCCTTGTCTTGTTGCCTGGTATTGGGGAGATTCAATGCTAATGTGTCAGGGGGATTGTCTTCTCTAGTTAATGCTGGCAGCTCACAGGCATGCGAATTTTTCTTAGAAGTGGACTCGTCTGCTTTAGAATGAGGTTTCTCACTTTCAGAGTGCTCTGACAGTCCATCCTAAAAAACATTTCCAATTAGGTTTTAGAAAACTAAAGCAATAATATGAATTTATTTATTTTTGTATGTCTCATAATTGGGATTTTTAGTTCCAAATTCTGTATAACTGTTTATTAAACAATGATTTGCCAAGAACTTTTTGGAAGAAGTTATATTTAGAGCAGAATTTAAGAGCATTTAGTACCTCTAAATTAGGCATGCATTAGAGGTGCCAGTTTGGTATCACAGTTTTTGTAAAGTTATAACTGATTTTAAAACTTATTTATTTGAATAGAAACCAACAATACAATTACTTAAACTTATTTCATGATTTAAGTATGGCTAATAATATAACACTTACTAGCAATTCATTATTGAATGAGAGAGCTTACTGGCACCTACCGGACTTGGAAAAAGTTGTAACCTTTCCTCGAACCTAATCAAATTTACCCAAACCTTATGTATGCAGGGGCTTCCCTCGAACCAGGTTCGTAGGTTCGGGCACTTTTTCCAGGTCCGGCACCTACTTAAATTACCTGGATTATATTTACACTCAAAGAAATTGAGAAACCAACAACAACAAGCTTTCACCAATGAAAAGCTATTAGAGTTAGATTATTGTTGCTGCAAATGCCTCATTTGTTCTATAAAAAACAGCTTCCTGAAAATTTTTATTTCACACTTACTTCTTTCTCAGGACTGGGTAAAGCCTTTTCTTTAGAAGGGGATGTTGTATTATGTAAACTATTTTCCAAGTAAAAAACATCTGGGCGTACTAGAGTTAAGGAACATTAAATTCTGAGCCAACACAAAAGTTACTAGAATTCAGAGAGCATTTAAGAAGGTTGAAAACCAAAATTGGTACATGTACTTTTAAAATTTTACTCTTGTGGAAAAAAATTAATAAAAATAAATAAATAATTTAGAGGTAAACTATTGTGTGTGAAAAGAATTGAAATGCAAGCTTAGAGGAACACAATTAAACGATCAAAGCTTCAGTGGACAAAGAATATACTTATAAAAGTGTCAGTTTTTTAAAAATGGGAAAGAAATGTATCACACATAAAGAAAAAGGATATCATAACCAAATCTGATGCAGTCTAGATGTTTCAACTTCACATAAGTCTGTTCTGGAATTCTAATGCCATTTACATATGTCTAGAAGGAAAATGCACATTAGATAATTTAGTAAGATTGTTTTATTAAAAGTCAACAGCTAAGAGCATTTGTTAAGGCAAAGTTGTGCATTGACTCTATTTCCAGATTTATTAAAAAAACACATGAAAAATACATTTTAAATAATTATAGTAGTACTTACTCCAGTTAGACTATTTAAGTCCTTAATGTGGAATTTTTGTTCCCCATTATTGTAACACAGAACAGCATGTCTTTTATCAGCACTAGCCGCCTGAAATAGTGTGAAAGAAAATTAGTAACAAAAACATTGACATTGCTAGTTGGAATTAACAGTAAAACAATGATTGATGATGCCTTATCAGACATTATCTCATGATGTCTGATCAGACACCTTATCTTGGGTTAAATCAATTATGTAAATTGGAAAAAAAATCTTATTTTTCATTAACCCAACACACAATTCTAATGTTCCGATTTCAGATTCAAATAATTAAATTTGGCAAACCAGTCATTTTAGTTGAGGACCAGTGTTTTTTTTACTAACACTAATCACACTCATCACAATTTCTAATTTCTAACATATAAATATCATTAATATTAATTTTAAGACTTGTATATTACCTGTAGTACTATATCACATTCTTCTCTTCCAATGAAGATCATCCCATGAGAAAGGTCATGGGTGCGTCCATCTTTTCCCACAAGCACCCATGAGTTGCCTGCCTTCTTGCTCATGAGTCAAGAGTTGAATCACAGCTTCCAAATGTCAGAAATCAGGAATGCTGTTAAACATTTGCCTTTCTGGAGAAAACTAACACAGGAGACTGGAGGGTTTTCAAGACTGGCTAAAATAAACCATACAGCAATATAAACCAACAACGTGATACCACTAAAGAAATAAAACAAGAATAATATCCCTAAAAACGTTTTTTCCCATTAAAATAACAGGATGTGATTGATTTAAAACTGTTATTCAAAATGATGTTTTTCCGTCAGGTTTACAAGGTTTCCAATTATTTAGGGGAAAAAAGGAGACAAAACAGTAAATATTTTAACTATGTTGTAGTGTGCTTTAGAAATACTAATTCTAAATTACACTGTCATATATGAGTTCACATTTTGACCCTCCTCTCTTCCCTATGTATAGTAGAACTCCAATTACCCGAATCAATTAGGACCGGACCCCTTTCGGATAATTGGATTTTTTTTGAAAAAGGGGTTTACAGGGTTCTTAGCCAGTTGTTTCTTACTTTAAAGTATGAACTGAACAAACAAGCATCTAAACTAAGATATTAAATTTTACAGAAAATATCAGACCCAAAGTACAGAAGCAACCAATGGGCAACTTTGGGAACATCTTTTTGTATTTGAAACATTTATATGTCGTGGTCGGAACATCATGTTGCATTTTTCATCTTTCACTGACAATGGGGATCCAAGCATCCCTGAAACAATCGTCTGAATCGTTTTTTTAAAATAAACTTATGTGCATAGTATATACGTTGCTTTTTTTACTTATTTTTAACCTTATTTGCACAGTAAATTTTTAATCAACTTTCATCTTTGTTTTCAAGCACTAACAGAATGTTTAAAAGTGTAGGTTTGAATTCTAAAAAGGATTCGGAACATCAGCGATTCAGACAGTCTGAGTTCGGATAATTGGAGTTTACTTCATACATATACTCTACCCTCTTATGTCATCATTTCTTACCAATTATGTGTTATAGAAGGTTTGCAGCAACTTGGAACACCAAATTTTTATTAAAGCTGAAATGTACCCAACCTTTTATTTTCAAAGTAAACTTTTATTTTGTTGCTATAGTAACTAGTCTTTTTACTTAACCACCTATAATTTTTCAAATAGTGTTGATTGTTCTTCTGTGATGGCTACATTATAATATATTTTTTGTTTATTTACGGGTCATATTATTCTCTATCTTATAAGTCACAGATTGACAATCCCAATTCCCTTCCAAGCAGGAATAGTTCATGAACAGTCTTTAAGAGCTCATAACCTATTTATTTCTTGTTGTTGTCTTGTTCAATTTATTTCTTGTATATTGTACATTACCTAAGTTGTGCATATAGGACAAAAACAATTCAATAGTGTTTATTACAGTAAAATAGAGATTATATTAAGCACTTTAAATTTGGTTGTAGTTTTTCTTCAAGCTTGTAGGAATTATAATGGGGGCTCTGAAAAAAATGTATGTTTTCAACAGTAATAACCCCCTTTTAAAGGCTTCACATGATCACAAATTTTACATGATAGATTTTAACTTTTGAATTTGTATCAGCCCAACTGAAAAACTGGTACACATCTGAAAAAAAAACACTCCCTTGGAAGCTAGATTAAACATTATTTTAAACAGAGATTCATATAGGTGTGGTTAACAATATACAGGGACACAAACAAGTTTTTATGAGCGAATACTATAAACAGGTTAATTAATCACAAGTTTGTAGATTATACGCCTAAAACACACTTAAGAAAATAAAATGTTTGTAGAGCAAAAAGTAAAAATTGTGAGTTTGTTATGAAATGAGTAACGGTATTAACGCGTACATAGATCGTATTATGGAACCAGATTATCAACAAATAGATTAAATAAAATATATTACATGCATGACTTTTTAATAGTGGTCAATTATTTAATTTTGTTTATGAATTGCAGGAGCAGGATCATATTAAAAGGGTGATAAAAATTTTAACACATAAAAGGTTGGTGGTAAAGTATAGATAATTAGATTACGTTAAAATATCAGATTTAGTGAAGATAATAGTTTGATGGAAAATACAAAGTACAAAACATTAAATTAAATTGAATAAATACATTAATATAATTTTACATACATAAGATTTTTTTTGGCAGACGGAACAGAAAAGTGGAAATGAGAACGGAATTGTTTCACAGTTACAGTCACACAATTTGTTACTAAACTCAAAACTTAATATTTTAAAAGCCCAAAACTAAGAGAAAAAACTATATTTTAAAGTTTTTCGACAAAAGTTATCATAAAAAGTTGTATTATTTCTCAAAACACTTGAAAAAATGATAAATAATGACTCAAAGGGAAAATTAGATTAGTGATAACAGTTACAGAGTAGTAAAGGCAAAGTACGCCAATTTATTCGATTCGTCTATAATTTATGGCAACAATATTACGCGTCCTCCGCTATTCACGTTTACAAACTATTCTGCTCAAGTTCGTCGGTCTTTTAAAAGTTAAATTATCCAGACTTAATCCACACCAATTGCTTGCAGGTATTAAATTCTATTCTATATTTCCCAAAAACTTTAAATTTTTTCACTTGTGCTCTTATAAACACATGTCACATGTAATTTCTTGAACTGATGGTCTGCTTCGCCATTTTCCTCTTTGGAATGGTAATTTCTAACAAGTTTAATCGAATTTGACGATTTCTTAAATTACTCTGTGAATTCAATGCATTTTAATGAAGATGCATTACTTAGAAGATGAAGGTTAATTACTGAATGGTCTTAGCTTAATCCTAATGGTTTTCACTAGTGGGTACTACTAGTTATTTTGGATGGTAACCGGTGACGTAAAGGCGGGGCAGCATTCTTCTGTTTATATTATAATTTAATTTTATGCATTTCTTCCCCTATATTTACTACTCTTATTGAATGATAATATTGTAGTTTCTTTGGCAGTCCTCATGATGCTTCAACTGTATAATTGAGATAAACACACTTATGATAGTCATGTTATCAGTAATGTTTGATAAATCGTATTTATTCTATTGCTGATTTAGTTAAAATTACGAGCTTTATCGATATTTAAAATTTTTTTCAACTGGATTCTATTAGTTAAAAGCATAAATTAGTTCCCCCTGTTCATTCAATGACTTGCTTAAAATTTATTGTAACCTAGTCAGTGTGATTTGAACATTATCGTTTAATGTTGCAACCTCAGATCCAGGAGAAAGGTGGAATGACTAAAATTGGTAATTTTAAAATAACAATTAATTAATAAAATAGGAACAGCTTTCTTCAACGGGTACAGCGATTTTTGAAAGTCGCCAAGGGCGATTACCTCTGGTACATATCGATATATGGCCACTTGGAGTCTTCTAAAAGCACCAAGTGGATTAAAAGTCGCTGTACCTGCAGACAAAAACTGTTCCATGAAGTATCATATTTACAGTTTAAATTGCATTCTCAAGAAGGTCCTTAAAATTTTTTCAATATGTTCTTGAAAAGTACTTAATTTTACTCTTCAAACTTCTGTATGAACCCTGTTCAAGATAATTCCTAGATCCTGTGATATCACATTTAATATGCATATTCTTTAACCAAGATAAGGGGGCTTGGAGACATTCATAGTCAGTATTACCCCAAGTTGGCAGTAGAAAAGGTTATAGACTGAATCACAGCTGTTGTCATAACAACTCGGGTTGAAAAACCGGTTACCCGCCAGAAAACCTGGTTGTTGCCGGGCCATTCATTCGCTTTGATTAAAGACTTGTAACATGATTGAATTATGTTATGTGATAAAAATCCCAATGAACTATGTATGTTACATTTTTATTAACATGTCTGCATATTCTTTATTTTAAAATACATTACAAGCTAGTATTATTTTTCGGGTGGATTGGTACATCCTTCTGCCTTTCAGTGTTGCCTAGTTGAGGTGAAGCAGAGTATAATATAAAAAAATACAACATTTTGTCTGCATAGGTTCTTTTGGAGGCCTGTGTAGATTCATTCACCACTCTATTTTCACTTTATCATTGTTTCAACTCATTTGACACGATTCCACTTGCAATTTTGGACACTCCTTCTAAAATTAATATTAATTAAACCAGAAACATAATTTAAATGCTAAGCCTTTATATTTGTTTACATAAAAATTAAAAACCTTGGGAGTTAAAATTTTTTTGCTCAAGATTCATATTGAATCAGGTCCTCCATAGGGAAAAGAACTATGGGTCACCAAATGGCTATGTTCTAGTTGGTGGTTGCTATGGAGGACCTGTCTCTAGTCTGTTTATATCTTTTAATCACTTTCTGTATTATTTTTTGCAGGATACCAAGCCTTAAATTTGCTCCATAAACAAAATGGTATGTATTTTTACTTTTTTTAGCATTGTTTTCAAATTATGCTGGCTATTTTCTTATATTCACAAAGTGATACACTAGGGTTAGCCAGGTGGGAGTGCCAGATATTCTGATAAATTCCTAAAGGTAAACAAATGTAGAAGTAAATTGCAGTAAATGTCAGATAGCAGTGTTGCTTTTGAAATTTTTAAAAGTTTTATGTGGGATTTGTAAAACACTGGCAATTAAGTCTGATTGGTGAGATTTTTGCCTGGCTAATCTTCTATATATAGTAAGTAAAATTGTAATATATATTACAAAAGTAATTAATTATATATTGAAAATAATAATATTAAGCTGTGTAGTGTATTCAGACTTATAATGAAATGAACAATATTTATTTTTCTAAAGAGGGAAATTGAGCACTTGTAAAGTGTTTAAAATTTCAGTGCAGCTTTATAATAAGTCCACTTTTTGAACGGTCGCCAAGTTGGCGGTATTTCATGGCCCATAGGCCGTGAAAATGTAGGTAAACATGGCAGAAGGTTTCAAATATGGCGGCCAGCACCAAGGTCGCCAAAAGTGGATTTATTCTAAAGCTGTTCCAAAATTTCCTTCATTTATTTCATTTAATAGTGGCCTAATTAAAGCTTGAATTATAAAATAAAATATTTAAAAATAAATTTAAGAAGTACATTCTATAGATACATTCTTAGCCTGATAAGTGCTTTAATCTATTCTAGAGGAAAGTAAGAACTGACCTAACTTATTCATTTGTTTTGTTAAATCTGTGTTTTTTAAAAAAAATAAATTTTAAAACAATCATTCTAGCGTACAACAAAAATTTATGTTGGTAACTTGCCTGAAAATGCTGACAGTGGGGAACTCCAAGAATTGTTTGAAAAGTATGGTGAAGTTAAAGAGTGTGATATTGTGAAAAACTATGCATTTGTAGTAAGTAATTGGTTTACACTCCTCAATGCCTTTGTCCATTTTGTTAAAGAAAATTATTGAAATTTATGTACTCTATTTTAATTTCAGCACATGTCTTCTGAAGATGAGGCTAAAGTAGCAATTGACGCCTTGAATAATATAGATTTTAATGGATCAAAGATATCTGTTGAGGTAATCTTTAATGTTTACATTTATTAGTAGATGATTGTACAGTGCAAAATTTCCATTTATTTTATTTGTCAAAAATTGAAAAATGAAGTTTTTGCATGTCATTAAAGAAAATAGTATTAAGTATAAGAAAAAGGTTTTTGCTTATTATCCTGTCGACTGTCAATTTCAGCATCACACTTGTCATAATTAGGGTTTTTGCTGCCCTGTGCATATCAATTGTCGCCTCCCTCCATTTCATTTCCCGTTTAAAAAATTCCCCGGCCTTGTTTCTTTTAAAAGTCTAATTGCTTAAAGGTGGGGTCTTAACTTTTGACGCAAAATATTAAGGAATTTAAAAAAAATATCATGCAAGATCTGATCCCCTTGTGGTACCGCTGGGGGTATGGGGGTTCCCCAGAAGAGATTTTGAAGTTTGACCCTTAACCTTCCTACCCTAACCATGAATGGCGGTAAAAATATCAAATAAAGCTTAATACTTTATTTTTTTTGTCATATTATTGATAAAACATGGTTTTTATGTGTGTTTAAGTTGCTTAGAGATTTATTAGAAGGACATTTTCGTAGAAATTTTCATTTTTTTTACAAAAAGAAGATTGCGTCTAAGTACATTGAATAACTAGCTATTTCTTAAAATTTTTCGTTCCTATTTTAAGAAAAATATGCTATTTATAGAAATCTTTTGAGGATCTAACAGTTTCAGCAAAAAAAAAACTCCGACAACTGTCGCCATGACTTCCTGTTTAACTAATTCCTTACAAAAACAATTTAAATTCATGGCCTGTAAATAGGTTTTTATATTCAGTTTTCTTGGAAAAACAAGAATGCTTTCAGCGATTAATGAGTATTTACTCAATTCCAGAATATGATTTCGAAGAATTATTACGAAAAAGAATCAATTTCGCGTTGAAAACTTACATAAAACAAGCGAGATACTGTGATTTCACTAACATATCTGAACCGATAATTTTTTACATTATTTCAATTTACAAAATGAGAGTCCACATTTCACATGTTTCGTAATACTAAATAAATTAATCGGGGGTGACAGGTAGCTGATAATACAGAAAAGAAAAGATATGGAACTTCATAAATAGTTTAAAATAAACTAATAAAATCTACCCGTGCAAGGTCGGGTATATCAGCTAGTATATTTTAAGCACTGTGATTATAAACATATTAAGTAAAACAACTTCATTATGGTTCATTTCTGTAGTTTAATTCTTGTTTGAAGGTTCAGGTGTTATAAAAAACGAGTATTAAAAGAAACCAAAAAACGCTGTAATAGGACAAAAAAAATGAGAAAAGTACCAAAAAAATTAGAAAATTTATTATGAAGCATTTTTTAGAAGTAAAAAATGAAAATTACTTTCAATTTAAGGTATTTTAACCCTTTATTAGAGCCATAGGCTCGTTTTACACCTTGGGTACTATTAGACCCCACGAGGGGGAATATGTGACTATTTTTTCAAGAGGGTAGGAAGGTTAAAAGTATGGTTTTAACTCATTTTGAGAACCTTTTTAGGTCAATCACTTTTACCTTTGACAAAATGTTAGGTATATTTTATAAAAACTATCTGGTGGTACACCCATGGGCAGATTTAAGGGGGTGCATGGGGGTGCGTTGCCCCCCCAACTTTTGGAGAAAATTCCATTTTTATAGGGGAAATCAAGTTTTCAAAGTGGTCAGGGGCAACTTGCACCCCCAAGTTTTCCAGTATGCACCCCCAGTATTCACCATCTAAATCCACCCATGGTGGTACCACTGGAGGGTATGGGGGTCCTCCTCCAGAAATAATTTTAATTTACTTGTATAAGTAGGGTTTCAAATAATTTTGAGAACCTTTTTGGATCCATCACTTATCTTTTGACACAAAATTTCTGAGATTTTCTCAAAAGTGTCACGCAAGATTCCCTTGTGGAACCGCAGGAGTTTATGGAGGTCCTCCCCCAGGAAATTTTAAAAAATTTAACTGCAGGGGTGGAAAATCTGCGCCAAACTGCGCCGAAATTGGTTACCTGCGCCAATCTGCTCCAAAAATGGCAAAATTCCGATTTTTGCGCCAAACTGCGCCAAAAACGCGATAATCCGTTCAATCTGAATTTGAAACCCTGAAAATCCAACTGATAAGAAAAGAACCAATCCTCAGACACTATGATCGATTCTCTTCCCGGATCGCTATGAAACGGGGGGCCGGATGCAACTACGTTTTGCGACGATTTTGAGACCGGTCGAATCCCACTTCCACAGCTCGCGTTGCTACGTGGTGGAACGCTTCAGCAAATGAGGAGGAAAACGTCAGCCCGATCGTCGTAGAGCCCGATCGTCCGGCGCGGTGGAAATTGAAATAGAACGATTGAAACGGAGTACGTTATGCGTTGATTTGATTTTTGGCCGTGTTTTTCGGTGATAAGCACAGGGTTCGTACGCTCCTTGAAAATTAATTTCATTTTCAAGCACTGGAAACTCCTTGAATTTGGGTTGTACTCCTTAAAAACTTTTAAATTTTCATCTTGAATATTTCTTCTGTAAATTTATTTCTCCTATAAAATAGGTTTCAATCCGCAGCGTTTAGTGCGTTGAAAAGTCGGAAATCGCGATATTTTGCGAAAGTTTCGGGTTTTTTTTTCTTGCGGAATGTCCCGTTCTTCCCCCGACTTTCTTGGACGGCCCGCGGGTGTTGCTGTTGATTCAAGTTGGCTTCTTTATGCGTCATTATTGCGATGAAGAAAAAACAACTTTACCGTGGTTAGAAGCCCACAAGTCCGGTGTTCCGGAAGCCCGAAAAATAGCAATATTTCGGAATTTTTTTTTCGGAGTGTTCCGTTCTTCCCGCGACTTTGTTGGACGGCCGCGGGTGCTGATTCAAGTTGGCTTCTTCTTGCGTCATTATTGCGATGTAGAAAAAACAACTTTACCGTGGTTAGAAGCCCACAAGTCCGGTGTTCCGGAAGTCGGAAAAATAGCAATTTAAATTTTTTGGAATATTTTTTCGGAGTGTTCCGTTCTTCCCGCGACTTTGTTGGACGGCCGCGGGTGCTGATTCAAGTTGGCTTCTTCTTGCGTCATTATTGCGATGTAGAAAAAACAACTTTACCGTGGTTGGAAGCCAACAAGTCCGGTGTTCCGTCTAGTCTTCCGGAAATCGGGAAAATAGCTACTTTTCGGGACAGTTCCGTTTTTCAAGGTGTCCGCTAACCCTGGAAACCGGGAAAACCTGGAATACTCAGGGAATTCGAAAATGCCCTGGAAAACCTGGAATACTCAGGGAATTACGAAAATATTCTGGAAAAATGTTATTTTGTACGATACGTAACGTTTTCCAGCGTTTCTTTACGTTGTGGAGTTACCATCTCCGGTAATTAGTCAAATCAACGGCATCCTAGCTCGCACGCGGATCGGCACGGCGGCGATGCGATCGCGCGACTCGGCCTGTAAAGGCCCCTTCTCCTCGTTCGTTTACTGTATTACGGAAAAACGACTTTTATTGGAAGAAAGCCGTGTTCATGCTGTTCCTACCATGCAGCCTCAAGATGAGGAGAAGCCTATTTTACGGGGCGTAATCGTCGGCTTCTCGCATTTGGTGTATTGTGGAAAACGGACTTGAGCTTTTTCATGGAGAGATATTCTAAAGTCAAAGACTTGCTTATGAAGTCTTATTTTATTGGTGCTCAAATTAAAATTATTTTGAGTAGAACAATTGAAAGAAACTTTATTGGAAAACTTGAATTACTGCTTAAGTCTTAATTTAAATTTAATAATTTCATAGTTATAGTATGGTTGTGAGTGATAGGTAGTTTTTCCTCCAAAAAATATAACCTGATAAGATTTTCAGCTTATTTATGAAAATATATTATGAAATTTCTTTATAAGGTAGTCTTTATACACAAATAGGATTCTTTACTTAAAATTGAAGTTTTAATTTTTCTCAGTTAAATTTCTGAATAATTTGATACTTTTTAAGCACTAGCCTTTTACAGTTAATTTTTACTGAAGGCTCCTGATTATCAATTAAACATTTCTAAATTTTGGTTTTTTAGAATAATTTGAAGATCAAATATAATCTGACTTCAGTTTTCATTAAAATAATTTCATTTCGCAAAAATGCACCCCCAAAAATTAAACCTGGAGTACTCCCATTCTAGCCAGTGTATTGTATAGTCATTTCTCAAATCTTGTATTCCTTTTGAGCTCTTGCTCAGTCTCAGAATTGGTCGAAGCTTTTCTAGAGAAAAAGAAAACGGATTATTTTTCTCAATGAGTAAAACATCTATAAATTAAATGTCTAATTTTAAAATTAATATATCATTTAACGAATTAATACTAATCTATAGAAGATATTTTTTCAGTTTTTTTATCAAGTTTATTTAATATATGGTATGAATAGAAGGAAATTAAAGTTCCATCTTATCATCAAAAATAAAAAAAACGCCTTAAAGCTTTAGTTTGACCGAACCTGATGCTGATTCACTGTAAACTGATACGGAAATGAAATTTGCGTTGATACAAAACCACTAAAAGCTGATACAAAAATGCATTTTGACTTGATACAAAACTGCCCTAAAGCTGATACAAAAATCATTTTTGGATTTTCCACCCCTGTAACTGGTAAAAGTAGGGTTTTAAATGATTTTAAGAACATTTTTGGGTCCAATAGGAGGCACTGTCCAGAGTGCCCCCCTTGGATCAGCGCCTGGGTGAAATCAGCATTTAATCCTATTTAACATGAATTAGGGTTTAAATTTTCTACCGATTCAAAACATCAACAATCAACATCTTTAAAAGTAAATTGCAAAATAATTTTTTAATTATATATAAGAAAAGAAAATATTCTTCTCGCATACGGACCTGGAAAAAGTGCCCGAACCTACGAACCTGGTTCGGGGGAAGCCCCTGCCAGCTCCATAGGAGCAATGCATAAGGTTTGGGGAAATGTTATTAGGTTCGGGGGAAGGTTACAACTTTTTCCAAGTCAGCTCACATACCTTCTTACTATACCAGAGTTGCAGGGTGACAATATTGAGACAAAACGAAGATGACCATGCTATCTGATCTGGTGTGTTCTCCATTCCGGAGAAACCAAATCCATAAATATTTCCTGACAAGGAGTATGAGAACCTTATCGCGGGGTGTTAGAAAAAAGGGTCGGATAATTGGCTCACCTTCAAACGTGGGGATTTGAAAACAGGCTAATGCTTGGTAATTGTTTTTTTTGTAAAAACTGTGGGTCATTTTTTCAAAACTGTATAGCATGAAGCAATTTGAATTGTAATCTGTCGCCCCCCAAAATTTTGCCGCCCTGTGCTATAGCACATGTTGCATGTGCCTAAATACGCATGTGGTTGGAATAAATTGAAGAATAAAATTAAAGGAATTTTTAGAACATTTTTGCAGTTTCTTAAGATTTCCAATCATAGTTGGGAAGTCCCTTTGTACGGACCTGGAAAAAAATTCAACCTTCCCCCAAACCTTATGTATTGCTCCTATGGAGCTGGCAGGGGCTTCCCCCGAACCAGGTTCGTAGGTTCGGGCACTTTTTCCATGTCCGCCCTTGTATCATATTTGAAAGTTGACATTGAAATTTCCTTTCAGATTTCTCACAGTAAAGTGCGTCAAAGGCCAGGAATGGGTGGCAAAGGACAATGCTACAGATGTGGACGACAAGGGCACTGGTCCAAAGAATGCCCCCGGAATCCAGCTGTACGGAATGTAGGCCCACCTGTTGGCTATCCTACTCCAGGAGGATATGGGGAAAGATTCCCTAGATTTGGTGGAATGGAAAGACCCTTTGGAGCTGACAGGTCTTTTGGACAAGAACGTGGGTTTGTGGACCGTATGAGGCCCTATCCTGATCCTTATGAGCGCAGGCCTCCCCCAATGGCAGCTCCTCAGCAAGACAATTACATGTACTACCGACGACCCTATGAATCATATGGGTATTCCAGAAGATCTCCACCTCATGTGCCTCAAGTGCCAAGCAGGTATGTTTTTGCTTTTTGTGTTTAGGATTACTCCACATATCCATGAGGCAGTATAATATGCATTTGCAAGATTTTCAGGGCAATTCTTATTCTAATCCGGTTACATAAGCTTTTCAGCATTTAGTTAATGATATAAGGGGATTCTTACCAATTATGTAATTTATTTTTCCAGTTCTATGCTGAGATAAATGTAACATATACTTCAGTTTTAAGTTTTCAGTTTTTTTAATGTTTGACAAGCTTGTTTCGAGTTTATAATTTCATAATTACTCATTTTAAGCATCATGTTTCTTTTAAACTACTTCTGACAGCCTTTTGTTTGTTACAGATATGACTTCACTCAAGACCCGTAAGTAGCTTCTTTCTTTCTGTAGCTTTAATTTTCCTATTCACTGCTAAATTGTCCTTCATTGTGTTAAAATAGTGCTATCTCTTCTCACTGCCTCAGTGGTTGGAGGTTCCTTATTAACAATTTACAAATTTAAAATCCGCCTCTTTTTATGAGCCTAACTATACGACGAATGTTTCCATTTACTCTGTAGTGTCCTGATATATTTTAGTATTCATCATGCTTCTGATCCTAAACTAGAGTTTCCACTTTTTTCTTTAAAGCACTTTTGCGTCGGGACGACTAACGCCTACCTCACGTCGCGCTCCGGTGTTTTAAAAGAAGCGGGCCGTTCGCGTGATTCTGGCGGTTGGATCTCGCGAGTACGGGAAGCAAAGAGCCGCCGGACTTGGATGCGCTGAAGAGACTTGGTTTATATTGTTTAAATTAAAATAGCTGTCGGAAAGTTGTTTCCTCAACTTGTAAACGGATCATTGGTGAAATGTCTCGTGAGGTCATGACATCACTTCGTGAACTCATTAATCAATCACATCAGAAATTTGTTTCTATATTGCCTCATTCTGTAATTTTCTTATTTCATTAGCATTGAATAAAAACAAGTGTCGGTTTACTGGTGCAGTTTTTTCAAGTGAGCCTTGTAATTATTTTCGTGTGATGATAGAAATCTTTCTATTTTTCTAAATTTAAATGACAGTATACTAAAGATTATACTATCTAGCCTTTGCGGTTCAAGAAAAATTAGAGTTAAAATTTTTATGGCTTAATATTTTGCATCTGAAAGTCTACAACCAAGTCAATATATAAGAGGTATGTCTTTTTATGTTTCCTAGGGGATTATTATCTAGATACAGTTGGGTAGCATTTAATTCAATGTATTGGTGGCTTTCATCTAAGTTCAAGAATTTAACTTCTAAAAACAACTGATATTATATGACCTTAGTGTTCACTTTTATGAGCTGTTAGAACTGCCAATCTAATAAATAAGGTATTTATTTTAAGATCAATTTCTATTCTTGCCTTAAATTCTGTAAATGAAGCTAATAAGAAAGGGGAAATATTGTATCGAGATAATTTCATTGACATTGATGCCCTAATGAAGTTCCTATGGAATATTTAAAATTTTTCATTCCAACTTGAGATGTAATAGTGCTGAAAAACCCTAGCTTATTGCTTTTGCATGGCTTGAGGCTTTTAAAACCATTCTATCAGAAGTTAATGATTTATTATTTAGTATGAACACTAAAAATTTTTATATAGGATATTTTGAACTTAATATGAAACGTCGAAATTTGTCAGTGGTTAATAGAGGGGCAAAATTTATAAAGTGCAACAGCTCATGGATAGAGAACTAACTAGTTGACACCCAGATAATTGCTAGTGTAATTACATATTTATGCAACCTGAGACTAGTTTTTGTCAAAGTTTGTTTTCTTGGATTTCCTGTCAAGTTCAATTTCAGGTATTTATTTGAAATAAAGAATTGCGGCGTACACCTAGTGCATGCATCTATTACATAAGTATATGTTTGCTTTGTTTCTTTTTGTTTTAAAGTTTGTCAATGAAATTTTGAATTGCAATCTTAGCTTGACCTGACCTTGTCAATTTTGTGCAGTGCTGCCAATGCTTAAGTTTATGGGTTGTTTGGGTATGGGTTTTTGTTTTTAGGGTTAAAGAATGTTTAGTTCTTCAAAAATTTAAATCATAGCTTTGCAAACATTTCTAATGCTTGCCAAGTTGGTGGTATTTTGACTGATCCAGCGATTACGTCCCTCACAGACAGTAAAACAGTTCCATATTGGATGCTCACCTAAGTTGACTTTTCAAAATTATCGTATATTGATCAAGATTAATTAAACTGAATTTCTGTGTTTAAAATTTAAAGGATTGTAAGTTTTTTATTCTATTCAATTTAAACCAGGGTTCGTAACCTTGAAAACCTTGAATTTCAAAATTTAGTTTTCAAGGCCTTGAAAAAGTATTTTACCCTATTAGCCTTGAGAATCTTTGAATTTTAACTGAGCCTCTATTTTTTTGGATCTAGAGACTATGAGATTGGATATTGTTGCCCCCTTCTCCAACACGAAAACCTTTTTTGCATACACTTATTATGTAAAATGTTTGTAACAAATGCATATTCTAGTAACTATGCATCTCGTTGACAACCTTAACTTTTAAATCTTGTGCAATGTAAAGTAATCAATTATATGTAGATAAAGATATTTTCGTAGTTTCTAAGGCAATATATAAGTTTATGAAAATTATATTAGTTGATGAGTTATACACTGCTCACAACAATTAAAGGATATTGGTAGTTTTGGTACATATTGGCAAGCAAATAAAAAATTTACAGTGGTTCAAGCATTTTTCATTAACTTAGGGCCATTTAAAAGCTAAATCCATGCAGTTATCAAAATAAGAATTTTATTTTTACTTTTTTTATCAAAATTGGAAAATGCACATTTTGTGTAGTTAAGCAAAAAAAAGTGAAAAATCTATCAATACTTAATTGAAAACCCATTTCGCTTGGGGCATGCTTTCTCTTGACTTAAAACAACATTTTGGGTCTGTTTGCCACCAGGTTTGTTGGGTTTTTTATGAGGGGCTGGGGTATTTTCTCCATTTCCCCTTTTAGAGCATTTTTCAGCACCTGAACTGTTTGGGAGGTATTGGAAGGGCAGCAATTCATTTCTCAAGCATGTCCTAGACTTGTTCTATTGGATTCATGTCGAGAGAACGTGCCGGTCGATCCCTTTCTAGCGATTTCTTCATCTTGAAGAAAATCTTTAACTAGGGTAGCACAATGTTTTCTGCAATTACCATCCCTGAAAGTTAAATTATCCCCGATTTCTCCTGCATAAGGGGCAACCAGATGTGTAAGGATATTGAACTTATTACCCTGAACCACCAGAAATGGTTCCTTTGGCTGTGGGGGGTCTTTATTCCATAGATAGAGATGGTGCTCTATATCATTTCTCCATATCTTCAAATCTGACTATCAGTTCATCTTGATAACTTCTGATTTTTGCCTGGATGGTACAAAGAACATAAAATAACCCATTTTTTGTGCATGAGGAAGTCAGATTTGAAGATGTGGAGTGATGATATAGAGCACCATCTCTATCTGTGGAATAAAGACCCCCCACAGCCAAAGGAACCATTTCTGGTGGTTCAGGGTAATAAGGTCAATATCCTTACACATCTGGTTGCCCCTCATGCAGGAGAAATCGGGGATAATTTAACTTTCAGGGATGGTAATTGCAGAAAACATCGTGCTACCCTAGTTAAAGATATTCTTGAAGATGAAGAAATCGCTAGAAAGGGATCGACCGGCACGTTCTCTCGACATGAATCCAATAGAACAAGTCTAGGACATGCTTGAGAAACGAATTGCTGCCTTTCCAATACCTCCCAAACAGTTCAGGTGCTGAAAAATGCTCTAAAAGGGGAAAATGGAGAAAATACCTCAGCCCCTCATAAAAAACCAAACAAACCTGGTGGCAAACAGACCCACAACGTTGTTTTAAGTCAGGAGAAAGCATACCACAAGCGAAATCGGTTTTCAATTAAGTATTGGTTGACTTTTCACTTTTTTTGCTTAACTACACAAAATGTGCATTTTCCAATTTTGATAAAAAAAAAAGTAAAAATAAAATTTTATTTTGATAACTGCATGGATTTAGCTTTTAAATGACCCTAAGTTAATGAAAAATGCTTGAACCACTGCAAATATTTTATTTGATTGCCAATATGTACCAAAACTACCAATATCCTTTAATTGTTGTGAGCAGTGTAGATGAAGTATTAGTTGATGATGTTCCGGTCCTGATTGCATTTGGGGCATATACCTAGCCTTGAATTTCACATTTGAGGGCCTTGAAAGTCCTTGACTTTTTTCTCAAAAGATGTATGAACCCTGATTTAAACCCTTTATGATAAATATGATCTTTTCATAGAATGAATGTAGTTGAGATTTACCATGAAATTGCCCATAGAAAAACCTGTTAGTGAGCAAAGATTATAACCATATATGTATATAAATTATATATACCATCACACAAATTATGTTTCTTCTATTTAGGCTCAACCCACGCTTGGATTATTTTCATTTAATCTTAAAAAGCCTCATTGTGTGCTTTCAGCAAATCACTATTTCTTTAATTTTCTTGACAATATTTTCTTACAGAAAAGATTTAATTTAAAAATTCAGAAAAATTCCTGTTCTCAACAGTATAAAGAGAAATCTGACATTACATATTTGATTTTTCAAACTTGTATTGTTCACTACTAAATTTTTTGAAGCATTAAAGTTAAAGCCCAGAGTTTCCTAAGCAAGCACTTGGCTGAAAAGTTTGTGCTTTTCCTAGCCTTTAGACTAGGAAAATTGATTGCTTTGCTAGGAAAACTTTATGATTGGACTGAGGATTTTTGCTTAGGATTTTTTTCTAGTTTGCATCAATGTTCTTGATTTATAAGGTTAGTTTTCTCTGGCTTAAATTTGATTACACAAGAACACTTTACAAGCTAAGCTGCCTAGTGTAAGCAAGAATTAAGGAATTTTTTTAGTCCAGATAAAAGTTTGTATACTTGAGATTCATTGAAACTTTTAGAGATTCGGGTTTTTTTTGTCCAAGGGGTAAATGACTCCAGATGGTGGTACAAAGCAAAAATTTCTAGCTCTTCTAGTGTTAGTTCTTGGCATTGGCAACACTGATTTACCTTTTGTTTTTGTCTGCAAGTTGTTAATTTTTATAATAATTCTTAGTGTTACCACTATTTAAATTTTAAGAATAAAATAATAAACAGTTCGAGACCCTTTAACCCTTTCAATCACAAGCTGCCAGAGATAACCATTGAATCCTATGGAGAATTTGGGGTGGCTATGACTGAAAGGGTTAAAGCTCCTGTATCCTTATTTTAGAGAATAAGGTAGAATTTGTTTTTCTAAATGAGGGGGCTTATTTCCCCAACTATAGCCTGATATAACAAAGATTCAACCTGTTTCTTATTGAGAGCACCTAAATCTGAAAGACACAGGCAAATCTATTTAGCAGTCCTTTTGTATCAAATTTTTAATTTATGTAGCATTAACAATGCAATATATATCAGTTATTGTATTGTTAATATATAACACTCAGTAGTCTTAATCCCTAAAATGGGGAGGACCCTCACCTTCCCCTACATTTCCTGGGGCTTAGAATATGGGGTAGTTGTGCTTAATCTAAGAGTTGTTTTTAAGGTGTTAAAAGAAAATTTCTAAGTTCCAGGAAGTAAGATTCCCAAATATTTACTGAGGGTGAATTCCCAAGTATACAACATACTACCTGAAAAAATTAATAAAATAAAAAATCCTATCTTTTGGAAATTATTTTTTAAAGTTTGTTACATTTTTTGTCGTATATTTGTCAGGGAGTCGTAGTTCTTTTAATATTTTTGCAGCAGGTGTATTATGTTAAAGCAGTTAAAAAAATTGGAATAAAAAAATTTAACATTTTTCTAGCAAATTATATTAATATTCTGAAGAAATGATACTGTTAAATGTTCCCTGAAGTTCTCTAGAACTTGAACATTGTAACAACTAGAGTTTTGTTAAAGTAAAAAGGTTGGGGGAAATGCTGGTTTTTTGTAGATTTTTTATTTGTTATTTTTTACATAAATAATTTTTAATTCCACCATAGTACAGTCGAATCCGCTTAATGTGACCACGGTTAATGTTATCGGAATCGACAGGTCCCGATCATTCCTATTTAATTTAATATAAAATACATCGTTTAATGTGATCAACTATGAATCATCAGTCCGCTTAATATTATCAAAATTTGTCCATACATTCCGTATACAAAATTTGTCCAAAACATTCCGTATATTATATTGAAAGAAAAAAAACGGTTATGGGGGTCCGAATCCATACTTGTGATAGGTTAAAGAAACACCAAGATCCACGCTTTGCAGATGTTTCTGATAAGAGATTTTGATTTTCCTTAGTTTAATGAAATTAAGATTATGTAATAAATAAGTGGTTTGTTGGAGTCGAAGGATATAATGGAGCGGAAGACCTTTCTACAAAAATACACAGTAAGCGATTATTTTAATTTTATAAACTGAACTACTCCTATATTTTAGCCTTAATTTTTCCTAGTTTAAAAATAGAGTTCTAAATACATTTATTACGATTACATGATTTTGATTTTAAAGCAAACAGTCTAGTAACACTGTTTACTGTTTTTTGATATGAGATCGCTTATTGTTATCGATCGGATGTTATCAGTTTAGTCTCGGACAATTGCGATCACATAAAGCGGACTTGACTGTAATATTAAGCTACTTGTTGGGGTGCTGATCTAAAAAAAATCATTGAACGGTTTTTCTTTTAGAATCCTTTTGTAAATTTTTAACATTAAAATGAAAGTAAACACTTTCTATTTCTATTAAATTTATTAAAAATAAATTTCTTCATGTGTACTTAATTTTCCTGTTTGGTATATTTTAGTTTTGTTTCTTGTAGGTATTCCTTTTGATGCTCTAATTAATTCTAAAGTTCTAGGATAAGTTTCAAGCTGACATTGAATTATTCTGTTTTATAGTCGAAAGATGTGATGAGGTAAGTTTTGGGCTGTGTAGAATTAATTTGTGTTAAGTGAAAAAAATTATCCAAATGTAAAGTTGGTTGTCCAAGGGTGTTTTTTCAACTTCCATTTTACTCCTGAAGAATAGTAGAAGGAATTTCAAAATAAATTTGCTACTGATAGATACATCCTGGAGGATCAATAAACATCTTTACTGGAAAAAATTTTCTAGTTGATTTTATAAGTGCTCTTTTGAACTTGTTTCTCCCCGGCCCATAGAAAATTTGGCTTCCTCCTCATTTTTTTCAATTCCGATCAGGTGTCAATAAAAACAAATGAAACTGATCCCTCCTTCATAAAAGGTTTGATGTGTTTGTGAGTTCTGTGTCGGTCCGGAAGCGCTTTTTCCTCATGACGCACAACTTTCTGGAGAATCAATAGATGTTGCATTGTTTATGGCTGTAGCCTTACAATGACCAATGCCTGGAACTCGGCAGATACTGAACATATGGTTAACATGCTCAATTGCTTACTGCAAAAATCACCTGCCCGCCCATTGTTTGTGAACAAAGTTTGAAGGAAGTGAATTTCTCTATGGGCTGTCGTGAAATAATTTCAAAGAGCCCCTCTTGTAAACTCGATAACTAATAGAAAAATTGCCTGTTTCTTCCAGTTAAAATACCAATTGATCCTCAAGTTTGTATATCTACCGGTAGAAAAATTATTTCGAAATTCCTACTACTTTTTTTAGGGAGTAAAGCGGAAGTTGAAAAAAATACCCTTATATATATTGTGGCTAGAACATTCTGGCTAGCTAAAACCTACTTTGGTTACTCCCGCTGTTGAATGAACCTGCTGTGAACCCTAATTTTGCTCAATCTTCCTTGAGTCCATTCTTTTCAGTGAACAAACTGGAAATGTAAACTGTTATAATGGAAAGGAAGAAACTGGTTCTGAGCAGATTCCGGGATTATACTCTGTTCATTTTGAATAGGCGCCTGAGAAATAGTGCTTTCCCCCTCGTTAAAAGTGTAATCTTGGTTACGCTCTTCGCACAGCCAATAGTAAGCCTGGTTGGACATTTTGACGTTGATAGTTGCCATGGTTACCGATTCAGTGGTGGGGGAAGGAAATGTACTCATGCGCCTATATATGTATTCAAAATGAATAGAGTATACAGGAGGAGGTTGTGGCTAGTTGAAGGTACCGGTCTCTTTACATACATTATACCTACCGTAATTTCAAGTAGATAAGTAGCCCCAGTGAATAAGCTGCTAACTTACCACTGGATGAGTTACTAATTTAATGCAAATTTTCAATCAACTTTAAACATTAATAAGCAGTTATGCACTATACTCTATTCATTTTGAATTGGATCCTGTACATTTCCTTCCCAACCACTGAATCGGTAACCATGGCAACTTTCAACGTCAAAGTGGCAAAGAAGGCTTATTATTATCTGCGCAAAGAGCGTAACCATGGTTACACTTTTACCGAGGGGGAAAGCACTATTTCTCAGGCGCCTATTCAAAATTAACAGAGTTTAGAAGTGTTAATACAAAAGAGATAATGTTAGGATGAATTAACCACAGAATTTCTACTTTAATTGTTAAGAATAGTGTAAAAGTTGTGTATGTTAAAGAATTGAAAAAAAAATGGAAATCCATAGATTTCATTATCAACTTGTGTTTGTATTTTCAAAATTTGGTAAAGTTGGGTTTATGTGAAACTAATTTGTCCACAATTAGTACTGTGATAGATACTCACAATGGGTAGAATAAGGAAGTTGCATGAGTCAGATTTTCAAAAACAAACAAGTGTTCCGTACTGTTTTTTGTATGGTAAAATTAAATATCTAGTCAATTTTTCAAAAAAATGTACAGGTAATTAAATATTTTAATTTAAAAGTCGAGAAAAAAAACACGTGACTGAAAACGTTTATTGTTTAAACCAGCGTTTCTCAACCGGGGTTCCTCAAGGGTTCTGCGAGGGATCCGAAAACTTTTTTTGTTGTTGTTCTGGTTTACATTTTAGAATAACCCTCGAAATAAATTAGGCATCAGCCAGCCAAATGTGAGCAAGTTTTTTTCCATTGAACATTTTCTTCTGTAGCCCTTGGGTGTTCTACGAAGAGTTTGAAAAGAAGATTAATACTAGTTTGAAGAGGAATTTCAAAATTAATTTCTGAGGAAGGACCCCTGCCTCCTTGAAATTTTGGAGCTAAATATATTTTTCCCCTTGAAAATTCTGTGTTTTACTTGGAACTGTTCTTTTCAGATGTAACCCAAAGGTTCTTAAAATACACTGAAACTCTACTTTTAGTAACAAATTTCGAAAAATTTCTAGGGAGAACTTCTATCTAAAATTTTGACGTCTGTTGTACAGCGTTTTCCTCTTGAGCATTCTGCTGTCTCAAGAATCTTTTCTTTGGTGCTCTACAAAAAGTTTGATAAAGGAGATAAAACACTAGTTTAAAGGGTAATTTTAAAATAAATTCTGAGGGAGGACAAAATAGCAAGAAAAATATTGTTGCATGGCAGTGGCGTATAAAAGCTTTACCGAGTGGGCCCTGCCCTCCGAAATTTGGACTAGGCATATCAAAATACGTTAAAACCCTGTTATTTAGGGTCAATTTTTTAAAATTTTTCTGGGGGAGGGCTCCCAAACCCCCCCTTTAGTACATGAAATTGTATTATTTTCAATTTCTTATAATACTTTCATGAAAATTGAAATCCTACCTAAAAATGCAAATCCAAAATTTGGACTAAATGTTAAAAAACGAGTTAAAACCTAGTTTTTAGGGTGGGATTTCAAAAACTTTCTGGGGGAGTAAGCCCAAACCCCCCTTCCTACTCGGAACTTTATTAATCACAATTTTTATTATATTAAATTCTCATGGATGCAAATTTCACATAAAAATGCATTAAAAAGCTACGTTAAACCTATTTTAAATATACTTTTGAGGTGTTGAGTAATAATTTTGGGCCCCTCCCGAAATAAATTTCTATATACGCCACTGTTGTATGGACGCTAGGGTTCCCCGGAGCTTGATCATTATCAAAAGGGTTCCGTAAGAGTAAAAAGGTTGAAAAACGCTGGTTTAAACTATAAGATACATCAACAATAATACCATCAACTCCATTGCTTTACAACAATGTTTAGTATATAAGATGACGTCACATCCAAACTCTTGGCGTTTTCGCGCGCTTTTAAAAAGGGTATTGCTGTTAATTTTTTCAGCAATCAAAAAATTTCTCGATCGGCCTCAAATTTTGGGTAGTTGCTTATTTTTGCAAGAGGAATCGATTAAAAAAATATAAAAAATCATGCAACTTCCTCATTGTAGAAGGTTGTGGTTACAATTTCAAGTATCTTGGTATATAGAGATTATCCTAAAAAACTGGAAAAGTGTGGAAATTAATTTGAAAATTTGATTTGCACTTGATATTTTTTTCCGAAACAAAGATAAGAAGCATTCTATTTGTGTAGGAATTCAGTTATTTAGTACAAAAATTGTCACCATTGGAGTGTTTTTAAAAGGATATCCTTAAAAGCATATCTTTTCCAGAGAAGTGTTGGTTATGTGCTTTGGAAAAAACTAAACCAATGAAATTTAATTGATTTTATTGTAATGTCAGTTCAAATGTTTATTTTTTATAGGTCAGCACAAGAAGCTGTCAAGTGCCATACCTATGCTACCATAGTAGAGGCAGCTTGTATAAGCTTCAGCAGTATCAATTATTTTTAATCTTGGTTGACTGAATTCTATTGAATTTGCATGATTGTTTTTAAGTAATAAACATTTTTTACTTTGTTTACAAACTGTTATCCCTTTCTTGAACTTGAAATAAAAATGTTTTAGTAACAGCAAAATATTTTTGGACAACAATCAAGCTAATTTTTTTAAACAAGCTAGCAATAAAATCTAGGCATGCCAGAGAACAGATGAAGGTGGGTTTGGCAAAACTCAACATCTCCACTTTCAGAAATTTTTCACGAGAACCCAAAAACTTGATACATAGCCCATTGGCTTCAATGAAGTCACTCATTCCCCCGCTTTTTTGAGGGGAAATACCCACTTTTGGAAGAAGAGATTTTTACCTCTTGTGTAAACCTGGAACCTCGGTCCAAAAATTATGAAACCAATTTTGGTTGGGGGTGAGATGTTGAGTTTTGCCAGACCCACCTTCAGATATAAAAAGATCAAATGAATCTAGTTTGGAAAAAAAGGGAAGTAAGCCAAAAAACCCAAGTTTTTAGAAAAATAATGGAATTTTTGTTGTAAAACCATCAAATGTTTTACGGAAATTCAGGAATACAAACTAATTGTCGAAATAAGTATTCAAAAATAGTTCAGTTAAAAAAATGTTGAGACTTATTCCCTTATCCAAACTTATGGAACTTCACAGCTCTCAAAAATTTTAATACCAACAAATAAATTTTATTTCCGCTTAGTTCACACAGAGCAAAGTGAATAAGACACAAAAGATTTTATCTCTATCTTCCAAACTTGCTGAACGAGGCATATTTAAATTTTTATGGGGTCGTCACAAATTACTTTTATTCCTATCACCGTATAAAAACAGGTTTAACTTAAATTTGTGGATGAACCCTATTTTTGCATGACATTTAATTTGGGAAGTACATTTTTCGTAAAGTGAAAAAATTTGTTTGACCGTTTTCTCTTTGTAAATTGTAACTACGACCTTATCTGTAATCTTAAAAAAATTTTAAAATTGAGAATCTTTTTTAGAAACTAATGGCTTATTGCCCATCCTCAAAAGAATCCGAACTGTTTGATACCAAAAATATGGTATACAGATCAGTAGTAATAAAATTTGTTTCTCTGGAAACCATTCACCAAAAACTTTTTAGAATAGTTTCTTTCATTCTTTGACTGGTAGAGGAAGCTTATTTTTTGTAGAAGGTTGCTGACAATTCAATAAGGTAATTAGTGTTTTCACTCTAATCAACCATCAACTAAACTGTTACATTTCATAATAAATTTATTAATAACAATAACAACAAAGAATCGAGTCTACCACCTCCTCAAACATCCTCCACTGTATCTCTCGCTCTTCATTGCCTCCGTACTTATTTTTGACTAGGAAATAAGCCTCACAAGACCTAAAAAGTTAAAATAAAAATCAATTAAACAATTTTTCAGATATTTAACTAGTAGTTTATTTTCTTAGTTAATAACTTCTAGTAGTGACTGAACAAAGAACTGAAAGGGGTTAGAATTTCATCGATTAAAAAAAAGGTTACTTCTACCAAAACAATGATAAAATTTGAGGTTCTTACGTATTATACCTTCGACCGTGGAGCTGAATCGGAAAACGTTATCCAATCCTATTGACAATTCTATAGCTGTACCGCTGAACTGAATAAAGGCTGCTGAACGGTTGACGGGTTCTCAAACTTTTTAACATTTTTTACTTTTTAACATGACCCACTTTTGAGAAACAAAATATAACGCGACCCACCGACTTCAGTTAATTATAATTAACTGAACTGAGATAATTATCTCATGTCCCCCCCACAGAATTTTAACTTCTCTGATTGGGGGTTAGGGTGTCCCTTAAAAATCGAAAGTCGGGGAAACTTTTGCGACACCCCCTAATTTTTTTCCTTTTGGTATTCTAAGAAACTGCAAAATTTTAAATCGATCAGAAAATATTAAGACGTGCCTCAAACGGCCTAAAGTTGAGAAATTTTGAAATTTTTCTCATTTTTTCGAAATTTTTTTTAAAATGCCTTAAAATCTTACTTTGTCAAATAATAGGGCTTTAACACATCTAAATATTCATATTTGACCGTTTTTCATTCCTAACTAGCCGAAATTACCCAGTTTTTAGCCAATCGGAAAATCATCAAATTTGCCCATTTTATACTGAGAATAGAGGATACAAAAGTCAGTGAGGAATGACTTATAACCACGTAATTCCATACCTAGGTACCATTTGTAGACGATATTGATGTGTAGATAAATTATCTGGAGCTAAAATTAATTACTAGCATTTTAATTACAGGCGCCATATTGGATTGCATTACCACTAAAAAAAATTCTGGGATAAACTGTATGGGCATGTTTGGTATTGGGCAATGCGTATTTGACTTTTCTAATCTCAGTTAATACTAATAAAATCCTTAAACCACTTTTTAAAGCTCTACTCAGTTCGAATACCCAGCAGATCTCATTACATAACTATAGATGATAAAATTCTAAATGCATAATAGGGGAAAGAGAAATTCTAGAAAAATATTGAAAAACTAGACTTCAGTATATACCGAAGTATTGTATTCTGTAACTTAGTTTAAAAATTGAAGTTCATACAAAATTAACCCGCTCTTCATGATGATTGATCCTACTGCACTCAGAATATAAGCCATTTACTATGTTTAAAGCCTGTTTTTATGCTTTATCGTGATTTTATAGTACATAAGAGCATAAAATATTCCTGTAACATGAAAAACCGATTAGATACTGATATTGTGATGATAATACAGTCGAATCCGCTTAATGTAATCGCAATTGTCCGAGACTAAACTGATAACATCCGATCGATAACAATAAGCGATGTCATATCAAAAAGCAGCAAACACGGGAAGTACAAAGTTTGCTTTAAAATCAAAATCATGTAATCGTAATAACTGTATTCAAAACACTATTTTTACACTTAGGTAAAATTTTACGGGGAAAATATAAGAGTAGTTTAAGTAATAAAAATAAAATAATCGCTTGCTTTGTATTTTTATTTGTATAGAAAGGTCTCTCTTTCTTCTACTCCATTATATCTTCCACTCCAATATACCACTTACTTATTACTAGTGATGGGCAGGTATCGATACCAAATACTTAAGTACTCGATACCTATAGGTATCGAGTGTATTCGATACCCACAAAAGTATCGATACTTTATTGACATATTTCGTTTTAAATTTTTCAATGAAGTAATCTTTATAATACCTACTGTAGATCAAACGCAACCTGTTTCCGTTTTCATTTTGCAACGCTCAAACCCAAGTCGTTATCATCCGCGAGAGAAATTTGACGCGGCTAGGTTTTCCCCCCGCCAAATCCTTCGCCTCTATCCACCTCCAGGCCCGTAGCTACGGGGCTTTTTGATGGATCGCTTTCAGTTTTTTGAAAATTAGTCTGATTATGGATAGGCCCTAAAAAAATTGTCCCTTCAGGTTCATTTCCCGACATTGAAAAAAAGTACTCGATACCTAAAATTACTCGATACCTATAAGTATTCGATACCAAAGTATTCGATACCTATAAGTATTCGATACCAAAGTATTCGATACCTAAAATTATCGATTTTATCGAAAATTATCGAAAATTACTTATTACATAATCTGAATTCCAGTTATCAAGCAAAAAAAGAAGCGCCAGATGCTCTCATGAGGCAGATGTTTACTTGTAAAAATTGACCTTTAAAATAAAACTCAAAAGCGGTAGTTTGAAAGGGGATATCGACAGATTTTGATAATATTAAGCGGAGTGATGAGTACTCCTGATCACATTAAACGTGTTTTTTACATTAAATAAAATAGAAACGATTGGGACCTGTCGATTTCGATAACATTATCCGATTGATAACATTAACCGTGATCACATTAGGGGTCATCCATAAATTACGTGAGGCGTTTTTTACAAAATCTGGACCCCCCCTCCCCCCAAGTGAGATTTACTTACAAATTTTTAAAAATAATTTGCAGTATCTTATCTGTATGTATTCCTTTTTCATACTTAAAAAAAAGAAAATCGTATAATTTCCAACTTAAAAAGTTGACGTGAGATTTTAATCGACCCCCCTCCCCCCTTGGTGAGATTTTTCCAAACCCCTCCCCCCCTTTTTGACCTCACGTAATTTATGGATGACCCCTTAAGCGGATTCGACTGTATGTTAAATATTAAGAATGGTTGCTGAAACCTGTCCAACTTTTAAAAGTCAGATTTTAAGTCAGAGCTACAGCTACACTTCACACCTCTGAAAAATTTTATACAATTTAGACTCTTAAAAAATACTGAAAGTTTAAAATAATTTAATTTTATTAGATCTGCTGGCCATTCGAACTGAGTAAAGAGCTTTAAAAGTGGTTTAAGGATTTTATTAGTATTAACTGAGATTAGAAAAGTCAAATACGCATTGCACAATACCAAACATGCCCATACCGTTTATCCCAGAATTTTTTTAGTGGTAATGCAATCCAATATGGCGCCTGTAATTAAAATGCTAGTAATTAATTTTAGCTCCAGATAATTTATCTACACATCAATATCGTCTACAAATGGTACAGTCGCAGAAAAAAAAGTGAGACAGTTCGCATTGTGAGCGAACTACTGGGGTTAGGATGATAATTTTTGTGTCATTTTTCATGATTTAATTTCTTCTTGAAAATGAAATATAGCTTATGTCCTTAGGGGGCCGTCTACATATTAAACGAAGCACCAACTTTCGTTTTTCCTATGGGAGACATCAAAGATTATTCCCAATTCTGAAAGAGAACCCCCTAAAACCCCCCATAACCAATTTTCATGTCATTTGGTCCCCAAATAAAGCCAGGAGTGGGGGTTGAAGTTCGTCGAATTTACGTTGAATTCTCGATTTTGATCCTTACAACCATCAACCCCGCACGAGAATTCAACGTGAAAAACGAGATTTCAACGTAAATTCGACGAACTTCAACCCCCACTCCTGGCTTTTTTTGGGGACCAAATGACATGAAAATTGGTTTTGGGGGGTTTTAGGGGGTTCTCTTTCAGAATCTGGAATAATCTTTGATGTCGCCCATAAACGAAAGTTGGTGCTTCGTTTAACATGTAGACGGCCCCCTAAGGACATAAACTATATTTTATTTTCAAGAAGAAGTTAAATCATGAAAAATGACACAAAAATTATCCTAACCCCAGTAGTTCGCTCACAATGCGAGCTGTCTCACTTTTTTTTTCTGCGACTGTACCTAGGTATGGAATTACGTGGTTATAAGTCATTCCTCACAGACTTTTGTATCCTCTATTCTCAGTATAAAATGGGCAAATTTGATGATTTTCCGATTGATTACCAGGCTAAAAACTGGGTAATTTCACCTAGCTAGGAATGAAAAACGGTCAAATATGAATATTTAGATGTGTTAAAGCCCTATTATTCGACAAAATAATTTTTTTTGGAAAAAATGAGAAAAATGTCAAAATTTACCAACTTTAGGCCGTTTGAGGCGTGTAATATTTTCTGATCGATTTGGGATTTTGCACACTTCCTTTAGAATACCAAAAGGAAAAAAATTAGGGGGTGTCGCAAAAGTTTCCCCGACTTTCGATTTTAAGGGACACCCTACTGGGGGTGTTCACAAACTATTTAGTTACAACAATAAATTCTTACATGCACGTATTAGAAGATAAATAATTTTTTAGAAAATTAAAAGTAAATATTTGAGTTTGAGCGTATGGAATAGTTTAATCGTGGGCTAACAATGATCCCCACAATAAAAAGGGGGCCTGGCCTGAGGGCCCTCCCCCAGAGAAAATTTTAAAATTTGACCCTTAAAAACATGGCTTTAACTTGTTTTTTTAGCAATATGGGATAAATTGCAGTTGCATCATTTCCTAAGAAAATTCTTAAAATTTGCATTGCTCCCTCCCGGTGTGGATGGGGAGAAATACTGAATATTTTTTTTCAAATCTTATTTGAATAGCCGACTAGATTTGCATTATCGGTATACTAAAGTGAAGGTAGGCAAAAAGGCAATTAATGTAAATATTAGGTCATCCCGAAAGTTTTGTCGCTTCAGGGACAGTCTGTATACAATGTATTTTTTGGTACTTTTCCATTACGGTAAACCAGTAAAGTACTTCTACTTCTATCTAAAGCCAATTTGGCTCATTTTTTGTTGGCTCCCTTTTCCAGCTTTCCTAGTTTCTACGATTAAAAAAAATTTGTTTACTTCAAGTTGCCATTAATTGAAAACTTTCAAAATTAAAATTCAAAGGAATTCAACTTTAATTTTAAGTCATATTAAGATTGTACGGAAGAACGGAAGATCTTATTTATTTCATAAATTGAAACTCACTTTATACTACTTTTGAAGAGCGGCGCGCCGCTCGGTAGAATTTCCAGCGATGTATTGGGTTGTCCCATAAGTTCTGTTACTTTTTACAAAGTTTCGTGTTTGAAAATTTTTTATGAAAAACTGGTAATGGGTGGAGATTTCAAACAAAAGGGATTTTGATATATGTATATTTATGAACATAATGTGGGATTTTGGTAGTTCTCGTGATATTATTTCTTTTCAAAATGGTGGTTTGAAAAAAAGACCACAAACGGCGATTTTCGCGTAATTTTTTTCTTTTTTAAAAAAAACTAGGAAGAACGTATAATTCAGGGCTAAAAAAAGTTTTACTATATTGAAATGTTTAGTTTAAGATGTCATAGTTTCAAGATAATTCGATAAGTTTAACTTAGGAAATTTCGATCCCAAACATAACATCTATTCTATTGCAAAAAACTTTACCTCAGTAATGTTAGTCATTTCAAAGAAATTTTTACGAAAAATAGCATCAAAATCAATAAAAAAGCTTAGGAAAGACCCAACTATTAAAAATATGCAGTATATTAAATTATATCTGAACTTAAGTTCAGAAAATAGTGCGCACAATGCAAGCGTGCAACGTTTTAGCCTATCCAAATTACACTCGCTGAACTTACGCTCAGCGAACAAAGCAATTTTCTCTGCTTCATACGAAAACATTACAATAAAAACAACTCCTTGGCAATGAGGTATTTGCATGAGTGAGGGATTTGCTTACAAATGATATTTTCTAGTACTTCTAAGTTTAAAAATCCTTAAATACTGCGTAAAAACTTTCAAAGTAATTTTAAATTATTACAAAATCAATTTTAATTTAGCTGAAAACGATAAAAAATCACGTGATCCAAAAACAGGCCGCCATTGGATGTGACGTCATTGCGCAGTACTGAGCTTTTGTTTACATCTGCTCCCTGCCGCTCTTACTTGAAATCGAAACGTTCTACATTATTGATTCGCGCTAAATTATTTTAAAAGGACTAGGGGGCTCTGCCCCCTGCTCGCTATCGCTCACCAACCCCCGGAACTGCTTCGCAGTTCTATGAAGATCGCTTCGCGATCTTAGCGAGCAGAGCTCGCTTGTTTCATCTCAACAATCCAGGCTCGTCGGCTTAGTTAATGCTCCTTTGATACCGAAGCTACTTATCTCTCTAGTTTATCAATGATTTAATTCGAATCATTCATTCCCTCGAAGATATCAAAATAAAACTGTTTCTAAAATATTCATCTCTTAACTTCAATTCTTCTTTCTTCAATTATTGAATAGAAATGTTTTTAAAAAAATATCAAGCAAGTCTACCAATTATCATCAACCAACTTAGAGTAAAAACAAGCCTTTAATAAACTTTAAATTTTTAATATGCACGTAAACATCTAGTGAATCGTCAGAAATTAAAGAAATAAGACTCATAAAAATAAGCTGTTTCCCTAGTGAAAGAGAAGAAAAAATTGAAACTTTGAATCTCAATAATTCTAAAACTGATTCGAATTTTTTAAAAAACGAAACGCCAATATTTTTATAAAAAATAACTGTATATGTGTCTAAAATATTGTACCTCTATCATGATTAGTTTTTATTTTATAACGAAAAAATCGAAAAATTGTCAAAAATTTCGAAACTTTAAAATTGAATTACTCAAAAACTAATTCAAAATTCGAAAAAAGAGCGATGAGGTGCATAACTTCATGCCTAAGAGTATGTGTATGCAAAAAATCACGTTTCTGCTGTAAATAGATTTTGCTGGAGGCGAACTCGCAGCAGAAAAAAATAATTTTCGACTTTGACATTAATTAACTCCAGAACTAATTATCTAATTAATTATGTTTTGGAACGAAAATGATTATCATGCATTTGTCTACCAATGGTCAAAATTTCATAATATTCCTTTGAATAGTTTTTGCGTAGTTAGAGTTCAAAATGTTCAAAAATAAAATTTTCAAAATCAGCGGCGGCGGCGGTCACTGTTACTTTTTTTTAATATAGAGAGATATTTTATTTGAAGATGACGGCTCTTCAACCTGGATTTATGAAAGGATCATCCGATAATTTGCCCAAGATTGATGCCATGTGCATGTTCGGCTTTTTAGGAAACAATCCTGATTTTCTAGGCGTGGAAATGCGTGGAGCCAAAGCAAGTACGTAGGTACTCATTTTATTTATAATAAATATCCATATATATCCTATTTATATCAATAAATAACTATATTTCTGGGGTTAAAATTTCCAAAAAAGTTTATTTAATATTAAAAATTACCGTAACGGGAGTTGACATTAATAAAAATACGCTACCTTGACGACAGATAATTTCTTTGAAAACACGATAGTTTTCGAGCCGAAGAATAAAAATACGGTTTAAATATATTATAAAGTAAACAAACAATCGTTTGGAATGTGTTTCTACATTTTTAAAGCATAATTATTATTATATTTTTTAAAATTAATTCGCCTGTAACGGGAGTTGACATAAAGTGAGGGACAAAATATTTTATTGATTTGTAAAAATATTAAATTCAAAAAATTAATTTTTACAATTATAATAACCTTTTAATAGTTCATAATTTTGATATTTATCGTTTTTTCTTTCAAAAAGTCAAATTAAATAACAATAAAATTACTTTTAATTTCGTGAAAATCGTTAGGGACAAGCGTTTTTGGCTATTTTCGTATTTTTAAATATCTTTATTTACATAATTTTAAAGCTTTTCTTATTAATTAAAAACTAGAAATATTTCATTTAGTCTACTTTACCTAAATCAAAGTTTAAACAGAAATTTTAATAATGATTAATTGTTTAATTTTCATGTTTTACCTTCGGGACAGCAAATGTAAGCAAATTTTGAAAATGACCCATACAGTATGGCGAAAACCAATGTAAACAACCATAACAACGCCGACGCCAGCCGGCGCAGTAGGTTACCATGCGCTGTGACGTCACACAGCAGCCATTACGAAATTAGTGTTTTTCCCGCCAATTCCGCAAACGAAATTTTAAAATTTAATATCTTGGGAAATAGATTTCCAATTTCAATAATTTAAACGTCATTTTTCATAGATTTTCATTCCCTATCATAATAAAATTAAAACAAAAATGGTGAGAATACCTCATTAGAAATAAATCAATTGAATGATATTATGAAAAGATACTTTCAATGCATTAATGGCATCAATTCAATGCATTAACAAGCATTATGGTTCAAAAAACACCTGCCTTTAATTACTTCATACCAGCTGCTTAGAAAAACAATAGGCTTGCTTTAAAAACACGTGAAATTACCAATATATGAAGTTTTAAAGCCAAAATTTCCAACCTTAAACTTATCGAATCATCTTGAAACTATGACATCGTAATCTAAACATTTCAAACATACAGTAAAACTTTTTTTAGCCATGAATTATGCGTTCTTCCTGGTTTTTAAATCAAAAGAAAAAAATTACGCGAAAATCGTCGTTTTTGGTCTTTTTTTCAAACCGCCATTTTGAAAAGAAATAATATCCCGAGAACTACCAAAATCCCACATTATGTTCATAAATATACATAAATCAAAATCCCTTTTGTTTGAAATCTCCACCTATTACCAGTTTTTCATAAAAAATTTTCAAAGACAAAACTTCGTAAAAAGTAACAGAACTTATGGGACAAATAGATTCTTGCAAATGATCATCCGGATCTTTCCTAATAGAGGGTTAGGGGTAGCAATCCAGCAATTTAATATGGATGATTATGATCAAACTCTTCGGATGCCTCAGAAAATATTTAAATCTAAGTTAAATTTTCCACACTTGTTAAAAATACTTAAAACTTTAATTGTTTTATGGAAGTAGCTAGTTAATTTTAATTTAAAAATCTTAACTTTAGGAAAAATGCAAAATTTTGAGCAGAAAAGAAATGAAGTAACATGTTATCATAGATTTAAGGAAAGCCCAGTTGTCGATTAGTCTCCAAAATCAAGTCAAGAGGCCAAGTTGTCAGTAGATAAAGTTACAGTTTATTTTGGTATCACATAATGGAAAAGAGTCAAAAATATCTTATATACAGATGCTCCCAAGAGCGACAAAACTTTCGGTATGACCTAATACGTGTTATGTGACATAGTACATATTTACATTAATCGCCTTTTCCATTCGACACCAAGTAGTGGAGTTTTTTCTCAAATTTTTATTCTTTTTACTATATCGTAATTTGATTAATTTCAAAAGTTCAAATAATAGTTTGATAATTCAAAAGTCAATAACACGTTTGTAAAAATTATAAAAACATACTTCATGTTCAGAAAAATTAAAAATCTTCTCGCGACCCACCAAAAACTGACTGGTGACCCACCAGTGGGTCGCAACCCACAGTTTGAGAAACTCTGGTCGACGGTATTAGTACCAAATTTGTTTTGCCTTTTAATGGAGTTAATTCAGGAAAATTTAGGGGGGAACATGATTTTGATTTTTAGAAGTTTGGTAACTCACTGGGTTGAGAAGAATTTTTTAAAAATATGAACTAAATAATTATTTAATTGTTATTTTCTGAGAGCTAAATACTCCAAAACTATTAAAATCATGAAAAAAGGTATTTTTTTAAATTTATTTTTTAAAATGTTGAGAAATTTGAATGAAAATCATGCCAAAATTTAAACTTCTGCCAACAACTACTGAAAATGTTTTTTATAGATACAAGGAACTTTTTGCAGGATTGCAAGCACTAATGGGTGCACAGGACACCAATATGTGCTACTAACTAAAAAAATATGTGATTTTAAAAATAGAAATGAAATACAGGTGTTTAAAATAAAAAAAAGAAACTTAAAGAAAAAACATTTAAATCAAGTAAATTCATTTCAAAAAGTACCTTAATTCTAAAATTTTTCGTAGATTTTAGCAGATAGCACACTTGTAATATAAAGAGTCAACTCAGAGTATTTCATAATAAAACCACTGTTGCTGTGATCCAAACTATATAAAACTCATTGTCAAAAAAAATAAATAGATAAAAAAGCGTTAAAATTTATAAAATTTTCTAAAAGTGTTTTATCATAGGATAAAATTTAATAATTTATATATGCTGTACCTTCTTAGACCTCAAATATAAAATAAAATTATAAATAAGATTATATTTTTTTAGACGAAAACGACTATTTCAACCCAAGTGAAAAATAAAACAAATTTCAGGAACCCTGAAACTATTAGAGTAGAGACGTAGAGAGAAGTTGAGAAATTACATTAAAAGACTACTTACAATGATTGGTACATGCGAAGATAAATCTGGTTGAAGTAGCGCTCCATATAATAATATCGGTAGCCCCGTTTCCAGCCCATTCCCAGAAAGATGTTGTCACTTTCTAGGGCTACCGATGATGCCTTCAACAGGTGTGACATTCTGGACGTCTTGTGATGAACCGCTCCCTTGCTGATCAGCTCTTTGAGCGCAGGACGTAACTCCTCCATCCTCATCGGGTCGGTGTCTACCGCTTTGGTGTCTGCTTTGTAATATTTTCGCAGTATCATGGACCAACATGCGACGCAGTCAGTGAAGTTCGTAGATACTTCATCGCATCGCATGTTGGTCAGAGTATCTTCGAAAAATGACGCTGCTTCTCTGCGGAGGATCAATCGTACTCCCGTCCATTTGATGTTCACTCTCATGAAGAATTGCCGAAGACGAGGGAACTGTTCATGAAAGGAGTCGATGAGCGAAAAATAGTCCATATTTATGAAAGCACGGACGCAGTTGAAGAAAATACGGGCAAAAAGAAGTCGGAGTGGACGAAGGAACCAGAAAAGCAGGAACTTCAATCAAATGGAATGAATGGTTCCTCCTGCTCGATGCTTGAGTTTAAATAGGGTGGCTTGTGGAATGTCGCCAAAATTCCTCCATTCTGGCAACCCTGTAAGAGGCAATCCCCAACCCAATAGTGTGGGTACATCCCTCTATTGATAAGAATCTTTCTTATCCGGCTTTTGAAAATTATTTCTATGGGATCTGAACACAGTCACTGAAAATTGTCGCTCGAAGTCGTCAAAATCCTTTTCAAATGGAAGGGACTGAGGCTCAACTCCATGCTTTCTCCCTTCTCTTGATAAGAATCTGAACAACTTCCAGCGACGATTCTTGACGACTGTGTTCGGAACCCAAGGAATCCCTTTCGTGGATGTGAAGATACGTATTTTTCGGGTGGCAACAGAGTCAGAGATAGCTTCATTTTGATTCTTCGCAGCACGTGGTGGGGAATGTTTCACAAAAAGAGGGATGTTAAAATCAATCAAATTTATATCGAAACCAAAATAAAAGAAAAACTTGAATGATTCTCCAAATGGACATTCTGGCGAAAGAGAATAGACACACATAAAGTTAAACAGTTTAAGCGAAAAAGTTAATACAGTAGGCAAAAACAAATAGGATAGAAAAAATGCAACTGCTTTACAAATAGTATAGGAGCATAGAAGGTGAAGTGAGCCTGAGTGCAAACTACGGAAAGGAACGACCAAAACATTCTCAGTATATAAAAGGGCTGTTTATTTACGGAGTGCATGACTTATATACTCATACGACTCCAAGATGCCAACGACAAAATACAAAAAACAATGTACTAAAACTCTCTCTCCAGCACGGGCGCTCAACTCAGCCACCGCATCGCCACAAAGGCATGGTGTGAATGTAATAGGGAGGATTCAGGTCTTTTAATTTATTCGATAAAATTCACAGGTATTGATAAATTAAAAAACACTTTTGATAATAAAGGGTTTTGTAAGTATCTCCTCTTTTAAAATCTAATTCCTTGTACAAGTAAAATTATTACTTTAAATTCATCTTCAAAATTCCTAATCATTGCCCACTGTTACATACAATACGCATTATTTCTTCTACATATTTATTTTAATTTTAAGAATTTCTGCGTTCTATTTGGAGTGGAATTCCCTCCCAAGTTATATGGGTTCAGTTGGTGGCTTTGTTTTTTTACGTACCATATTTTGACTACTAGTTTTGTGTTTGTTGGTTGCGACCCCTTAGGTGAATGGGGCGGGTGGTATTTGAAATGAATAGATCAATGGTCTTTTTTTTCGCCAACCTTAACATTTTAGTACGGGAGCTAGCAGCGTTAAATTGTAAAAATTCATCTTCCCGTACACGATTTAAATATAACAGGATAGTGTGAGTAGTACTGATTACGGAATCGAGCGTCAGCCGGTCAGGTAGCAGTGGGTCGAGCGTGAGGAGGCCAAAGTTTAATATTAATATTAAAAACCTCCTTCTCTCATTAATATTATTATAAGCTCTCACCCCTTTCTCAGGACATGATAATCAGTAATGCAAGGGAGGTTTCAGTGTATTTCGGAAGTCGCACGTGCTACTGGGGGCGAAAAATTCATATAGCCTTGAAAGCGTACAGAATTTTGGTAAGGGGCCGTCCATAAATGACGTCACGCTCAGAGGGGGGGAGGGGGTTAATCAATTTGTGACAGTTTGTGACAAGGGGGAGGGAGGGGGGGTATGAAAGTTGTGACATCACATCCTGCAGCTGAAAATCAACGGAAAAAACCTTGGTTCCGGGCACTTTCAAATAAGTCTATTAGACATATTGTTGGTTTAAGAGCGTGACATGTGACAGAAGGGGGGGAGGGGGTATGGGGAAGTGTGACAGTTTGTGACAAAGGGGGGGAGGGGGTCAAAAATGGGCAAAAAAGTGTGACATCATTTATGGATGGCCCCTAATTCAATTTTCTTTTGAACGTTTTAAATAGAAGGGGGCATGGAAACGCAACTTGAATTGGGTACAAGTCGGAAAATATTTTTATTTATTTTTCATCTATTTTAATTGATAGACATTTCATTTTGACTGAGGGACGGGTTCACGTGCTCCTACGGACGGCCCGCAACTAACTAAAACATCAGTTGTAAATGTGTATCGTGGAACTTTTAATTCCAGTTAACCGTAAAACTGGATGAATCCGAGCACTTTTGAACTTTCAACTTAAAAATAAAGTAGAATAATAATCAGTTTTGTTCTGTTCTTTCAATTTTGTAGCCCCATAACGAGATGTTTTTAAAACTTTCCCCCTATCTTTTATTATATTAATTGTGTTCCTACCCTATCAAACACCACATGGGGCAACATTTATTATTTTTTAACTTTTATCCTTTCTGACAGCTTTTTATGAAATTCAAATAATAGTTAACTTCTCCCAACAGACGCTATTTCGTTGTAGGTAAATATTTCATTTCGAAGCGATGGGGATAAACAATCAAATAAATACATTAATGCAAATTGAAATATTGTTCAAAAAGCAAACCCCGTAAAGGTGATTTTTCCCCAAAAAAGACAACCTTTAGTCGCCAACAGGGGGATCACTGCATTCTATGCGAGATATGAATGCGTTGAATAGATAAGGCGGGGATGCTCACAGTGGTCACTTCACTTACAAAGCCACGGGTGTGGGGAGCAACAATATTCACAATGGAGATTGCTCTTTCTTTAAAAACGTCGGTCCTTTCCCAGGTACACAGTGAAATTCCAAATCCCTATTTTAGCCGTGTTTAACTATTTAACGCACATTTCATTGATTCTTTTTTTCTAAACTGCTAAACACCTTGAACCTTGATTTAACCATTCGAAAGTCCTTAAAATTTAACTGGTAAAAGTCTCGGAGAATTTTAACCATTTTTCAGCGAGTGGTACACAAATCACACAAATTGACATTTATTTATTAAAACACGAAAGAATCAAAACAGGGACGGAACAAAAATATACAGATATTACACATAAAAAAGATATACCCCTATATTTTGGAAAACTAAAACACTCAAATTAATGCTATAGCCAGAAAAAGAAAATCGGAAGGGAATATGAGATAGTTTACAAGTTCTTTTCAATGGTGAAACACATTTATTAACATAAGAAAATCATAACAAAAATACAATACAAATATAAAGGCATCACAAACAAAAAAGAAATGGAAATTGTAAGTGATTTCCCAAAGGAGCCAAAAAGCTCTTCCATGGGATCATAGATTATTATGGTTATAAATATCATTACGTGGAATTAATGGAAAATTTCTGAATTCCGGTGGGGAACTTTTCTTTCCAAATGATTATCTCACGTGGTTATCTGACACGTGGTTTTCTATGTTAAGAGACAAAATTTGATTTTTCCATGCTCTTTCACTAAATAACCATTTTAAAAAATCATTTTGAAGTATTGTTATTACATTGGATGGACACACAAATAGATAAGGCTTCAACTTTTGAAAAAACGTCTCGTCACAGATTGAAAACTTTTCATTTTTAGAGGTCTGGAAAATTTTGCATGCTAATTATCTCCTCGAATAATTAAGATCTTTTCAAGAAACTTTATTCTATGCGTTTGTCATGATATTGGTAACAGATTTTTTAATGCCAACGCTTAATATAGTGTTCTAATTTGTGTTTATTTGCTTTCTGTAAGGATAGATCGCTGAACTTTTACTCTAATTTCACTTGAAATAATTATCGGATTTCGTATAATAAATACTCGATTCTATAGGATCTCAATTTTCAATAAATGTTAACTTTTATGCGTCTGCTGTCGGTACTTTTCGAGCAAAGAGGCTAAACCAGCTTCCTGTTTTGTCAAGAACCCCACGTGGCGTATTAAGCCTACACAACACATCAGGGGCGTCATTTCAGTTTTTCGTTGGGGGGGGGCAAGGATTTTTTTTAAATGGGTCTGGACCTTGCTGTAACTAGTTTTTTTGGCGGGGGTTGCCTCAACTTCATTTTCAAGGTAATATCATGTCAAAATTTGACAACGTGAACTCCAAGGAAAAATGGGGGTTCTGGGGGTTCACCCCCAGGAAAATTTTGAAAATTTGTCTCTTAAAGAGTAGTGTTTTAGCTCGTTTTGAGACCCTTTGGGCTGCATCCAAAGAGAGCAGTTTCTTGTAAACCACATAATTTTCTAGGGAAAAGAGTTGTAAATAAATGTCAAAGTTTTAAGGGGGCTAGGGGGTCCTCCTCCAGGAATTTTAATTCCCCTTTGAACTAGTGTTTTATATCTTTTTCACAAATGGGGAAAACACTAAATAAGAGACGTTGAAATTTTAGAGGGGGGCTGGGGGTCCTCCCCCAGAAATTTTTTGAATTTGAACCCTCAAAAGTAATGTTTTAACTCCTTTTGAGACATTTTGAGTTGCACCCAAAGCTCCTTGTGAAAGTTACAGAATTTTCAAGGAACTTGCAGCTATTTTTCCTATTACAGTAGAAACCTTGGGGGGGGCGGTTGCCCCCCCCTGCCCCCCCCTTAATGACGCCCCTGCAACACATACTAGCTTAGCTTTGACGCTGAAAAGCTCCGGATTAATTAGAAGCACAGCTTAGTGGTTTGCTAACAATCACTAAGACTAAGAGTTGCTGTAAAAATGTTATAATTTTTGAGTAAAAAGCACTATTATACTTAGTTAGTGACGCCCGCTCATCATTATAGTTCTATATTGGGTACAGTTAATAAACGTAAATAAATAAAATCCTTTTAATTTCGTCCTAAATAACTCACAGAACCAGTTTTATAACAATATAAATCTTGAAATTTACTTTCGAAAATTCTTAAAAATGGTCATTTTTATCACTTTTTTAAACTTTGGGGCTCTACTGGAAAACCCTACAGTTTATCTAGGCTAGGGGGCTGAAAATTCAAACACCATCTTTTGGGACCAAAAGGAATGGGAAAAACCTTAGGGTGCGAGGTTTTTTTTGGCATTAAGAGGTTTTTTGGGACACCCTGGTGTTTTGTGCATTTTTTCGAAGTTTTGCCTTAATTTTCCAAATTTTAAAGCCGATAAAAAAGCAAAATAAAGTATTAATCTAAACTAAAGTTTTGAAATTTTTTGAAGCTGTAGTTGGTTAATAATGGTATACCTTTTAAGCGCAACCTCAAACCTATGGCTAAAATCCGTAATTTTTTATGAATTTCTGAAATTTAGTCATTTTTAGTCCAATTTTCAAAAATTTAGGATTTGGAGGCAACAGAAGATACCAATCCCCTATCCCCAGTTTTAATATTTCACACCCTTCTTAGTGATGGTAGTTCACAATTTTTCCCGTGCTACCGCTAAGTGATCAGAGAAATTTCGTTTTTTCGGGTTACCCTATACTGCCGTCCTAAGCGAAAGTGCACATAAAGGCAATTTCAGACATATTTACTTTCAGAAAAATCACGCCAAAAACGTATTTGGTGGCTTTTCTTCAAGGTGACAGAGAGTAGCGTGTTAGCGGGTAACATAACCATAACTCACTCGGAAGTGGGCGAGATCCCCGACTCTCTATCGTACCCATGATCCCCCTGAAAGGAATGGAAGCGGTCGCGAAATGTCCCACAGCCTATCTTCTTGGAGACAGAGAGTAGCTGTGACCGGGGAACATAACCCACTCGGAAGTGGGCGAGATCCAAGGGCGTATGCAGGATTTTTTCTAGGGGGGGGGCGCCGGGGCGTAGCCAAGGGGGGGGAATTACCCCCCACCCTTGGAAATTTTCATTTTATTACCATACATCACTATCAAAAATACTCAATATACTCACCCTCCTAATTCTGTTATCTCACACCGAATTGTTTATCCGGTTGCGACACTAGTAAAAAGTCATCAGCTTCAATCTGGTTCGGGACGGATTCAGGATTTTCATTTGTAGGAGGAGAGTATATTTTTTTTCACAGCAGAGGTCTTAGATATGAACGAAAAAAGGTTTCTCGCAGTTAGGATGTGGGAATAGGTTTTATGGGCCAAATGGCTTCAATAAAACGTGTAAAAAATTCCTGACAGTAATACCTTCCGATTTGAGACATTGAAAAAACCTTTTTATATGTACTTAATTTTGTTTTTGAAATCCGCTATAGTGGCTAGTTTTTTTTTTGTCAAATAGTTACTGTTGATTCTGGCTCCCGAAGATTTTTAACTCCAAGAGCCGTAACTAGACTTTTGTTTTGGGGGAAATTCGTCTCTATTAAGTATTTGCATTTTGATGAACTTGATGTAAAAAAATAAATAATAGTTTTAAGTTCAAAAGGGGATCTGGGGTTCATCCCCAGAAAAGTTTTGGAAATTTGACCCTAAAAACACATATTGGTTTAACTTGGCTTTGATACCCTCAATCCGAATTTCAGACATATTATTCTTAGGTAGGATTTCGATTTTGATGAACTTATTTTAGAATTTTTGAATAATTAAGTACCAAGTATTAATGGGGGGTTTGGGGGTCTTCCCCCAGAAAATTTTACCCAAAAAACAGGGTTTTAACTGGTTTTGGTACACTAATACACCTCTTATATACACCCCTGAGTTACTCCAAGTCTGGGAGGGTCTGTGGTCTCTCCTAGAAAAATTTTGAAAATTGGCCTCAAAAAATAGTGTATATTCTCATTTTGAGACACATTTTTTATTACACTTGAAGAGAACAGTTCCTTGTAAACCACATAAATTTCAACGAAAATTTTTCACAGAGAAGTCAAAATTTTGATGGGGACTGGGGGTTTTCCCCGGAAATTTTTTGAAATTTGCCTCTTAAAACTAGTGTTTCATCTCATTTCGAAACTGTTTGGGGAACACTCAATTAGGCAACTTGAGTGTTCTCTAAGGTAACTCGCGGACCCCCTAGGAAGGCGCTGCGGACCCCCAGGGGTCCGGGGACCACAGTTTAGAACCGCTGGTCTATCCGATAGCGGATTTACTTCAAAAAGAATATTTTTTTCAAATCACCCTAATATAAAAGTCCCAGATGGCACAAAAACATCGATCAATATGTATTCCATATTCCATTAATTTTATCAGCTCAAGCACTTACCTTTTCCATAGAAGTCTCAGGAGCTGGCTTTTTAACATTCGGCGGTCCTTCATTTTCACCGTTTTCACACGCCTTTCGGTCAAAATAATCAGTGAGCTTTCATTCATTATAAGTAAAACAAAATTAAAATTGCAACCTGCAGAAACGCCTAAACTGTCGAATGTAGTTGTTGCTAGGTCGTTGGTCGTTCTCGGATTTCGTATGAATGTTTAACTGAAAGTTTCAAGAAAGATAAGACATCTGGTTTGCAGGTGGCCAAGAAAAGACGGGAAGAAACCTGAATCTTATCTAAACAAACAAGCCTCACCCCTCTCTTCTCCTTTTAGTCTAAGCGGTACACGACGAAAAAGGGCGAAACTGCACTTTTTGATGATGGTAAGCCACTTGGTACACTGATTACATGGACCATAAGAATGAGTTTTCGATCAGGAGTCCGTCGAAATTTCCCTTAGAATTTAAAATATTTAACTTTTTGTGAAATTTTTAAATTCGCGTTTTACACCTCAACTATCAAACTTTTCAACATGTAAGGTGACTTTTCTATACAATTTGTGGTCGTAGATTACAAATATGAAGTCGAAATTTTCAAAAAGATGCTATTTGATATGTTTTTTTAAAAAAAACTAAATTTTAAAATTTAAAATCTTCAAAAACACAATGTTAAACATAAGTTGGTATCATGAAATTTTTACCAGTTATTAAGCTATTTGTAACTTAAAAAAATCCAAAATTTCAAAGCTTTACCTTTATTATTCACCGAGATATGAGACTTTAAATTTGGAAAATTTTCAAAATGGCGGCCATGCTTGATGCGACTACTCATCGAAAACTTCCCATAACTCGGTAAATTATTGTTCAAAATGAACAGTTAAAACCTTTTTTGAAAGAAAAGCAATACCACTACACTATTAAGACATTAAAAGAACAATTAAACCACTTTAAGTTGGTTTTAAATAAACTCTAAGACAGAATAATACTTTACTACGACAAGCATGTTAAAAGCTTTAAAAAAATGCTTTCTTGGTGAAAAATTGTTCTAAATTTTTTATTAAATGTTCACCCTGATATAAATATGCGACATTAAACCATTTAAAGGAAAACTTTGCCTTACAAGGGCCTGGGCGCAAACGCGAAAATACCTAATAAACGCGCGCTTCAAATAAACTTTTTTCTGTCAAAGAATCACAAAATCGTGCTTTTTATTATGATTTTCTAACATTATTTTAACCAAATCATGCTTTTTATTATGATTTTCTAACAACATTTTTACCACTTCAAGTTTAAAAAACAAGCATCCCTAATCTTTTGTATCAGAAAAAAATGGTTAAAATACAATTTTTCAGGTTGGAAATTACCTTTCAAATGAGTATTTTCTAGAAAAAAACTTTACTTACTGCGTTAAAACATGAAATATCAATGAGATTCATAATGTATTAAAATATGTTATACATTTAAACTTACCGAACACTTTTTAACAATTAGTAATCGTTGTGTATTTGCTGTTTTTATGAATTATTTTTAAAAATTAGAAAGCTTAGAAGTTATGCGGAAATAGATTATGCAAGGTGTCCCTGCAAATCTTCTGGAATACCATGTACACTAATGTGCCTGAATTGTAGAGGTGAATGCCAAAATTCAGAGGAAGACCTATAACTTAACCTTTTACGTTAAATTCAAAAATTAAATCAATACTTTTGAATTTGTGCCAAAAGAATAAACAAAATAATTTGAAATCCTTAAAAGGCTATTTAATACCTTTAACTCTTTATATAATTAATGAAATTCTTTTAGTGTTGTAATTACCTACTGAAAGGAGTATAGGCAATGTACATGCTTTTTTTTAAAATCTAGCTAATATAGAAAATATACCAATTCTCAAGAGAGGCATACGTTTCTTAAAAGAAAATATCTTGATCTATCATGGTACACATTTAATATGGTTTTTTACAGGAAAAATATATTGTCTCTACGACTCTCATTTAAAATAAGAAAAAATCCTTACTTAAACTTATCATATCCAAATATTTGTACGATGATTATTAATGAAAGATTTGGATGCATTTGACTTTCCCGATATTCTTAATTTCTAATAAATGTAAAGATATTGAAACTAATAGTAAAATTGTAGGTAAGTAAACAAGCACTTGAAAATACTATAAGTTTCTACTAAGTTGAAAATACTATTATTCATTATAAGGCTGGTATAATTTAAGTAAAGCCCTGGATACTCTACCTAAGGTAGAGTATCCAGGTCTTTAAATTTAAGTAGTCTTGTAGCAAACTAGCAGGACGCATACAGTCTCAATTAATTTTGTATACCGATTAAAAAATAATTGCTTAAAGTTTAAATGGTGTTATGCATTACCATATAGGAAATGATTAGATGTATTACCCTTACTCGATTTTCAAATACACAACGATTACTAATTGTAAAAAGTGTTCGGTAAGTTTAAATGTATATAACATATTTTAATACATTATGAATCTCATTGATATTTCATGTTTTAACTCAGTGAGTAAAGGTTTGTCTAGAAAATACTCATTTGAAAGGTAATTTCTAACCTGAAAAATTGTATTTTAAGCATTTTTTTCTTATACAAAAGGTAAGGGATGCTTGTTTTTAAAACTTGAAGTGGCTAAAATATTGTTAGAAAATCATAATAGAAAGCACGATTTTGTGATTCTTTGACAGAAAAAGTTTATTTGAAGCGCGCGTTTATTAAGTATTTTCGCGTTTGCGCACAGGCCCTTGTAAGGCAAAGTTTTCCTTTAAATGGTTTAATGTCCAATATTTATATCAGGGTGAACATTTAATAAAAAATTTAGAACAATTTTTCACCAAGAAAGCATTTTTTAAAGCTTTTAACATGCTTGTCATAGTAAAGTATTATTCTGTCTTAGAGTTTATTTAAAACCAACTTTAAGTGGTTTAATTGTTCTTTTAATGTCTTAATAGTGTAGTGGTATTGCTTTTCTTTCAAAAAAGGTTTTAACTGTTCATTTTGAACAATAATTTACCGAGTTATGGGAAGTTTTCGATGAGTAGTCGCATCAAGCATGGCCGCCATTTTGAAAATTTTCCAAATTTAAAGTCTCATATCTCGGTGAATAATAAAGGTAAAGCTTTGAAATTTTGGATTTTTTAAAGTTTCAAATAGCTTAATAACTGGTAAAAATTTCATGATACCAACTTATGTTTAACATTGTGTTTTTGAAGATTTTAAATTTTAAAATTTAGTTTTTTTCAAAAAAAACATATCAAATAGCATCTTTTTGAAAATTTCGACTTCATATTTGTAATCTACGACCTCAAATTGTATAGAAAAGTCACCTTACATGTTGAAAAGTTTGATAGTTAAGGTGTAAAACGCGAATTTAAAAATTTCACAAAAAGTTAAATATTTTAAATTCTAAGGGAAATTTCGACGGACTCCTGATCGAAAACTCATTCTTATGGTCCATGGAATCAGTGTACCAAGTGGCTTACCATCATCAAAAAGTGCAGTGTTTCAACTTGTACCGCTTAGACTATTTTGGAAGCAATTAGTTCCAACCACTCCTCTTTCCCACTATCAGTTCTCCGAAAATTCGGGGGAGTAAAGGCAACAAATTTCTTTCATAGGGTATCTGCTCCCCCTGACCGAGATTTGTTCCGTCGGATTTCACATACTCGTGTTTGGGGTAATTTCCGGTCAGCAAACGGACAGCGTGAGGGGATAAAATGCGTTAGCGGTGTTACGTACTTTGTAGATGAATTAGTATTGGTGCGCTTGTACTTTACAAGAAACACAGAAAATCCATGACAAACACTAAAATGTTATTGCGTTCGTAAATGCGATATACAAAAAAAATTGTGATTGAAATTTTCTAGAGGGGGGGCAGCTGCCCCCCTGCCCCTGCCTGCATACGCCCTTGGCGAGATCCCCGACTCTCTCTATCGTCTCCATCCCCCCTGAAAGGAATGTTTGTCCGAATCGGACTTTTGACCGAGTGAGACGTTTGACCGAGTGGGACGTTTGACCGAACGTTTCAAAGCGGAATGATAGTAATTAGGCACGTCCCATTCTGTCAAACATCCCGTTCGGTCAAACGACCCGTTTGGTCAAATGTCCCATTCGGTCAAACGTCCCGTTCGGTCAAACGTCCCGTTCAGTCAAACGACCCGTTCGGTCATACGTCCCATTCGGTCAAACGACCTGTTCGGTCAAAAGTCCTGTCGGTCAAACTTCCTGGTCGGTCAAACACCCCGTTCAGTCAAACGTCCCGTTCGGTCAAATGTCCCGTTCGTTCGGTCAAACGTCCCAGTCGGTCAAATGACCCGTTCGGTCAAAAGTCCTGTCGGTCAAACGTGCCGTTCGGTCAAAAGTCCTGTCGGTCAACCATCCCATTCGGTCAAACGTCCCGTTCGAGCAAGTTTTGTCTTTCGGTGAGGTGGCGGTCGGGAAAGAGGCGCTTCGGTCTGATGGATTTCGTTCTATCGAGACACACCCATTAGTAAGGCTATTTATGTATGTTTTCTTTTAAGTTTGTATCTAAAAATGAAAACTAATGTTAAAGAATAAATTTGTATTCAAATTCACCAAGTACCTGAACGTCAGAAAATGAAATAGTTTACCACATCTGTTCTTAATAAGTTCCATCAACTAAAAATTTTTTTTTCTGAAATATTTTTTTGCCACTAAAAGCAATTACTACTCACATTTGAATAATCCATCTTCACTGTACGTTGATACTCAGATATCCAACGGTTCCTGACTAAAAAAACGGACTTTTTGGAGAGATGGTGACATGAGCTGCATCAATTTTGAAAGCAGAGTCCGAACTGACAAAGTCTGTGTTGCGTTGTTAAGATATTTTTAGTTGCATTGTTGTCACTAGATTCAATTGTTGAGTTAGTAACAATGACATGAATGAAGTAACAATGACTTAATGAAGCTACATTGTTGCAAAACCGATTTTTGTAATAAACCTGACGCCATATTGATAAAAATACCTTTTTAAATATAAATTGGGATCCTTTTTCTTAAATATATACAGGGTGTCTCAGGAAAAGTGGCCACACCCTTCAACTTTTGAACCCCTACAGATATAGTAATGAAAGTGGGGTCTAGGTATAGTAAAGCGACCATTTCCTATCCGATGAGACAATTTTCAACTTCCTCTAGCGGAAACTTAAGGAGTTATAATTTTTAAATTAACCCTACAATGCATGGTTTTTTAAATTCACTTGAAAATCATTTATTTGACTTCTATTATGGTGCAAATTAGTAAAAAATACTAAAAAAATTATTTTTTTTTACATTTAATTGACAAGAAATTTGTCGTTGTGAAACTAATTTGTGTCCCTTGTGAAATTAATTGTGAAGTAAAATAAAACCAAATGATCTAAAAATATAAAAAAGCAACTTATGTTTTCAAAAGAATTTTTTTTCAAGCTGAAAATTTTTTTTATTTGAATTTATATGGTCCTTTTATTTTGGCATTTTCTGTGCATTCTTGGCATTTTTTGGCATTCAAAATAGTACCCCAGCTGCGATCTACTGGCAGTCTAAAGTGCTAAAACAATGAAATGTTTTATTTATTGTACTTATTGCATGGTGTTGCCTTTGGGAAATGGAAGTTCGTGTAGGAAATGGGGAAAAATGTCGTTTTGCCAAATGGCAACAGTATGCACTGTAGGGTTAAAAACTTGTAGAGATTTGCTAAATTAGTCAATTACTAAGTTGTAGAGCAGCATCGATTTAGTAGAAGAAGAAGAAGAAATTTTAGAAGAAATTTTATTTTGGCTCAGGTCGAAACCCGCCGCAAAAAAACTACAAAAACTACATACATGTAAGATACAAAATCACAAATTGAAATTTACGAATTGTAAATACATTTAATATAAAGTAATACATTTAAATTTAAAATAAATATATCATAAATATATGTCATATATACCCACACAAAACAAAAAAAAAATTCAAACAACTTCAAAGGGGGAACATACCAACATATACAAATACATATGTACACATAAACACATATATATACATCCATAATCTACTTATGCTTCCAAAGAAAAACTCTCCAGCAGGAACTGGTTCATTTTCTGTGCTGCTTTAATGAAGTATGCTATTAATTTATATTTACCATGAGTGTATGTTAGAAAATTGTAAAAATTATTGTGGAGATTAACCAACGATGAAAGATATTTGGAACGATAAAAATTATATACAGGACATTCAAAAAATACGTGTTCCCAAGTTTCATATTTCTCAAGATTGCAGTACTTACAAATAAGGTCTGGATGAATTTTAAAGATTTTACCTTCGAAAAAAATCGATTCTTGATATAATCTTAGTTGGAATAAAATTTTCTTAGATGAGTAATCCACTATTGATACAATATAATCTTCAATGAAAGGATTAAATTTTATATGTTTATAGTGAGGGTTATGTAAACTGTTATTCATACTAATCATATCCATCTGGGCATATTGGTTAACATAGCTTAAGAGAATTTTTGGTAAATATTTCACAGCAACTTCTGGATCTTGTGAAAGCCAAACAAAAGAATAACCCGAGTTATCAATTAGCATCGATTTAGTAGGAAAAATATCTTGAATAAAACCCCTAAAACGCAAGCTCAATTAGGTTGAATTTACGTAGATTTTACGTCTTAAAACGCTCCTCACTAGGCGAAAATGAAAAATGAAGAATGAAATGAAAAATGAAAAGCTAAGAATACTTTTAGTCATTTACTTAAGTCATAAAAATGAAAATTTTTCATTTCATTCAAAAATATGCCAGAGTGCTAATTCTAAAAATATCAAATTCAAATAATTATTTATTTTATATGTATATTTAAGTTTTTTAAAGTTAAAATTAAATGCTTGTAAACGTCAAAAGAGGGCATTTGTGTTGAATATTTTCTTAGAAATGTTAACCAATATGATAATATACAACAATACCTGAGAAAATTTTAAAGTAACACTATGTGTAACTAGATCGAATAGAAATATGAAGGAGATTGTCCGGAAAAATATCTATAAATACGTCACAATGAAAAATTGAAAGTGTTTATTTTGTTGGAAGATGATATCCACATTATAATGCTCGATTGGCTTCTCATCCATTTTGAAAAGAATTTTATTTTAAGCGTGAAGATTTTTGCACGCGTCAAATAGTTTTGACGAATTGGGATAATGCAAAAAATGTTTTCCATTGCACTGTATGATGTTATTTCTCTTTTAAGTCTGAATTGTTAGAAAATTTGCAAAAAAGCATAAAATACTTTTCTTGTGTAAAATATATAAAATAATATGGTTACCAATTCTCATGCTTTGATGACTTAAAATATGAAAAATTCAGTAAGGTGTGCAGAAGTGTTTCAATACTTTGCTGGGATGCTTAGTATTTTTTCATTGCAAGTTTAAATTTTTAAAGTTTTACTCTCATAAGTATTTATTTATAGAATTCCTTTAATTCTTTTCAGTCTTAGACCACCCTTCTATTGCCATTGAATCCCACAGAAAATTTGCGCAGCTAGAACTAAAAGGGTTGAATTAAGATGAAAAAAGAAAACAAAATTATGTGATGGTAGTTGTTACCAATTATAACTACCTAAAGCAGTTACAAAATTTCTCAGTTTTTAAAGAGCCACTATAAATTTTTGTTTCAATGTTATACTATATACGCTTATTATATTTGATTTTAGATTAGGAGGGGGATTTTACAAATTTGTGATTTTTTGGGGAGAGGTATACCCAAAAATGTTTCTGAGGTATCTTCCTTTAGGGTGCTTTTTACATCAAGTTTTAGATGACGTACATACACATTGGAAATTAATTTTAGTAAACTTAATTTCGAAACTTTGTAAATGTAAACACTGGGAAGTCCCAGAAAATTTTTTGGAAAGTTTCCCTTCAAAATAGCGTTTTAGCTCATTTTTAGGCCTTTTTGGATTGCACCCTAAGAGCACAGCTCAATATTTAAGTGGCAGAATTTTCAAGGAAAAATAGTACCTATTAGGGTTTGGGTGGGGGTCCTTCAGAAAAATTTTGGGAAATTTCCCCCCAAAAGTAGTGTTTAATTCATTTTTTAAGAACTTCTATATTAGACCAAATGAGGATCACACTCACATAAATCACAATATTTTCAAGGAAAAACAGCACATTCCAAAATTTTGAGGGGAGTTTGGGGGTTCTCCCCCATAAATTGCTTTACCCTTAAAAGTAGTGTTTTGAGTCATCTTGAGAACTTTGGGTTACACCGCTCCTTGATGTGAGTAACATTGATTTGATTAGGTACTTAAAATATATTTTCGGTTTTTTAAGGGTTTCGATAATAAACAATTAATTTTTTCGAATGGAACTGGAGAGCCGCAACTTTACATGAAAAGAGCCGCATGCGGCTCGCGAGCCGCAGGTTGCCGACCCCTGACCTAAAGCTATTTAAGACATTGAGTGTTTTATCCCTTAAACCCATATGGGTTTCAGGGATCAGGATTATAGGTTTCAAAAATCCAAATATATACAGGGTGTCCCCAAAGAGCTCCCTAACTTTAAAATTAAATACATTTTGAACAAAAATGGATAAAAATATAAAACCAACGGTTTCATTCTAGTTAAGGCTTGGAATTTTTTGTATCAAAATTTGAACAATATTAGTTACTATATTTGTAACAGATGGAAGCACGATAAAAATGTCTCGAAGCTATTATAAAACTCAAAATAATAGCGAATCGGCCCTAAAATACAAATACAAAAAATACACTTAACCCCCTTCCATAACCACGAGGAAGTTGCATGATTTTTTTTTAAATTTTTTTAATCGATTCTTCTTGCAAAAATAAACAACTACCCAAAATTTGAGGCCGATCGAGAAATTTTTTGATTGCCAAAAAAATTAACAAAAATCCCCTTTTTAAAAGCACCGCGCGAAAACGCCAAGAGTTTGTGATGTGACGTCATCTTACGATAAGCATTGTTGGAAAGCAATGGAGTTGATGGTATGTGTCATCGTTATTTTTTAAACAATAAACGTTTTCAGTCACGTGTTTTTTTCTCGACTTTTAAATTAAAATATTTAATTACCTGTACTTTTTTTTGAAAAATTGACTAGATATTTCATTTTACCACACAAAAAACCATACGGAACACTTGTTTGTTTTTGAAAATCTGACACATGCAACTTCCTTATTGGACTTGAACCAATCGTTGAATATTTTGTTTTGAAAATTTAATCTTAAATCAATATATCCATCTTGAGGATCGATTCGCTACATTCAGTTTTATAATCACTTTGAGACATTTTTATCGTGCTGCCATCTGTTAACAAATATAGTAACTATACTTTTTTAATTTTGACACGAAAAATTCCAAGCCTTAACTAGAATGATACCATTGGTTTTATATTTTTATCTATTTTTGTTCAAAAGAAATTTAAATTAGGGAGGGTTTTAAAATTAGTTAGCTCTTTGTGGGACATCCTGTATTTGGATTCTTGAATTCATGAAACGTGGCAGACATGTATATTAGATTTAGTTTTTCCAGGCTTTTCCATAGATATAGATATTGCGAAGACAGTGAAATTTACATGCATTAAAAGAAATAACACAGCTCTATCGTTGATATAATTTAATGAATACTCCCAGTGGCGAATCCAGGATTTTTGTCTGGGGGGGGCTGAGTTTCACAAATAACTTAATTACTATTATGGGCTGTTCAAATATTAATGTAACTGAAAAGGGGAGGGGGGTTGCCAGTGCCGCAACCAGATTTTTGTTTGGGGGGGTTACTGAACATCTTTTCTGAGGTCTAATCTTAGGAATACTAAGTTTTAGGTGAGATGACATTGTAAGGTTTTAATTTTGGTGCACTAAGTTTCAAAATTGTGTAAAAATGTCAACTCTAAAAAGGGGTGTCTGGGGAAAATTTTTGAAAATTTGCCCCTCAAAATAGTGTTTTAGCTCATTTTGAAGCCTTTTAGATTCCACCCAAAGAGCACCACTCATTGTAAGCGGCAGAATTTTCAAGGAAAAAAGTTTATAGTATTATGAATTGGAAAATTTCTAGGGGGTTTAGGGGTTCCTATTCCAGAACATTTTTTGAATTTTGCCCCTAAAAGTGGCATTTTAACTAATGTTGAGACACTTTAGGTTACATCAAAGAGGATCACTCCTTGAAAATCCCTAAAGTTTCAAGGAAAAACCGTACTTCTTATATTCCAAATTTCGAGGGGGTTTGGGGGTCTTCCTCCAGAAAATTTTTGGAATTTTTACCCTTAAAAGTAGGGTTCCGATTCATTTTGAGACCCTTTGGGTAACAAATCGAATGTCCGCAATGTGTTGAAATTTCTTTTTTGGCTTTATTGCTATTACCAAAACTTGAATGTCTTATTCCTGGGGGGGGGGCTGCGGCCCCACAGCCCCCCTACTGGATTCGCCGCTGAATACTCCACTCCCCAAAATGACTATGGCGATATCACAAATTCGATGGTAACGTTGTTTTGCCTGCGTAGCATTACGTTTCTGTAAAACCATCTTCTCCTTTGTAGTAGTTAGTTTTAAGGAAGCCAACTTTCTGTCCGGACGTTTCACTTAAGGAGGATTGAATAGTTGACAAATTGATGCCCTGTGTGTATAGTAAAGAAAACCCTACTTTCATGATCTCTAATATGCATCCCTAAAGTTCTTATCCAAGAAAGCAATTTGTAGCATATGAAACTTTATTCCTTTTAGATTTTAATATTAGACTGGGCCACTTTTTAAATTTTGAAACATTATCAACTTTAATTTCAACGAAGTAACAAAAATGTTGAACAGTTCATTTTTTGTTTAGAATAAAATAGGTTAATTTACTATGTAGTATTAAATCTCATTCACCTATAATATTTCTTTTTATAAAATTCATGGCATAAAAAAGTATGTAAACTGAACCTCACTAAAAAATTCCCTCGAACGAGTAGTGCTGTTTATTTATTTTTATTATTCAAGCGTGTAATTTAATTACTCAGTTTTCCTTATTTATTTTAATCCAAAGAAACTTTTTGAATTAACTCAAGTTAATAATCTCCCACTTTCAGTGAGTTTGATGACTTATCCCCAATTTTTTCTGTGAAGTTACTCTGCATACTTAAGATAATAAATACTAATCACTTTTGGTTTTCAGAATTTTAATGACATAAACATTATATTACATTGAAAAATACATTAAAATAGTCATTTAAATTGATTTTTGGTTTTGTTTAGTTCATTTTGAAGTATCTCTAATGAGCATGATTAAATGAGCTACCATCTAACTTTCTTGAATGATTTAAATTGAGGATTGTATAAAGGAGAAGGAAAAATTGAATTGAGTGTGCAGATTTTGTGTGTGAAAAGAACGTTAAAATGGTCGTCATGAACATTTCACAGTGAAAAATGTTTGCTTCAATTTAATACTAAAAATTATATTTGAAAACCCTAAAAAGACAATTATATTATTGAAAATTGGGGTGATTTTTTCAATCTTTTGGCAAAGTATTTTAAGGCATAATTAAAACGCCTTACAATTAAATGATTTTTGTCTTAATGAAAACCGTTCACAGTATATCAATTGATAGACGCAGGCAATTTTTTTCAGATTAAATGTATTTATTTAATACTTCCGAACTTCTCTATAAATAGGACTTCTGTTATCATTCATAATAAGCTTCTAATAATAACTCAGACTGACTAAAAAGTAGAAATGTAATTAGATCTTATAACTATTTTAAGTTTTAAAGAGCTAATTTATAATTGATTAATGACGAATTAATCTATGACGGATCTACAACTTTCCCGCCAACGACCAAAGTGAACTTTCCCGCCAAAGAACACTCCCGCCATGCATCGCGCGATGCAACCGAACAGAAACATCATCGGAATTCCCCCAGGAAGGTTCGAAGACTTTCAAGTTGCACTTATACGGCCTGTCCAAAGGGTGACTTTCGGAAAAAGTCGTAAAAGAAATCTCCCAAAAGAACTTTAATCTGGCCGAACGGTCAGAGACCCTGCTCTCCGGAGTCCAGGAATAAATTTCCTGAGACACAGAGGGCGCTGCGATCGTATCGATCGGCCTGCGTCTGTGAGCTTCGAATCTTCAAGCACTACTCTCTTCGATTGCTTAAACCCAGCGCTGACGGCCCCTTGGACCCCCTGGACCTAAAAATATTATATTTTTCCGGAACCTAGGCTCCGGATCCGGACCTCATTGCTCTGCAGAAGTGTCGAGTTCAATTCCAGTCCCGCAGCAGTTTCTTCTCTCATTATCGTTTGCAGTGCGTGTTTGTGTTGTAAAAAAGCGAGTATTATTAATGGAATGAGCGATTTCCTCCTAAGGGGTGCTAGAGATATGTAAGGTAAGTGTGTTTTTGTTCGTTCTTGGGGGGTCAGGGACTTCCCGGCGTGTCTTCTTCCTTCTAACTACCTCGCGCTTGCTCAGGAGAAGGATTTACGGGAGAGAGGACGTAGTGGAAAGTTGTAGAAGTGACATTTTTACTACGAGGCAAGGTCACAGTTAATAGGAGGCTCGTGTTCCACTCATGTGTGTCTTAAAGCACCTTGTTTTCAACACTTAAAGCTGTGCGAGCTATTTTCGTCAGATCACCAAACTGATTTCTAAAAAATTTAGTTTATAATTGCAAAACACTTATTAGATTGCATTGCTTCACAATTGGTAAACGCTTTTAGTTATTTACTTTTAGATAAATAATTTCGCTTAGAAGTACTCAGTAGAAGGGTGTTCTTTAATGTTGAAAGTATTTTTAAAAATGTATGTGTTATGAATAAATGTAATAAAGATTAATAGTTTTCGAATAACACCAACGTATAATATTTGATATTAATTAGTAAGCATAAATTTGTGATTTTGATTTATAAATTTTTAAAATGACTTAAGATAAAGAATAATTTGTGTTTTTGTTGTCGTTTCTCATCCCCCGGGTCTAGCGGAGCTAGACCAGGCCCATCAGTCCATTTATCCTCAAAAAATCAAAAAACAGGACCGGGTCACGCAGAAAATCTTCCATGGAAAACTCCACACAGCTGAGGAGATATAGTAATAATAAAAAAATAATAAATAATGAGAAAAAGTTTTGCAAAGGGTAATTAGTTTATATTTTTATCTTAATTAGTAAGTTAAGTTAATATTATACAGGGTGTCCCACGAGAAGTGGCCCAACCCCTTTAACTTTTAAACCCCTACAGATATAGTCATGAAAGTGGGGTCTAGGTATAGTAAAGTGACCATGCTCTATCCGATGAGATAACTTCCATCGCCCTCTAGCGGAAACTTTAGGAATTATAATTTGTATTCTAAAAACTATTTGAGGTATGTGAAAAAAGTCAATGACTAAGTTGTAGAGCAGCATCAATTCAGTAGGAAAAGACACCTTAAGCAGAAAAATATCTTGAATAAAACCCTTAAAACGCACGCTCAATTAGGTTGAATTTACGTAGTTTTTACGTCTCAAGACGCTCCTCACGAGGCGAAAATGAGAAATTTTTATTTTTATGATTTAAGTAAATGACTAAAAGTATTCTTAGTTCGTTAAATTGAAAATTTCTCATTTTTGCCTCGTGAGGAGTGTTTTAAGACGTAAAATCTACGTAAATTCAACCTATTTGAGAGTGCGTTTTAGGGATTTCATTCAAGATATTTTTCTGCTTAAGGTGTCTTTTCTTACTAAATCGATGATGCTCTACAACTTAGTCATTGTCTTTTTTCACATACCTCAAATAGTTTTTAAAATAAAATTTATAACTCCTAAAATTTCCGCTAGAGGGCGTTGAAAGTTGTCTCATCGGATAGGGCATGGTCACTTTACTATACCTAGACCCCACTTTCATGGTTATATCTGTAGGGGTTCAAAAGTTAAAGGGGTTGGGCCACTTCTCGTGGGACACCCTGTATAAACCTAGAATGTTTTAAGAAATTTGATAGTGTTCCAAATTTCTTATTCAAAGTTGAATCGAAATTCGGGGGGTTTTTACACAACAAAATTACATAAACTCATGTATGACGTAAATCAATATTAAATTATATTAAAATAATTTATAACAGATATTAACTGTAATTATATGTACAACAAAATTTTATTATGCTGCTTTATTTTTTACACTTAAAGTTTATTACTTCTTTTATGGATGTGCCTTTTTTTAATAGAATTTATTCTTCTTTTAAATTATTTGACTTATGTAAATTAAGCTACTTATAAAAGATAACTTAAACTTTACTTGGGATATTTGACGAATAATATTCATATATTAGAATTTAATTTGAAAACTTAAACCAGTTTATACATATCTCTTTTGCTGTTTATGAAGAAAACATTAAAAACCAAGCTTTATAAAACTAGCCCTTGAATTTACCTTTGAGCTTCACTTTCATTATAAAAGTCTTAAATTTTTTTTAGAAAACTCAGTAATATGGTATGTCAAATGTGGATAAATTATCCAACTTACTAAATAAAAAATATCTTAAAAAACATTACCTTTTAAATAAACAAAATCAGTACGGGTTCATTACATTTATTGTGTATAAAAATTTTATATTCATGATGTATGTGCTTTGTTTGATGTGAATATGTATTTACCCATAAGTTTACATCTAATTTTTTACTATCTTAAATTTTCTATCTACTATGTGTATCTGTTACGGTGAATGTCCGAAATTGGAGAATGTCGACATTCACCGGTGATTGTCGACATTCACAAATAAGCGAACATGTGAATGTCGACAATTACCAAATTTCGGTCTTTCACCGTAACATATCTATATCTTTCTAATAACTATTACTCTTAAAAAGGATGCAAGTAAAAACCCACTAAATATTCTAAACATACGTTTTTAGCTGGTTTTCAATTAATAAACATCCTTATCAGGGTTGGCTGGATTGGACCCAATGGGTTTTTTCAAAAAAACCCATGTGAAAAAACCCACATTTTGGACCCATTTTTGGTTTTTTTCAAGAAAAATCAAGATTTTGTCAGTTCCTTCAAAACTTAATGTGTTTTTTCAACGTTTAGGATATTTTTAAAATTTTGATGGTTTTTTTCAAAATTCAAACTAGGTTTCAAAAATTAAATGGTGTTTTTTCAATTTCAGGGAGTTTTTAAAAAAAAGTTAAATAGGTTCTTTCATTCTCAGAGGGTTTTTTCATTATTGAATAGGGTTTTTTCAAAATTTAGGACGTTTAAAGTTCAAACTAGATATAAAAAATAAGGAAGATTTTTTAAATTTCAGTGTGTTTTTTCAAAGTTTAGGATATTTTTTGAATTTTAGGGGTTTTTCCAAAGTTAATGTGTAAAAAGTATAAAAACTTTGAAAAAACCCACTTAACTGTGGAAAAACTGACATTATTTTGACAGAACACATTTAACATAGAAAGAACTCACTAAAATTTGAAAAAACCCACTTACATTATAGGAGGAAACAACTTAATTTTGAAAAAACCCAGTTTTATATGGGTTTTTTCAGGGTTTTATTGAAAAAACCCGAAAAAACCCAACCCACTTGGGTTTTTTTTTAAAAAAACCCGGGTTTTTGCCAACCCTGATCCTTATTAGCATACTTAGTGATAATTATAAGGAATTTCCTCATACATACGATATTTTTTATATTTTATTAGTCAGAGTGGATTAGTGTAAAAAATTCCCCAATATTTTCATAAGTCTGAAAATTTATCATTTTATGAATTCGAACTATCAAAATTCTATTGTTTTTACGAATACAAGCATCTATGAAAAAAGTTTTTTATTGTGTCTATAATTCAAACTATAAATCTAAATCTCTAACATAAATCAACTTTAAAAACACAACAAGCTCGAAAAAAATTTATATATAGTTTTATATAAAGTTTATCAAAACCTTAACTATAAAAATTGTAATGCAATTATTTTTTGTTTGATTTAAATAAAAACAACAAAGAAGCCACTTATAAATATGAATATATACACTTAATCTCAGAGAAGATTAAATAATTCCCGTTAAAATTTTTGAAACTAAGTTCAATATTTTATTATTTAATATTTTCAATGGAGAGCTTTAAAGTTGCTCCGAAAATCTACCATACATTAAAAAAATCTTGAGCAATGAAATTGCAGCTTTAATAGTTTGAATTCATGATCCCTAATTTAACTAGAGCTAGTGTAAATAAATATCTTCTTTGTGAAAAGAGTGTAACCATCTTAAGACTTGATTTATAGCCTCGGAAAGTCCAAATAAAACTTCCAAGAACCTTTCTGTATATGACTATCCATCCATACCTCAGTTTTTATTGGAGTTTCTGGCATGAAAGTCCGCACTTAGCCAACAAGTAAATGCCCACGATTTGAATAATAAAGGGACACAACGAAAGGACAGTCGGACTTGATGGGATAATTCGGTCTAGACAACGTCGTTACCTAAAACAGACTCGTTTAAAAACAGCAGAATTAGTGTGAAGATTCAGACAGAATAGTTAACCGGGGTTTCATACTGCTTCTTCCCAAGGCCTTGTGCAATGAGATTTGTATTCAAATTGGGTTTAGGAGGCAAATAAAGGATTGTTTATAGGGTGATTAAGAAGGGCTTGATTGCGTAAGATGATGGTTGTGAGGGCAGAGTACACTCAGAATGTTTTCTGAGAGAAGGAATTGGGGGATTTGGTTAAGTCTTTTGCATTTGTTTACGTGGCGGAAGTGAAATCATAGGAATTCCTGACTCGAGCAGTTTTCAAGTTTAGAAAAATTCTCCGTGATAGTTAACCCAGATTGTTAGAGTCTTGCTAATCAAATAATTCCTTACCTTTTCGTACAAAAGTTCGATTTAACTATTTCAGTATATTACTGGTAATAGACTCAAACTTGAGTAGGATTCAAAGAAAGTAATAAAATTTAGATGTTTTATTTGTATCTATTCCAAACTGTTCGGTCGATTCAAACTTTTAATACACTTACGTACACAATTTAATGTTTTCCCAAATGAAAAAAAAAATCCAGTTACATCTGAGCAAAATTTTACTGTCTTTCCCTAAAAATTTGGGATATATCATTATACTGAATAAATTTTTTTATAATGTTTTTATAAATAAAGGAAACAAAAAACATATCCTTTGAAAAGTAAGGCACCTATGCATAAAAATCTGAGTTTAAGATAATTAAAAGCTTTTTATCAGATTACAATTAGGAATTTTATTTTATTGTGTGTGTGTTATTCCTTACACCTTTTGTTAGTTTTATATGAAGTATTACCTTATTATTTAAACATTCGAAAAGATAAAATAATTTTAATTTAAAACAGTTAAAAAGTAATATCAAAACTAATAAAGCTATTTTGTTAAAAATTTCGAAAAGGGTATTTTCAAAAAATTAAAGTTAAATACTAACGCTTATTCATGCAGTTGTTTGATTGTTATATTATTAATTAATAGGTAGTTGTTTTTTATGTAAGTTATAGTGAATAATTTCTTTTCATTTTCAATTCGAAATATTTAAAGTTATTTAATACTTTTTATTTTCAAAAGTCCTTTTTTTGTACGGGTATTTTTATAATTTAAAATGAAGTAATCGAGTACAAAATTATTAATTAATTATAAAACACAATTACAAAATATCTTATATATTAAAATAATTGGGGTTTTCTTTCCGCCGGCCGCCAGGCCGAACCCCTCAACTGATTTTGAAAAACTCGGTCTCTATCGAAAGCTTTCCACCCCTAGATGAGCCAATTTTAGGTAGCGTTCCTCTAAATCCTTCCATTTTTAAATTATGCGTTCTTTTTACTTTTCTGTAATGTTAACTCTATGAGGGAGTTTTTTGCCGGCCCCCAGTCCGAACCACTGAATCGATTTGGACAAACTCGGTCTTAAACGAAAGGTTTCCACCTCTAGATGAGCCATATTAATAATTGTGTAATTCCCCCAAAACCTTCCATTTTAAAATTATGCGTTCTTTTCTTTTTGCTGTAATGGTGGTGGTGGTTTAGGTTTTAATGGCGCTAGTTCCTGTTTTTTTTTGCTGTAATGTTAAGTCAATGGGGAGCTTCCTTTCGGCCGGCCGCCAGCCCGAACCCCTGAACCGATTTGAACAAACTCGGCCTTGATCGAAAGCTTTCCACCTCTAGATGAGCCAGTTTTAGGTCACGTTCCTCTAAATCTTTCCATTTTAAAATTAGGCGTTCTTTTCACTTTTCTGTAATGTTAACTCTATGGAGACGTTCCGTTCCGCCGGCCGCCAGCCCGAACCCCCGAACCGATTTGGACAAACTCGGTCTTGAAAGAAAGCTTTCCACCCCTAGATGAGCCAGTTTTAGGTCTCATTCCTCCAAAGCATTCCATTTTTTAATTACAAATTGATTTCAATTTGCCCCATTGTTTTTAGTCAGAATTTTTACCAACACAGGCAAAACGTCCTTGAAAGAGCGTGAAGAAAATCTACATTGAAATTAGGCTGAGCGCGCACTGGAGACTTTTGTCTCGGAGACTTAAAACACTAGTCACTCGAGAGCAATGCATTTCTATGAGGAAATTCTTGGCCTAGTGATCTAGCGACGAGACCAAGATCACTAGACCTAGAATTTCTTCATAGAAATGCATTGCTCTCGAGTGACTAGTGTTTTAAGTCTCCGAGACAAAAGTTTCCAGTGCGCGCTCAGCCTTAAATTCCCGGTTTTCACGGTTCACTAGATTTATTCCAACGGGATACTAGAGCCGTATTGAATCTCTCTATATTAAAAAAAAGTTACTGTCACCGCTGCTGCCGCTGCCGCCGCCGCCGCTGTTTCAGAAAGTTTAATTTTTCAACTCTTTGAACTCTCATATCGCAAAAACTACTTGATAGAAATTCATGAAATTTGAAATGTTTGTAGAGGAATATTTGGGGCACATTCTCGAACAAAAAGCTACATGATGTGATAATTATTACGGGGGTATTTTTAAGGTCAAAGTTGAAGTTTTTCTTTTTTCGCCGCGTAATCCAGTTCAGCGAAATCTATTAGCAGCAGAACTACGATTTTTTTGCAGCCTAATACTCTGAAGTATGAAGATGTGCACAACGTCACCCTTTTTTCGAATTTCGAATTTGGTTTAGAGTAATTAATTTTTTAATTTTCGAAATTTTTGACCCTTTTTCGTTTTTTTCTATCTAAAATGAAAACTAATCACGGTATCAATATGATTTTTTAAACACTTATATTTTTATTTTTTAGAAATAGATTGGCGTTTAATTCTTTAAAAAATTCTAATTAGTTTTAGAATTATTAAGCATCAAAGTTTAATTTTTTTCATAGTTTTAGTAGGTCTTTATCAGACGTGTTTAATGTTTTTAAATTTTATATTTGCCTGTTCACTAGATTGTCGCGAGCACGGATATTTAAATTTAAAAGATTTGAGGTGCACATTTTTGCTCTAAGTGTGCTAGCGATATAGTATAGACTTGGTTAAAAATATTTTAAAGATACTACGATATTTTTTGAACCACTAGAGAAATAAATAATTTATATTTTTGAGTGTTATTTGGGCCGATGAAAGGAAAAGGATTTTCCGGAAGTTTGTTTCTCTGCTAAAGATCGATTGCAGATATTGCAGATCGCGAAGCTATCTGTAAAGAGCTGCATAGCAGTTACGGGGGTTGGTGAGCGTAAGCGAGTAGGGGACGGTAGCCCCCTATCCATTAAATTATTGACAATTCAAAAAGGAATATTTCAGTAAGAGTTTTATTTTGATATTTTCGTGGTCATGATCCGAATTAAATTATTGAAAAGTTTGAGAGATAAAAAGTTTCGATATTAAATGATCATTGACTATACTCTCTTCATTTAGAATTAGCGCCTGAGACGTAATGTATTAAAAGCAGTTATTATTCTAATTATCATCAAAAAAATTTCTTCTGCAATGACAAGGCAGCCTAAGCAGAAGTAGTCAAAATACTGTAAAAACAATCGGTCACTGAAGTTGTCTGATGAGCGTTATTAAGCATTATTGAGCTTTTTTTATCCTGTTTCAGGAGCCTATTCTGAATGAACAGACTATAAGCAGACAAGTTCTAGGTTGTACTGGATAGTTGAGATGAAACAAGCGAGCTCTGCTCGCTAAGATCGCGAAGCGATCTTCAAAGAACTGCGAAGCAGTTCCGGGGGTTGGTGAGCGATAGCGAGCAGGGGCCAGAGCCCCCTAGTTTATAAAAAAATTATAAGTAGTATGTACATGTTTGATTGTTTATTTCTTTTTCCCCTTTACACAGAAGGGGATAAAAATTTCTCTCTATATTAAAAAAAAGGTACTGTCACCGCTGCCACCGCTGTTTCAGAAAATTTTATTTTTGAACTCTTTGAACTCTCATATCGCAAAAACTACTTGATAAAAATTTATAAAATTTGAAATGTTTGTAAAGGAATATTTGGGGCACATTCTCGAACAAAAAGCTAACTGATGTGATAATTAGTACTGGGGTATTTTTAAGGTCAAAGTTGAAGTTTTTCTTTTTTCGCCGCGTAATCCAGTTCAGCAAAATCTATTAGCAGCAGAACTACACTAGCGGAAATAAAAATCCCAACACCAAGAGGAAAAGGAGATATCAAAGTCAAATTTATTTCTATGATTGCACATAGTATCAACGTGAATTGATTAAAAAATCAGCCTTCCTGGATATTAGGGGGCCGAGAAAACCAGGGAGGAGTGTTATCTCCATAGGTCTCCATTACCGCTGTCACACGTCATGGTATTGAGTGACCGGGGCTCTAAATGACTTTTGAGGGATTGGAGGACCATGTTACCTCCTCAGGTAGTCAAAATTCATAAGGTGCACCAGTGGACGTTGCATACCGAGCTAGGTGATTTCTCCTCTTTCTCCGGACCTGTTTTGTGAGCGTTGGTTCTTACGAACGGATAGGCCAGGGTAAAATTGCAATATAGGGGGTTAAGAAGAAAGCTTGGACATTGCATACAACATGTGGTTGTGCATATTTCTCTTGAAATTTGTCCCCTGGACAGGTCTGAAGGTAAGGACGGTCTACCGGCTGCAAAACCTCAATGACGCAGCTCTTGTTGGAAAAAGTACTGGTAAATCATACTCAGGAGTTGCAAAAATGGAATCCAATGCATCCCCACTTCGATACCTTGCACCAACATTCCGTGGAACGATTAGAAAATCATCAGCTGAGTGCGCTCTCTCCATTGTGTCTTCAAACTCATACCCAACCGTCGTGGTGCTCCAAACCGAAGCATGATTCTCTCATAAACACAATATCATGAAATTGGAATTTTCATTTCCTTATTTCGTGCATTATTGGAAACAGAATTGACCGTTTTCAGCCCCATGTTTATAGACAAAGATGTAAGAAGCTATGCGGACCAAACGGACAATCCGCAGTACTGCAAACGACATTCATCCCACTGCCGCTTGTCCTCAGTATGATCTACCGGTACTTTGACCAACCAGAGCTGCTTCATTGAGGTTTTTTAGCCGGTTGTCCATCCTTACCTTCAGACCTGTCCTGGGGACAAAATTTAAGAGAAAAATACACAACCACATGTTGTATGCAATGTCCAAGCTTTCTTCTTAACCCCCTATGTTGCATTTTTACCCTGGCCTATCCGTTCGTAAGAACCAACGCTCACAAAACAGGTCCGGAGAAAGAGGAGAAATCACATAGTCCAGTATGCAACGTCCGCTGGTGCACCCTATAATTTGGACTACCTGAGGAGGCAACATGGTCCTCCAATCCCTTAAAAGTCATTTAGAGCCCCGGTCACTCAATACCATGACGTGTGACGGCGGTAATGGACACCTATGGAGACAACACTCCTCCCTGGTTTTCTCGGCCCCCTAATATCCAGGAAGGCTGATTTTTTAATCGATTCACGTTGATACTGTGTGCAATCATAGAAATAAATTTGACTTTGATATCTCCTTTCCTTCTTGGTGTTGGGATTTTTATTTCCGCTAGTATGATTTTTTGCAGCCTAATACTCTGAAGTATGAAGATGTGCACTACGTTGCCCTTTTTTCGCATTTCGAATTTGGTTTAGAGTAATTAATTTTTTAATTTTCGAAATTTTTTACACTTTTTCGTTTTTTTCTATCTAAAATAAAAAATAATCACGGTATCAATATGATTTTTTAAACACTTATATTCTTATTTTTTAGAAAGAGATTGCCGTTTAATTCCTTGAAAAATTCTAATCAGTTTTGGAATTATTAAGCATCAAAGTTTCATTTTTTTCATAGTTTTAGTAGGTCTTTATCAGACGTGTTTAATTTTTTTATATATTATATTTGCCTGTTCACTAGATTGTCGCGAGCACGGATATTTCAATTTAAAGTTTTGAGGTGCACATTTTTGCTCTAAGTTTGCAAGCGATATAGTATAGACTTGTTTAATAATCTTTTAAAGATACTTCGATATTTTTTGAAATAGTACTAGAGAAATTAATAATTTAGCTATTTTGAGTGTTATTTGTGGCGATGAAAGGAAGAGGATTTTCGAGAAGTGTGCTTTACTCTGCTAAAGATCGATTGCAGATATTACAGATCGCTTCGCGATCTGTAAAGAGCTGCATAGCAGTTACGGGGGTTGGTGAGCGTAAGCGAGCAGGGGGCGGTAGCCCCCTATCCATTAAATTATTGATAATTTAAAAAGGAATATTTCAGTAATAGTTTTTTTTGATATTTTCGTGGTAATGATCCGAATTAAGTTTTAGAAAAGTTTGAGAGATAAGAAGTTTCGATATTAAATGATCATCAACTACACTCTGCTCATTTAGAATTAGCGCCTGAGACGTAATGTATTAGAAGCATATATTATTCTAATTATCGTCGAAAAAATTTTCTTCTGCAATGACAAGTCAGCCTAAGCAGAAGTAGTTAAAATACTTTAGAAACAATCGGTCATTGAAGTTGTCTAATGAGCGTTATTAAGCATTGTTTAGCGTTTTTGATCCTGTTTCAGGTGCCTATTCTAAATAAACAGACTATAAGCAGACAAGTTCCAGGTTGTACTGGATAGTTGAGATGAAACAAGCGAGCTCTGCTCCATAAGATCGCGAAGCGATCTTCAAAGAACTGCGAAGCAGTTCCGGGGGTTGGTGAGCGATAGCGAGCAGGGGGCAGAGCCCCCTAGTAACTTCAAACAATGAGACAAATAAAATCAAATAATAATTTAAAGTTGAAAGTTTTGGGAGGATGCCACTTAAAAGGGGTTTATATAGGGGTAGTAAGATTTCATTTAAGAACAAGTTTGTACAGATCCGGTTCGTTGACAATTCCAAGTGAAATCGGAGACAAAACCCCTTTGGAAGATAATGAACTAAAACTGCATATTTAATGATAGGGAATGAATAAATACGAACAGGTAGTAACGAACGAATCTCGCTTCTGCGCAAAAGAAGGCTAGCTGTAAAACCCGGCTTTGCCGGGTTGTAACAGCTAGTTTTATATTAAAACTAATTTTCTTTTGTAAATGCTAATGATGCTTTCATCTAAGAGAAGGAACACAATGATCTAAAATAAATGGAGTTAAAATTATGCACCTAAAAGATAACTAGGTAACTTTTATTCGTAACTCAAACGTGAGTACATTTATAAAAATGAACACACTCTGTGATTGTACTGTTTGGATCATTTATTGAAAGAAGGAAACACAAGTAATGAGAAATTAGTGTGATAAGGAAACATAATAGCTGGTAATCGAGGTTTATAACCATTTAGAGCTCTAATGACTGGTAAATTATAGTTTTCTCTTTTGAAAATAAATTCATGCAATCTCTTTGAGCAAGGAACTTTCAAACATATTATTTTTCTAAACACATTTTTGTCCAGCTTTTCGAAAAACTAAAATTAAAACGCATCCTAGTTTTGTGGAGAAATATTGTATTTTTTCATTCATTCTCTTCTGCAACTATTTCTCACTGTAGTATTTTTAAAAAGAAAAGTTACTGTTCATACAGTTAATTGAAAACGTATTCTCAAGTCTATATAAAAAAACTAACGTATTTTTATGAATTGAACATATATGACTAAATTTAGTTGAAACATTTTGAGCAATAGCTTTTAATTAATAATTTATTGAAAATTTTAGGAATGAAGACAATATATAAAAGTTAAACATTTTTAGTCGAATTTTTTTGAGGAAACTTTCTTGGAGAAAAAGATTTGGCTTAGTGTGTAAGAAAAAAAGGAGTAGAAGGGATGTTGTTGCATTTGAACAAATAATATCTTCTTGATCGTTTTTAGAGAAATATTTACCAACGGAAAATTGTTACTCGTCGTCTGACGTTAAAATAAGATGGAAATGGTGAAATGTGTGAGTTGAGTTGGTAAAAAGAGATTTTTCAAAGTTTTACTCCTCAAAGAAAATTAAATTACATAACGTATATGGGACTACAAAACGGCCACATAAGGCCAAATAAGCTAGAAATTGTGGTAAGTGATCACAAAAAATAATCCATCCATGTTAAAGTTAATCCATGTTTAAGTTAACATGGGTACCCATCAAAAAACTTTTTTTTCATTATCTAGTTCTAGTTTATTCTGTGAAAATTGCAACAAAAGGTTAAATTATCCATCTTACATCACTATCATAATTATCTTTTTCTCTTGGGGAAGTTAAAACCTTTCCCGTATGAACTTTACATTACGCAATATATCTTCCCCTTTGAAGGAACAACAATATCTTCTGAGACAACGACGAAAGTATATTTTTTGCCTTAAGCTCCAAATCTCAAATATTTATTCAACCTTCCGCCGTATCCTTTCTTCTATACTCTCATATGCATTAATATTGAGGGATAGGGAAGTCATTATGTATCTTACATGACTCCAGTGTATGCGTCGATATTTTATTTATAACTTTACTATACCCATCCTTTGCAAACTAGCTATTGGTTTCCTGGCAACAGGATGGTTCTTAGTGTTTTGTATCACAAAGGTTTGTAGTCATAAAGGTTTGTATCACAAAGGTTTGTTGTTAAGAAATAATCATATATATATTTTTAAAGATAAGAAGTCTATTATTATGTTTAAACCGTTTAAATGGAATAGTGTATATTTTTTAAGGGTGGGGGTTTCCATGGTTATTAAAACTAGAATAGTTTTTCCTTAGAAGTCTCAAAAGTCTATTATAAAACTTTTGTCAAATTTCAGACTCAGTTTCTAGTTATTTTTAAAAGATGATTGAGGTATTCCCTTTTCATAATACAACCATGTTAAGTTTTTCAAAGGAAGTTACCTTTGTGTTTCAAAAAATATAAATTGAACAAATGTTTTAACTTTTATTTGGATTTTTATATTTTGGATGCTTTTTTATTTTCATATTTTCTTAGTAAAATAGAAGTTATTGATTTTTCATCCCTTCATGAACACTGTTAAAAAATAGTTCAACTTTTCGCCACAAACTGGTTCAAATTTAGCTGCAACCTAGGTTCGGTAAAAGGTTTCACCAAGTTTTCGTGCTTTCTCTAGTGAAAGCACCGGATTTCACTAGTGAAAGTTCCGAAAACTTGGTGAAACCTGTTACCAAACCTAGGTTGCAGCTAAATTCGAACCAGTTTGTGGTGAAACACTATAACCTTTCACCACAAACTGGTGAAAGGTTGAACTGTTTTTTTTAAAAGTGAATGATGTTGCTAAAAACCAAGGAGGAAGTTTAATAAATTATTAGTTGTAAGGTTTTGATGTTGAATTTTTAAGTTGTGATGCAAAAATGCCTTATTTACCAATTTTCAAAATATTTGAATGCAATTGATAGTTATAAACATGGTTATCCTTCTTACATATTATAAAAGCCTGTGTTTGTATAGTAAAATATTGTTTTAAGCGAACACCTTTAGAATAACAACCATCAAAATGTTGTCCAGTTATTGCTCTGACATTGAACAAATTTCAAATTACTCGATACGTCGAGTAAATACTTTTAAATGCTTTGTGCAAGACCAAGATTGTGATAAATTTTGATCAAAAATAATAAATTATTGTATAACAGGGTTTGGTTTCGATAGAACGATATTTACTGTCATTTAACCTAGTCACTTTTCACAAAATCGTGCATCATCTACTCACTGCTAGTAAGGGTCATATACTGAGGGTTGCAGAACCGTCAAATTGCTTACACTGATCTCCGCTTCTCGGCCAGTTGATTCTAGTTTAGGCTTCAAATGCCTAGACTGACTGGTGCCATGTGGCTTATCTAAATAGTCTTGCATTAGTTGTGCATTAACGTCATACATCAGATGCACTGAACTATATGTTACGTTGGCCTAATTTGGCTTTAGGTTAGGGGAATAAGTTATAGTGAACTGTATTTGGGCTTAAATACTGAATGATTAGAAACAAATCCAAAATAAAAGAGGTAAAAAACCTTATTATTAGTGTACTTAAGTGTCTTTGATGTTGATGTTCACGTCATCTACCGATGACTGAAGCCCAATCTGAAGATGACAAAAGGAAAAAGGGTTGGAATTTTAAGAAAATTTCTAATTATGCTTGATAAAACTTTTAATGATGTCAAAGTTAAGTAATTAAAAATAAACCCAAAGACAAAATAAACAACGGTTGTCGAACTTTTTCTTTCCGTGCCCTCTTTTAACCTTCTGTAGCCTCGTGCCCCTTATATTACAGAAAACAAACTAGTTATCATTTTTCAGTACTTTAAATCAGTTTTCGACTTATGAACCACCATAATAATTTACTATGAATAAATTAATTAAATATATTAACTAGATTATAGTAACTTATAGTTTACAAAATAGTTGATATTATAGTTTATAACAAAAGTAAAATTAAGGTAATATTGAAGATATAAGTTTATTTTATTACATGTCTTGAATGTTGAAAAATTGCGGTAATAAGTTAAATGACATCATTCGAAAGTATAAAAATTTTAAATGAAGTAAAAAACGCTAGTTTAATTTTTTTATTTGACTTAATTCACTTTTTTATGATATCTTCAAAAAGTTGTATCTTTTAGGTAAATAATTTTGTTAGAAGAACTTTAAAATATAACGCTTAAATTAGTCGTTTAATTATTATAGACATCCTTCTTCTTATTATTATTATCACTATTAATTTATTATTATTATTGGATTTGATGAAAACGTTGTTGGTTCCGGTTTTTCATCTAAAGAAAAATATCCGTAGTGAAAAATATATTGTTTTATTTACAATTTAAAGTAATTTTAGCACAGTTAAAATAATGAAACTAAACTACTAGAAATCAATTGCAAAGGCAAATCTGTTGTTGTTGTTGTTGTTGTTGTTTCTTATTCCACTTGGTCTAGTACAATCTAGACCAAGTCCAGTAGACCGTTCGCCCAGAGAAAGTCTCGAACCAGCGCAGGGTCTTTAAAAAGATCACTCTTCTCCAAACCCAAACAGGAGAGCAGATGGTCCGGAGAAGCTTGGTGGGAATTACACCTGAGGCACACAGGGAACACCTTTTGTCCCTGAACGTATGTAAGTGTACGAGTATGTCCAGAAATGAGCCTGGTGATGGTGGTCTGCAATTTCCTATTGCCCTTCAGCTCCAGGGAAGCCCCAGGATGATTTTGTTCGTACCAGTCATGAGTAGGTGGAATCCTCCATGTCTTGTTGTTATCGGCTCTGACCTTCGAGAATATTTCACTATACGTAAGTAGACCACCATTTTCAGCTGTTTCAGCAGAGCCCTCCTTAGCCAATTCATCGGCCAAGTCATTGAAGTGGAGGTCTACATGGGAGGGTATCCACTGTAGATGAATGTCATTATGTGAAGAGTAAATCTTCAGTTTGTTTACAATGTCCATGCCGAGCCTGTCGTTAATGCTTCTCCATTTGCTTAAGTATTGAATGGAGCTCCTGCTGCCTGAGTAAATCCAGATGTCGCAAGTGCTGTTAATAGAGATCATAAATTTTAGGGCCTCGTCAATGGCTATCAATTCAGATCCAAAGACAGAACAAAAGTTTGGGTTTCGCCTGCTCAGTTTTGTAACGCCGTCGGGAGTTACAATTACCACTCCACTGCCTGTGTTACCATTGTCGTGTTTACTTCCATCAGAAAGGCAAATCTAATCTGTTCCTTTAATTAATGTGAATAATGTTCGAAAAAATAGCTCTCGAGCTCAAAAACAATACCTAATAGTAACTCAAACACGAGCTTCTGTGTCGTGGCCTGCTTTGCCCACCAGGATCAAATAATAATAGTTATCATCATCATCATCATCATTTTTATTATATTTCTTCGCCATTCTATTGAAAATCCCAGCAGTTTCAGAAACGCTTCACTTAGACCAACAAAGCACATTGATGCAAAACAACACCCATTGCAACTCCCACCCCACACAAAAGCCAATCCCACCGCACCGAACCCAGCCCAATAATTAATTAATCAACGGGAAACACCAAAAATCTCAAAAACTAATCCCCTGCACAAAAGCACGTGGTCGATACTAAATCACCTTCTTCCCTTTCCTCCTTTCATCCATCTCAATGTCCAGCGCGTGGACAATGAATGACCAGGAATGATTAGAAGGAGCGGCAGAATCTTTCTTTTTTTCTTTCCTTCCTTTCCGTCCGTGATCTCTCTTCTTGATTAGCGGGGAATTCGATTTGGCCCCCGTGTGTCCTCCTTTCGGACCTTTCGATCCGGACAATGGTCGTGGCGGTTTCGGACTTCGTGATCCCGGGCCGGACGTTGCTTTTTTTTCTCTTCTTCGTAATGGGTAGGAATGTGGGGTGGGCGGATTTTGTTTGGTCGGATCGGAAGGAGGGAAAGATTTTTCTTGGTTTCTGTGTGGTTTTTTGGGGGATTTTTTTCCGGATTTGTTTTAAGGTTTCTGACCGAAAGGCGAAAGTTGAAAGTATCGAATTTATTTTGTAGTATCGTATATGATGATTCAGGCAGTGGTGCCCAACCTACGGCCAGCGAGCCATATACATGTACTGATCAGCCAACGATAGTAAAAGGGTCACGTGATTTTTACAGACTTTACACGGCCGATAGTTGGGTAACCGGTGATAGTTGGGGTCTTGCTTCTATATACAAGCAAATGTCTCTTCCTCTTTCGATCAACTGCCCCTCAACTTCCACCTGTCCCCCCTCCGAAATACTAGTTCCAGCGTTGTCTAAATCACGTTGACCCTTTTACTATCGTTGGTTCAGCAGTACACGTACACGTACAACCCACTGATCTATGTATGTATAAACTTGTAGTGCAAACTTCCTATACTTTAACATTACGGAATTTGAGCCGTTTTTTGTGAGGGATTTGCCGCCCAAGGTGGCAAAGCACTGGTGATAAAACAAGGTAAGGTAGTTCCTTTAAAGAAACTCAAGTATTTATTTAACTCTGATGTTTTCCATCGCTTTTCGAAAGAAATCTCGTAAATATATCGATATATAGCTTTTGCGCTCCATTTCATTAAATAAATAAACGCGATAGGTTGGATTTTGTTAAAATCCAAGCATTGATCTTTGTCACTTTGGCGTAAGGACACAGTGTTAATTTTGGCACGCTGAGTTTGCTCATCAGTGGTATACATATATGTTACGGGAAATGTGAGAAATCGGGCATTATTAATAATGCCCGAAGTGGAGGAGGGGAATATGATAAATTCAATGACATTTATCAATGAAATTTATCACTTTGCCCGCCTCCCCTCTAGGCATTATTAATAATGCCCAATTAATCACTTTGCCCGTAACATATATACAGCCCGCATAGCTGATTCATGAGGTCCATTTATATGAGTATTGCTTCCTTCTTTTAAAGCTTCTGAAGGACTAGCAATTAATTTTTAATTTGTTATCTCTTCTGGCCTACGAACTTTATATTAGTATAAGATGCGACCCGGGGGCAGAAAAGGTTGGGAACTACTGATTTAAGGTGCTTTAAAAAATAAATCTTAATTAATAATTTTAGATCTTGACTATTTACCCAGATGTTTTCAAATAAACTTGAGCGACAAGTAGATGGCGGTGTTAGGGCCCCAATTTACAGATTCTGTAAGTTTTTTTTTCCAATATATTAGTTTGGTCCAAATTTTCCAAATTTCAAAGTACCATAACTAATTTAAAATTTTTCCAATGCAATGGACTGAAATTTCTCTTAATGAGAGAGCTTCAAATGTTCCTAAAAATAAATAGCACAAGCGTTTTTCGCTTGATTCAATTATTAAAAGTATCTGAGTTTTAAGTAAAATAGTACATTTCAGTTTTTAATTAAACGCTACATACATAGTAGTTATAAAATTTTGAAAAACTTAGCTCTCAGTTGATATTATTGATATCGTAAAAAACTGTAAAATAAAAATAATACCGAATATTGAAAATATTTTTAAATTTAAATCTTTTTGGAAATACTATATGTAACGTATAACAAGTTAAGAATAATCAAGAATTTTCATGTATTTAAAGAAAATTATAAAAACCTTGTTACATTTGCCAAGAGTTTTTCAGAGAAAGAATATTTTTTCAGAAATGTTAATTATTAACATTTCTTTAGACAAGTAGAAATAAGAATGAGAGTTCAAGCTTTTTCAACAATAATATCGAAATTACTTTCATAACAATCTATAAATTTCTGCCCCATAAAATATGTTCAGCTTTTTTTCCAGTAAAGGTATATAAATTGTTTAGTAATCTAAAATCTATAGGAAAGAAAGCGTTTTTAGTTAAATAAACAATTAATAGAATTTATAAAATTGATTAAATATAATTAAATAGAAATATAAATATACTTTAATTAAATAAATTAGTTGGAGTTGTAATTTATTTATAAGAATTAAGATGGGCGAAAAAAGTATTATCCTCGTTTGAAAACTTTCACTGTAATTTTCAACAAGAAAACAATAAATTGAAATTAATATCATTACTCCAAATCTAGTTGTAAAAATAACTAACTAGATAACTTATTAATGAAATCTGAGCTTAAGATTCAAATTAAGTACCTATTTCAATTGAATTGTCAACATAAGAGATTCCAGTATAAAACGCTCAAATAAATCGTCCTTAAATAAACATTTTCTTCCCAAACAAGAAGTAATTTCATTTAATCGGAGTTACAAAGTACAAATAACGTGAAAAACCTCGGATGAAAGGGTTCGGGATCAAGTACGGCGACTCTTTTTAATAGATTCCAATTAAACAAAACCTATTACATCAGACTTTTATTTGAGTATTACATGCTAATCTTAAAAAAAGCATCTTAATTAAACTCTTTGAAGCATAAAGCTAAATAAGTATTCGCTAGATAAAATACAAGCTGGTATTTCAATTAAAGAGCTCTTGAGCCGAGACTGGTTCAAGAATTTTTAATCTGGGTTTTGTGATATTAAAAGGATGATGGCTGTGAATTCTTCATATTTTCATAACAATAATGGTTAGAAGTTTCACTAAGGGATATTAATTTACTGAAGTTTTGCTTGGATTACAGTGATTTATGGTTTGTGTGATCTTTTGTTACAGCATTTTTAATTCAGTGGCCTTATGAATGTGATAAATCTTAAATATTATTATGGAGTACATCCACAACTTTTTAGCTTATTTATAAGAATAACTTTCGATATTCAGTACAATATATTACTTAATTAAAAAGTTTCAAACATGTGAAATTGAAGCTTAATGAATCGAACTTTTACGTTACAAACCAATCAAGTTAAATTGAGGTAAATGTAATGTATTCTAGCTATTATTGGAGAAATTATGCCCAATGCATTTTATACATTGGACACTTGAAGATAAAATAAATATTGGTAAATAGAGATCAGATTATGGAGTACCAGTGCAACCACACAACTTATGTTACTTATATTATAAGAATTATAACTTCCGATATTCATTAATATATGATTAAATTTTGAATTTTTAAAGGATCCAATTTAAACTTATTTAATTGAAGTTTTACATTAGAAACAAATCATCTACATGATGTAGTAAATCTATGTATGTTACCTATTTATTATTGGAAGAATGGGAATTTCTCGCATTTTTTATATATTTTTTTACTCTATAGAGGTATCCAAGAAAGGAATATCTGCGCATTTTTTTTAATATCCATGATTGTTTATATTTTAATTTAATTTCAAAGTTCGACTTTATAAAAAAGGGCGTGAAAACGTCAAACTTCAAAATGTGAAGATTTAAACAATTCAAAGCGATTGTTTGTTTTTACTTTAAACTAAGGCCAAAACAGATCTGACGTCATTCAATTATAAACAAATACAAAGGGATTGTCAATTTTTATTTTTAAATATTGAATAAACAAAATTTTTTTGAAACTTTCCATTTGGTTTTTTCCTGTCGATTGACATGTAGATCTATGTCCTTTTTACTGGAAAAATGCAATTTCTTCTGTTTCTAAAAAAGGCTGGTTAGTATTTCTCATTGTGTCCAATGCATTTGATACTTTAACGTTCATTAGTTTTTAAAAGAGTTTACTTAACTTCTTATTCTTTATAACAAACTTGGAAATTTCCAAACTTAAAGTAGTGAATTTTTAAAACTTATATATACAGGGTGTCCCATAAATAGTGGGCCACACTTCTAGAGGGGATAGTAGACACCTAGACGAGTCAGAATCACATAGGAATCGGGGGTCCCAGACCAAATCCCAGGGAGTTAAAAATGGTGCGACACCCCAAAAAAATTATTGAAAAATTCAATCTGTAGAAGAACTACTATTGGTAAAAACTTAATCATGGTCTCAAATTTTGTGGTTTAACATGATCTTTAAAATCATTGTAAAAGTTTTCATTTTAAAATTTTTTTTACTACGAAATAAAGTCAAAAACCACAAAAATATGTGAAAAATCTGCCAAAACTTTATTTTGTATTTAGAAATCCTTTCTTTTGATTTGATTATCTGAAAGATCATATTTTAAAACCCTTAAGTCCAAAGTTTCACGTAAATACCATCAATATTAAACGCTTGAGATCCTGTTAAAGTTTGTATTTTGAGTGCGAAAACAGCTCCAGAAAACGAACGTTCAGGGAGAATCTACGAGTTACGGAGTTACGGATAGATAATCGCTAACTTTCTTTTCTCTCCCAGTTTGGCGAAACATACCAAGCTCCTACAGATCGCCAAGACAGTTTGGGCGATTTGTTGTTGGCGAAAGTTGGCGAGGAATCTCGTATCGCAAATAATGGCGAGAAATTTAGCGAGCATCAATCCGTAATTCGTAGATTTTCCCTCAACGTTTCTTTACTGGATCTGTTTTCGCAAGCAAAAATCAAACTTTAATTAGATCTCAAGCGTTTAATATTGATGGTATTTACGTGAAACTTTGGACTTAAGGGTTTCCAACTATGATCTTTCAGATTATTAAATCAAAAGAAAGGATTTCTAAATACGAAATAAAGTTTTGGCAGATTTTTCACATATTTTTGTGGTTTTTGACTTTATTTCGTAGTAAAAAAATTTTTAAAATAAAACTTTTACAATGATTTTAAAGATCATGTTAAACCACAAAATTTGAGACCATGATTAAGTTTTTACCAATAGTAGTTCTTCTACAGATTGAATTTTTCAATAATTTTTTTGGGGTGTCGCTCCATTTTTAACTCCCTGGGATTTGGTCTGGGACCCCCGATTCCTATGTGATTCTGACTCGTCTAGGTGTCTACTATCCCCTCTAGAAGTGTGGCCCACTATTTATGGGACACCCTGTAGAATTGATACTGATTAATTCATGCTTCATAAATTAATATAGTTCATCTCGTGTTCTTTTTATGATTTATATTCTTCATGCAAATAAAATATATACATATGTTACGGGCAAAGTGATTAATAGGGCATTATCAATAATAGTCCAGGGTCGATAATTTTTGAAACAAAAAAAATAATAGTAGGATGAAACCCATTGGAAAAGGAAGAGAATATAACAAAAAAGAAAGGAAAAATAAATTACGGCCGATCTGAGGTCGGGAAAAGGAAGGGGGTAAAAAGGGGGTTTTTTAGAATAAAAAACGGTTTATCTTGATTTCCGGCAAAACTACAAGTCCTATGGAAAAAGTTTAAGGAGCAAAGTTGTAGGTAATAAAAAGATCTAAAATTTTCGTATTCACACTTTTTTCACATAACCTCAAAATTTATATGAAAAATTCAAATAATCAATTTTTTGGTTTTATATTTTTATCTTTTAAAAAAATTTTTTTTTCACGAAATTTGGTGAAAACTACCTTTTGATGTCCCCAACACACTTTAATTTTTTTATTTAAAATATTTATTTTTTCTCCTTATTTTGACTTGATATCGAAAAAGCACCCTAATTTTTAATCGAAAATTCTCACGTCAAAATATCCGCTTTTTTAAAAAATTCGGTGGGCTTTTTGTTCGTTAAAATCTCTACTTTCTGATGGTGTAAAAATATATGCATCACTATGGTAAATTTTCTCAGAAAATGCAAAAAAAAAATGAAAAAAACTCGAAGAGAGTTCAATATTAAAAACCATACAAAAATACCATTTTTACAAGGAAATACCGGAAAAACAATGCAGAAATGATACGATATTTTTGAAGGATTCATATTTGAAACTATTAGACGTGAAAAATAGATTTATTACATTTCCATAACCTGGCTTAAGAAAATAAATGTCATGATTATTTGAATTTAATTGATTCAAAAGGACCAAAAGATCAATATCTTGTCCCACAACAACGACAGTTTTATTAGTATCTCTGTCAATTTCTATCGAGGTCTTAATTATGTCAGCTTGTCTGCATTTTCTTCTGCTTGTTTACAGGAAAATCCTTGTGACTGTAATCTTTTTATTAACGGTTTCATTATTTTGTCCTTGTTTTTCTCGTTAGATAAAAGATTTTCTTTCAAAAATTGTATTTTTGTATGGTTTTTATAATTGAACTTTCTTCGAGCTTTTTTTCGTTTCTTTGAATTTTCTGAGAACATTTACCATAGTCATGCATATATTTTTTTACACTATCAGAAAGTAGAGATTTCAACGAACAAAAAGCCCACCGGATTTTTTTTTAAAAAAGCAGATATTTTGACGTGAGAATTTTCGATTGAAAATTAGGGTGCTTTTTCGATATCAAGTCAAAATAAGGAGAAAAAATAAATATTTTAAATAAAAAAATTAAAGTGTGTTGGGGACATCAAAAGGTAAGTTTTCACCGAATTTCATGAAAAAAAATTATTTTTGTAAAAGATAAATATAAAAAACCAAAAACTTGATTATTTGAATTTTTCACATAAATTTTGAGGTTATGTGAAAAAAGTGTGAATACAAAAGTTATAGATCTTTTTATTACCTACAACTTTGCTACATAAATTTTTTCTATAGGACTTGTAGTTTTGCCGGAAATCGAGATAAACCGTTTTTTATTCTAAGAACCCCCTTTTTACCCCCCTTCCCCTTCCCGACCTCAGATCGGCCGTAATTTATTTTCCCTTTCTTTTTTGTTATATTATCTTCCTTTTCATATCTCTCATCCTACTATTATATTTTTTCACTTTTTACCATTTTCATAGGCTTCAGCACTGGTCTATAATGCCCGGGCGATGTGATAAATTCAACGAAATTTATGAATGAAATTTATCGCTTTGTCCGCTTCCACTCTAGGCATTATTAATAATGCCCAATTAATCACTTTGCCCGTAACATATGTTCCTAATAATCCTCAATTTTTTTCATATACAAAAAATAAAAACAAATGATTTGCATTTGAAATAAAATTGTGATAACTAAGATGTTATTACTCAGAACCATATTTACCATAAAGTAAAAATAGTGTAAATTATAAACATTTTCAGCTAAAAAAAGCTTTTTTTTTTAAATAAAAGGTTCTGATATATTCCTAACGTGTAATGGTAAGTATAAATTATAAAAAATATTTTAAACTCTAAATGGTTTGGTTTACAAAAAATTATAATAAATGTTTTAAAGATCTCTCTTTCTTGAATTAGAATTTTCCAAAGATTAGTGAAAGTTTTTGAATAATAAAACAAATAAAGGATTGTAAAATTTCAAACCAAGTACGAGAATGATTACATATGAATATAGTAAAACTGAAACTAAGAAGAAAAAAACTCGATTCCTTACTAGTACCATTCACACTGAAAAATGTATTATATAATTATATTCCATCCCATTAAGGAAACATCGACACTAAAAACTAAACCATTTCTTCTTAAAAGTTAAATGACGCATATGTAAGTTAAAGCTTAGTAACGACTGGTCAGCTTAAGTGAGATTTAGTTAAGTAGTGGTTAGCTTTTGATAAATGAAAGGGAAAGGTTAAAAGTGAAGAAAGACTTCATTTCGTTGCTATTCCAAGACCGAGGGAAATTGATTAACCCAGAATTGAGGTTGACATGAGGAGAAACAAAAATAAGGTGGAAGTAGATCTGAAAGAAAATGAGACTATATTAGGGGATTAGTGGGGTGATTGGAATCTTTTCCCCCACAAGAGAATAAGGAGGAACTTGGGATTAATTTTATCTATATTTTCGAATGAAAGTGCTGTTGTTTGATGGTTTTTACCATGCAAGAATTAAAATTATTTTGAAAAATCAAACTAATGGGCAATTCCAAGTATTTATTATTATTTTTTTATGCGATAGAGGTACCCAAGAGAAGAATAACACGATGATTATTTATTTTTTAAATAAATTTCAAAGTTTGACTTTATATAAAAAAGAGCGCGAAAAAGTCAAATTTCAAAATGTAGGGTACTAACATCATATCCTTGATTTAAAACAATGGTTCAAATGTGAGAAAACTCCTTTAACCAGAGGTTACTGGTGAAGAACTCTTTTTTTTCAATGGTTCAATTGTTAAACAATTTAAAGCGATTGTTGGGTATCACTTAAACTAAGGCCGAAATAGATCTGACGTCGTCATTCAATCTTAAACAAATGCAAAAGGAATGTCGATATTTATTTTAAAATATTTTGAATTAACTATTTTTTTTAAAACTTTTCATGTCGATTTTTGAAATTAGATCTATTTACTTTTTACTTGAAAATGTATTTTTTTCTGTTTTAAAAAAAGGCTGGTAGTATTGCCCATTTAGATTTGATGGTTTGGAAAATTCGACACTACATAAGTATGTTAGATTTCAACTAAATCTAGGAGTAATAGTACATAAGGGTTTAAAAGTTGGATAAGAATATACACCAGTACTAATTAATAACTGCTAGGCTATAATACTACCCGTTTTCTGGTTTTCTTTGATGAAATATTCATATAAGACAGTTGTAAAAGCTATTTGTACTGATGGTCCAAAAATAGTTTATTAAATATATAAACTTGGAAAAAAGAATGGAAACAGAAAATTTTACATTTATTTATTAATATTTTTTTTCTAATGGCAGAGCACAGCACACACACTGTGACCGAGGCCTTTACCTTATATTTAGCATTCAAGTAGATATTTCTAATTTTTATGATTTGGAATTTTTATTAAATGAAAAAATATTTTCCTTTCATATATATGATTATTGAATTGTATAGTATAACAACTGAAAAGAAACCATGAATTACTTTCTTCAATATTTCTTCACATACTAATAATAATTTATGGATGTTTTAATGCAATTTCATCCCTTTGATAAGACTGAATAGTTTAATAATAAAAAAAACTTTTTTCATCGTAAATTTCATTATCATAAATATATGTATACCAAAACAGATTTTGACACTTAACATGAACAAGAGTAAAAACCAGTTTGGAAGCGAATATTTTCTAGACGAAAATTCCTATCCCAGCGAAAAATAAAAACCGCTTAAGAAAAATTCAAAACATCTGCAGTTATGTTAGGTAAAATAATCTCTGTCCCAAAAAGTTGAAATTATGTTGTCAACATTGTTGACAGCGTACCTATTTTCTTTCATAAAACCTTAACAAAAAAACCGAGCAAGAAAGGACTAAAAAACCTATCAGCGATCGCAAAAAACTATTCTTAGTTTCTATGCATAAGCTTTTTCTTATTAAAAAAAGAAGCAGAAAATTGAGATAAAGCCTCGGATGTATGCAAGTCTTATTTGTAACAAGAAAGCTATCAAAATACGAAACTTAAGAGCTAAAAGTAAACTATGAAAATCGTGCTGTCTAGGTCTTATGGCAATTTTCTTCTTTGTTTTGAAGCTTTATTAGTCTAAAAGTTAGAGATAGAATCTCGAAGATGAAATTGGATTTTCCGAAACTCTTTTGGCCAGTAGACAGGAAACCAATAACCCAGTGGTGGAAAACAGTTTGAAATGTGAGCAACCAAGAGAACATTCTGATAAACAGTTAGCTCTCTTCATATTGGAAAAAGAACTCGCTTGACTTATTTAGAAAATCTCGTTGCCTTTTTGGGATATAAACTGACTGTATTTTCTAACGCCTTCGACTATTTTTTTGAATACATTTTTTCTGAAAACAATTCACTTTTTAAAGTAAAAACATCAAGGTTTGAACAAAAGTTTACTTTAAAAGCGAAACAATAATTTTCTGTTTGGTTATTTTCGTAAGGAATTGTTTAGTTCTGTAGTTTTCTATTTACTGAAAACATGATTCCTCATACTATAAAAATTATATAAAAATCAATCCTTTAAAAACATCGATTACACGTATAAATTTGTGTACCTTTATTTAATGATTTTTATAAGTAGTTTTATAGCTCTTCATATTGAATTATGTATCTGACTTTCTAAATATCTTTTCATGGCGCTCTTTAGTTTGACAAGTATTTTAAAAATCAAGTATTTCAATGGGCAATACCATAATTTTTTGTATTTTTCCAGTAAAGGAAATAGATCTAAATCCAAAAATCCACATGAAAAGTTTCAAAAAAATTTAGCTAATTAAATATTTAAAATTAAAATGTCTTTGTTTAGGGTAAAATTACGTCACAACTGACTCATACAGACTTTAACGAGAAACCCAACAATGACTTTCATTTGTTTAATCAAAAATCAATGTATAGGGTAAAAGTACGTCACATTGGGAAATTGGCCGATTTAACGCCCTTTTTTATAGTCGAACTTTGAAATTACATACAAAAATAAATAATCATCGTAATTAAAAAATTTTTGCGCGTATATTCCGCTCTAGGGTACCTCTATCGAATAAAAAAATAAAAAATAAATAGTGGTATTGCCCATTACTAGCATGTTAAACTAATTAAAAAATATTGAAATGTTATAAAAAAACATTGATATGTTATTAAAAAATATCATAAAATAGCTTAATAAATCCATTATAGTAAATTATTTGTATTTGAAAGGGACAGTTTAAGTTTTATGTACTTTTCAATAAGTTAACGCGTAAAAGTAAAACATTTAGGGGGCAATCTATTAGAAGTTACAACCTCCGATACTATAACAAGCGATTGATCGTGCCAGCGCGGAAGGTTAAAGCTGGAAGCAAAGTTGGAAGAGCATTTTCCCCTTTAATCCGCCCATGCCTGTTTTTCAAAATATTATGAGAAAAATTTAGAATGTTCGTTTCATTCTGTGCATACAACTGTGCTAACAGATGGAGAAGTTTAAAAGAAGATTGGAATCTTTTCCGCGGTGTGATGCGGTTTCGGCACGCTAACTAGTCACTCCAGTTTGTTTTATAGCTCAGTGACTAGACTAGATAGTATACTGTTGAACGTTGAACCAACGATAGTAAAAGTGTCATGTGATTTTTTGTTTCAGTATTTTTTATTTTATTTGAAATATACTGATTTTTTATGTATATAGAGGATATAACTAAGGTTAGAATGGGAGTAAATGTATCTTCCTCTTTCGATCAACTGCCCCTCAGCTTCTTCCTTTCTCCCCTCCGAGTATGTTAAAATCACGTGACCCTTTTACTATCGTTGGTTCGACAGTAGTAGTATCTAGTAAGCCGTGATGAAATATATGCAAAAGATGAGAGATACTTTAATCCCATTATGTAGTACTTTATCACCTTTTTTTGTACATCATCTTGTATCATGAAATTTTGGTGAAAGGTAAATAAAATGAGAAATCCTAGCAATATTTAAAATTTTATACCTGGAATACAAAATTTGTATAATTGCTTAATGCTTTCATAAATAAAATTCCAAATATGTGCAGGACAGTAAATACAAAATAAGATTTACACAGATGAATAAAGTAGGAAAATGTTTTATAAGTTATAAATAATTATTCCAAAACATTTAAATAGTGGTTTAAAATGTGGGTAACTAATAGAATATTTTTTTCATAGTAATTCTTCTTGTCCCCCCCGCATGATAAACTGACCATACTTCAACCAACAAAAATTATTAGAGGAGTAGAAGTAGAAGTAGCTTCTCCCACTTGTACCGAACCATTATTCTTCCTCGATGGAAATTTTTGCAGCTATTTCGCAGGCGATAGCTGCTGCCTCTTATCAGCTAACACACGGGGCCGAAATCGGAACTCTGAAAAATGTTCTAAAACGAGGGGAAATAAATGAAAGACGAAGAAAAAAAAGAATGCAAAAATATTTTCGATGGCTGTTTTCGGGCTTCCGGTAGCTAACGATTACTTGGTTCATTTACCAGCTTTGAATCAGGTCAAGCGGCAAGCTGCGAATTTTCTATTTTACCGGGGACGATTTTTTTTCTCGTTTTAGCTCGGTTTTCATTAAAAATAGATTTTTTTTCGTGTGGTACATCGTTTCACTGGCCACGGCGGTGTCTTTTGGAAACGAAATTACCGTTTTTTTGTCTAATAATTGCGTTTGGAAGTTTAAGGTGAAAGTGACTTGGCTTTTTTAGATGTGGCTTGTAATAGGGTGATTTATGGGTTAGTTTTTCATAAAGGTCAGCAGAGAATGTGTGTTTTTTTTGTTGAGAGGGAAGCTAAAATAATATCACGAGTTTTTTTTCGATATGAGTTGAATGAACAAAAGTTTTTTTCTTAATATGAAGTTCTCTATCGTCATGGTTAAAATAAGCTGAAGATTAAGTATCACTTATAACTTTTTAGTAATGTTTACAAAAACATTAAGGATCTAATTTAGGTTTATGGTTTGTTCATAAACTTATTTCCCCAAAACTATTATAGGTCAGATTATTAGAATAAATAAATTATGGAACTACATTCTGTATATTTCCCAAGTATCTCACTGGTTGGGAGTACTAAACACAATGACCAAGACCATTGGTGCGATAGTATCAGTATTTGTAATAATAAAAACATTTTATAATTTTTTTTCGAGAAAATACCCCAATTTTTTAACTAAAATAAATTATCAAACATATGGAGTACTTTCTCCCATTTCTAGAATTTTTATCCACTGTATTATTCTGAACGGTAATACTAATTCTGAACTAAACATACATAAATAAGGGGTAATCCATAGAAATAAATGACTGCCTGGGATATAATATTTTAAAATTTATCTGTCTGAATCTGACTAAATATTGGATTTGAGGCAAAACATTAAACACTTTCAAGATAGTTTTCTGAAAAAAATTTCTGCTTACTTAAGGTAAATATTTTTCTCCTTATCAGAAGATAGAGTAGATTAAAATGAGACTAAATTTTTTCTGAGACTAAATTGAAATTCCGCGCGAGCTACTAATAACGAAATCTATAGAGAGAAAAGGACTTCTCCCAATCTCAAACTTTTCTCATTAACTTGATAAATGGGAAAGCAAATGATATAGTTAAACGTAATGAAGTAAATGATACAATTAACTGAATTTTAATGGTAACATTTCATAAGAGATAGTTTTTAATGTGAATAAATTTATTATATATGACTATAGGGTTTTAAAAATTTGATAATTTACAGAATTTTAAGTTGAAAAAAATACTTGTTGTTTAAGAGTTATAAGACAGTTTTTTTACAATTCAAAATAAGCTTTTTTTAGTTTACTCATTTATTGATTATAATTTATTGATTATAAATACGGTTTTGGAATTATAGTATTAACCATTCCATTATTCTACACAGTGGTAATTTTTGTAGTTTTTTATACTGCAAGATGATATCTCTTCTTCTCTAAAAATTAAAACTAATACTTTTTTTACCTTTAAAACCATTGAAATGTTAAATTTTTTCATGTTACTTTTCATATGATTTTCAGTGCTAAAAGTTACCTATAATTGGATTTTTTATCCCTATATCTTTCCGTTGATGTGAAGGATTACAAAGTAAAAAGAAATGTTTGTAATGTCAAAACAGGTTAAATGCGTAAAATTGTGTTTTATATGTTTTTAGATGAGGTAATATTTCACTGATTTTGTGAAAAATTTTACTATTGTTTAATTTATTTTTTAAATCTTGAAAAATATGAACTTTCAACTTTTTGATGATTAACAAAAAGCTTATTGTTTTGAATTTATAGGTGAATTTTGGCAATTAAATTTTTTTCTGTACTAAATAAAAGTAAAATTGAGAACTTATTAATAAGTATTTCTCTAATATAAATAGAATAGGAAACCTTGCCTTTCTTACTTAAAAAAACATTCGATCTTTTAAAAATATTCGTATGCATTTTTCTTAGTTAAAAACACATATCCACCTTTTTAAATAGTACTTAACTACATTAAAACTCACTTTGGACTCTAACTTCTAAAAATTTAATTAACTCCATCAATTTTTGTTGCAAAACAACTATAATAAAACAAACATACTGGTTCCTTTTATTTATTGAATTCTAAAAAAAATATGTTCCAAAAAGAACGCAGTGCTCTCTGTGATCGATTACTTTTGAAATGTAGCTGGAGCGCTTTCCTTTTACAAACCATTTCAAAAGTTAGCGTTTAGTTTCATTTTAGATTTCAAGCACGTTTCGAAAAAATGGCGATGTTTGGCCAAATGTTCAGTGCTCTTTAAGGGTTATTTTACTGCACAATGGCTTTGCCTCCGTAACATAAAATGTAGGACTGTACCCGAAAATTTATGAGTTCTGTTTACTGTACCGTTAATTTCACGAACACGCTTTTTTATTAATGGCAATATTTGAACACCGGGTAAGGTAAAATACCTACTCACAAAACGTTTAAGATTAAAATGGTTTTAGGTTGTTACCCTTAACAACTTTTTCGAATACTTTGATGTTTCTTTTATTAAAGAATTAAAAAGTAAAATGACGCTCAGATAAGATTAAAAAAGAAAGTAAGTATTACTATGTTTTTTACATTTAACTATTGATTTGGGCACCTAAATTGACCAAGAGGTCCCAGGCGACTATGTTGATTGTACTTTTGTTTGTGTTTGTGTTCTATGTTCAAATAAATAATAATATTTTCAAAAAAGTAGCCGCTAGCGGGTTTTACATTTTCAACCTTTTATTACTTATAAGAAACCTGTTTTTATCGTTCAAGAATTTATCAGGTAAAAAAAATTAGTATCCATCTGAAACAAAATTGAGAGAAATAAATTTTGAAGGATAATTTCCAATAAAAGACAAAAAGTTAGTCATAAACATAGGAATTAATTTTCCAATTACATCTGTAAAGGACTGGAACAAACACTTTCAGCAAATTATAATTTTGGAAAGTTTTAACTGAAATTAATTCTTAGTTGTGGCCAGAGGATTGGAATTTGTTAAACCTTGATGTCAAAAAACAGCGCGTTGTCTGAGTACGTGAGACTGATACAAAGTCCTTACACTTCGTTACTGCTTATCGAATTCCCTAACCAAGTGAATTTTAACTCAATTTGCAGCTTTAGACGTTTTTAAATTCCACCATTTATAAGAGTCTTAGCAGAGGATTTTACACGTAAAAAAAGCTCTCAATTTTCAACCACCATTTGCAATTTAAATCATCTTAGTGGAGAAAGTCAATTTGCTTAAGCTTGTTTCAACCCACGCCATACCCATTCATTTGCCTTAGAGCTCTTGTAAAACACACCGCCGGTCGTTTTAAATAAACATTTAATTTTTGCGCAAAACGAAGAGTTACGTGTGTTTGCCGTTGGATTCTTTACACGGTAGAACGTGAAAAAACGGATTCATTCAGTTCTTTTTATGAAAGGAAAGAATGAAAAAAAAAAGAGTTGTAGCGGTTATTGAATTTTCTTTGAAGAAGTGAAAGTGAGACAAAGCCCAGCTTTTTGAGTGGGTTCAGGTAGTTTTTGTCAAAAGGAAATTACTTGTGAATGAGTTTTGGGATGAAAACGAATTGGATTTGGTTTGTGAATGTACTGTAATGAGAGAAAGAGAGAGAGAGTAATTCAGCTTAGGTTATTCATAAATTTTATTAAGCTTAGGTTGTAAAGAGAAGGTTTAGAATAATTAGAAAACTATTTAAGATTTCATTACTATGTGTCACACCAAAGAATAATACTATTTTAAGAGAAAACAAAGGAATTTAAATTACAAAGAGATGATAGTATTAATGGTGGGACTTAGTTTAAGAAAAAGGTTGTTTTGAAGCAGTTTGGTACTTGTAAAAGATTTATTTTAAAGAACATTTAAGGTTAAAATATGATTATTATATTTATATCAAAGGGACTATGTTATAAAGCACTTCAGTGATGCTGTAGTTCTTTTCTTAACTTTTGGCGATTTAGGCTTATAATATACTAAGCTTGGTTTCAACAAATTATCAAGTTTCTTTAAAATATATAGTCCAGTAACTTGGTGTCAAAAAAGGGGTATTTCAGGAAAAAAATACAGTAGTTGTTTTTTCAACGGTTTTATATGTTTTCGAGGGTTCTGAATCCGAATCTGAACTTTGCATACAAAATTTCCTAGTGCGTTTTAAGAAAATTCGAAAAAACCCTGAAATTTCACCTCCTTTTTTGATTTTTTGTTTGTAGAATGGAAAGTATGGGTCTCTCATGAAAACGTTAAATACAAAAAATAATGAAGATAAAACAAGCTACAAAATTGTCAATTACAACTTTTTTGTCAGACTAATAGTTTGGCAGCTAGAGCGCGCTGAAAATAGGGCATATTTCGCTCTGGCGGCGAAAAATCCAGAAAATCAAACTAGTGAATACTAGTGAAACTTTGAACTGAACTAGTGTTTTAAATTAATTTTAATAGAATTAATAGAAACTGAATTTTTTATGGCCTAAAAAACCTGCGTTTTGGGGGAGGAAATTCTTAAAGAACATTAATTTTATTAATAATTATTGGGATAAAATGTAGGATTATATCATGTAAGACATTATTAAAGTAGTTTATCTTAGTTATCTAAATCAAAATCTGACTTTTTAAGGAAGATAATGGTCATTTTCTGGATTGTGAAATATGCCCTACTTTCAGCGAGCTCTAGCTGCCAAACTATTTGTCTGACAAAAAAGTTATAATTGACAATTTTGTAGCTTGTTTTATTTTCTTTATTTTTTGTATTTAACATTTTCATGAGAGACCCATACTTTCCGTTCTACAAACAAGAAATCAAAAAATTAGGTGAAATTTCAGGGTTTTTTCGAATTTTCTTAAAACGCACTAGGAAATTTTGTATGCAAAGTTCAGATTCGGATTCAGCACCCTTGAAAACATATAAAACCGTTGAAAAAAAAACTACTGTATTTTTTTCCTGAAAAAACTACCAAGTTACTGGACTAATAATAAAAAAATTAATACAGAAAATTAAAATTGCGTTTACTATAAATTTAGCACCAATTAGATTTTCAACTCAAACTTTTTTCCCAAAAAAGTGCCTAATTACAAACTTTCAAGAGGAAAATGATTTTATGTTGTTACTCTTGATATTTGACTATCTCTCTCTCTTTTCGAATACTACGTATATTTTCAAAATAATAAAAATATAACAGTATCTTATAATATTTTACGTAATAATTTTAATGCATAATACATTAAAAATGTTTTGGTTTGGTTGAATTCACGAGTGAAAATTGGCTTCAAATTAGGTTGGCCCACTTTTCTACGGGGAAAAAAGTGTTTTTTTTTTAAAGAAGCGAAATTAATATTAGATATTAAAGTTTAGCTTGGAATGTGTGAGTCGGAAGCTTTTCCCCATTTTTCTTAAAAACCAATCATTATTTTATTAGAAATAACAATAAGTTATAATTAAATTATAATAACACGTGTTTATTTAAGAACATAAGAGTTCTAAAACACCCATGTTACACGTTAACCACCATGAAAAAAGGTTTTATACAAATTATTTCAAAATTGAGATCAACAGTTATACTTTCCGTATATTAATGGGACATATTTTCTATTTTTATTTATTATGGTTTCACTTTCTCAGGAGCCGAGCCCCCTTTACACTGAATCCTCTTGGAGCTTGGGTATTCTAAGTGGCACACGACAACAACAACAACCAAAAGTTATTTTTATTTTTAATCATTACATTGAATTTTAACTTCTCTCCTTTTGGTCATCGACTTTTATTATCCGAATACAGCGATGAAGTTTCGGAAGGGAGTTTCTATTAACTATTCAAAAAAAAGTAGAGGGTAACCAGAACTATATATGACAAAAGAGTTTTTGGGTCCACTTATTATTTTCATTTCCCTTACTTAATCTAGCAAAACCCTCAACTTCAGCGTTAGTATAAGAGGTTGCAAAAATACATATTATTGTGTCAAAGTACAAAATCGCAGTATTCTGCATTTAGCCACTACAGCACTTAGAGGGTTGGATAAATACAAATTCTAAGTTTCAAAATACTATTATTTTATGCGAAAACTCATCCTAGTTTTCAATTAAGGACCCACCCACCCAAGAAAACAAAATCATTATCTCCCCTCCTCCAAATCCCCCTAACACATCCCTCTAAGCGACCTCAGAGTCATCTACTCTTACCTTGTTCAAAGCTCACCCCCTGGGTCGTTACGGGAACGTAACGGGGACCTGAAATGGGACCGCCTGTCCTTTTAACTGTTCCACTGGGACCGCGGGGAATTGGGATGCTAAAAGAGGATTAAAAAGAAGGACACTTAACGAAGACGCATGGCTGAACCCGAGTCGAGAAGTTTAGGGTTTCAATGTCTTTGTCTTTTTTGGGGCAAAGACAGTTCGTTAGAGAAATTGTTTGATTTTATGCAGGATAATAATAACTTGGAAGATCTGTGTGGGGGATAAATAAAAGGAAAATTTACTTTGTTCTGGGAGTTGTTGTCTTGTGTGTAATTAGGAAAATTCTGACCCTTCTGTGTTGTAATTAATAACGTCAGTGCGCAGCGAGTTTTGCCGCTAGTGATTTTCTTAAGAGAGGTTGAAAGTTCTGAAAACTAAGAACAATATAGTACCTTGCTTTAGAAGTTCTTTTTCAAATATTTTACTTTGCAACGATATTTTATCTGCAGAGTGTTATTTCTAATTCAGTTTTCGCTTACAAATAACATATTTTAAAATTAAAACAATCAAGAAAGTAATAACAATTTTTAATAGTTTTGTTGAGAATCATGCTAAATAATCATGATTGTTTTGTGTCTAATGTAATGGGGCAATTCCACGGGTAACTGACTGACATTTTTTAAGAAAAACGCTTAGTATTTTGTTATTTTCTTCCCAAAAATAAATGATAAAAAAATACTTTCTACCCAGTTTAATGCTTTCTTGTTAGCTTAATCTAATGGCACAATTAAATTTTCAAAATATGTTTTTATTGATTTTAAAAAAATTTTAAACGACATGGTAACTGACTGACATAAATGTTTCACAAATGTCAGTCAGTTACCATGTCGTTTAAAATTTTTTAAAAATCAATAAAAACTTATTTTGAAAATTTAATTGTGCCATTAGATTAAGCTAACAAGAAAGCAATAAACTGGGTGGAAAGTATTTTTTTATCATTTATTTTTGGGAAGAAAATAACAAAATACTAAGCGTTTTTCTTAAAAAATGTCAGTCAGTTACCCGTGGAATTTATTAATGAATAATAAAAAACATGGCTGGGATATCAAGAATTAAAAAGGTAACGTTCAGTAAAAAGCAATTTTATGAAATTCAACTTTTGAGAAAACGTGGAGAAAGACAACTTCTAAGAAACGAATATCATAATGGATATGGTTATGTTTTGATAAATTCAAGCATTATGCCTTGAAACAAAAACTAATTTCAACTAAAATTTAAGAAAAGTACGCCTAGATGAATGCAAATGATAAAAAATGATTATTAGCTGAGAGGTTTTCAGGACAAAATAATATACACAATTAATTTCCTTTCCATCATTGTATTCCGAAGAAAGTTTTGAATTGAAATTTTCAATTCAATTTTGTTATTCAATTTTTCCCGTTTCAAGAATGTAAGTGATGGTTAACAATCAATTTTTCCTCTTGGATATTAAATCAATTGAATTTTGATTTTCGTTTTACCCTCAATCTTGTCGAGCTTGTTTAGGAGGATATGAAATGTGGAATATTTTTTTTAATCCTCAATCTTAATAGAATTAGAATTACTCATGGTCTCAATAGAATTAGATTTTTGGTGACGATTTAAACACCTATTTTACCAAGAATTTTTCTTTGTTTATAATAATAATTAAAATATCTCATATTACTTTAGTGCCCCAAATTTTAAAAGAGATCTGTGTTGCTAATAACTTTAAAAAACGTTACATGAAGTACTACTACAAATATAACGCCAAACTTATTTCTCTTTTGAAAGGCGAAAATGACATTGCAAAATAAACTAGCCATGCTTATTTAGATTCATCGAAATTCAATGAAACATCAAAAATTAATCAGAAGGTGTTATAGATGGTAATATTTCCGTTCGATTTCCCTTTTCGATTGAAAACGATTGAGGGTTATTCACAATAAAATGAATTGGGAGAAAAGTAAAAGTTAAAGAGAAATAAATGACACTACTTTATATTTCCCATTCAGTTCGTATTAGAATGAATTACCCTGAAGGGGTCGCCTAGACGATAAGGCCTCTTCCGAAGTTTATTCTTTAGAAACTTTCTAAGGAAGTTGTTTTGATTGTAAATCACACAGCGACTGCTTTCACTGCCTTCTCAATAGAGTAAATCGCACAATAAAGTTTGGAGTGAATTCTGTTCGTAACTTTCTTTTAACTCGATATTACTGCGTTAGGCTAGGCTTTGTAGTGTTATTTTGCCTTTGAGTACATATTCTTTTCTCTCTAAGAAGAAGTTTAACTCGCATAGAATACATTGTAAGGCTAAATTATTAGATTCTAAGTCAAATTATATTTCCATTTACTCCTCTTCATATCCCACTTGGACGGTCTTCTGATAGTTTTTCTAGACATAAGATAATGATGATTCATCTCCTAGAAATTTTTTCAATATTTAAAGTAGTAATTTGAAACGATTTTAACAAAAACTTTTTCTTTTAATAAATATATTTCAGAATATTAACATTTTACTATCGATAATACATTAAAAAATAACTCAAGAATTTTAAAATACAAATGAGTTTAAATCCGTTTTGTATAAAAATATTTTTATTACAGTTCTTTTTTATTTTCCCATCTTCTTCCCTAATATTAATAGGTTCTTATTAAAGTTGCTTTCTTCTTCTGACCTCAGAGAGTACCATAACTTTTATCTGATAATCTTTTTTATGAGATAAAAATATGTGAAGGATTTAATGCTTATCTAATATTTAAGTTTCCTCATATACGAGGTTCACAATTATCTATTCATCGTGTAATATGTGTTATACTAAATTGGTGAATTTGCTTATCTAAACTTGTATCATAAATACAAAGTAATAATATCTCAAAAAATAAAAATTGCAATTTATAGTCGTGTACACAAAGTAACATTAAGACAAAAAGGAAATGGAACGTTATCATTTAACTTTCATAACCCCGTTCTACGTGATATCACTACAATGTCGAGTACCAGCATATATGGAGGTCACAATCTAATAGCAGAAAGAACACGATCTCTCGCACTTGATCAGTTTCTACATTGTATTCGTGGCCCGACTGAAACAGTTTCGTTTTTCTTTTTGTTCCTTATGGTCTGTTGCCATTTCGAGCAAAACAATTTAATGAAAGAACAAAACTAATATCAAAACAACCATCCTCTCCACTATAACGGGCAATAAGCCATTTTTTCCCTCACTTTTATCGCCATTTTCTATTATTTTTTTCATTCTCAACACAGTGAGCGGCTCTTATTCTTTTTGATACTCATCACGGCGCTGACTGGGGAAATAATAAAGCTGTTTACGAGTTTCCACCAAAAAGTTCGATCTCTTTTTTTTGGCAACACGCCGAGAGACTAGAGTGGCAGTAGCTGGAGCTCTTCGTGGATATACAACACAATTCATTTCAGGAGATAAGATCTCCGGCCACGGCCGATTACGAACCAAAGCTTCTCTATCATCTGGGACTTAGACTGAAATTGGAGGGATCAGAGTTTTAATAGAAAAATGCAATGTGCCGTGGATCAGCGGCAGCGAAAGTTACAACCTAATTAAGTGTTCCAGGCGTGAAAAGTTATGACCTTCAAGTAATAGTCATTAAGGGTCGACAGCTTGAAAGAAGTCATCGTCTGTTTTGAAGCGAAAAGAGAAAAGTTCGCTTTTTTTTCTTTATCTGTTGTTTGTCTACTCCTGCGCATTAACTTCGCTGCTATGGATGTTGCTAGGAGAGGGATAAAAATTTAATTCATGCTTGGGCTGTGAAATATATCCCTCGCTGAACCTTTTAACTTGGGCTTTTAACTTGTTGAAGCTTGGTCGATTTTTATTTGAGTGGTTTTTATATACTGCGTATGAAATCCATTATGTACCAAAGTCGAGTTTTTGCAGTAAAGTTTTTTCATTAGTTAGATTTGATCTTTTTGTAAATAGATTATTTAGTGTAGGTTTTAGCCAATAGTATGTAAAAACTTTTTAAACTAGTCTGCGTAAAAGGGATAAAAATTGATATCAGCACCCAACCTTCCTCCTTTTAATTTCTTAAAGCTGATCTTCAAAATAAATTTCTGTAATTTAATTCGATTTTGTTTGTTGTGTGATATTGAGTTAGCATTAGAATCCTTTATAAAATACTATTTCTAACTCAATGGTCTAATTTTTGCGTTACTAACTTTTTGTGACTATTTAACTTTACTCATTACCTATTTTACAAGTTGGCAGTGGGTGCTGCAGAAGAATTTTCCAAGAACTAAAAATAACCCAAAGAATTACATGATTTAAATGTTAAAAAGAGCAATGAATTAAGTGAAATTGAAGAATCGAAACTAATATTTTGAAATTTATTTGGTATTTATCATTTTAGGTTTTACTGTAAGAAAGCTAACTAATTTTTTTACCATTTTAATTTTACGTTCTTTGAAAAGGAAATGTATTTTTTTAATATTCACAAAATTTGGATCCTAAAACTACATTTATGTAAAAACTACATTTTCAAACCTTCATGCAACATACTTTCAATGGCAAAGAAAGTGTGATAATTAAATTCAAACTCTGTTTAAAACCACATTTTTACATCAAATAACAAAGTTACAAGGAAATAATACGCCTGCCTATAGGCTCATTGAGTAGATCATTTTACATTAAAATACTATATCAATATATTTGGATAGGAATTTTTTTATTTCTAGCAAAAACAATTAAGTTCAAAATCTTATAATATAAAAATTAACCAGCTCCGATAGCATAAATAAAATAAGAATCTTTATGGTTTATACTCTTCTGCGAGGAGATAAATAAAGAATTCCTAAACAATGTATTCCTTTACACTTTGAATAAACGATGCATCAAGCTATTCAAATAACGATTAATTTTTCAGGGTGATTACTAAGTTCATTAAACATAAAAGGCGTGTTGAAACATGATTTATAATGTTTAACTCCACAAGATATTAAATGTGAATATAAATTCAAAAGGATTTAATGTTGTATGTCCTTGACTATTTATTCGGTTTTAGAATAAGTTAAATTGCCGTGAACCATTTAAACTAGAATTTCTTTAAATTCTAACTGTTGATATTTATTGTCTTGTGAAAGCATATTATTTATACGTAGATAGTCTAGCTACCCTAATATTTATAATTTTTTAAAACCGCCTGTTGTAAATGTTTTCCAATGAAAAGATAAGATCAGGGATTTAACCATAGGGGAAAATTTAGGAGAAAGTGATCATAGAAATATTAGGTTTAGAATAAATTTCCAGCATACAGCCAGTTTGTAATACAAGGATTATTCCAAACTTTAAGAGGGCTAATTTTCAAATTATAAGGGATGAATTAAAGGGGGCTTTTAGTAAGGGGTTAAAAGAAGTACAATCCTGCCAACAATGGGAAGAATTTAAGGGGGTTTTAAATAAGGTGATTGAAAATAATGTTACATTTAGGCAAAAGGGAATAGCGCGTAAATTGACACCCATGTGGTTTTCATGGGAAACTAGAAAGGCATTGAAGTTGAAACAAAAAACCTATAAATTGTACAAACGTACTGGGAAGGATAGTGATAGGGGGGCTTATTTAAAGGCTAGGAAAGACTTCAAAAATATCAGTAGGAGGCAGAAGAGGGCTTTAGAGGAAAAACTGGCTAGGAATATCATTAAAAACCCAAAAGAATTTTATGCTTATGCAGGGGAGAACAATAAGTTAAGCTCTACCTTGGGGCCATTAAAATTAGGAGAGGACACAATTATTCAGGATGATATAGGTATGGCAAAGGTGTTAAATGATTTTTTCATGGAGGTTTTTAATAAGAATTTTAAATTAATGGGTGACTATGCATTAGAATATAATGGAAGGGGGGAAATTTCGGACTGTTGTTTTAATAGGGGGTTTTCTAACTTGATTTCGCGTGCTTTTTCGTGATTATGCTTAGTGAAAATAGCCATTTTGTTCCTTAAAATCTGTAGTTTACGAATCGCGATGGTGGACACTTCGGGTCTGCGCCAAGGGATGGTGAGAGGCGCAGAAGTGGAAAATCGACGAGTTTCCATTTTGTGTTGTTTGGAGTCAAAATGGTTCCTTTTACTTTTTTAATTTGCTCAAATGCTCCATAATACGAGAGACGCGAGGGAGGACTAACGGGACATAGAGTTTGGAAAGGATCAGTTCACTAAAGTAGAAGGGGTGGAAGGATTAAGTGGAACGTAAAAATTTGTAAGCCTATTTTCTCTGAGGCGCAGGCTTATAGTCGTCCATTAACGTAATGAAAGGTGCCATTCTTTTCCTTATTTTCAGGCGAGAAAGAACTGCGATAGTAGAAATCTGGCAACGCTCACTAGGGGTAGGGAGAGGGGCAGGAAAAAATTACGAAAATCAGCAATATCTCCTGAAAAATAATTTCTTTTCTGCACCAACTGCGGTTGAATGTTTTGTAAATTGACACCAAAAATGGGTAAAATGCATTAAACCGATTTTCGAACGATTCTTCTACTTAAAATTGGGCCTGAAAGGTGTAGAAAAAAATAAGAGGAAATTCTCAACTTTAAAGTCTTTTAAAAACTTATTTTTCCTCGTGAAGAAGCACTAATTTCAAGCTAATTTTTCCCTTTATACACTTAACAATACGAAATACAATCGTAGATATCTGGGACCTGCGATTAAGGAGGGGGACAGGGGCAGAAAAAATATTCCTGTTTTTATAATCTTCGTGGGAGTAAAATTCAAAATTTTCTACTTTTAATAGAGTCATAAGTGGTGTAAATAAAGAAGATAGATACCTTACATGTCTAACAGCCCGTTAGAAAAGAGTTCCTCCCATTGGAAGGTGAAATGGAAGGGTTAATCGGAACATAAGGAATTATATGGGATGTTTTGAAAAAAATTGTGTCTATTTTAGTGAAATAATGTAGAATTCTATTTGAGCAGGTTCTATATAATCTGTAGAACTGGAAATGCGACAATAAGTAACTTTCATTCTCGAACGAGGATAATAATTGGGGCAGAAAAAAAGTTAAAATTATACTTTACTGAGAAAAAGAGTAATTATCCTGTTTAAAAGGTTTTATGGACTGAAATTTTTGATTGGGGTCACTCAAGGTGGTCTATCCTGAGAAGCATAAACTCATCTTTGGGGGTTGAATGGATGAAATGGAATACTAATTCGATTTTTTGACAAATGGCGTGAAATTTCTTGGAAGAGAGTGATAATAAACAAATCCATTCCTCTTTCCAACTCTCTCGAATCGAATACCCAACAATGAAATTTGGGAATCAAGACAAGGGTCCGTGGTCGGCGCAGAAAAATTTTATATATTAAATTTTAGTTTGTATAATTGTGTCTAAATAAGATAAAATATCCTTAAAATAAGAAAATTCATAGCAGACATGAAGGAGACCCATGTTAAAACTGTTTCTTGGAGGGTAAGAGGATAAAATAGAATATTAGGGGGTATTACATTTTACTATTTTACTAAAAAGTGAGTATTTCTCGCGAAAATTGCATTAAAAGGATTCAATTTTCCAATTTTACTCCATGGAATATGATACGTGTAAGATAAATCTGTAGTATTAGGCAGGGGAAGGTTAGTTGGGCAAAAAAAACCTGTAATTATTACAAAAAAACTTTATAATATTCTAATTTTTTGAGAAACTAGGGAGCTACCGCCCCCTGCTCGCTATCGCTCGCCAACCCCCGTAAACTGCTGACGCAGGACCTTTTGGAATTGCTTCGCAATTCCCACAAATTCCAACTCGTTGAACTTAACACATTTTATAAAACAATTAAACAATTTACAGAAAAAAACGTCAACCAACTTATTAAAAATACTTCAAATCCCCTCCATGAATAAATCTCCCTTAAAAGTTTGAGTATATATTAACTCGAACTTATCAAAAATTTAAACGAAATGTTTTTAAAAATATTCATCTTAATTATTTTTAATATATGATTATAAAAATAACTTATTCTAATTGTTTATCAATATTCGGACCAAACAAAAAATATTATTTTAAAGTAACTCGATAGTATAATATGCCTAGTGTTTATCATTCATATTTTTTTAAAACCCAGACTTGTTAAACAATACCGTATAAGCAATTGAAAACAATAAGAGACAAAACATCACTATAAATTGATGAAAACTTCCACGACCAGGGTGCCTACTTAGAGGCTCGAAATTAATTCCCCTTCCGGAAAAACTCCTAGACCACGTGACTTTCCGGAGTCACGTGATACAAAACTCAAAAAGTGCTACTTAGATGCAAAAAAATACCTCTGCCTTCCGGAATTGAGGCGGGAATTTTTTCACCCGGAAAAAACTGCGTGAAATTAATTTCACTGTGGGGAAAAGTAATGGCCGACAGTGTCAACAAATCCCGATCGGACTTCATTTCTAATTAAAATCAATAACTATATTTTTTTAACGGAAGAGGCAGCACGAGGAATTATTTTTTTAAAATAAGATTAATCAACAAGAATTCGGACTAAAGAAATGCGAATAATATAACGTGAAAGAACAGACAACAACAGGAACAGCATATTCTGTGGTGAAAGGGAAAAAAAGGTACGCTTTTTTCTATAATAATTACCTTGTTATAAGTCACTATAATTGTTATTAATTAACTTAATATATCCGATTTACTTATTCAATAATCGGGGATTAATTGGTATAACTATTTTGCCTCGATCAATCTAACCTCCATAATTTATTGAAACGTAACTTTGAGATTGTCCTAATTTCGTTTTGGTAGATGTCTTGACAATTCTTCCACCTAAATATTATCATAATAATGAAGTAATTTATAAAATAAGGTGCTGAAAATTTTTTTTGAATAACTTCCAGAAAACTGTAAGAATACCTAACTCTAAATTCTAATCATATTATAAAACATACAGTGATCTTAAAAGTGCTTTGGCTTATAAATATTCAATTATATCAGTTGAAAAGTAATTTACTTGAAAACACAGTAGAACTCTTCATTATTATTTGATATTATGTAATTAATTGATTTATGAAATGAACTACTACAATGTTTTCAAAAATTCCAGTGGTAGTAAATTCATATATTCCATTCTAGGTTCTATTTATAGTTGTTACCACATCCTTCCTTGATGTAATGGACCTCAGACCCCTAATAAAACTGCTGCAAAAGTAAACATGGGGTTTTCTAAGAAGGTAAAATAACCTTTTTTTGTAATGTGAGTGTTAATAAGTAGAAAAGAATGCTTTTATTAGTTGTGTACTTTGCAAGGGAAATGTTTAATTAGTTTATAGTTTTGCTGATAAATATTGTGATGATTAAATGTTATTTATGTTACCTGTCATGCTTTAGATAAAAGGGCTTTGTTGGTTTCATTTGCATTCTTTATCTAGTCATATGTTTTTGTCAAAAAGAAAGTTTAAAACATTAAAATTATAAAATCCAAATTTTAATCAAGGATTAAACTGATTAGGTTTGTAAAATTTTAAGGCACTTGCGTGATAAGTCATTGACCAATTTGCCAACATTAGCACTGTTTCTAAAAAAAGTTTAACGCTCTACTCATCTATATAATCATTTTCTGTTTTTGGAAAGTTTTAATTTAACATTGATAAATTAAAAAGTTGACAGCTTAGTATTAAATTTGAGACCACCTACAAACAACATAAAGGACATTGTAACAAATGAAATTATTAGTGATAAACCTATCAGCATTTCTATCAGTGTCGTATCATAAGGGCCATTGTAAAGAAGTTCTAATGTACTAAATATAAATACAAGTTACTACTGATTATAATACATCTCTTTTCCTTTTTCATGACTTGGTTCCCCTTTTCTGTATGTTGTCCTAAGCTACAAGAAACTAATGTTTTTCATTTTGATGCCTGCTTGCCTTTTGTGCATAAAACTATTTAAGAATATTCAACACAACTTGTATTTAAAGCCTAAAGACTTTTTACTATGTTGAATTTAGGCACTATAACCTAATCTAAACCTATATAATCTGATTTAAATTTAAAATACCAGGTATAAATTTAAATGGCTCAATAATCCTATTTTATCTCGCCAAAATCCAATTCACCGACAAATCATTACACCGAAAGACTATTTTCCCAGCAAAACATTTCTCAAAATTGGCCATTACACAGACAGAATATTTTAAAAATTCCAGAATTTTCCATATTCTTGTACACAGGCAACAAGTTTTACTGAATTCCAAAACACTGTCAGATCATTTCATCAAATTGATTGTTTCGCCTGTCTTTTTGGCCAATGGTCAAGTCATGTTAGGGTTATGGAATCGAGGGAAATATCTTGTCGGTGAAATGGCTTTTCATACTGGGGGTAATGTCTGTTGGTGTAATAAGGTTATTCAATAAGACAGGAATTTTTACTTTTGGGTAACTGTGTTTTGCTGTGGCTTTTGGTGAGATAGGCGTGCAATAATGTTAATTTCTTAATAAAAGCTCATGTGCTTATGAACAACAGCCTCAATGTGGAGTTTGAAGTAATTGGTTAACTGCATTATTGGTCAAAACTTACCTTCTCTCCCTGAAACGGCAAAAAAATTAAAGTGAAGAGTATTCTAAAATTAAGTAAAATCTTAACCATTTCCTATAGGGGGAAATGTAAACAAAAAGGACATGGGGAGTGTATTAAGTTATTTTGAACAACTTTTATAATATTCTTTGTTTCTTTTTATACAGGCAACATCTATCCGAGTAACCATGACTGGGTAAACCCATCCTCAACAATAAAGGATTCAACGATTCATCTTTTGAATGCATGGATCTTCATATCAATATCTTTTTAAAACTATGGGACTCATTTACTGACTCTAGCATGCCACTATTGTATGGAAATAACTGTAAACTTTCACATGTCTAATTAAAAAAGTTTTACAATTGTTGATTCTGAAATGATTGATAGTTCTCAAATAAATTTTGTTATTTTTATTAAAAAATATTATTTTGTGTGTTCAATTCTTATAGCTAAGAGGAAACAGTACTCTAAGGGTTCTCTCTTATTTACTAATATTGGTAACATTTTATGTATTCACCGTATTTCAGAAGGCAGCCTTTAGTTCCGGTTTCAACTGAAGTGATCGGGTTTGTTTACATATTTTAGTTATGATGACTGTTATTGGTTATTATGACTGTTATGAACACATGAATCCGAGATGAATCCTGCGCACGTGTAAAAGAATGGGAGAAGCACATTCCGGAAGTTGAGGAAGCCTGTGAAATGGTTTGTTTGTTTTTTTAGAAAACTAGGTGAATAAATATAAAAAAAATTAAAAGCAACAGGGAAAGCGTCCAGGCGCACAGTCAGAGGGGAGGATTTGGGGATATATCCCCCTGAAACTCAGAAAATTTCCTTTTTGACCATAGAAAACCACCAAAATTACCCCATATCCCCTCCTGAAATATCAATATCCCCTCCGAAATTTTTTTTCTGGCTACCCCACTGAAAGCGTCATGTATTTTAAAAAACTGACAATAATTTCCAAATAGTAAAATAAATCAAAATATTATAACTGGCAGGTTGTTTAATGTTTGCAAATTAAAGTTAGTTTATTAAATTTCTCGAAACTCACCAGGCTCATCCAAGAGCAGTTTCTCAAACTGAGGGTCGCGAGAAGATTTTGAATTTTTCATAATTTTCACAGATGTGTTATTGACTTTTGAAATTTATCAAATTACCATATATAGTAAAAAGAATAAAAATAAGAAAAAATATCCTACTTGTGGTGTCGAATGCAAAAGTCAATTTATGTAAATACATATAATGTGTCACATTAATGTGCTAATAATGCAAAACTAGTCGGTTATTCAAATAAGATTTGATTATAAACGTAGAACTCTCCATCCACACCGGGGGGAGCAATGCAATTTTTAAGAATTTTTTATGAAAATAATGAAACTGCAATTTATCCCAGATAACTAAAAAAAAGTTAAGGGTCAAACTAGTTAATTTTGGTACTTATGTATTATCCCGTCGACCATAGAAAGGTCAATGGGTTGTTTACCGTTTTTGGATTCAGCAGTATGGTCGACGGGATAATATGCAAGAACCTTAATTTTTAAATAAAAACTGACTAATTAATTTTTTTGAAAGTTAATTGTTCTTCTAATACGTGCATGCAGGCCTGACGAGAAGGGGGGGCGAGGGGGTACGATTGGCCCGGAACCCAAATATTTTCATATTTGAGTTCTAAGAGGGATATATTTTTGAATATTTTGGAAATTAATTTGTTTACGTAGAGGTTCAAAAATTTTCTGGGGTACCCCCAGACCCCCTTTATCGCTTGTTACTCATCGTATCAAAAGAAAACGTTATTTTTAAGTTGAGTGAAATTCAGATCTTGTCAAGAAATATTTTAAAAATTACATTAAGCCTATGAATGCATGGGGGGTACTTCAGAAAATTTTTGCCCCCTACCTCAAAATGAAAAGTATAGATATGTCACTGGGGGCCCGCTTCCCAACCTTGTCCCCGGGGCCCGACTTGGCTCTCGGCGGCCCAGCGTGCATGCAATTTATTATCCTAACGAAATAGTTTGTGACCAAATTATTGAAATTGAAATGCAATAAGGATTGAAGCAAAGTTTTATAAAAAATGACAACTCTCAATTTTTGCAGTGTTGGCTCAATGCAAAATTAAGTTTTTAATAGCAAGGTTATAGTGTTATATTAGAAATGGTGGTTGGATCCTAGCAGAGCCCACACCCTTGCCAAAGTTGGAGATAATTCCGCTATCTTGGTAACCCTACTTTAGTACACTAGATGGCACTTGGCGCTATCTTGTCCTGGTTTGGCGCTTTATTTTGGTTTGTCGCCAAGGGTGTGGGCTCTCCTAGGATTTTACTGAAATTGTCAATTTTTATTTGGGTTGAGAGTTATAAATTGGGTCTATATATAACCAACGATTAAGCATGAGTTACAGGGAAAGCACTATGGTAAACAAATTTAAAGAAATTATTATTAGAATTAACAAAATCGTACTAGCAACTTCTAAAATCAGGAGAAACTATTATGAATAAAGCTATAAAAAACTATCACACTAATCATTCTAATATGGCAAGATCACAGTAGATTTACAGTGCTTTCCTACATAACAATTTATGCTTCGCCACTTGGTTTAACTCCACTATCTTACTCACAATTTCAATATTAAACATTCAACAAAACATAATGATCAACTGTAAATTAAAAAGGGTATAAATAAATTAAATAACGTGATGAAAATATCCTGCTAATACTTGATGTATTTCAAATAAAAAATTAGAAACTTACTTGGTGTGTAATGGTCGTGTTTTTAAGTGATTTAAAAAATTTGGTACTCACGAACTGAAACTGAAACACAAACTGAAACCTTTTGCTAATCGCTGAGAATGAGGAACAGCAGATGCTTCTTGGCGATATGCTTTCTCGCCAAGCACTTTGTGGAATGAACATCGTAAAAGAATTTAAGCTTGCATTGTGAAGTTGGAAGAACCATTTATCGCCAAGGCCTGGATTGTTAAAATTAGCCGATGCAAGATACTGAGTGATTACGCAATAGCTCTTACAATATTTTTCACCAAATATAGTGTTACACTGGATTACATGGGGGCCAAATTCAAGAAAATTTGAAAACTGCTTAAGTTAATCTTAATAAAATAGTTACCAATACTCTTATTTTACAATCAAACACAGACCATCAATTTAATATGCCTTTTATTTTCCCTGATGGATATAAAAATGCCCTCATGAAACAAATATTATAAAAACTTGGAGTACCTACATTTACTATGCCACCTTAATCACGATAGCGATAACAAAACAATGGAAATATTAAGAACTTCTTGTGGTTCTTATGCATTTTACTTTTGCAAACGATGAGATAAAAAGTTAATAGCGTTAATTAATTCTTGACACTCAAATTCCTGAGGTCTTACAGCAATGCTGTATTGAATTGGCACCGAGATGATCTTCTATCAAGCTGATTCATATGGGCGGTAATGACAATTTCAAGTTTCAAATATTTCAAGTCCACTGTTGTTTCAGAGCACAATTCGAAGCCACGCGCAGAGGGAAGGATCGCGTTATATTTAATTAAAAATTTCCTTTCATCACACACATCACGTTTATGTTTTTTGTTTACAGTCAAAAGATGCGTTAGAAATGACAACAAAAGTTGTGATTGGTCGCCGCGAAATCCGGATGGGAAATTTAAGTAGTCTCGAACCCAAATGCTCTTCTATAATTCCTAGACTGCCATCTAAGTGGCACTTTCTTGTAGTTCCGGAATCTTGGTATTGGAATTTCATAATTCCGGAAGTGGGAATTTTTCCCCGGGGAAAAATTCCGGAGGCCATCTAAGTAGGCACCCAAGAGTAATTTATTTCAAGAAGAGTATTTATTCCATTCATCAAACACGGCCATCTATCCCGGAAAATGAAATAAAAAACATCACTATGTTTACAATTAATTTCGATAAAATCAGAATAAAAATTATAAATATTGGACAAAAAGAGTGAAATTTTAGAATAAAATGGCGTTCATGTAAGTTTTTAGAATATGTTTTTATCAGTCTTTGAGTGATATTTCATCAAGAAAGTACTTTTTTTAAAAGGTGAAAAAACATGTTTCATCTTAAAATAAAGCGTCAATCGGACGTTGTGATTGGATGCATAATAATTTGATTGACAGTACTTGCTTTATAACTGCGACCTTATCCGTTATCTAAAAAAATGGAAATATTTTAAAATTGAGAATTTTTTTGAAAAATCGAAGGGCTTACTCGGAAATCCGGAAAGAATCCGGACATTTTGATACCATATATGTGTCATTCGGTTCAGTAATTAAAAAGCCTTTCTCTGGAAACCGTTCACTAAAAACTTTTTTTAGAATAGAGAGATAATTAAATGTCTTAAATTTGTAATAATTACAGGGTTTTTTTACCCAACTAACCTTCCCCTATAGATTTATCTTAAACATATCATATTCCATGGAGTAAAATTTGAAAATCGAATCCTTTTAATGCAATTTTTGCGAGAAATACTCACTTTTTAGTAAAATAGTAAAATGTAATACCCCCTAATATTCTATTTTATCCTCTTACCCTCCAAGAAACAGTTTTAACATGGGTCTCCTTCATGTCTGCTATGAATTTTCTTATTTTAAGGATATTTTATCTTATTTAGACACAATTATACAAACTAAAATTTAATGTATAAAATTTTTCTGCGCCGACCACGGACCCTTGTCTTGATTCCCAAATTTCATTGTTGGGTAACCGATTCGAGAGAGTTGGAAAGAGGAATGGATTTGTTTATTATCACTCTCTTCCAAGAAATTTCACGCCATTTGTCAAAAAATCGAATTAGTATTCCATTTCATCCATTCAACCCCCAAAGATGAGTTTATGCTTCTCAGGATAGACCACCTTGAGTGACCCCAATCAAAAATTTCAGTCCATAAAACCTTTTAAACAGGATAATTACTCTTTTTCTCAGTAAAGTATAATTTTAACTTTTTTTCTGCCCCAATTATTATCCTCGGTCGAGAATGAAAGTTACTTATTGTCGCATTTCCAGTTCTACAGATTATATAGAACCTGCTCAAATAGATTTCTACATTATTTCACTAAAATAGACACAATTTTTTTCAAAACATCCCATATAATTCCTTATGTTCCGATTAACCCTTCCATTTCACCTTCCAATGGGAGGAACTCTTTTCTAACGGGCTGTTAGACATGTCAGGTATCTATCTTCTTTATTTACACCACTTATGACTCTATTAAAAGTAGAAAATTTTGAATTTTACTCCCACGAAGAGTATAAAAACAGGAATATTTTTTCTGCCCCTGTCCCCCTCCTTAATCGCAGGTCCCAGATATCTACGATGGTATTTCGTATTGTTAAGTGTATAAAGGGAAAAATTAGCCTGAAATTAGTGCTTCTTCACGAGGAAAAATAAGTTTTTAAAAGACTTAAAAGTTGAGAATTTCCTTTTATTTTTTTTCTACACCTTTCAGGCCCTATTTTAAGTAGAAGAATCGTTCGAAAATCGGTTTAATGCATTTTACCCATTTTTGGTGTCAAGTTACAAAACATTCAACCGCAGTTGGTGCAGAAAAGAAATTATTTTTCAGGAGATATTGCTGATTTTCGTAATTTTTTCCTGCCCCTCTCCCTACCCCTAGTGAGCGTTGCCAGATTTCTACTATCGCAGTTCTTTCTCGCCTGAAAATAAGGAAAAGAATGGCACCTTTCATTACGTTAATGGACGACTATAAGCCTGCGCCTCAGAGAAAATAGGCTTACAAATTTTTACGTTCCACTTTATCCTTCCACCCCTTCTACTGGAGTGAACTGATCCTTTCCAAACTCTATGTCCCGTTAGTCCTCCCTCGCCTCTCTCGTATTATGGAGCATTTGAACAAATTAAAAAAGTAAAAGGAACCATTTTGACTCCAAACAACACAGAATTGAAACTCGTCGATTTTCCACTTCTGCGCCTCTCACCATCCCCTGGCGCAGACCCGAAGTGTCCACCATCGCGATTCGTAAACTACAGATTCTAAGGAACAAAATGGCTATTTTCACTAAGCATAATCACGAAAAAGCACGCGAAACCCATTTTTGGGAAGTTAGAAATCCCACTAGGAGGAAATAATACATCTTTTAAGAAGCATAAAGCCAACTAAAGCTCCAGGACCAGATGATGTTTATCCAAAAGTGTTTGTGGAATGCGCAGAGGAATTAGGGGACATAATTATGACAATTTTTAAATCAACATACGAATCGGGTTGGGTGCCAATAGATTGGAAATTAGCTATTGTAAGTCCAATATATAAGAAGGGACCAAAATGGGATCCAGGCAATTATAGACCAGTGAGCTTAACATCAGTCATTTGTAAGATTTTCGAAACCATACTTAAAAAGCATATAATGTTATACTTGGAGGAGGGTAACTTACTTTCAGACAATCAGTTTGGATTCAGGAAGGGTAGATCCTGTCAAACTAATCTTTTAAAGTTCTATGACGAAGTAAAAAAGGAGTTGGATCAAAAACATAGTGTAGACATATTTTACATAGATTTTCAAAAGGCATTTGATAAGGTTCCACACGAGGTATGGCTACTCAAATTGGAAAAATTGGGTATCAGAGGTAAAACACTACTGTGGATTAGGAATTGGTTGATAGGTAGGAAACAGAGAGTGCAAGTCAAGGGTAATTATTCTCAGTGGGCAGAGGTCATGAGTGGGGTGCCACAGGGGTCAGTATTGGGGCCGATTCTCTTTATAATATTTATTAACGATATTAGTCAGGACATTAGGAACAAGATCAGCATCTTTGCTGATGATTTAAAAATTTGGGGGAGGGTAGATACTCAGGAGCAGATACAAAATTTACAAAGGGATCTAGATATGATATCACAATGGGCTGAAAAATGGGGTATGTCCTTTAACATAAGTAAATGTCAGGTACTTCATATAGGTCGGGGGAATGGTAGGGCAGAATTTTATCTGCAAGGGAACAAAGTTAAAGAAGGTAATATGATCAAGGATTTAGGGGTGATAGTAAATGAAGACTTTAAATGGGTTCATCAGTGTTCATCTGCTAGTAAAAAGGCTAATAGGATATTGGGATACATTAAAAAAACTGTTTCTTCAAGGTCCGAGGATATTATTTTACCACTATACAGAGGCTTGGTGAGACCTCATCTAGAGTATGCTGTTCAGTTTTGGTCTCCATACTTAAAAAAAGATATTGATTTAATTGAAAGGGTTCAGCATAGGGCTACTAAAATGGTCAAGGGTATATCCAGTTTAAGTTATGAGGGAAGATTAAAGAAGCTAAATATGTTCACTCTAGAGAAAAGAAGGATTAGAGGGGATTTGATTCAACTTTTTAAAATGGTAAAGCAAGGGGACACAGAGGGACTAGATTTCAATACGGGTAATAGAACAAGGGGTCACAAATTCAAATTGAATAAAGGAAAATTTAAGACGGATTGTAGGAAGCATTATTTTTTTAATAGGGTAGTGGATAGATGGAATGCGATGCCTGAAACAATTGTAAATTCAAGTGGGGTAAACGAGTTCAAGAGGAAAATTGACAGATACTGGGATTACGGTAGTGTGGGTTTAAAAGACTGGACCAACCTTGCTGGGCTTACGCCTGTAGTTGGTTGACTTGATTTGTATTTGTATTTATTTGTATTTGTAAAAGTTTGTACTCAGTATAAATCAGAGAGAATATATTAATCAAACTTTTAAAAGACAGTTTCAAAATTAACTATTAATTTCTTACTAAAAAAGGAAATCATTTTTAAGAAAAAAATTATTTTAAATAATTTTCCATCCAAATAAACTTAATTTACCAAGAAGAGTTTACTTAAGTACCAATAGTTTCCTTTTAGTAGGTTTTTATTGTGCTTTATAGCTCAGGTTTAACAATATTTTGAAATCTAAAATATAATATTTTCCTAGCATTTTATACAAAAGTATTAACTATTTCTTTCGTTGTAGGGAAATAAATTACAAAACCAAGCATACTAAAAAATAAATGCAAGTTAACTACAACCTTAGTTAAGTATCAAGCGCATAATAGTTTTTAAAACACATAGCTTCATAACTCACTTCTAGCTTAAAAGTTTTTTTAAGCTCTATTCGTGTGAAGTTAATAGTAGAATTTAATTACAACATAAAAACTTACGAGTTTAATCACATTTGTTTTACAGAGTTTTCACAGTTTTGTATTAAAGGACTAATTAGCCTGTTTTAATTATAATAGCCACAATTCCATTCAAGATTTCGTTGCAGAATTGTTTTGAAGTACACTAGTTTCTTGGTTTTAAATATTTTTCATGATAGAATGATATCCTGTTTATTTTATATTTAATGATTCAAGATCCAAAGAAACCATCATTAAAATTGTTTTGAAGAACAATGAATTAAATAATGTAGTTTTGTCGGATTCAACCTTTTTAATTGAATAAAAACGTAGAAATACATAATTATAACTATTATGGTTTTTTATTTTGAGTAAAACTTAATGATAAAATAAATTTTTATACTTAAATATGGTTTTTAAATTTAATATTTTGGCAGAGGAATACTTTCATAAAACAGATTAATGCAATATATTACAATGAGAATGTTGCATGATTTTTTTAAAATTTTTTAATCGATTCTTCATGCAAAAATAAGAAACTACCCAAAATTTGAGGCCGATCGAGAAGTTTTGATTGCAAAAAAATTAACAAAAATCCCCTCTTTCAAAGCCCGCTAAAACACTAAGAGTTTGGGATGTGACGTCATCGTACGATGACCATTGTTGGAAAGCAATGGAGTTGATGGTATGATTGTTGATGTCATCGTTACTTTTTAAACAATAAACGTTTTCAGTCACGTGTTTTATCTCGACTTTTAAATTAAAATATTTAATTACCTGTACATTTTTTTGAAAAAGTTGACTAGATATTTCATTTTACCATACAAAAAAACATACGGAGCATTTGAATGTTTATGAAAATCTAACACATGCAACTTCCTTATTATTATCTGGTATAATAGAGAAAACTTCATAATTATACAGAATTTTCAGATATTTCCTATTCTAACTGGTTTTTAAAGAAGGCTTAGAACAAAAGACCTTCCATACTCATAAAAAGGGGCAATTTAGTGATTTCACTTTTAAAAAATATCTCAACATAATAAATAAACTTTACAACACATAAAAGATGAATTTAAAGAAATAAAGTACAACTAATTCCATATAATTGACACGATTCCACATGTTCCAAGCACGAAAAAAACCCCAAACGAGAAACCTGAAAAAGAGAAGATCGTGTTCTGAAACTGGGCGTTTTTTAATAACCCTTAAATTTCTGCTCCAAAACTTCGTTATTTGGGAACAAATAAAATCTCGCATAAAGAATATTCCTCGAGGCTCGCACTAGAAGCACAGAATAAGGACACTCTTGAGAGAGCGACAGAGAAAATTAGATGCTGCATTGAAAAAGCCTGTTTTTTCTTCACTTCACTTCTTGTGATGTTTCCATGGTTACCGAACTTGTTAGCACTCAAAGTCAAACAGTAAATTGTGATTACGATATCCCTCAAACGGTCTCTAAGGGGAGATTTTGTTTTTTAATACTTTTTGTCACTGCTCGGTTTTAATTTCGTATTCCGTTTCTCCATTCTGCTTTCTTACTTTTATTTCATTAGGGGTATAAGTGCTGGATAACTCGATTTTTTTCTCTCTGTGAGTAATTTTCACTCTATGGTCTTACGGCGTTTCAAAGCTTGTGTAATTTGAGCTGGTATGGGAAGTTGGATTATTTTAAATAAAATTGCCCACAAATTAGTCTAGGAATTCACTTAACTATTTTTTATGATCATGAGTGGGTAGTTTTTTACCTGAGTAAAATGCAATTTTTGGTAGTATAAGAGTTAGACTGTTTTAATGGTTTTCTCTAACAAGTAATTAGTAAGAATTATTTTGAAGAAATGACAAAAAAATAAAGTTTACTCCAAAAAGGTTTTGCGATTATATAGGGTACTTTTTTATGTTGGGTAGTTATAATTTTTTAAAAATTGAGCTTGCTTTACGTCGAATAATTCAATAATAATTATTTACATTAAAATAATTTCATATTAGAATCTTAAATTGAAAACACGTTTAATGCCTTATTTTCTGATAAACTATCTATTACTATAACTTATTTGTTTTAAACCTAAAAAGTTCTTTAAGACAACTTTCCTGAATGCTTTAACTAGTTATTTAGGAGAAAAGTTTGAAAAGCTGCTAATTTTATTCTATTAAACGTTTACGTACAATTATTATTCTTAAAGTTTATAACTGTTGAACTTTGTTAAATTACGAATAAAACTTATAGTTTAAACATAAATATGTCTAAAAGCCAATTAGAAAGACTTGAAATTAAATGTAATAATTACTTCACTCCGGTGGAATATTTTATCTTAACTTTTCATGCAATTAACATGCTTCATTTAACCAATTATTTCCCTTGACAAAAGCTTTTTAGTTTCTTTCTGTCACACTTCAGTTCTCCTAAGAATCAAATATGACAATCCAGTATAGAACGTAAACAAATCCACAATTTTAGGAAGCTGCAATATATCGATTTTGTCTTTCAACTCGATTCTTGTCTCAATTATTCGAAGCCCCTCTCTTATCCTTTCCATAAATATGCAGAGTAGGCATTAATGCTCGAAGAATGCATGACACGAAGTCAAAATGGCGGGACAGAACATGTCATAAATCATGCCAGATTTGTCGTAATTTAGGCCGTCTTGCCAAACTTCTTTTGGTTGAACAGACAAAGCCATCAATGCGGAGATTATCTAAGAGCCGAGGAATATTTTAGTTTGTTTTTAAAGGATAAAGGCAGTTATTTTGCTTAGAATCCTTTGTAAAATATTTAAAAAGCTTAAAGATTCAGTGAGTGCATTACTCAATTTTATTAACTAGATTAAATTTGTTTTGGTATGTAAAAGCATGTGTTGAATTAATGTCTATTTGAAACAAGAATAAAGAGAATTTCTTGAATTTAAAGGAAACAAAATTGAACGTTAAAATTTTTTTTAAATTAAACATTTAATAAAATTTAAAATTAAACATTTAAAAAACTTTAAAATTAAGCATTCTAAATTTAAAAAAAATCGATATTTTTAATTACATGGCAGTTCGTAATACAAACAATGATAAGCGTTTTCAATAACTTCATAATAACAAGAATATTCATCTGATCATTTTAAGTTGCGATTCGGTTAACCACAATGTCTTCAACCTGGTTGAAAACATAGTTTTTAACCAAATGATCGTCTGTGGGAGCCTTAATAAAAATGAGTGACTCAATCCAACATCCTCACCAATGGGAAATACCATCATTTTTTGAAAACAGAAAAAAATGCATTTTTCCAGTAAAGGAAATAGATCTAAATCCAAAAATCCACATGAAAAGTTTCAAAAAAATTTAGCTAATTAAATATTTAAAATTAAAATTGCCAAGCCCTTTGTCTTTGTTTAGGGTAAAAGTACGTCACAACTGAATCATCTCTATATACATATAATATAGAGGGTCTTGCTCATACAGACTTCAACGAGAAACCCAACAACGACTTTGATTTGTTTAAACAATTATAAAGTACTAGCTGTTATACCCGGCCTTGCACGGGTGGGGTGTATAAATTTATTTTTTAAAATATTTCTTAAAATACATTTATAATTTTGTAAATTAGCAATATTACAAATCATCCCGGTATCCCAGGCGCCTCTTTCCTATCCCAGTGTTCCCGGTAATCTTATCCCGTTGCCCGGTGATCATGGTAATTTTTCTAATCCCGGCTGCGTTCCCGGTAATTTTCCTATCTCAGTGTTTACGGTAATTTTTATATTCCGGTATTCTGGGTGTCTTTATGGTAAATTTCCTATCCCAGTGTTCTCGGTAATTTTTCCTTCCCGATGTTCTCGCTAATTTTCCAATCCCGGTGTTCTTGTCACTTTTTACAATTCCGATGTTTCTGATAATGTTTAATAATATCTTGGTGCCTTTATAAAATAACAAATTTGAAACCGTAGTAAAAAGTCTAGTGAACAAATTAAGAAATTTAAAACCAGTGTTTAAAACTAAAATAAAAGATCTAGTAAATGAAAAAGTCTAGTGATCTGTGTCTCATTTGAAACAATGTTTTATTTTTAACTCGTTGTATGACTGGTAAAACAGGTTTTCAAACACGGAAAAATAAGTGAAAAAAAGCAGGAAAAACGGGAAAAAAAGAATGAAGGACTGATTTTCTCTTTATAAATTATAGCCTATGTGTTATTCTGATGTATAAGCTACATTATGGTAAAATTTCATTAAAATCCATTCAGTAGTTTTTGCGTGAAAGAGTAACAAACATCCGGACAAACATTCACAATTATAATAGTAGTAGGACTAGCTGATATGCCCAGTAGGGTGTATCGAAAAAAACTTTTTTTCGATTTTGATGACGTAATAGTGCGGAAAAGTTGTCTAAGGTGCCAGAGAGTACCTGTGAATTTTTTCAAAATTTTTGGATAATTTCTTAATGTGCCACATTGGCCCTGAAGTTCCCCATGTTAATCCAATGGGGCGCGCCGCCAAAAAGGCCGAAAATCGGTTTTTCGCCCCTCATTTCTACCCTAATCACACGACGAATGTCTCGTCTCGAGTTATGGACTCTATATGATGTATGCTATCCGATAAAACTTGAATAATAGCCTAAATATCTATATTACGTTTTTTTGTATGCTCAAATTTCGTCGAAAATTGCGTATTTCCTCGTTCAAATCAGAGCCCATAATCAACATAATATAGAGATTTAAGTTATTATTCAAGTTTTTTCGGGTAGCATACATCCTATAGAGTCCATAACTCGAGACGAGACATTCGTCGTGTGATTAGGGTAGAAATGAGGGGCGAAAAACCGATTTTCAGCCTTTTTGGCGGCGCGCCCCATTGGATTAACATGGGGAACTTCAGGGCCAATGTGGCACATTAAGAAATTATCCAAAAATTCTGAAAAAATTCACAGGTACTCTCTGGCACCTTAGACAACTTTTCCGCACTATTACGTTATCAAAATCGAAAAAAAGTTTTTTTCGATACACCCTAATGCCCAGCCTTGCACGAGTGGAGTTAAAGCTTTAGGATTTCTTTTTAAAAATTTTCAATATATTTTATATCTTATTTTACCAGGTGAAATGTATTAAAATCCATCCAGTTGCCAAGCATTTTAATATTTGAAGAATTTCTACATTTAACCTCATGATCCCCATAAAAAATCAGAAACAAATCTCCCAAAATTACTTAAAATATATGCCCATTTAGAACCCTTGATTAATCATACAGGATTTTAATTAACTTTTCCTGTGAAATTATTCAATAACTAAAGCGTATTTCACTTTGAAATTTATGAAAATCTGTCTTTCTAGAGGAAAGGGCTTTCACATTTTCAATGAGGAAGTTGCATGATTTTTTTTTATTTTTTTAATCGATGCCTCTTGCAAAAATAAGCAACCACCCAAAATTTGAGGCCGATCGAGAAATTTTTTGATTGTCAAAAAAATTAACAAAAATCCCCTTTTTAAAAGCGCGCGAAAACGCCAAGAGTTTGGGTGTGACGTCATCTTATACTAAACATTGTTGTAAAGCAATGGAGTTGATGGTATTATTGTTGACGTCATCTTATCTCTCTATATTAAAAAAAAGTAACAGTCGCCGCCGCCGCAGCCGCTGTTTCAGAAAATGTTACTTTTGAACACTTTGAACTATCACTACGCAGAAACTATTTGAAGGAATATTATGAAATTTTGACCATTGGTAGTCAAATGTATGAGGGTCATTTTGGTTCCATAACCTAATTAATTAGATAATTAGTTCTGGAGTTACTTATTGTCAAAGTCGAAAATTATTTTTTTCTGCTGCGAGTTCGCCCCCAGCCAAATCTATTTACAGCAGAAGCATGATTTTTTGCAGACACATACTCTTAGGTATGAAGTTGTGCACCTCGTCGCCCTTTTTTCGAATTTCGAATTATTTTTGGAGTAATTAAATTCTAAAGTTTCGAAATTTTTCACCCTTTTTCAGTTTTTTCGTTATAAAAGAAAAACTAATTACAGTAGAACTATGATATTTTAAACACGCATGCAATTATTTTTTATAAAAAGATTGGCGTTTCGTTTTTTAAAAAAATCGAATTAGTTTTAGAATTATTAAGATACAAAGTTTCAATTTTTTCTTCTCTTTCTGGTCGTTCACTAGAGAAACAGCCGCTGATTTTTATGAGTCTGATTTCTTATTCCCGATGATACACACGTGCATTTTATAAATTTAAACGTTTTTTAATGGCATTTTTTTCTCTAAGATGGTTGATGATAATTAGTAGACTTGCTGTATATTTTTTAAAAACATTTCGATTAAATTATTGGTAAGCTAAAAAGGAATATTTTATTAAGAGTTTTATTTTGATATTTTCGTAGTGATGGTCCGCATTAAGTTATTGATAAGTTAGAGAGATAAAAAATTTCGATTTTAAATGATCATTAACTAAGCAGACAAGTTCCAGGTTTTACTGATGGATACTTGAGATGAAACAAGAGAGCTCTGCTCGCTAAGATCGCGAAGCGATCTTCAACGAACTGCGAAGCAGTTCCGGGGGTTGGTGAGCGATAGCGAGCAGGGGGCAGAGCCCCCTAGTAGTTTAAACAATAAACGTTTTTAGTCACGTGTTTTTTTCTCGACTTTTAAATTAAAATATTTAATTACCTGTACATTTTTTTGAAAAATTGACTAGATATTTCATTTTACCATACAAAAAACCATACGGAACACTTGTTTGTTTTTGAAAATCTGACACATGCAACTTCCTTATTGTTTTTGTTTTGTAAATCAACCATTTAAAAGCTAGATCAACTTTCAAATAAAAATATTTTAAAATATAGTTAATTACCAGTTTTAAATTTTAAATTTCATTTAATTATATTTTAGATTAGTCATATAATTTTTAAATAGACTTTTATCTAGTTATTCTTTTAAAAACTTTTGTTATTTTGCATTCTGTTTTTTTGTAACAATGGGGTAAACAGATCTCTTGTGGAGGAGAAATAAAGCTATTTCAGCAAAATAACCATAAAAAGGGTCAAAAGGGGGTCAAGGGGTCAAATAAAGTTTTCTAAACATAGCCTATGTTGTTTCTTGAGTTTCTTTACGTAGGTATACCAAGTTTGGTGCAGATCGGAAGTTAACTGTGGATTTGTATAGCAGACAAATACACACACACACACACGCACACACACACACACACACACAGTGGTATTGCGCATTTGAACCCAAACTCATCATATAACAAAAGATCAACTCATCTAACTCCTCACTCTCTCTCTCCCAACAGCATGCATCCACGATGATGAGGACCTCCGCCATGCTACCAGTGCTCCTCCTCCTCTTTTTGTGCCCCTCCACCACCTGGTCTTTCTTGCTGGACGGCTCCCCAACCTCCTTCGCTCAGTTCCCCCGCTGGCAGGCCGGCCTCAACGGCAGCCTGCAGCTGCAGTTCCGCACGCGCGAGCCCAACGGCCTGCTTCTGTACACCGATGATGGCGGCACTTACGACTTCTTCGAGGTGAAGATGGTGGAGGGGAACGCCCGGCTCAGGTTCAACCTGGGCGGCGGGACCGCCATTCTGGCGGCGGGGAAGAACCTGCACGACAGCCAGTGGCACACGCTGCAGGTAAGGAGGGGATTTACTGTTGAGAACTTTTATCATTGTAAAAAAATGTCTCTTTACACAATAAAGTGGTGGAAAGAATTTCCACCATATCATTGCGAAACATTTCACTGTGACACGGAGGGATCTCCCACCTAGACTCGGAGGGAGGTCCCACTGTGACTTGGAGGACATTGAGAAACATTTCAATGTGACACGGAGGGAGCTCCCATCTAGACTCGGAGGGAGGTCCCACTGTGACTTGGAGGACATTGAGAAACATTTCACTGTGACACGGAGGGAGCTCCTACCTAGACTCGGAGGGAGGTCCCACTGTGACTCGGAGGAAGCTCCCACTTAAGGACATCCCTCCGAGTCTATTTGGAATATCCCTCCGTGTCGCGGTGTTATGTCTCTCATAGATATGGTGGCAATTCTTTCCACCCCTTAATTGTGCAACGTGTCATATTTTTTTCTTTACAGTCTTGAGGGAAGTTTGGAGATGATGGGTATAGCTTTGGGGAGTGTACTAATATTTCGTTCCTAATTGTGTCTTGGAATATAGTTTCTGGGGGGTCCGTAATATGGTCAACTAGACGGATATAAAAGTTTCTGTAGTCGTAGTTGAACCATTCCTTATCTCTACCACCGTGATTGGTTAAAGTTTTCAAGAAAAAAAACATAAAATCAAATTATTTCGTTCAACTAATGTGAAGAGAAATTAGACTTGGCTTGACGAGGACTAAAGATTCTTATAATACACGTCTTTGCGTTATAACCCAGAGAATACAGCGGGTCCAAAACGATATTTACAAATGCCATCTTCAGGTAGAGGGCAGCACTAACAAGGTCTGTGATTGAAAGAAGGGTAGGCAGTACAATTTGGTGGTCACAGCTGTGATTGGATCTGACGTGCTCATTCAATATGTCACTTTCATAGGGGGTAATTGAGGATTGAGATTCATATTCTCTGCCTCTCGTGACGTAAAAAAGGAAATAGTTTCGAGAGTAGCATGTGCGATCCCAGCACCAACAGGGCTCCTATCACCAGGAATACCCAATGTTTTTACGAATTTCATTATCAACTATGGCCATGGACTCTCTGTTTTGGTACTCTGTGGGCCATGCCATGTCCAACTACTAGACGAACATGACCAAGGAAATTCGAAATTAAAACGTATAATACACATACTGGGGTTACGGCGTTGCTATACTTATTCAGAAAGACAATAAGGTGTTTAAGATCACTTAAGGTATCCGCCTACCTTTGAGACCATTTTTTTGAAAAATGCTGTAATTTCTTTTCTGATTCACCTAAAAGTGAAATGAAAACAGTTTTGAAAGGATAAAAGTCTAAACTACTTGAAAATGCAAGAACCAAATTTTCGACGAAAAGGTCGAAAATCGTCATTTTAGGGGTAGGCGGATACCTTAAATTGTCTTATTTAATTGTCACATTTAAGAGATAAATCCTATGAAATAATCCCCAACAAAACCATAAAAATCAATCTCACTGAAAAAAGCACAAAGTGCTTTCAAACCGTACTCACCATCCATCCATAACTCTTTTCCCTAACGAATAACTTTCGACAAGACACGACATCAACATACCACTCATCCCACCTGATCAAAACATCTCTCCCATTTAATACTACACCACTCGATCCATCAGATTTCTTCCCTACGCTGAAATAAGAAAAAAAAAGACCCCCTCTCCTTTGCGTGATCCAACCCACTCAGGTGGTTCGAGCTGCTCTCTCCAGTGGCCGACTCTCTTAAAACGGATGGGGCAGTAGCTGCTGTGGTTGTTTGAACAAGTGTGGGTGGTTTATTTTTAGAGGTTGCTTCGATATATTTATCTTTGTCGTGTTTTATGAGGTATTATGTTTTTTTTTCTGATGATGATAAAGGTTAGTGTACAAGATTGAGCAGTGTTTGAGGAAAGATTAATAACTGTTGGTTTTAGAAAAAAGTATATTTGCAAAAGTGCGTGGAGTATTTTTTTTGTTTTTCAAAAATGTTTGAAAAAAAGTAGTACAGTTGGAATTATTTTTAGCATGAAAAGTACGATAAAAGCATATTTATTAAATTTAGTTTAACGTTCCCATCTTAACCCATCAATGGTATGTTTTGTTAATGTGTTAATGAATATTTTTTTCTTAACACAAAAAACTATGATTGATAGAAACTGGGAACCGTATACAATTTAAAAGTTAGTGACTTAAATTACTATACACTACCCAGCTTCTATCAATCATAGAAGTAAGTAAAAAAAATTCATTAAGTAGTAACACGTTAAAAATAAAAAGTTGCATACTGTACCATTTGTAATTTCCTAATTTTGAAGTATTTTTCCCTGTTTAAAGTGTTTAGTTTGAAGAACTGCCTCCCACTTGTTAAATTCTACTTAATGGATTCAGCTTTGTACAAAAGCTCTCTAAACTTAAGAACTTTAGATCTTTATAAAGGGTAAGCAAAAGATTAGTATCAAGGTATTAACGCAAGATTTGACTTTTGAAAAATTTCGACAAAAGAGTGCATTGTGCCAGCAAATCCGAGCAGGCCATTTGCCCGATCTGTTATTCAATAAATGAGGCGTTTGCTATCAAAACCAGGTCATTCCATATTTTTCTGAAATCCACTTTTTTGCATATTTTGAAAGTTTAGAGGGTCCTTCATAACCTGACGAAGGGATAAAGTCAACCCATGAACAAAAAAACTGAAAAAAGCATGAAAAATCGTGTTTTTTCATCAAAATCAGCTCATTCCAACCTAATTAGTGTAATTACGCCCAAGGTAATGCACCTAGAATGAAAATGAAAAACTAATCAAATTCTAGGCGGTTATACCTACTACGTATTAAAAATTTCAAAAAGAAATTTACTTTAGAACTGTGGACGTGAGAAGTTTTTTGTCTCTCCTGTAAAATTTCCAAAAATGGAATGAGCTGGTTTTGATAGCAAACGCCTCAAATAACCCCATCCTATATACTTTATGATTCATTGAAAAAATAACAATCTAAAGACTAAAAGCTGTTTTTTCTATTTAATGGACTGTATTCGGCCACGCCCATATTAATCACGTGATCGGGGAAAACACTCACTCTCAAATCATATCTCACTACAAACTATCTCTGTGGTAATCAAATGCAAGCTCAGTAGGTCACATGAGGGGGGAAATGTGACGCCAGACGAATATAGTCCATTCAAACCTTGCGTTAATTTTGGGACCCCTTTATAACTAGGCCAATATCTGTCGTATGATAATGGTAATTCTTTTGTTTATCGTTTTAATGTTTGAAATTTTCACTATCATAATATTGAGAGGAGATCATAAGATCGAGGACCTTCGTAATTTTTAAAGTATTTTTAGCTATTCAAAACGCTTCAATGATAATTCTTCACTTTGAAAGACATACTTTTAAACATATTTGGGATTAATTTTAAAAAGAATGGTTTCCCCTCCGTAATCAACAAGGCCTCAAATAAAGTACAGCCTTTGAAGTATTATGTAACCATGTTTCCAGATCACGCGCAACGCAGAGGAGACGATCCTGACGGTAGACAGCGACGTGCAGAAGCGACTGACGGCCGGCCCAGACTACCTGTTCGGCAACGTCACCACCAACAGCGCCGTCTTCATCGGGGGTCTGCCCGCCTGGTATGGGTCCAAGCTCTCCCTGCTTGCCCTGCCCTCCGCCTTCTTCGAGCCCAGGTGAGAATCGCTTACTTGATTAGCAGTCAGTGGTTTTGTTTTGTCAGTGGTCAGTTTCTTCCGTGCTTTTGAATTCCTTATGAAATCCAAATGAAGTTCTAGATAGCTTCTTTTGTGTGATGCAGTTTTTAAAAAATAATTTTCAAATAGCTGACGATTCAGTTAATTTACGCGCATTGAAAATTATTATTGACTACCAGTAGGAAAATAATGTTTTCACGGAGGAGAGTGTGTGATATTTTTTAACATGGGATTTCCCATAGACATCTTCAAGTACATCGGACCGCTTCCTATAGTTCCACGTCACTCCTGTTAAGTCTCTGTCATTCGCCCACTGAAGCTGTCACTCAAATCCCAATCGGAAGTGGAAGGAAAAGAGCAGCACCGATGAAATTAAAATGCCGCTTGTTAGAAGTATTCAATCAGGAATCACTTTCGCATTTCGCCTTCTCTGATTGGTTGCTAGTGAAATTAATTATAATCTGCAAGCTGAATTAAATTAAGTACCTAATGAGGAAAACGGCCGTTTGGAATCTCTGTTTGCTCTTTACTCTGTGGTCTGATCAACTTAAAGTTTTATTAATTTAGGAATTTGTGTGAGGGAAAAATATCTACCGCTACAGATGACAAGTTTTCTTAACTTTCTTATTTCGCCGCTAGAGGTGCTATAAGCTACCTCAATAGATTCGGTATGGTCATTTACCTAGGGATACACACTACACAGTACTTCAATGACCCTGAGAGACTCGTAGGTGCCAAACAAAAGCTGTGAAACGGTTTTTTGAAACACCTTGTATAAGTAACTGGAATGACTCTTGTGTTTTAGCCCTACTGAGGTTACTCTACAGGAAAAGTAGAGAAGAAATTAGAGATATTAGCTGTAAGATAATTAGAGAGCAAAGGGAAGAAAATTAGAGACATTATGTACTCTCTCTAAACTCTAAGGATTAGAACTTGGTGCAGACAAGGAGGGTATTTTCCAATGGTGTTAGCATGCTAACACCATTGCTATAATCTGTAACTTTCTTTACTTTAAAATGAAATGAAGATTGGTGTACTAGGAGGAGAAACATGTAGAGGATAAGGGTTGAAGAATCATAAAAAATACTGGAATGGGGGAAAGATAATATGAGAAAGAAAATAGACGAGAAATGAGTAACGGAATTGTATGTGGGTAAGAGAAAAAGAGAATCCTGTTTCCTTGCGCTTTATGTTTTATCAGTTGATATCTTTTCTACCATAATATTTATTAAAATCCAGTTAATATTGTTTTTCACTCATATTACTCTATAATAAAACCGATCTTTTTTGCATTTTAATTCCAATTTTCTAAAAATGTTTGAAATTGATATCCATCATATCTATTTCTATGGAAAAAAAGGTCAATAACGTTAGGAACAAAGTTTTTCAGGAAATGAAATTGATACAAAATTAGGTCAAGGTTTACTGTGTAGAGACTGCTATTATGATGGAGGAAACAATTTGGCAAGCGACCAAAATGGAACAATACAGAATTCATTCTATGATGATTCTGTACATTATTTCAATATCGATAATTGCATTCTATGAAGCCAGTTGTAAGCATTGTGTATATTAAAATGTAGAAAATTTTTTGATTGCATTATTGTTAGATATGAATTTGCATTCTTTATAGAATTCACTCAAAATTAGAGTTGTGATATTTATGGAAACCTTTTTAAGAGCAAAGACTATTAAAGCTTCTATCTATTATGATAAGTTCATTCCTTTTATAACAAAATTCTTTCACATGAACTGTTGATGTTTATAAGTATTATTTTTATGCCAAAATATAGAACTCATAATAAAAAAATAGTTAAAGAATTTCTTTTAAAAATTTATATGGTTGAAATAAATGCATGTGGTAATTTATATATGGTTGAAATTTGAATTGATGTCAGAGTCATAAATTGCTGTTTATTTAATGCGCTTTATAATTTAAAAAAATATTTCACTTACGTTCATGAAAACCAGTTATTTTATTGCCTGGTTGAATTAGATTGTTTCTACTTATACCACTTTTAACAGTACCACTTTTAACAATAAAGTTTTGTACAGTAAAGTTTAGTTTTACCACCTAAGTTTGCCTGCATGTTCTCTAATATCATAGTAAAAGCACTAACAGTTATTTTTATGATTTAATATAAATTTTCAGTGATATTTTCTAAAAACATTCTTCAGATTGTGGTACCCAGAAACCTATCCAGATAAACAAAAACAGTCCTTAAGTCTCGGGTTGGCTATACTCAACTCAGTTCCAACTTAACTTGAGCCTGTAGAAATATACTGAGAGAAACCAAAGAAAGTAGTTCCCCGTGAGGTGTCTGAATTTTGAGTGAAATTTAGAGCTTCAATTTTGAATAATGATTAGTACCGGAAAATGTTCGCAAATACTCCGCTTCACTCGTGGTATCCTGAAAAGTCGCCAGGCGCCCCCCCATTCGTATGTGATTCTGAGTCGTCTAGGTGTATCCTAACCACTCATAGAAGTTATGAAACACTTATCTGAAACACCCTGTATACCAGTGGTTCCCAACAGGTGGTCCGTGGACCACTGGTGGTCCATGAGACCATCGGAGGTGGTCCGTGAGATTTTTAAACTTATCCAAAAAATGAGTGAAAAATAATAACCAATCGTAATTAATAAGTGATTATAATTTATTTGTTGAATTTAGCTTGATGATAATGGTTAAATGTATTTTATAAAAGGGGGTATATTTTTAATAATTGGATCTAAAATTAAAGTAATTTTAATTTTCTTTTAAGTTTAATAGATTACTAATAGTTCCATTAAGAAACCTATATTTAAGACTTGGTTTCCTTTACTTTAGAAAAAAGTCAAACTTCAGACCCTCAGTGAGGAAACAATACTTTGAAAAAAAAGGTTAACATTTAAAAGATAAAGTTGAGGATAGGGATGGTCCGCACGATGTTCAAATTTAAGTGAAGTGGTCCGCCGACCTATTTGATTTGGGAACCACTGCTGTATACTGTATACTCCAAAGTCTATCACCAAGTCAGAAGATCATCAATATCTGATCCTCTTCCCCAGGTTCCAAGGTTCGGTGAAAGGAGTGACTTTCACCAGCGACGACGGTATCCAGAAAGAGCAGACCCTCCAGGAGTCTCAAGGGATCCGCAGCACCACCCTCAAGGTGTCTCCAGGGGGTGAAGAGACCCTGGTGGCAGACGACCACTGCGAGAAGGAGAACCCTTGCCTCAACGGAGGAATCTGCATCTCCACCGACGGGGGCCCCATCTGTGACTGCAGGGCCACGGATTACGAAGGCGACGTCTGTGAACAGAGTGAGTACTGATATTTTTATGTTTGTGTGGGTAACCTAGGGAGAATTACTATGGGAGGAATTCTGACCATAAATATAAACAAAGCAAAATCCCCCAGCCATCACATTGACCAATCCGAACGCGGTTATAGCTTTTCCTACACGTGATACGAGGAAAAACCAATCAGTATGTGTCGTACTGGAAAAGCTGCTGGGTGACAGAAAAACCTCCCATAGGGTTGGATTGGATATTGGTAGGTAGCTTTTAAGCCAAGTAGAGTAGTGGACCAGTAGAGCTTTCCATTCAAGGTATCTACACTATGTTAACAGAAACTGAACTGAGAACCGTTCCAGCTACTGGAAGGGTCCAGCAAATATGAAGATTTATTCAGTAAATCATTGGTTATCTTGAACTCCAAAATCTCGAAAACCTTTATTATCTTGAAAAAATATCCCCCTCTTGAAATAAAGTATTTTCTATTTTCTCTTGTCTTTCTATCTTGAAATGGTTTTCGGGTCCTTTCTGTTTTGAGATATTGAGGTTTATTTACTGGCACTGGTGGTTGTTGTGGGAAGTACACAAAGACTATCTTTTAGCGACTATAGACATGCTACCAATTGGTATCGCGTGAATTGAGCTTAACGCCATTAATTCATGAGTTGTTAGACGTAAGAGACGTCAAGTAGTGTGTTGGAGTAGAATTAATACAGTCGTTAGAGGGTGTTACTTGTTACTTAAATATAGGGAAAATGTTACAGAGAAATCAGCAGCTAAATCTATACAGCTCTAGTTCTATAATCTATAATCTATACAGCTCTAGTTCCCTATATAAATATAGGGAAGTCTATACAGTTAACTGGAAAACACCTAAGAGATCTATACCAATCTCCTGGGTATTGATTAGTAAAGAGTAGATGGATATCCTATTAATTTTTATTACCTCTTAAACATAAGTTGTAGTACTTATTTCCATTCATGAAGAATTTTAAATATTTTATACCTATATTAAGCTTAAGTCTTTCAATAATATTAAACGAGAATATTCAAAACTGACAACGCGACGCGACGGTTGAAAAATTCTAAACGTTGCATATCTAAAAGTTTGGAACGTTGGAAGGTATTCTGTATGATGAAGACAATGAAGACAATATTCTGTATGGTATGAGTTTAAGAAACACTTGTTTTAAACGTGCGTACTTAACTTATGTAGATTATTTTCAGCCTTTCTTTCATACGACTGTTCTTATTTTATTAGTATATTAATCTCATGACAGAAATATGTGGTTCAACAGTAACTCTACCTTGCCGTTTCTTACGCTAGTAGCAACATATTCGTTTGATAGGACCTTCACCTTTCCTATTATTTCCCAAACTCCCCCAATTCGTGGTCAAGAAAAAAGGTCCGGTTCCCCAATAGACCCCAACCACCGGTCAGGGCGAAGAAAAAGAATGGACGGATTTGTCGAAGAGGGTGATTTGTGACTTCAGGGACCGTCGGTCCGGAAGTGAGAACATGATAGAGACGAAACGGTTTTTTTGGAGAAAGTTTTCGAGGATGATGAAACGTTGCGAAGGGGAGTTCGATATCTTGCAAGCCGTTTTTTGGAGTGAGTAACGATGAACGATAAGTTCGGGGTTCCCTTGGAATGGCTCCCTGGGAGATTTGCTCTGGTGCCGGGGAAAATGGCGACGCGTTTGTTAGCTTTTTTTCTTTTGAAAGAATGGTCGTGATGGTTTTTAGATTAATATAGACAACTTGGTGTGTATCTGTAGGTAGGTGGTATGTTGGGAATTATGCTGTATATGAGTACTGAATTTTTACGACCAAATGAAATAGGTTGATAATAGGTATGTGTCTACCCTTAAATCCTGCATTTGGTGAAAAAAATTTTATTGGCTTATAGTGTAGCCCAGAGGTGTCGAACTCAGGCTCTTTCTCCACGATAGACTCTCTGGCGAAAAATCTGTGACTCTCCCGGGAGTCTATCCCGAAGTTACCCGAAGTCGATTCAGCCTTTTTCAGAGGTATTAGGTTATCCGGAAAGTTCGGTTGGATTTTTGCAAAGTTTCGTGTTTGAAATTTAATTTTGAAACACTGGTACAGTCGAATCCGCTTAATGTGATCACGGTTAATGTTATCAATCGGATAATGTTATCGAAATCAACAGGTCCCGATCATTCCTATTTAATTTAATGTAAAATACATCGTTTAATGTGATCAACTATGAATCATCACTCCGCTTAATATTATCAAAATTTTTCCATATTCCCTTTAAAACGACCTTTTTTGAGTTCGAGTTTCATTTTGAAAACAAATTTTTACAAGTAAACATCTGCCCCATGAGAGCATCCGGCACTTCTTTTTTCTGAAACTCAGTATGAGTAAGATAAAGAAAACATTCCCCATTATTGAAAGAAAACTCTTATGGGGGGGGTCCGAATTCATGCCTGCTTGTGATTGGTTAAAGAAACCACCAAGATCGAAGCTTTGCAGATGTCTGATAAGAGATTTGAATTTTACCTTGTGTTTAATAAATAAGTGGATTATTAGAGTGGAAGGATATAATGGAGTGGAAAAAAGAGAGACCTTTCTATACAAATAAAAATACAAAGTAAGCGATTATTTTACTTTTATTAATTGAACTACTCTTATATTTTCCCCTTAAAATTTTACCTAGTTTAAAAATAGTGTTCTGAATACATTTATTACGATTACATGATTTTGATTTTAATGTAAACAATCTAGTTACACTGTTTGCCGCTTTTGATATGAGATCGCTTATTGTTATCGATCGGATAATGTTATCAGTTTATTCTCGGACAATTGCGATCACATTAAGCGGACTCGACTGTATTAGATGGATGTTTCAAACAAGGGGGATTTTGATTTAGGTATATTTATAAATATAGTGTATGGTTTTGGTAGTTTTGGTGATATTATTTCTTTTCAAAATGGTGGTTTGAAAAAGAGATCACATAAGGCGATTTGCGTAACATTTTACTCTGTTGCTTTAAAAACCAGGGAAAATGCATGATTCATGGCTAAGTTTTACTGTATGTTGACAATGTTTTCATTACATCAAAGCTTTATGAATAATTGATCAGTTTAAGATGAGAAATTTTGGTCTCAAACATAACGTCTATTTCTGAAAACTTTCCTCAAAAATTGTTATACAATAGAGAGAAATTACCCCTAAAATAAAATGACTCAAAAATCAATAAAGTTTTTTTCAAATAAACCCAAATGCAATCATTAAATATCATTCCAATAGTTCAAAAAACAATTCGATAATATAGCGCGAAGCATTTAGCAAATTTTTATTCGCGTTCAATTTTCGGCAGTGAACAAAGCGATTTTTCTCGCTTCTTATTAAAAAAAGAAAGCAACAAATTATTCTAAATAAGAAAGGAATTAAATCAAACACCATTATGAAAATGATTTTTGATGTTCAAACCAAACAATACAACTGGTGATTTTTTTCTGCTAAAAATGGAATAAATGGAATAAAAACCATAAAAGTCTTTCTGAAGAGTTTCTTTAGTTATGATAAATTTAATTTTAGAACGGAAACAAGATTTGATTCAATATTATGGTTCAAAACGCATCTGTTAAAAGCTATAACATCAGTCTTGATTTCAATTATTTCAAAACATAATATAATTAACTGACAGACGATTTTAACACAAAACTATTTCTGAATCCCAAATGAAAACAAAACAAGCTGACTGGATTGTAATAAATAGAATATCCAATATCATAAAGGTAAATAACTTTGTTCTTTCAGTAGTTTGTTTTTATTAATTGAATTTTTCCAGATAAAATGACGAAAATAAAATAAATCTAGACTGATTTATTTGTCTGTGATCTCATCAGTGTTTAACAGTTTCATTTAATTGACCAATCGTTTATAATTATACTAGCTGTTACGACCCGGCAAAGCCGGGTCTTACAGCTAGGCTAGCCTTTTATGCGAGCTTCCCTCGTTACTACTTCAAGTTCCTATTAATTATACATTAAATAAGAAGTTTAACTTCTTTATCTTACCGCTGAAATATCACTAATTTATCATATTCAAATAAGTCACTCAATTTCGGCTGACCACCACCGAGCTGATTTGGGCAAATTTATTCTTAAATCAAATCTTACTACCCTTATATAAACTCATTTTAAATGGCATTCTCCCCAAACATTCCATTATTAAATTATTATTTGATTTTAATTTGCCTCATTATTTGAAGATAGTTTGTTATGGGGCGCCTACGGCGCCCACGTATTTAGGTCTAGCACGCCATCTTTGCTTTCTTTCTTTAGCTAAGCGACGTTTTTTTGAGGTAGGATCTTCATCATCACCCATGACAATGACTATGAGAAAGAAAAAAATGAATAGTAAAAATTGAGATGATTACTATTGAAAGCTGATTCTAAAAGTGAATAAGTTATATAAATCAGTTGAAAAATAAATAAAATTCAATTATTTACTTACTTAAGAAATAATTAATTTTTCGTTTCCGAAAGTAAATAAAGATTATTGCCAAAAAAAAAATCAAAAAGCGCTTTTTATACGATTATTTATTAGATTTATTATTATTGTTGAATTAGAAACCAACTTCCCTAAAAGTAACTTTTTAACCTTTATTAAGTAAACCAACTTTCTTGAAAGATATTTAAAAGCTATTATATTATTTTAATTTTAATTACTTTTATTTATTTATTTTTCTAATAATTGCGAGATGGCATCATAGTGTGCGAGCGTTCCAGAATCAGTGAGTCAGTGAGTCAGTGAGTGACGTGGGCTTTTATATGAGAGATTGTATGTATAAGGATTGATGTTTTGACTTATTAACACAGTCGAAACCCATCGTTATTAATTATACTATTCGGTATCATGTGTGAACCGGAACAGCTCGTTTGACTTCGGCTAAATTCGGCTCGGTCGCTAGCGCGTAGACTCCGGCGAGCCTCAGTTTGACACGCCTGGTGTAGCCTATTCATTTAAATTCCTAAAATTCCTTACTTTTAGGCGTAAACTCCAATGCTCTTTACAACTTTAAGCATTTAAGTTGACTAATTTTCCTATCAATTTAAATATTTAAATGCATTTTCTGGAAAACTGTATTTTCAGTTATTTTTCTTCCTGTTTTCCTTAATTTCAAAAATTTTTTTCAATGTATTTCAATGAAACTTTGACACCACCATAAATATATATTTATCTATGTCGGGAACTTGGATCTAAGCCCTTTTCATATATTTACGTGTTTTTTAAGGCTGTTGTTTAGAAAAATAGAGTAATTTTCTTAACGTAAATATCTTTGTTGTGATACGGTGGGTATATCTCTCTTTCTATTGGTCATACAAAATATCTTCTAGTTTACAACACAGGTAATAGTATAATCAAAATAATTCCCAAGTATTTTTTAAATATGTACATTGGAATTTTTTTATTAAGATTTCCGTAAGTTCAATTTTTCACCAGAATTTTACTAAAAATTGGATTTATTTTCATAAATAAAATATTTTTTTCTTAAAAGGCCCTAAAATTCATTGTTTTATATCTCATTTCAACATATAATACTTGTATTTCATTAAAAATTTTAATATTTTAAAAAAAGCCCCTAAAGGTAGACACATAAGGAACTGTGAAACCTTCAGCGGGGTGTTATTTCATAAGAATTCGCATAATGTTTCCTTTGCAGTGAACCTCACTGGATCTAGAGTTAACTAGTTTTTTTGATGAAAATTTAAATATTACTTGGAAAGTAAATACTACCCTCCGGAGCCCTCTCGAATAAGCGGTATGCTAGTTTTATAAAATATTTTTCATTAATTTTTACGAATAAAACTTTCAAATGCGTTTATGGTAAAGGTTAAAATGTAACGTATCATCAAATATTAATATTCCTATTAATTCAAGCCGTAATATCAAGTAACAGATAACAAAATCAAAATGATAAAGTCAACAGAAACGAGTAAAAGACCCTGCAAAGCCTAGAAAAAAGCCGAACTAATTTTCCGGATAAATATAAATCCTTATAAATTCGAAGTTTAAAAAAACATTAAACTAATGTACGCAATTTTAAAAGAACTTGTTATCTCCTTTTTTACCACGAGATAATTTTAAATTCCATAAATTATAATAATTATTTAATATGATTATAGAAAAAGTATTAAATAGTTGTAAATTCTATTGCACAATTAATTATGCATGTAAGTTATACGTGCCACCTAATGTTTTTGGAATTGAACAAATATTTTACTAATTTTTTATTTTATTTTATCTTTTAATTTAATCAAATCTTTTGTAAGCCTACATCGCCGTATTACTATGAAAAATTGTTTTAAAAGTGCTTTATTTAAAAGCGTTTTCACCAAAGAAAGTTCAAAGTTATGTCAATTGAATAAATTAGAACCTTAATACAGAGGTTTAAAGGAATAATGAAGCATAAGAAAGGCTACACTTGGTAATAAAACTTATATATTTTTAAAACGCCATGAAATTAGAAGATAGTTTTTTTATCTTGAGAAAGCCATGAATAAATAATAAAAAGAAGTTACTCAAATTCAATGAAAACTGCATAAATCACAAAATATTTTAACATTAAACTGTTCCGAACACATCCTCTTCAATGAACCTTTAAAACCACCTTTCACATTTTGAAACAGTACCATTACTCACCGCAAACTGTCGTTCTTATCTCAAGTGTCCCTCCTAATTATTATTAACAATGTTGTCGAGGGGTCAACTGCGATTGTAACAACAGAATGCCCGTTGTTTTGTCGGGCAAACACCCTAGAATTACAATCGAGAACCCGTCCATTGTCTCGCAACGATCCGTCACAACAGTAGCGTCAACATCGGCCCATTTCATGGTGTTGTGATCTTTGGTTCTGTTCCAGAACTCTCCTCCGTCTGGGTTCATTATTATTGTAAGAGAACGAATCTAATGGCCGGTTTGTTAAGGAGATGAGCCGTCGCAATGAATGACCTTTCAAGAAAGTTGGACAAGTGTTTTAGCGCACGTTAATGTGATTGGAGAAAGGAAATTAAATAATAGTGGAGGGACAGTGTTATCGAATTATGTTTAATCTCTAGGATGTGGATTCGTCATCTATAATCTAATAAGACAAAGATTACTTTTGTAAATTGACTTTGCTGTTCATTTATAACTGGGATGTCACCTATAATAATGGACTTAACTTTAATGAGATTGAAAGTACAGGGAAAAGTCCCTATTTTGAGTTTCTAAAATTTGCGCCGTGCAAATAAATGAATTATGACAAGGAGTGACTTAATGTTAACAAATATTGATTAAGTTACTAAAAGTTCTGTTTTTCATAAAATACCCTAAATAAAATAGTTTATTTAAATTAAGAAATAAAATTATACTAAAGTATTTAATAGTCGGATATTTTATATCTATAAAAAATAGATACAAATAAAATTTGTTAACCCATCTTCGGCCAAAGTTGCGAAAACGCAACATTTTGATAAGTATTTTTTTATTAATACTGTGACGCATATTTTTCTCCGATTTTATTTTTAGGCTACTTTTAAGGTTTCTGAAGACATAAAAAAATATTTGCAATTAAATTTAAGTAACCATTATTTTTTGAGAAATTTTCAAAATACGCCGATTTTATAACTTGAAACGTTTATTGACTAAGTCCCATTTTTGAAAATGTATAATTTGACTCTCTGAGGTGTTCAAAAAAATTTTTCTACCTTTAAAAAGAAAATTTAAATATTTAAATATAGATTGTGCTTCCACGGTTTGTTCTGAAGTTCTTCCTACAATACACCTCATTGACCTATACTCAAAAATACCATAGGTACCGTGGTTAACAAAATTCAACCTTCAACAAAATTTCCTGGAACTGCAAACGGGGTGATTGAATTTCACGGGGTAAACTAATGAAGAGGCGACGTTTCAATAGAAAGCCCATGACAGTTTTATGACTTGCAAATCTTCACCGCTGTTTCCCACGCCCCTTCTTTGAAGGGTTCAGTTTTATGGTTCTCAAGTGACGAGTACAAGCTCTTCAAGCCACATGTGGTCAGTATGAACAAAAACACCTCAACCCCCCTCGAACAGTAGGGGGTCTAGAATGTTCCCTTCTATCTTATCAATTTGATCTCTGACCGTTCTCTTTGATCTTTACCCAAAGAAATAAGGAGGGATTCAGTAGGGCATACCGTAATTAGGCAAGAAGAAAAAACACATAGACGATGCAGACACTGCAAAAACAATACTGTGTATATGTGTGCTAAATGTCAAGTCCATTTGCACCCCAAATGCTTTGATAATTTTCATAAAAATGAGTAAAAACTGAATTGTAATAAAATTGTTCATCCTTGAAATTTTTTCATTGATTCGGCCAAAGTTGCGAAAACGCAACATTTTATTTTGTAAATAAAATATTTTTTTTTGCACGAAACTGATTTCATGTCTTAATGAAAGTAATTTAAGCATATTTCAATAAAAAAAATGCAACATTTAAAAAATTTTCTATGCTTGGCCTTTAATGGGTTAAGTGAATTATTTTTTTTAAAATATTAACTATGTAACATATTATTTTCTTGATTAAAAACTCTGGTAAAATATTTCTTTACAGTTAATAGAATAAGTAGTAGGGTTTACGGGATCTGTGTTTCTGTGTATATTAAATAAGTATTTAATACATTAAAAACAGCCTTTTTATAGCTATGGTAATTTTACAGTAACTTGAATTTTTAATGACAATCTGTGATATTACTTGAGAATAATTTAGCTTGACTAATAATAAGTAATAGTTATCTTAACTAACATAAAAAGTAATGATATTTAAAGAACGTCTGGAACTTTTCATAATTAATATGCTATGAAAAATTCCATTCCTCATTAAGAGTTTTAAGTTTTTTTTAAAATATTCAAGCTAATAAGAAAAATAAGGATTTTTTTATTCTTTATTCTACCTAATGGTATGTTATGTTGTATTTTATAAGAAATTAAATAAATTTATTCTGCTCCGGAAAATTACATCCCGTCTTAAAGCAATCTATGTTGCATTTATTATATTCCTTCAAAAATCTTCTTACGCTTATGTTTTTCTTAAAATTATTGCTAAACACAAATTTACTACAACCCAAACCTTTTTTTGCAATATATTTTGCGTAAAACGAAAACACACTATCCTACAATAGAATCAAATCTTAACTTTTATACATTCACATAAATATACTTAAATAAAATTATAGAAAAAATTATGCAAAAATAAACAAATATTTAAATGCATTCCATAAAATATGCAATTAATTTTATCGATCGATATTCCGTTCTCTAAATCAGCATGAATCAGTCACTTCAAAATCAAAATGATCCGGAAGTTCAGAAAATTTGCATTTAGTATTCTGGACCCTCCTTCAAGTAAAAAATAGTCTTTTAATCTTTTATCTGAAATTCACAGCGGAAGTAGGATTATTAATCAGCATTTTTTTATATTTTGAAATTTTAAGTCCGCTTATAAGATACGGAAGCCATTAATTTTTGAGTTGAGCGCTTGAAGAATTATCATATTTTTTCTCTTCTCCTGGCATGAAAAAGTATTATGGGTAGTCCGGGAGCTCAGGGGATAGAGAAGAGGGCAAAAAATAAATGAGGGACCATCTTTTAATCTTCTTAAACTGGTTGATGCATTACTTTAGGCGATTGTTCTTTCTTGTAAAATTTTTAAGTTCTTTGTTGAGAGCTCGTTCTTTCAATTTTGCTTATTAGACTGATTCACTCGTATAGTGAATTTAATGGCTAATCATGTTATGTGCCTGTTGAATTCATTCCCAATGAAATTAAATCTCATTTCAATAAACTTTTTGTAATTAATTCGCAAATTTAAACTGATAAAATACTTTATGGTTTAATGTTTATGGATTAGGTTTTTTACAATTTAATTTTTCTATCTCTAAATTTGACTACGGAATAATATCTCTATAAAAGATAGCTATAAAAGATTTATTTTAAACCATAATTTTACTGTAAGACAAAAGCTACCGATGTGTTTAAATTGTATATGCTACCTTTGTGTTTCAACATTTCAAAAGGAAAATTATTTAATGAAATTTTATTTAAGAATTATTAATTAAAAAAAGTAGAATAAATTCTTAACTCTTCAAGGCCTAGAAGCCCTAAATTATTCATTGGTTCAATGTTAATCTTGGGCGGCTTTAGTTGGAAAGGGTTAATAATAAGAGTAATTTATTTTTTATATGAATTGAAATATATTTTTATAAAACTAAATAACCAAATGTAATATTTAGTAATAAAATTTTGTGCCTAATTTAATTAAAAACACGGAATGTAGGAGATTTCCAACTTTAAAAACCACATAAATCGAGTTTGTTCAAATTTATAATTTCAAACTCGTTAGATGATAAATTTCGAGGAGGCAATATCTGAAACATTCTCTTTGTATTCAGAAAACTTCCTTACTCTACATTATTTATAATTACATTTTTCAGATTTTCAGTAGAGGAAGCCTTAAAAATTACGTAAGGTTTCATTGATACAGTTACAAAAATCTTTAAATATAGTTAAAAAATGAAAGTTGAAACGAAAACATTTTAATGAATAAAAACAGTAAATGGTTTTTAGCGGTCAGCCAAAATATAAAGAAAAATTTTACTCTCTTATTCTAACAGTTTTCATATCCCCTCCAACTTATAAAAGTTAGCTTTAAAAATAACAGTCCAAACATTCGTAACCCTTTTGCTGTCTGACTCTTCATATCTTATCCCAAAACTTGGAGTAAACTTATCTTTCTTAAAGTGACGACATTCTGATTATTTGGGTTTCCCCCTCTAAATTTCATTTTCTGAAGTAACTCAAGTCTTGAATAAGCATCCAAAACCTATATTTGTACCGCTTCATTTTTTATGACTCAGCTCAAAAAACGAGTTTGGTCAGATTTAAGGAAAGCTATTTAATAAATGAAGAGTCTTGGTATTGAGTGGATAAAGAGGCAATGCTAACTGACTGAATCTCCTTGGATGCATTTCAACAATAGTGATGAATCGATTTACACTAAGTATTGAGTAATACGTCATCATTTTGAAAAGTGGGAGTAATTTTTTTTATTTTTGGAGAGTTCTAAAGTTTTCCTATTCCTGTGAAGAAAAACTCTTGGTCTCTTTCCTGTGTGGATGTTTTCATTTCCTAGCTATTTTTGTGAGAGGTTTTCCCAGTTTGTTTGATAAAACTATTCAACTGTTTTCTTCTGAGAGGAGGTTAAAAAAGTTTTTGTTTGAAAATAATTTAGGTGTTTAGGAGAGGGAAGATTAATTTAAACTAGAATAGACCCGGTCACGCTTCCCAGAAAATAGTTCCTTGTAAACGGATGTTTACCATGACTTATTTTGATAAATGTATATTTTAGCACCGAGGGGGAATTTTGGAATTTAAGACAATTAAGTAGCTGATGATTATGGTGTCGTGTCCATGACGAGTCCAAATCAAACATTGCCAAATTAAGTTGATTTGAGAACCATATAGTACTTATTAAAGTATTTTGGGACTCAAATGCATGTTCTCTGAATAAGAAAAAAATATAGAAAAATCTAGTTTTTCTCTACAAAAAAAGAAAGAAGAAATTTAATACAACTTCCTATCCCAAACTCATTATTAGTTATTATCTAATTAATCATCAGCCACAATACCTTTAAAGCTTTTGGATTCCGTTTAGATTTTCTAAAAATCTATTCCTTTCTTTGGAATCATTACACTAAAATGAGGTTTATTTTATTTTATACTGGGTTTACTTAAATTTATTTTCATTACATAATTTATTACATTACATTTTAACGTTAAATGTTACACGTTAAATGTTACATTTTAACATTTATTTTCATTACATTTTAACATTTTTTACATTACATTATTTATTTTCATTACATTACACACGAAGAATTAATCTCTATTTTATACAACCCCACCCCATATCATTTATTCATCTCTTGAAAACAATATTAATTGAAGAGTCTCAAAGATAAATTAATATCGATGTAATTTCCCGATATTAAAATATTAGCCAAGGGATTTCAAGTCGTCAATCTAAATTTCAGAAGTACGATTTCAACAATTCCATTTATACCATTAATTAAGTTATTAATAAATCACGATATTATCCTCTCTTCCCACGCTTCTTGGAAGAAACTGCAACGTTAATGACAGTTTTCATTAGCGAATCTCTCCCAAATGGAATTCATTCGCTCGAAATTTATTTTAATTGATTCTAGTAGCTGACTACTGAATCGAAATGAAGAGATGAACATCACACAGTTTGGGAACTTCCACTTCTTTGGGGAAGAAGTGAGACGCTATAAAATAGCACATGACGTCAAATTAAGTCGAAAATGGATGATTTTATGGAGGCCGTGTCTGCGTTTCTCGGATGGGAAATTGGAAATCTATTTCTGAGAGACTGGAGACTACTAATTAGGTTCATATTCGCATATCGTAAGATGTAGTAGTTCTGATAGCTGAAACAGTAAATATTTTATGGATGCATGTAATTTTTTATTACAAGAATTGATTTGAAAATGGGTATTGATTTGAAATGGGCAAGACCATCTCTATATATGGCTATCCTTGACCTCCTCCCTTTCTCCTCCCTTTGAAACCACAAGCGTCATGACACATACATTAAAATTTTTACTTTCTGAATTATTAACGTTAAAGATTTTGATTTTTTAGAACATCAGTCTTGAAGATATTATAACGGAGGAGTTAAGAAATAAGTGTTTTTTGTAAATTAATTGATTTCGCACTGTTTGACGTCACACGTCTGAGTCGTAAGGCTTTATCTAAGGTCTTGATATTTTTTTTAGCATGTATTATTTTACATAATGCTCTCAAAATTAGTAATTTGTTAAAAAAACGCCAAAAAAATTTCATTAGGGGTTTGGATTTAAAATTAAAATTTTAAAACTTTTCTCACCAAAAAAAACTTTAAATATTTTTTCTATAGCATATTGAAGCATTTTTCATGCTTAATTGATTTCTTTTACATTAAAAAAAGGTCATGCATTGTTTTATGTAAAACCTAAGTAATTTGCAAAAAGTTTCAAACATTTTGAAAATATCTAGTTCTTAGGAAAAATAAGAACAGGTATTTTTTCAATTTCAAACAACTTAGAAAAGATATTCAGATAAATAAGAAGTAAATACTATTCTATTCATACAAATTTGAAAATTACAAATTAATTTTAACCATTTCTCTTTGAATTTTATGCAAAATATAAAGGAAACACCCTTGTTATATTATTTCTTGCTCACAGAACGAAATCTTCAAACATTCATTAAACTTGTAGCGACGTTAAAGAAAAGAAAGGGCAAAAGTCATCACCCATACATCAAAAGCGTATTTATTCTTGATATCTGACTTCAGTAACGACGCATAAGTCATTCCAGATTATGAAAAATTGTTTATTTAAATCCATTACGATTGCAGTTTCTTTTTTTACAATGGCAACACTGCAAATGAAAGCAAACAAACCTTGCGAGGCTGATGCATCGTAAGTGCACGAAATATGTGCGATGTTTTTCGTTTCTTTGGGAATTATTAAAGGAAACCTGAAGATGGAAGAGGAGAAATATTTCTTGCGTTCCATCTGTGTCTGTTTAAATTATGCTTTTATGGAATATTTGAAACAACTTGACCTGAAACCTTTTCAAAAACCATTTCTATGCTTATTTAATATCTCCTAAGAAGTTCGGAATCAGTCAAATGCATTTTATGCAATAGATTTAAGGCTAAAATATTTTCAAGGATTTAAAATTTTCGATACAATAAATTCTATGCAACGAAGATTTTAATAAGAAAAATTTATAATTGTGAAGATTTTTCTTAAAATTTAACAAATCAAAACCTATAAAAATTAAGAATAAACAAACAGGATTTTATGTGAACAGCTTTTAATTTTTATTTTCATGAAAATAAACTAATAACTTTCAAATTTCCAAATAATTTATTTTTAATCGTTACTAATAGATTTAATGATTAAAAAATGTATCATTTATGTCTTTTTTATTTTATACTACCCATTATCTCTCTTCTTAATTTTAGAGTTAGCTTCTTATTTACTTTTTTCTTACAGTGTAATGTGTTTTGTGAATGTAGCATTGAAATAACATAAAAATTCGTTGCAAATAATTCCTCTCACTAAGGTTAATTTAGAAAACGAAATAACATATTTAAATGAGCTGTTTAACTTTCAATACTTATGTTACTAACTTTCTACTTTTACCCCTTCCTCGATAATAAGATAATATTTCCCCTTCAATGCTTTAGAAAGCTGTATACATTATTCTTAGCTGCACCATCCCTACTATCTAAAGAATTCAAATTCCAACCTCTAGACAAGCTTCATTTATTAAATAATGAATACTTAGTACTCGACAATTTTTTATAACACTTCCCCCAAGCTCAGTACAAGTTAATAAAGTTACGAAACAGACATAGTTCTCTCAAGCATGCATCTAATTTTCCATCTACGAGGAGGACCATTTTATTCAACAAGCCGGCATGGAAGAATCCATTTTGTTGAGCATTAGAAAGTGGCGTCTTTCATCATCGTAATTAGCACGACTTGACTCCCCTCGGAAGAAGGTTTTAATCATCCTCCCTTGTTAGCGACTCTGCGACAGTAATGGGGAATCTCGGTTAGCTGTCTCCTTTTCCCCCCTTCTGGCTGGGGAAGTGAGTGGACTTGGCGTGCTTGTGTTTTGGTCTAGTTCATTTCACAAGGTCAAGGTCTGTGGGGCGTTTCGGAGGGGGGGAAGGTCAATTTATGAATGTCTTGTTTGAGATATGGAGAACATGTTGGATGAAGAGGGTTTCTGTTGTAATATTAAGATAAAGTTAAAAGTCACTTGTTATTGTGCAAGTTAGTTGGATCTCTTTGGAGAGACAGATCTTATGTCCTTTTAACAAGGAGATTTAGGTTTTTGAAATTAACCCTGTTTGAGAAAAAAGGAATTGGAGGATTTTGAAAATTTCTCTTCTTAAAGTTAGTTCATCTACAAAGTTTCATCTTCTAATTTGTAAAATACAGCTCCCCAGGAAATAAACATAAAACTTTGTGATTTGAATTATAAAGTTGCACCACTTTAGTTTAACATTGTTTTTTTAGTTGTACATTGTGTTAAAAAAGGGATTTTTGTCACATTTTGCTGAGACGGTTCTATTCTCTTCCCTTCAATACAAATAATATAATTAGTTTATTTACTTATATCTGAAAGAACATTTTTAAAATGTTAATGTACAAAATTGTATTAATCCTCATTAAAAAAATAGCTATCTGTATTAGATCTTCTAAGAAAAATTTTAAATACAAGAGATTTCTAGTGCATAAATAACTTTTAAAAATTGCAGTGAAGGACTGCATTATTTTAGTCTTAAACGTTTTCTAAGGTACAGTACTACTACAAAAATCTTTTCACCTAAAATATATTCTTTAGAAACTACTAATAACTTGAAAGAAATAAAATAAAATTTCATTAATTTTCAAATAAAAGAAAAATACCACTTGAAATAGCATCAATGTAATTTGATATTCAACCAGGAAGGCGAAACTCAAGTTTTTACGAGTTATTACCAAGCCTCTACAGAGCATCCAAACCCACAAAACTCGAACAGAAGAAATATATCCTCGCACGCCCCCACAGCGGACATATCTTACACCACCTCCATTTCATAAATTAAACCTGACTCCCCCATATACTCCCGAAATGGGTTTCCTCATAAAAAGAACAGATACCTCTATTGGGACATCCATCAAAAACAGATATAGCTATACAAACAGGCATCACAGTAGATCGAAAAAAAAACCCCGAACCTGCATCGATCAGAAAGAATTTTCATTTATCTTAAAACAACAACCGGGGTCCCCTATCCCCATCCAAAGCACGTTCATAAAAAAAGAACTTTCGACATCCTTTTTGGTATTCCGCACTTGGCGGCATATCGATTCGTTTCAATTTCACGATTTCGGAAGGAAGAATTCCGCGTCGCACACAGTTGGAGAATGTTTGTCTCCCGACGTAGGGAATTAGATACGGCTGGGGATAAAAAATAGGGATTTTTTTCTCCTCGCTTTTGTTTGCCAGCGAGTGAGTAATCGAAGTGTTAAAGGCTTACGTTTCGTTGTCTAGGTGGAAGTTTTTATCTTCGTTTAGCACTTGTCATGTGCCATATGAGAACTTTTGGGAGAACTGTGTTTGTTTTTGCCCCTCTCTTTGTCTGGGGAACTGTTTGGATGGAGCTTTTCAAAAGAGTTGAGTTGAGATGGAAGAGAATAGTCTGCGAGGCTACTTTTTAACCTCTTCGAATGTCTCACTAGAGGAGGCTTTTGAGGGATTTCGGATTCTCAGCTCAAAAGATTCTATCCCTTCTTATTAATCGAAGCTATTCTATTCGGAGATAAGGACTTCCTTGGAAACTTATAAATCAGGATTTTTAACTATACATTTTACCAGCTTATATTCTCAGCCTTGAAAGGCTATGAATAGGACATGATTTCATATTACAGTTAGTTCAGTATCTTTGTTAAAAGTTTTTATGACACAGAAAAACACCTACGGTGTAGGCGATATTAAGAAAATAATTATAAGTCCTAATCCTTTTTTATAATATAACGCAAAATGGAAACAAAGAGCTGTTAAAATATTAGATAATCATATTATTAACATTCTTGTGTTACCCACGAAAGCAAAATTAACGAATACAATATGAGAACATCCAACCTTTCTTTGTTAGTTTTACTAAACATTAATCCTAAAAAAATGTTTGTTTCAAACAATCGTCCTTTATATCGTCAATGTCTTTCGTGAATGGTTAAAAAAAATAATCCACCCTTGGCAGGAAGTGCCAGACCCTTCTTAGAGATTACTGAATAATTTAACAGTCCCTATAAGAATATAATACATTCAAACTTGCATTTGTGCAGTCGTTTTTTGAAAGGTTTATTAAAATCGCAGAAAAAAGACAGCAAAGATTAAAAAATCCCACAAAAATAGTCGCACAAGTAAAAAAATATAGTAGAACACTTTCTCTCCGACTGGAACTCGAAGGGTTGTATTTGACTTTTATAATTATGCTATTTTATTTTGTTTAAAAAATGGGGATTTGTTTTCAAAGTGTATGACTTGATTAAAAGAAGGTTTTTGAAAGCACACAAGTTCAACTGTATTTTTGAACAATAAAATAAAAACCCGAAACATAAATTTAAAAAAAACTTGTTTATTATTTTCAACTAGCTGTTATACCCGGCCTTGCACGGGTGGGGTGAATAAATTAATTTTTTAAATATTTCTTAAAATACATTTATAATTTTGTAAATTAGCAATATTACAAATCATCCCGGTATCCCAGGCGCCTCTTTCCTATCCCAGTGTGTTCCCGGTAATCTTATCCCGGTGGTCACGGTAATTTTTCTAATCCCGGCGTTCCCGGTAATTTTCCTATCTCAGTGTTTACGGTAATTTTTATATTCCGGTATTCTGGGTGTCTTTATGGTAAATTTCCTATCCCAGTGTTCTCGGTAATTTTTATAACCCGGTAATTTTTCCATCCCGATGTTCTCGCTAATTTTCCAATCCCGATGTTCATGATAATGTTTAATATCTTGGTGCCTTTATAAAATAACCAATTTGTAACCATAGTAAAAAGTCTGGTAAATTAGTAAGTCTAGTGAACAAATTTAAAACCAGTGTTTAAAACTAAACTAAAAGATCTAGTAAATGAAAAAGTCTAGTGATCTGTCTCATTTGAAACAATGTTTTATTTTTAACTCGTTGTATGACTGGTAAAACAGGTTTTCAAACACGGAAAAATAAGTGGAAAAAAAGCAGGAAAAACGGGAAAAAAAGAATGAAGGACTGATTTTCTCTTTATAAATTATAGCCCATGTCTTATTCTGATGTATCAGCTACATTATGGTAGAATTTCATTAAAATCCATTCAGTAGTTTTTGCGTGAAAGAGTAACAAACATCCAGACAAACATTCACAATTATAATAGTAGTAGGATTAGTTAAGTTGCAGTGTTTTACCGGAAACCACGAAAATATTCCCCAAACCAAGATAATAGAACAGACTCCATCTCACGTCACATCGCTAATTGTTGCCACATTCCGGAAACTAACAGCATTTCCCATCCAATTCTCAACGGAGAATAGCTATCGCGATACAATACGTCTAACCGCGGTTCCTTTATTGGCGAAAACGTGTGGAATCTATCGCATATTTATATTCCTTTGAAGTTGCCTTCTGTTCTGAGGGGAATTTCCGTTCGATCTGGAATTAAATCAAGCCAGTCACTAAGTAACGCTGAATGTGCACCATTTCTCTTCAGTCTAACCGATTTCCAAAGAGTTTCTGGTGCGCTGTACTGTTGTAGAAAGACGTGATCATTTGGTGGAAAAGTAAAGGGCGGTTTCGTTGAGCGGGAAGAAGAAGATAGTGGAAAGCTTTGTCGTGAAGGCTTTATGTGGATGAAGTTGTTTATGCTATAATTAAATTAGTGGGAGATGGAATGGTCGGTTTTGTCTGTAAGGTAAAGAGAATGGTAATGTATATTTTTATGTAAGTGTGTTGTGCTTTGCCTAGTTATTCATATTATATGTTGAGGTAACTTGTCTGATGTAAGAATAAACAATTAGTGCACTTCTAAAGTACTCAGAAAGATTAATTATTTTAGAACAAGAACTGGTATTGAAAAATTAATTAACCCTACAGTGCATACATACTATAGCCATTTGGCTACACAACATTTTTCCCCATTTCCTACTCGAACTTCCATTCCCAAACGGCAACACCATGCAATAAGTACAATAAATATAACATTTCATTGTATTAGCACTTTAGACTGCCAGTTGATGGCAGCAGGGATGCTATTTTGAGACATTTGTTTGTAGCTAGTGAGACGAAAGTCAAGACACAGAAAATGCCAAAATAAAAGGACCATATAAATTAAAATGAACAAAATTTTTCAGCTTGAAAAAAATTTGTTTTGAAAAGATAAGTTTTTTTTTTAATATTTTTAGAGCATTTGGTTTTATTTCACTTCACAATTAATTTCACAAGGACAAAGTTTTTTGTCAATTAAAAGTAGAAAAAATTAAATTAATTTTTTTAGTATTTTTTACTAATTTACACCATAATAGAAGTCAAATAAATGATTTTCAAGTGAATTTAAAAAAATCATGCATTGTAGGGATTAAATGTGTTCGAAGGTAAAACATCCAAGTTTTTGAAATATCAAAGAAAATATTACTTCAAATTTCAAATTTGTTGATTTAATTTGTTTTAATTAACATTTTAGTTTGAAGGGCTTAAAACTCAATTTGTATGCTACTATATTAACAAGTCATTACGGGGAGATCTTTTATAAGGATACAAGTAAAATTTAGAATTCTGAACTATTACCGATAATATCTTGAATTTCCATCCTTTTAGATGAGCCTTAACTGAACAGTAAAATAGTAAGCAAATGATTTGGAATGTTTAGCCCCTCCAAAATATCTTTATTTAATTGTAAGTGTCTTGTACTGGGAAATATAAGTTCACGTTAATTTTTTTAAATCAATGATTTAATGATAGGTGAAATATGACTATTATCTGTTAATGTATCGGTATGTGGAACCTTTTTCTTAGTTCACACGTCAGTTGGGGCTTTTAGATATTGCTCTTTATTAGTTATAGATATATTTGGTAAATAATTTTAATATGTTTATGCAATTAAAAGAAATTTCAGTGCATTTTCAATATTTAATCAAAATGAGCTAACGAATTCCAACTTTACTCTATAAATAGAGCTACAAGTTAAATATTCACTAAAAAATATTTGGTTCATGTGCATACTGCACCCCTTAATAATAAAAAAAATAATTTCATTACTCCAATTCAATCCGAACCCTAGCGTAAATAACGAACTATTTACAAGATCTATTTCTTTCCTACATCCCACCTTCTCCTCAGAATCAAATAAATAAAAAAGAGAAACTGTGCATAAATCAATTACAACAAGAATAAGGCGAAATAATTTTCAAAGCAACAGACGATCTTAATTCGCACAGCATCGGAAAAAAATTAGCCGACAGGCTCGTTGCCAAACTGCACTCCTTAAAAATGCATGCACGAGACTTTTCCCAGGGAAGGCATTTATCGATTCTGGTCCAGTTGGGAAATGTGATTGGGATCCGTGACTGGGACAATTACATTTGCTACTTGCGAGCCCCGGAGGCAAACATGTGTGAGTGCGGCGCGTGCATTCGGAAAGCCAGATGCAGATGTAGGACGTTTATTTTGAAACTCTTTACGTTTCTTTCTTCGGATGGGTGTAACTGTAACTGTCCGGAGTGGGATATTTTCTTTGAAGTGCAGAAATAGGAAGCGCGTGAGTGGGAGGAGGTTTCGTTTTTGGAATTCCCTCCCCTTTTAATGTTCTTTTATTAGGTTTATTGAAAGTGCTGTTGCTAAAAGGGGTGGACGTTTAAAGGGAATTCTAAAAACTTCGTTCAGAAGTAGGAGTTTTGGTTGTATTGATGGTCACGCAATGCGAGACTTGACTTATGAACTTTAAAATTCCTTTCGAATTCTTTTTTTTAGATATTTTACTACTTTTACTATTTTTTTAGGAATTTTTAAAAATCAAGTTCGAGGAAATACTTTAAAAGAGGAGGAGGAAAAAAACCTGTAGTCTCATTTTAAAAGAGTACGTATGGGATATCGTTTAAATGCTTCAATAATACTTTTACATTTTATTTTTGAACCTTGTTTAATAAAGAAAAGTTAAAAATGGTCCAAACATGGGAAATTTTGAACACGCAGTTCTTAAAATAAGTAAAGATAAAAAATTATTAAATAGTTTATAAGCCTAATGATTTTCATCGTTAACATTCTAAACTGGTGGTCCTCTACTTTATTTTATGGTCACCATTGGTTTCCAGTTTTTCGAACAGTTAATTTGAGTTTCTATGTGTTAAAAGTTTAAAAATTTTACAATCAAAACAAAAATATCGTTAAAAACTTTGTCAGTTATGTTACTTTAACTTACATAAACCAATATAAAGCACGTACAAAATATATTTTGTACGTAAATTATTAATAACTCAACACTAAACTGCTTCAATAAAAATTATAATAATTAGTTAAAGCAGGATTAAATGTTTAATAAATCCGTTTTATTCTACAGCATTAGATGGCGGTTAATAAGTAAGCGCTGCAACAACTTCAAAAGCTTTAATCACAAACCAAACCCATCGTAAAAATATTAAGAAAATTAAAAGGAGAAAAAAAAACAACCAAGACGATATTAATTACATACCTAAACATCATTCCATTCCTGACGTACAAACATCCCTCCTTTTTCCAACGCGGAAAGAGCTGCTATAATTTGACAGCACACGAACGCGAAGTATCTTTTAAACTGAGATGAACGTAATATTTTAATAGTGCTTAATTGCTCTAAAGAGCTAATTAAAAAGGAACGCAAACTTCAACCGATCGATAAAAAGTTTTCTTTTCATTAAGAAGCAAGCGAGAATTCCGCCAGTCTCCATTCGACAAAATGAGATCTCAGGAAAAAAATTAATTAATTTCGCTTGGGGTTGAGACAGGTATCTATTACTGACGACAAAGGAGGGTAATTCGAATGAGAATTATACTATACACGAGTGTCTTAGCGTTTCTAATTATGATAAACTTCATGAGTTGGTGTAATGGAAGATTTTAGGCATCATAATTATTGTTATGATGCGTTCTTTCTTAGTTGTGTTAGAGTTAAATTCTACGTTCATAAAAAATAGTCCTATTTTTTCCTTTGTAGTAATTTGTAAGAGTACTAGAGAAATAAGGGGCTGTGGGGAGCCTAGGGGTTAAGGCATCGGCTTTGGGATCGGAGGGTCCCGGGTTCGATTCCCGACACCGCTGAAGGCCCACCGAGTATATGCGTAAAAAGTGCTCGATCTGTGGGTCCGAAAGTCCTGTGGTCGGTCTCAGCAGTTTACCATGGGTCCAGGTCTTCTCTGGAGACTATTTCCCTTCCCTTCAGAGACATGGCAAAATTGTGGAGGTGGCTATAGATAGTAGAGGCATCTATCATCCGAGGCTTAAGTCGGACTCCTGTCATTTGTAGGCCTCACTTTCTCAGGAGAGGCACCTCTTTTGCCTTAACCCTTTATGCCCCAAATTATTTTCCTCATCCTCATCCAAAATATGTCAAGTTTACGTAACAGCAACTATAAGAGTAAAAAATAATAGGTTCTTTTAACGAAAATAAATTTATTTAGATGAAGATATAAAATTTAGGTTAACATAAATATATCAGGAGAGAGAGAGACAGGCGACATCAAAACTACAGTATGCCAATCTGGCCTTCCAGTTCAAAACTCTCTTCAAACTTAAAACTAAAATTTAAAACTAAAGAAAAATAGAAATAATACATCGTGCGAGATAACAATGCGTGCGAGCAACAGCTCGGCTTTTGCCCGTAGTGCCCGGTTCACAAGTCACTTCTACGAGTAAATAAAAGTCACTACTACTAGTAAATAATACAAAATTCTTACAAGTCCCCCCAAAAGAAGCACAATCGTCACAGGAGTGACAGTGGGCTACAACAAAATTTTCCTAAGCATTAATCAAAGGTGACTTGCAACCCACAACAAACTAGAAAACTTAAAATTATACATAAAGACAGATGCCTTGAGGCACATTACATGAATGACAATTCATATTAAATTTTTAAACATAAACAGACAAAAAAAATACCATTATACATAATACCATTATACATATTAATCATACATAATTTGGATACCAAAATAAAAAAATACAAGGAAATAAAAACTGTCCAATAATCAGTTCCTAATCAGTTCCCATAACTGATACCCTAATGGTGGTGTTCCCCCTTTAAAACACCATTGTTCATCCGTTTCTTCATCTACCGTGGCCTTTTCCTCCGGATCGTAGTTGTCCTTCTCAGAGTGCTGATCCACTTCGGAGCGAACATCATCTTCAAATCTAGAGCCCTCAAAATATTTAGGAACTGCCATCAGTTTGTTTCTTCTACTGGTGGGTGTTTCAGCTGATATCTCATCTTCACCCTTTGGAGCAGCTTTCCTGCATTTCTTCCCACGGGCCTCTTCTTCTTCAGAGTAACATTCATCATCATCATTAGCTTTGGTTTCTTCGTCATCTGTTTCCACCTCCTTGAACTTAGCTCCAGATTTTCCTGCTTCATCTTCTATTCCAACTTCCTCTTCTTCAGCTCCTTCCATTTCAACCTCCTCCGCTTCAGCTTCTTCTACTCCAACTTCCTCTGTTTCAACTTCTTCTACTCCGACTTCTTCTGCTTCCGCTTCTATTCCAACTTCTTCAGCTTCAGCTTTTTCTCTTCCAACTTCCTCTGCTTCCACTTTCATTCCAACTTCTCCTGATTCATCTTTTTCTATTCTAACTTCCTCTGCTCCAACCTCTATTTTAACTTCCTCCGCTTCAGCTTCTTCTACTCCAACTTCCTCTGTTTCAACTTCTTCTATTCCGACTTCTTCTGCTTCCGCTTCTATTCCAACTTCTTTTGATTCATCTTTTTCTACTCCAACTTCCTCTTCTTCCTTGTACTTCCTTTCCTTCTCCTCGTACTCCCTTTCTTCGCGCTCCCTTTCCTCCTTCTTTAGTCGCTGCTTCACAATTACTGATAGAATGACCTCTGTATCCTTTTCCTCATAGTACATGCTCGAAGTAATCAGGTTTTTCAATTTTACGATATTTAGATCCGGTTCAGGATCCTCTGCCAACTCTCTAGCGAGATTCACTAAATCCTCTTTCGTATGCGAGTTTAGAAAAGCCATGATTCTAAGCAACTCCAATCTCAAGGATAACCCAACAATTCCTTAAATACTCGGGCCGGATGGCCTCTGCTCCTTCGTCAGGGTGACGAATACAGGCTGGGTAGCCTCTCACTAAGTGCCGGGTGGCACACCTCTTGTCCCTGGCGGACACTCCTTAAATACTCGGGCCGGATGGCCTCTGCTCCTTCGTCAGGGCGACGAATACAGGCTGGGTAGCCTCTCACTAAGTGCCGGGGTGGCACACCTCTTGTCCCTGGCGGACACTCCTTAAATACTCGGGCCGGATGGCTTCTGCTCCTTCGTCAGGGCGACGAATACTTTAAGCCGGCGGCTTTTCCCTCAGTGCCGGGTGGCACATCTAACAGCGTGTTCGGGTGAACACCGGTACTGATTCATGGTCATCTCTCTCTCCATCCTACCAGACTGCGCCAGTAAAAAATAATAGGTTCTTTTAACGAAAATAAATTTATTTAGATGAAGATATAAAATTTAGGTTAACATAAATATATCAGGAGAGAGAGAGACAGGCGACATCAAAACTACAGTATGCCAATCTGGCCTTCCAGTTCAAAACTCTCTTCAAACTTAAAACTAAAATTTAAAACTAAAGAAAAATAGAAATAATACATCGTGCGAGATAACAATGCGTGCGAGCAACAGCTCGGCTTTTGCCCGTAGTGCCCGGTTCACAAGTCACTTCTACGAGTAAATAAAAGTCACTACTACTAGTAAATAATACAAAATTCTTACAATAAGTAAACTAAATTTGGCCTTACATGACGAAAATTGGACGAATTTGAAACATTGGGAAGTGAGACTTACGGACATAAAGGGTTAAATCCTGTACGCTTTGCGGTGGAGCTTGGATATTCCAAGTGGCATAAGACAACAACAACAGCAACAAGAAATAAGGTGGTGATAAAGTTAGTATTTTATTTTTATTAGGTTAAAAAATCCATTAGGGAAACTCAAAACTTGTTTCCTAAATTCTTAAAATGCGAGTGAAAAGGTATTGAGGAGTATACACAGAGCATACATACACAACTACTATTTTTATAATTTTTCTTAGTACTATGGATAAAAAAATCGAATGCATTCTCGGAAATAGCGTTACCCTATTTACTAAAAGGTATACTTATGTTTGGAATTATTTGAATACTAGGATTAAGCTCTTAACCGATGTAAAATTTCGTAGAAATTTATAACTTAAAATACCATTTCAGTTTCAACTTAAATCCTCATTTTTTGTTTGAACCAGAAATAAATTCAATTTCCTCTCATTTTTTACAAGCTACAGCTTATTGATTCATTTGTCTTAAAATAATTATCAAGACGGGATTTTTTTCATGAGACACACTTTTTTCATGCTCACCCGTCATCCATTATGTATGTCTAATTAGATTAAAAGTTTAAAAAAACTAACAATATTTTTTTGTTTTTGCTATTGTACTTCATCCGAAGATTTTAAATGGTTTTATATTAGATAAACACACATACCTTACTCCAGATAGGAATAGAACTTCTCTGATAAAGCCTTAGCTCCCCTTATAATTCTTCCCCTCCGACACCTTTCCCAAATCCCCTAAAAACTATTTTCGACACCTTTACAAAACGAATCCTTTTGAAGATCCTTTCCCTCCTTGAAAAGAGTCCCAGCGAAAATTGAAAATCCAGATTTCATTTCGTCCCCCCAGATTAAGAACATTGATCGAGGCGTATCAAAGGGAACACACAGAAGGGTCAACAAACAACGAAACGAACAAAAAGATCCCGGGGATCCGTCCTCTCCCTACCCCCAGAGCAAGCGATCGCTGAGAAATGCCCTGTCACTGTAACCGTCCAGACTTTTTCCCGGGTTCGATTAGTCCCCGCAGATGGTGGCGTTGGGGAGAAGAGTTAAAACAGTATAGAGTGCCAAGTGAACCCTTTTTATTAGTGGAGGAATTGTGGCAACATCTATTTCCAATCAAAAATTACTTTCTTTCATGTTTATGATTACTTTTTATCATGGATAATTTATTCCCTTAAGCAGAGAAATTTACCACAGAGAATAAAGCTATTAAATAAAGGTATTATATTGAAATATTTACCGTTGATCCTTTCTTTACTTGCTAAATTTTTGTCTGGGGGGTATTTAAGTTATCTTACGGAATAAATATAGTTAAAATAGTCAATATAGTAGTTATGGAATAAATATAGTAGTTAATAGATTAAAACATATGTTTCTACTTGCAAAAAATACATGTTAACAATAGAAAGAAAGAATAGGAAAATGAAAAAAATTGCGAATATGGGAGCCAAAATTTGACAATTTTATTTCCTAGTTTAACTAAAAAGTAACGTATATTTTACAAGAGTTCTTCCAGTTTTTAAGTTTCTAGTACAAATGGAAAGGAAATTATTCATTTTGAATAAAAATGAGGATAACATACTCAAAAGCATTTTAAATAAAACAATATCTGAAACCAACGGAAAATTACACTTAAAAAGATCTTTCTATGAAATCCAATTATATTTTTAAACTAAGGCAAATACAAATCTACCTTGGATAGAAAAATATCCTATAAAAATATTTAATCTATGGAACAGAATATACTCTCTCTCTCTCTCTTGGAGAATATTTGTCTGTGTTTTATTTTAATTCCCTAGTTTTCTGAAATTAAAGGCGATCTTTCACCCTGCTACTCAATGGGATTCTCCATGCAACACATTTTTCTATCACATTCTCCATCCATACCACGTAAGGGTCAAGCCAATGCTGCTTCTATCCAATTCCATCCCTACAGTCGGAGGAGTTTCTTCCCTCCATTAAGATTGATTTCTTTTGGACTGGTTGTTCCAGGAGTCGCCCCCCCTCTGTCAAGATGGCCGCTTAAGACCTCTGGGATTTGGGGACGATGATGAAAGGGGGGGGCTTTTTGGAATCGTTTGCTGGTCGGGGATTGGTATAAATAACGATGGTGGTGAGGTCTTGTTTATACAGCGCAGGGTGTTTGTTTTGCGGAATGGTATTGGTGGTATGAGAACTGTCTATTCTCCATGGACGCCGTCTCTTTTATTCTCATAAAAATAGTCCACTCTTATTCTTATTCCGCAATATAAACCTTGTTTTAACCTTACGTGGTAACCCATTTAAAGTTTTTTGTAAGAACGTCATTCCTTGTGACATGGTAAAAACAACTAGAACTAGTTGACGCCGATGAGGTTAGAGGTAACCTTACCGGAAAAACCTTAAAACAAGGTTAGAAACTGGTTTTTAGGGTTGTTTTACCCATTTGCATCTAATATTGAAATGCAAACTTTAATATAGTATTGAAGAAAAGTTTTTCCGGAAAACCTTGTTTTCGGAAACCCAATAGAGAAAATGAAAAGAGGAGGTAAAACGTAAGGTTACAGGCTATCTGGGTTGTTGTCAAGGCTAATTTCTAAACAGCTATTTTTGAATGTATGGCACAAATAAGTGGAACAGAAATATGTAACAAATCGATGGGGGATTTATATTTTAAGCTTTTGAATTAAAAATGTGCTTTTTAATTTTTTTCAATTTCTGTTTTTTTATGAACTTAGTGAATCGGTTCTATGAAATAACATAGAACTTTTTTATCCCTGATCTAGTTAGAAACCAAATTTTGTCTTCTTTAGGTTTTATTATCATTAGCTCAACCAAAATGAAGATTTGAAACTAAACTTTAAAACGTATGCTCTTGGTAACGTCTCGAGTAGTGAAGATACGTTTCTATATCTTCGTTCATATCAATTTTTATACCTTTAACGAATTATTTAGAAATTAGCTACTACATAAACTTAAGAGTAGACACGTGTTAACATGTAAGAAATACAAAAAATTAGTTTCACTTTAGAAATTTACAACGGAAAAACCTTAAGCATATCACCTGATGAAACAAAGATTGTATGTCTAACAATCCAATAATATGTAGAATTTTTAAGATCATGCTTTTACCCAGAACGAATTCAGTGTACACGCTATTTTTTGTACATGTGTAAATGCTAATAATGCCTATGCACTTTTCTAAGGCATAATATTGTTTATAGTTCATCAAGAGAGCTCTTGAACTCCGAAGGATATTCTGTAAAAGTTATTAATCAAACTCAAATAATCGAAATTCCCCATTTAAGCAGAACCAAACCTTTAAGCGCACTATTCTCCCAAGAAAACCCCGAACAGACAGCTAAAGACATGTCGACATGTCCCCAAGAGAGAAATGGTTGGAGAACAACTAAGAAAATTACAAGAACCCATGAAACCACTCAACAGAGACCAATCTGTGGAAATCTATCCGTACGAAATCAAGTTTCTAACTTCAGTGCGAAACGCTCAGATTTACTCAAAATAGATTATTGGCTTTATTCTTCAACTCGTTCAAATTCTGTATTGTTTCTGTTTGGATATATATGATCAGGTTTCGAAAGTTAAGGATACGTAGTTTTAGGATTTTCTTAACCCTAAATAAAGTAGAATATAAGTATAAATTATGTTATAAGCCTCAAAAAGTACTTTTAAAAATAAAAGTACTTTTTTCAGAAATGAAGTCCTTACGAAAGTAAAAGTTACAATACTTAACAATGATACCATACACCTACTTAAAGATTCAAATTATTTTAAAGAAAATTTCGAGTTTATGAATAAATACGATCCAAGTCTAAACAAAAGTAAATTTAACTCCATCTCCATTGTAAAGATAGTTTTATACAAAATTAACTATTTAATAGGTTTATATCCCTAAATCTTCATTAGATTACTTACCTTTCCTTATACAGTATATTATGGGTTAATATAAAGTATTTCAGTCTATTATGGTTATTAAATCCACAGTTGGGGTTTAGTTTACCTACTTACGTAATTAAAGAAACATAAAAACAATTTTCACAGGCTTATTATATTACGGTATCTCTCTTTTAACTACAAACACTAATGCTTTATAAGCATTAAAAAAATTTAAAGGATGTAACAGTATTTTTTTACCTCATTTCACCTAAAATGCTTGTAGAGAAATTCTTTTACTCCACCAACCTGCAACATCGCACTTGTTTTACTTCTCCAGCATTAAATATTCCATTAAACCAAATAAAAATGCTTCTGACCATATTCTTGAGATAATTTGAAAGTGGAAATAATTTAAGAGACGGCATTTTATTTTTCAACGTAACCCGTGTTTCTTCGTAAAAATTTGCATTGAGTTCCCCATCTCTGAGTCAGTAATAAATTATTCGAAGAATATTTTCTAATACCTTAAATTTTCTTCTATTCAATCAGATTAATTAAAATGTCTTTGGGGATCTTGCTCCGCAACGTAACCATTTTTTCCCAAAAATCTTATTAAATGTTCCATTATTTTCCTCTTCCTTGCAATTAAAATGGAAAATCCCGAACCATTCTTCAAAAAATTAATTAAAACAACTATTCCCTTCGTTTGTTTTGTTTTCTTCTTCGAAGAGAGTATAAACTCTTCGAATTCTTTTTGAAAAGAGTACTTTTTCTCACACGTAATGTTTGTGAACAATTATCAGTTTATTGTGAGAATCTACACGGAGTTAAAAAATACGTTAAAGATTAGTTAAATCTTTTCGTTTCTGGTAAGGATAGGTTTAGCATTGAAACCTTTATTTCTTCCAAGTTACTTAACATAAACACTTGTCTTTATATTAAAAATGTTTTTTTACAAAATACTTTCAAGCATATGTAAACACTTTCAAACACATATTTGTATAAATTGGCATAGGTTGTTTACAATTCTTGGAAACTGTTTTAGAATCTTGAAAATGGATTCCTTTTCAACTTTGTAGACATTCACCACCTTATTTTGTTACAATATCTCATTTCTGCTCGTCGAATTATTTGATCGCACGAAAATGTATGCAATGTAGTTACATCAAGCATCAAAACATGCAACTTGCGTTAAAATATACGATTATTGGTGTGCAAAATAGTAATAACAGAAAAACTTAACAGCAGTTAGTTTTTCTTGCATCTTCTTCTTAAAAAGAGATACCTTTTTTAAATCCTATTTTACTGATAAGGATCTGCTGCGTTACAATTATCCGTATTGAAATTAACATTAAAACTAATGGTTCTTTGGTCCCAACATGAAACCTATCCGGATATTGAAAACCGTTCTTTTGCGTGATATTAATGTTGGTTATATGTTTGACTGACATTTGCAGGACTGAAAAATTAAGCATTACTTTTTAAAAGTCCTAATTTTTTATACGTTGTTTTAAATTTTCGGGCATTATTTTAAATCCGTGTCTCATATCCAAGGATTATAAGATTTTTTATACCCACCTCCCCCTTCAAAAAAATAATAAACAATAAGAAGCTCATTATGCACGGCTTTGTACCAATCGGAACTAGGACTTCCCCCTTTTAAGCTCATTCTTGCTTAGTCTTAAAAATACTAGATTTGAAAAGAAAAGGATTTAAACTTATTAGTCTGAATACAAAACTTCATGGTACGCTGAATATTTAAATTGATAGACAAACAAGGGGCTGTTTCAGTACGTTCCTGCATGCTATAATTTAACTTACTCTAAAATAAAACCGGCTAAGCCTTGAATTCCCGAGTTTAATATAATTGATTGTGATATAAGATATGAGCGTAAATAAATTCCAACTGTGAATCTTTTATAACTAATGCAAATGACTAAAGAGACCGTCTAGAATTAACTAGTTCCTAATTAAATAGATTATATAGCTAAGGATTTTAACTGGTTTATTTAATCACGAATTTTCTTTAATTTGGACTTGAGATTGCGTTTATTAAGTAGTTTTAGACATACTTAAATGTACAAATGTCTTTTGTTGATGTGATTTGATTAAGTCTGAAGATTCTTCGAGAGCTCAATTAAGCTTTGGTCCCTTTGAAATTTATAAGAGAAGTCATCGAATCTTGTTATTCTACAAAATTATAGTGGTTCAATCAACATTATTTTATAAAGTGCATTATTTATTTTATCATTACGTATTCTTGATAATGATGTGTGTTATTATGAATTATCTAAATGCAAAAATAGCTCATTGGGAAAAACATAAAATTTATTTACAGGAAAAGAAATGTTTTTTGTATTATTCCCTTTTTTCCATTCGAACGATATTTTTAGTTAGTGCTTGTTTGCTTTTGGATTTTGCAGCAATTATTTTAGCTTTTAAGTTCATTTTCAACAAAATTAATTGGATTGACCTTTTAAACTTTGCCGATGAAATTTCTTCTGATATATTAAACGATAATTAAAATTTACTGTTTAATTTTAATTTTTTGTACTTAATCGTTGTTCAAACAAAAAAAATTAAAAAAAATAGTTTGAAGTTGGTATGCTATCTTCTTTATAAAGTAATGAATGAAAGTAAATTTATGTAGGCAGCGTTACTCCATATTAATTAAAATTCAATACCTATCTCGTGCGTTTTAAGAAGAGGTAATGCCCATAAAACTAATAATTACAGTTAAAAGTGGTAAACTCTTTTACAAAAAAAGTTAAAATATATTAATAAACCCATCACGATTAACGTATTAGATATTTTAAATTTTTAAAAAAGGAATCTCGAATCTGTAATTGACTTCTGAAATTGATTTAGGTTTAATATATTCGATAAAAATGTTACAAATACTTCAGCTTTTGGATTTTGCAGCAATTATTTTAGCTTTTAAGTTCATTTTCAACAAAATTAATTGGATTGACCTTTTAAACTTTGCCGATGAAATTTCTTCTGATATATTAAACGATAATTAAAATTTACTGTTTAATTTTAATTTTTTGTACTTAATCGTTGTTCAAACAAAAAAAATTAAAAAAAATAGTTTGAAGTTGGTATGCTATCTTCTTTATAAAGTAATGAATGAAAGTAAATTTATGTAGGCAGCGTTACTCCATATTAATTAAAATTCAATACCTATCTCGTGCGTTTTAAGAAGAGGTAATGCCCATAAAACTAATAATTACAGTTAAAAGTGGTAAACTCTTTTACAAAAAAAGTTAAAATATATTAATAAACCCATCACGATTAACGTATTAGATATTTTAAATTTTTAAAAAAGGAATCTCGAATCTGTAATTGACTTCTGAAATTGATTTAGGTTTAATATATTCGATAAAAATGTTACAAATACTTCAGCTTTGTCACTTTACTGTGAGATAAAAAGTTTCCAGAATCTCATTTGCTATGCTGATTGGCTAATGAATAATTCAAACAGTATAAACTCGATTCCTCTGTATTTTTCTTCGACGTTTTTTGCATCACTTAAATCCTTTCGAGCTGCTGTAATCACTCGAGAGAAGAGAGGACCCTCTTACATTCCTCTAAAATTGGTTTTAAGAAAAGAACATTTCTTAAGGATTATATTAGAATAAAATATTAAAAAATAACGACATAATATAAAGTTCGGAATGTTCTCGGTATTTAAAAGAAAATTCTCCAGTAATTGCCATATTTAAATCCACCTAACAACGTCTCCGATAGGGTGCTTAAAGCGGAGGATAATAAAATGATCAGGCAAAAAACTTTTCTTTATTGTGCTTTCTTTTAAAACTGCAACCGTATTCGGATCGCCGGGCTACTACTTTACGGTCACCATGGAAACATACTCAATGAGGCTCTCGTAACAAGCGGTACATCGCGAGATTTTTGGCAAAAAGCCAAAACGAACGCGTGGAAAAGTCAAAGAAAGTCCTTAGGACCGCGTTTCGAGTTTGTTCGAGAACTTGTGGGTGGGAAGAAGAGGAAAATCAATGCAGGGGGGATGTATCCTAATATTTGATCGTATTGTGTTCATGACGTGATTTTTCTTTTTTGACTGATGGTGTTTGTCATGACGTTAATGAGGTAATGTAATGTAATGTAAACTGCTTCAGATGACAGTATTAAGTTTTAAGTTTCTTTTAATCTTTATAAACTGCTACGTTTAAAAACTGGAAGAAGTGCACTGTTACTTTTGTTTCCTTCCATTTTTCTAAAAGAGGTTATTTTTATATCATACAAGGTAAGAGCAGATAAAATTTTGATTTTTACAAGTTTAATAGGTTGTTTAGTAACTTGAATGAAATTGACATTATTTAGTAATTAGGATAATATTTTCTATGCAATATTAACATCCTGGGTAAAAAATTTCTTAAAAAGTAATTTATTTCCAAGATTACCTCGTGTTAAGGCGGGATCAAATATATTTTAGGGAATGGAAGTGGGAAGGCTTTTAAAATTATTATCAGGCCTAATAAGTTAAATCAGCAAAAACAAGCAAATATTGGTTAGAAACGACTGTAACTATTGAACAGCCTTTTTATATATTATTCTTTATTCTAATTTAAAAAAATATTAACTTAACTTCGTTATGGTAAGAGGAAGTTCAAAAATAGTTGTGAAAATGAATATTTTTTAGAACTTAAAATTGAGTTTAGTTGTGTAATTATGAAAACAAATACAAAAATTAGGATTGTTATGAAATAGACCCAAAAATATGTCGTTACAGAAAAATATATAAATATTTATTATAAATGCCTTAACATCTGAATAATACTACTTATAATTCGGCAAAAAATAATTCTGAGTTGAAAAAGACAATGTTAGCGATGTTTGTAACCAAGCAGCAGCTACTTCCCTGCACTATTCGATTGACCTGTAAAACAGGTTTTACCTTTATAACAGTTTGTATGCAGTAAAAACAACATTCAGACAAAACGAAATGCTGTTCTGTAGAACTTGCTTTTCCTTTAATAGAGATAGTATGCAGCAAAACAAACATTAAAACAAGGACAAATCCGCTGTTTCCTGTAGAACGGGGTTTTCCTTTAAAAGAGATAGTATGCAGGTGAACAAACAATAAACCAAACGCACATTTAGCAAATCCTATAGAAATATTTCTTGGAGGAAAATTTAAATTGTCTACAACCTCACGATGATGAAAAAAAGGTTTTCTTAATGTCAGATATTTTTGATGATATTGAAATAAGAGAAAAATATTATTTAACATTTCAAATTCAAGTCTATTAATTTTGTTTTGTATTAAATTTAAGGCAATTTCGAAAGTTGATAACCTTATTAGGAGTGTCTAATTACAGTTATGTATGTGTTAATGAAAGTATTGATTGAAACTTAAGATTAACTGAAGACAATTTAAACCAAAGGTTATTAGATACACCTATTTAACATAAAAAGATTTTCTTAGTGACCATAGAAAGTTTTAAATCCTCTTAAAACTTCCCCAACTCATAACTTTGATTAATACCTAAACTCAAACTCTAATATTTTGTATGTAATTAAAAAACTATGTAATTAAGCTTATAAATATTCTGCCTTGAACCTTAAATGTCACGTTACAGTGTACCCTTTTTTATATCTTGGGCCGTTAATGCCCGGGCAACTTTATTCACCTCTTCATAAAACCATAGTTGGTGGATAGTTAAGAAGCGGTTTCAAATTCTTCTACGTTAAGATTTCTACATCAATTTCGTTTCTCCTCTGTACTTTCTCAAACACAGAAACCAAAAACAAGAAAGCTGCGAAGATTCTCCGTCTTTGCATGCACAGCGGCAGTTAAAAGTAAGCTTCCACAACCTTTTCTTGCCTCCATTCATTTCTGAATACGCGTCTAGGAAATTCCGCATTGATGGCACTTGCATGCTATTTGGATAAGCTCTGGAAAGTGGGTGACAGAAACGGTAAGGGGACATTAAATTCCAATTTAAATCGCCATATTTCTCGGCCCTGGTGATTTAGCATATCCCGTGTCATTTGGTTCTTACGAGCGCATTTAGATGAAACACTGTCATAAATATGGTTTTATGTTTTGCATATTTATGAGAAGAGTTCTGTTTTATTCCTGCTTGATAGGCCATTAAGTATTTTTTGTTTTCTCTGTGGATAAAAGAGATGTGGGGCTTTTATATGTATTTTTGAATCATCGGTTTGTATTAATAACGGGCTATAAAATTTTTTGGATCCTGATTAGTAAACCATGATTAAATTCAATAATATGTTACATTTTTGAAGGAATTTTTAAAAATAGTTATAGTTATTATCGTATTATGAAATCCCTTGTAGTTTTTAAACATATTTTAAAGTTCTCCATATCGGTTCCAAGTTAGAGCTAATTTAAGTCTTTCTACAAAAAAGTAAAATTAATAAATATTTTAAATGATAAAAAAACAGTTTTTACTGCACTCTTAAAATTCGTCTATGTTTATTATTTCCCTATGTAATGTCCCCTATTGCTATTTAATCCCTATTCATGTGTATCCCTATGTAAACGAGGAATTTCACATGTGTTAGCAGTAAAGTGATTGTGACTTCCTTTTGAAATTACTCAAATTTTTTCAGAGGACATACCGATAAGAAAATTGAAAACAAAGTATCTAAATTTATATTGTGGTGTTAAAATACAATAAAACCAAGGGGAGATGTGTTTAAAATTTTCATTACCTCTATCAAGAACTTAAACAGTAAATTACAAGTGACATCACGTGACCTTGTGTTGTCGTTTCAATCATGTCACAATCTAACAGAAAAATCCTGAGTTAACCCGTTAACGCCCGAATTAATAACGCCCGTAGCTACGTTACAAATTATTTTATGCCAAAAGAAGGCGGAAAAAGCCTTACAAGTATCTAAAAAAACATTTATTACATTTTTCAAAAATCAATATCTTTCAATTCGTTTCCATCCCAGTACAATCTTTCAATCCCGCAAAACCAATCTCAGCGTTCCTCACAATCATCACTCAAAACCTACCTTCCCCCATAAACATTTTGCATTTCATTATTTAGAATGAGCCGTCCCATCCCCCTCTCAACGCCATTTGTTCAAAAAAAAAATTCCCCTTCTCCCCGAAACAACAAAAACGTATCTCCACGAAAACAATCCTCCATTGTTATTTCGTCATCAAAATGGAAAGCCCGCGGAAAACTCGTGAAATTAATTCCCCACTCCATGCAAAGAACGGCCGAAAAAATTCCCTGTCAGCCATCGTAGCAAAACATGTTATGACATGTCTTGCTAACGAATACGTATTCGAGCCGAAACCTGGCAACGAGAGGGAGGGGGAAAAGGTTTTTTGTTGTTCTTTTTACCCCTGTTTCGGGAGAACAAGTGGGCACTTAACTCATTTACACCTGCCGGGGAAATAACCTTTCATTTAAGTGTCATATTTCTCGCTGGATCTCTCCAGGAGGGTTTTTATTTGTTTGTTTTTGATGGGAATGGAGGTTTTTGCTGCCTTGATGTGTATATGAACGGAACTTGTCTGTCAGTTGGTAAAATAATTTGTTTTCAAGGATATATATAAAAGGACGGTTCTCTTTACCTAGCGAAAAAAAGTTGTTTATACTTTGTGTTAAATTTAAAGGAATAATTTATTGATTCATACAGTGTTTTTGATGATATTTTTGTTGGTTGCATGGAAAATTTTCAAATAAGAACTTGTTCTCTGTGCATGTAAGCTAAGTAGGCACTTACTAATACTACTTAGAAGTAAAATTATTAATGTTGTGCATAAACGTATAATATTCATCTTTCAAAAAATAAATCAATGCAAAATTATATTCAAGGAGAACAGATAACCATCTTGGATACAAGGACCATATGTAATTTTATTGAAAAGTGTTGACATAAGTTTTTAGTTGGGCTGGCGAATTTTATTTATGAAAATAGGTTTAAAAAGAGGATTAGAGCTCTAATAAAATATTTTTTCTAACATTAATTTTATTAATTCTTGAATAGATTTTGTATTTCTTTTACATTTGTGTAGTTTAGAAAAGTCTATGAAAGCAAAACTTGTGTATTCAATCTTCGGATTTTTTTTCCAAAAGGAGTGGTAAAATTAAGCGTTTTTAGAGACTGAAAAGAGTCTTGCATGTTTTGAAAGATTTAAATATGCAGTTTGATGAATAATATAAAACTCCCTAAAAATTAACCAATTTTTTTACCAAAACGAAACATTTGCCCATTAAGGAAGATTAGTTCTTAAAAACTTATAAAATATACCCTGAAAATATTATTTTGATTTCCGAGTTAAAAATTAACTTAAAAGCTTTACTGAGGTCAAAAGCAATTATTTTTAATAAAAAAATTTTAATTAACTTCCTTAAACATAATGACTTTTGACTTTATTCTTCAAGAAAATCAAATCGAACCCTAATTCCTTAATTGTCTTTACTTCTTATATTAATGTCAAAAGATGCTTAAGTTTTTCAAATAACTCTTAGATTGAATTTGAATGATTCCGTGTGATTTATTACTTTAATTCTGTTCGTTTCATTCAAAATTTCAATTATGTGATTTTTTAGATAGAATTTTTATCTTCGTTTGAAATCTAATAAACAATATTGATTGTGTGGACACAATAAAATAATTTTCTCAAAACTTTATTTCACTTAAATATTTAGGTATGAAATACTTACATTTCTCACAATAATGTAGATGATGAAATGGTATAAAACTTTTTTTAAAAGCTAATATATTGAAACTACCTGTAAATTCTACAAATCTTTTATAGATCAATGCTTGAAGCCTTTGAAAATGGTAAAAAGTGGAAAAAAATTAAAGTAGGATGAATCCCATTGGAAAAGGAAGATAATATAACAAAAAAGAAAGGAAAAATAAATTACGGGCGATCTGAGGTCGGGAAGGGGGGGTAAAAAGGGGGTTTTTTAGAATAAAAAATGATTTATCTCGATTTCCGGGGCAAAACTACAAGTTCTATGGAAAAAAGTAAAAGGGCTAAGTTGTAGGTAATAAAAAGATCTACAACTTTTGTATTCACACTTTTTTGACATAACCGCAAAATTTATGTGAAAAATTCAAATAATCAAGTTTTTGTTTTTTTATTTTTATCTTTTACAAGAAAATTTTTTTTCACGAAATTCGGTGAAAACTTACCGTTTGATGTCCCAAACACACTTTATATACATCACTATGGTAAATGTTCTCAAAAAATGCAAAGAAACGAAAAAAGCTCGAAGAGAGTTCAATTATAAAAACCCTACAAAAATACCATTTTTGCAAGAAAAATTTTTATCTAACGAGAAAAACAAGGACAAAATTATAAAAACGTTAATGAAAAGATTACAGGCACAAGGATTTTCTTAACAAGCAGAAGAAAATGCAGACAAGCTGACATAATTAAGACCTCGATAGAAATTGCCAGAGATTCTAATAAAACTGTCATTGTTGTGGATCAAGATATTGATCTTTTTGGTCTTTTTGAATCAATTAAATTCAAATAATCATGAAATTTTTTCTCAAGACAGGTTATGGAAATGTAAAACATTTATTTTTCAAGTCTGCTATAAATTGATTATATACGTATAAAACCTTGAATTTATATATAAACCTTTTATTATATAAGAATTCATATATCTCTAAACACACAATAGTAATACAATAGAACATTAGAAATTAGTTTAAATATCTTTATAGGAAGACAATAACAATCAAAAGACTATTTTAATACATTTGCACATCTTTTAATGCCAAATTGCTTCAGGCATCTTAATAACAATGTGAGGTCTTGCTCACTAGAGTCTATTAAATTGTTCTCCTATATTAATTGATCAGCGTACTGCGCTGAGAGATGCATCAAGCTGAGCTCAGTTAGTACCTTGAGGGGAGTACATCAAAATAGATCTCCCCTCCTTTGCAGTTCAATCTCCCTCTCTCTGGTACCCAATCCAAGATTACGTGGGTGGATCAAACAGGGTTTGGAAGACTTAGGAAGTCTACTATGAGGATGTTTGATATTTGAGAAGGAAGTTGTTTTTCATTACTGAACATACACAAATTGAATCGTTCCAATTTATGAATGGGGGTTTTGATAGTGAAGTTATTCTTAATGAAATTAGTATCCTTTTCTTGTTGATGGGGGTTGGAGATATTTGTTAGCGTAAACTTGTTTTGAAAATTTGTTTACATGAATGATGGTGGTTATATCTGTGTAGTGTAGCCTATTTTTCTTGTGAAGTTTTCTACTAACTAAGTTAAGAACTAATTACACTATTCACTAGAAAGTTTGCAAAAGAATTAAACAAAATGGTACGTATAAGCGATGTTTGAAAAATAATTAATAATTTTTTTCATCTGTTTGGAAAGAAATGTATAGTCTTAACTTTTTTTAAAAATGTTAATATTCAATATTCATTTAGTCAACCACCGCCCCCTTTTTTTTTTAAATTTTTTATTTTTTATTATTATTATTATTATTATTATTATTATTATTATTATTATTATTATTATTATTATTATTATTATTATTATTATTATTATTATTATTATTATTATTATTATCATTATCATTATCATTATCATTATCATTATCATTATCATTATCATTATCATTATCATTATCATTATCATTATCATTATCATTATCATTATCATTATCATTACAAACAAAGAGGAAGATATATCACCTGGGATTGTATAACAATCCATGTAGGTGAACAAATATTAACAAAAATTACATTTGTTACACAATAAATTACAAAAAAAAAATATAAACACAAATATTATAAGCAAAAATGAACACTACATGAAAACAAAACGAAAAGAGTATAAATACGATACAATATCAAACAGGAAATTAGTAGCGGCAAACAGGGTGTCATAAATTATGGCTTATTATCTGTCGTAAAGTAAGTAGTAGTGCAAAAAAAATATGAATGGAATATAATTACACTAATAACTCAGGATCAAACAAAAAAGTGTTCAATGTCCCCAATAGAAAACAAAAAGTCTTTTAATTTCTTTTTAAAAATATATAATGACAATTTTAAAAAATATATAATGACAATATATAATTTAATTTCATCATAAAAATATATAATGACAATGATTGTAATTTTACGGAGTGTATTTCCCCCCTTTTTCTTCAAAACCTTCTCTCAAAATGCATAGAACCAAATGTGAGAACGTTTCTTACACAAATAAAAAAATATTTATGTTGATAGCTAGTTTTGAAAAGAGAATGCGCGCTATACTTATAAATTACTGAGAATTTAACATACCAGAGATTAACTAAAGGAGTATTTTTGTTATAAAAGGATATGGGTGATTTACCTTTTGCGATATCAAAAACGAATTAAATATCCGACAAAAATAATAACTTTCAAATAACCATCAATACGCGTTCTTGTTAATGTTAAAATGGTATTATATTGAAGTTACGCCCCACTTAGTCTGTCTAACTCATAGAGGCTTAAGTAAATAAAAAGGGGATTACTCTCAATATTTTTTTACAAATAATGTACTAAAATGAGATTAGCGCGACTTAGGCAGCACTTATGCCACTTATGTTTAGTTTTATCAGAATCTACACCAACTAAGACCTAATAGAAAAGCTTATTGAACTTCTAAGCACAACTTAGTTTAGATAGAGACAACTCGCCTAAAGAAAAGAAACTTCCCTCGCCCAAAGCTTCATCACTCCGACTCTCTGAATACAACCGCAGAAGAAGCAAGTAAAATTTCACTTCTGGTAAAAGAGCTACTTAATGCTTTATCTGTGGCTCCCACACAAACCAAACTGGTAATCTCGGACCCAGATAAGAAAGGCAGTTAAGAGATTATATTGCTCAGGGAATGAAATTGGGCTCGAGCGATAAACTTAATGCAGCCCCTGCCATTTCCCTCAAAAGTACCGATAGGGTATGGATTAGTTAGGCCTGTGCGATAAAGACAGTTGGCCATCGAGCAGTAAATATGGCGACATCCTAGCTTCTTTTGGGTTTTTCGGAAGTGTCCGGTGGCAACGTTCCATAAAGTAAACGATCCTGCTTCCGAAGCGTCTGTGAGGGCTAAATATAGATGGGTTTTTTGCTTGCTGGGTGATTAGATGTGGGTTCAGTAACTAAAAATATAGTAACTAATACTTTCTTGCTTGTTGGGTGTGTTATAACTGGAGTTTGGAATATTTTTTTGACCAATTAGAATTAAGTATTAGCAAGTTTTTACCATTGAGATGTCCAGAACTAATTTCTATTTAAACACAATGAGGTATTTGCACGAGTGAGGGATTTGCTTGATCTTATACTTTTTTAATACATTATGGTTTAATAGGTACTCCCAAATTTCTAATTTTTAAGTTCAAAAATGTGTTTTAAATAATTTAAAATTAAATTTTAATTTTTGCCAAAACGCCAGAAAAGTCACATTATTAGAAAACGGGCTTTTATTCTATGTGACATCACAGCGCATGATTTGTGATTCGAAAGTGTTTTTGCGCCCAAACAATAAACAAAATTTCAAAAATTAATATCTCAGAAAATAGGCTCCAAAAATACTTGATGTAAACGTCATTCTTAATGGTTTTTATCTACTATTTTAATAAAATTTAATCTCAAAACGTGAGAATATCTCATTATATATAGTTTCTTGAAGCTTAAACAGTAGGTCACAAATAAGATAAAGTTGTTTTATTTTCCTTTGACTAAAATCCTTTGAATTTTAACAAGGCGTTCATTTAATGATGAGTGAAAAATCTTAAGTAGAAATAAAAAACGTTTAAAACGCATGAAAAAATTCTTAAATTGCCTTTTTTACGTTATTTGGAAAACTTGTTACCTCCAAATTTCTACCCTCGTACCTTCTTTTAGTATAAAGAAAGTATACACTTTATTTCACTTATTGTTTTCCCTTAAATTTTAAAACCACTGTTTAACTTGTCCTGGGAGCTATTTTGCTTTTCTTCCCTATCAGAAATCATTTGTAAAACCTTCCAAAACATTTCATCTTCATATCTATCTTAAGCTACTACTTGAAAATAAAAAGGAGTGGGGCTTCTCATTAAAACTTTTATATTCGTTTTTGAGGCATTAGAATGCCTCACGTTCCCAACTGCATGCACTAGAACTTAACCAAACATTGCACTGATGAGTTGATATAGAGGTCCATGTTGGTGCAGAAGGATTAAATTAATTCCGTGTTTGCAATGTTGCATAATTGATCGCATTGCCAGTCAATGAAACATGCGTGTTGGACGCGAATGTATGATAGTACGAAACATTTCAACCTCATATGAGGGGATTATCATAAACGCAAATGAGTAGTACACATAACACTGTAATTCTCAGTTCATTTGATAGTAACTGTATTTCGATCTTTACATTTCATAGCAGGATTATAAGTTTATATTGTTGGGAAGTTACAAAACCATTCTAGGTGAATTGAATGTTAATCAATTAGGAGTCAATTTACTTGAATGTGCTGTTACCCATTATTACAATAACTGCCTGTAAAATGGCAGATAGGTAGGGTTAAATATAGTCATTGCATTTATACGAGTTTTTATATTTTTTTAAATACATTGTAGGTAAAGTGTGTTTAATGAGAGAGAAGTTCTGCTTTTTTTCTTAATAAAATAATTTTGTAGCTTTCAACAAATATTTTAGACCCTTAATATTGTATTTGATGCTCACGTTGTATTTGATGCTATAGTTGTATGAATCCATAAAACTATTTTTATGTAATACTAAATGAGTAAATGAAATATATATGGAAGTAATTTTTTCAGGATATGTTTAAAAATTGAAAATCTGTAGAAAATATACTTTTCAGGTGTAAATATACTACATTTCGTCACTGAGAAAGTTTAAATCCATATTTCATTCTTTTCATAGCAAATTGTACACCAGAGAAGTTGAGTAGAGATTAAACGAAGTAAGCTCTTAAACTGCAATAAACTGAAAGGAATACAAACATTCATAGGTAAATCCTGATATAATCCATAGACTACTTTCTGCCTTTAATGTAATAATATTTCTGTAAAACTTCGGAAGAACTCAATATAGAATTAAACGCTTTTCGGCTCTCTCATTTTATTTAGAATATCCCAAAGAGAATATATCTTTTCAACTTTTTATCACAATTCCCAGCAATGAGCTTATATAGTTAAACCATACAATGTATCAAAAAGGGGACAACTATTGTATCTCTCGCATTTTAAAAAGTATCGGATGAATCAATGCAAATAGTTAGCCAGGAAAAATGCTTAATTTGTAACACAAGGCGACTGTAATTTTAAGCAAATTTATCCAACTTGAAGCTTAACAGTTTCGAAAGTATGTCTATTCTGCACAATTCACAATTCAATTTTTCACAGATAATATTTTCGAGTAAGTTCTATCATGTAAAAAACTTATAACTATTGGTGCAAAAACTATTTTCATGGACGTTTATTTAAAGGAAGCATTTCCCTCCTCGTTAAGGAAAATTTAATTTGTTTTAAAATATGATACTGCATTAATTGAATTCCCCGTTGCCTTTTGGAACATTTTAATAATGAGAAATGTTATTGGAAAAATACTTTAGACTATATTCCGTCAGGAAGAGAATAAATGGATTTAAATAGTGTTTACTAGTTTAGATCAAATTTATATAAAGTTGTATCAAATGTTTTTTAAAAACAAAGAACATATATTTCATATTTTTCACTTTTCTTTTATCATAATAAATAAAAATATACAATTTTAGCACGAGAGAAATATTAAATAAAAGATAATTTTGTATTTAAACTGCGGAAAAATATCAATTTGTTACAATCTGTTATAATTTTTGGTTTATTGTTCCCATTTTGGTTGTCAACCAGGTTAGCGATCTTTAAGAAAATCATCAACCAAGTTGATGATCAAGTTAATCGTCTGTTGTGAGCAGTGACGGATCCAGGAAAATTTTTCTGGAAATTTAAGTCAAAAACCCCACTTTTTCAACTCGTTTTGGTACGCCTCATCCGAATTTCGGATATAGATTTTTTGCGTTTTGACAAACTTAGTAAAATATTAGACGTTATTTTTTGGGGGGGCTTCAGCCCGAAAGCCCCTCCCGTAGATCCGCCACTGGTTGTGAGGGCCTTTAAATTACATTAATTAACTAAAAAATAAATAGAGTAAACGCACCAGTAGCTGACCAGTCACCAGTTTCCGTCCAAAGCGAGTTTATTTAACCAGAATAAGAAAATAAAAAGAATTAAAAACTTTCTGTCAACGCGCTAAAAATTCTTATAAAGTAGGAATAATTTGAGAAAACTCCAGCTCTCAAGCGTCGCCTCCAACCGTGGACCGGTTTCGCCCTTGTTAGGGCTCATCAGCACGGTATAGGAAGGTAACGCAAGAGAGCGGAGGAAGAGCTTTTAGTCTAGCCGACTATGACGCACATGACGACTGTTTTCTCACATATTCCTCTAACCAGAGGTAGTGGTAAAGCACTCCGTTTTCATAGGAATAATTTATCTGGAAACGTTATTTCAGATTTTCTTTTTCATGGCCGCATTGTTTACTGTCTAAGCATAACAAGTAAACAAAAATTAATGAACAAATAATTTTTTAAATAATCATTTCAGTGTGGTCAGCTATTGGAATGTTGTTTTACCAATCTGTACCAATATCCTACCATTGCTTAAAAATAAAATGCAGGAGGGGATTACGAAAAAGTACTTACTAAACATTAGGAACATTTAAAAATCATTCAACTTCAAAAGCATGCATTAAAAATAAATAAATGAATTAAAATATTTTTTATTTGTAATTCTAGATCCCTTTCAGTCCATTTTCCATCATTTTCAGTCCATCAGCTCACGCATGCGCTATAGCTCTGAATTTGTAAAATCATAATGACCATACCCTGAAAATTTCAAGTTGATCGGACAATTCCTTCTTGGTGTTGCATTTTTTATGAACAGGAGTTAACATATTACTAAGGATAATTTTAGGTATTTAAAGGCTGCAGTAGCCAGACATTTGATAGTTTTTTCTAGGAGTTATATCAAATTGAATATTAAATTTTCCTTAACTGGTCGGGTACTGGTGCGTTTACCCTAATAACATCTCTATTCTTCTCTTTGGGGAAACATTTTTTCCTTTAGAAAAAGGATTTCAATTAAACTAACCTACCTAATTACCTAAGTCCCTAATTAAACTATACCTACTCTTTTCAGGACAAAATATTCTAATAAAATAAAAATTCAATATACTTACCTAAAATAATAGGTAAAACATTCTTTTGCTAATACAATTCGATATTTAAAAATAACATAAAAATGACTCTTTAGAGTAAGCTCTTCTAATAGATCAAATACTGTGAAAGAATAAAATCTAAATTTAATTTTCATATGTATATATGTATAAGGGGTATAATATGAAAGCTTTTGGTAACTAATGCCATTTCATATATTTGTACCTTTTCTCTGTCATTAATTATTATTTTAAATGTATTGTGAATAATTGCTTAACAAATTAATTTTGCAGTCGTTAAGACAACTTCTTTTCTTGGGACGGTTACCATTTCCCATAAAATATATAACCATTAACGAATGGAGATTTTTAACTCAACTCATAAAACACAATGAGATCCATTTATTACATTTCAAGCATCGCCTCAGCGACGTTTGTCCATTGAAAAGCGAACTGATTTCGATTAGCATTTAATGGACCGTTTTATTTGATTTCCATTCGTCTCGAAAGTAAAAAAATATCCCGAGGATATCCTAATATTTGCCTCAGCGCGTCAACAAGAAATGGGGTCTCCCATCTACCTTCTTAAAAGTTTAAAAATTCTTCCCCCAGTTTAAAAAAATGAGGAGGAGGCTCTCACTTTGTAGCGAACACGAAATGGCAAATTTATTGGCCTAGGAGCACTACAAAGAATTGTCGTCGGCTGCAGGAAAAGACCAGCCATTTTCAAGATGTCTCAGCCATCGGCAGTTCGGTCCTTCTATCTCCAAGGATGGAAATAGAGACTTTCGTTCACTCCTTTTTAGCCTTTTACTCCTGCTTCGGATTTCCTATTTTGCCCTTGGTTTTATATCATGGTTCCTTCCTTCCTTTTTTTCTCCCTACCTTCGTTCTTCTTTGGCGGGTAAGCTGGGTTGTCATGGTAACCAGGTCGCCATTTCCCCCCCTTTGTAGCTGTGTTGGTTGGCTCGGATATTTGATGTGTATTTTAGCAAACGATTTATTTGGCCGTCTTTTTTAATTTAGGTTGGATGAGGTTTCGTGTTTATGACGCTTTTTTAAAAGTAGGCGTTTATTAAAAGTGGGAGGTTTAACAAGATTGAGACAAGTGTAAAATATTTTTTTTATCTTTTTTCTAGTAATTAATCAAGAGTTCGTTGATTAAATTCCTTTTTGGTATAGAAGATGAATTTTTAATAGAATTCGTTTTTTTCTTTAGAATTTGATTTTTTCTCTCTCTTTTAATTGGGTAGTATTAAAATTTTAATACTATTTTCTTGTTCTTAATTGTATGAAAGAAATTTTTAAATATGATATTCGAATTCATGTTTACTTTTTATCAATTAAGACACAGTAATTCTTTCTTGAAATATGTTTTAAGATACAAGGAATTAATTATGCTCATCTTATAGGGAACCGAATTGGATGTCATATGTAAAAAAATTAATAGAAACCAAGTGATGTATTGCCATTTAGAATTTTTCTCGAGGCACTCTTTCAGATGAAATGTATTTTATTTTATCTATGTGTATTTTTCCTCTCTGAAATTTATCTAGCCCTTTGAAAAAGTTAGTAAGCAAATCCCTTATTCTTAGTTAACAACGTTATTTCAATTTTCTAGAGTTAGGATAAGGCAATGTATTATTCTATTTTACTTTTTCAAAGTAAGGAGTGTTTAAAATTAACTCAGAATAAAGCAGATAATAAGTTTACTAGACTTTAATCGCTACAAATATATTTTTAAAAAATTAGCATGAAATACCGCCTAATTTTTAAAAGGGGATTCAGTAAACTTGGGGGAAGCTGCATTCATTAAAGCATTAAGTTTGAAGATAATGGGAACCTTCAAATTTTTATAGCTTTAAGAAGTTATAGATGCATGCTCTATTTTTCCCGTGACCACTCTTAAGCTCTAAAACTGTAAAAAGTAAATAAAATTAGTAATTTTATACAATCCAAAGTTATACGTGTAACCAATTTAAATATCTCCACCACAAAATTGTTTCGTAATATAAAAGTAAAAAGGCTAATAGGATATTGGGATACATTACAAAAACTGTTTCTTCAAGGTCTGAGGATATTATTTTGCCACTATACAGAGGCTTGGTGAGACCTCATCTAGAGTATGCTGTTCAGTTTTGGTCTCCATACTTAAAAAAAGATATTGATTCAATTGAAAGGGTTCAGCATAGGGATACTAAAATGGTCAAGGGTATATCCAGTTTAAGTTATGAGGGAAGATTAAAGAAGCTAAATATGTTCACTCTAGAGAAAAGAAGGATTAAAGGGGATTTGATTCAACTTTTTAAAATGGTAAAGCAAGGGGACACAGAGGGACTAGATTTCAAAACGGGTAATAGAACAAGGGGTCATAATTTCAAATTGAATAAAGGAAAATTTAAGACGGATTGTAGAAAACATTATTTTTTAATAGGGTAGTGGATAGATGGAATGCGTTGCCTGAAGCAATTGTAAATTCAAGTGGGGTAAACGAGTTCAAGAGGAAAATTGACAGATACTGGGATTCCGGTAGTTTGGGTTAAAAAGACTGGACCAACCTTGCTGGGCTTACGCCTGTAGTTAGTCGACTTAATTTGTATTTGTATTTGTAATAGTTTAGTCAGTTCCAAAAAATAACAAGAAATACTGAAACCCCCCCCACCTTATTAAGACACCCTCTATCACTTCCTAATGATCTTGTCATACTCGTGTTTAAATTCATGCCCAACAATGTTTAACCCCCAAGAATTCGTTAAAAATGAGCCATCCGAGTGGCTAATTGAAATTCTGGGTGTAACTAGTGAAAATTAAGCATTGCTTTTCTATTAACTGAGAGCCAACTAATCAAATTGCGCTGGCTTCGAAAACCGAGGCAATGGAGTAATTATTGTCCCTCAAGTTCCTTAAACAGTTCCATTCTTTCTCTTGGGAGCGGAATAATTGGATATTCAATATCGGGAATCGAATGGAAGAGCAATTAAGTGCTTATCTATTAGCTGTTGGGACAGATAGTTTGGGTTGTTCAGATAGTTGATCAAAATCAGATGTCCCTGTTGGTGTGCTGACAGTTGTAAAAGGTTTGTAATTTAAGTGTATGGCGTCTGGGGCGTTCTAGGATAGATTGAGTTTCTCGTTTTATTTTTCGTTTTAAATACTTTAAAAATAATTAAAACTTGATTGTCATTAAAACTTCAAGCAATTTAAACTTGAAGCCCTAGCTAGGTTAAAGTAAAATTCAAATAATGATTTTAAATTCAATGATTCTATTAGAAGTTACATGTAGAATGGGTAGACTTCGCAGTTTTAGCAACTGGTTATTTTAGAAGAGGTAAAACAACTGAAAGGCAGTATGCTTGTTATTAAATGGTACCTCACCATTAGCTTTGAGGAGGATTTTAGAAACCAACTCTTTTTATGAGACGAAGTAATATAAACCAGTGTCTTTTTTATGTCTTTACTTGAAATCTGTTGTCTTAAACTCTACCATTGAAAAAAGTGCAATTTAGGTCTTTTGAAAGAATTTCCAAAATTTTTCGTTTCATGTATTTTATTTCAGATCATTAAGTTCATACGTGATAATTTCAAATTCGCTGTGCAATTTTTTTGGTGTTATAAATCTCAAGAGGCAATGTTAGAACGAATAAAAAAATGGATACTCAAGCGCAATTTTAAGGTTCTAGAACGTGGGAAAATATCATATTAACACAGGTCTTAAATAGTACAATAAAAAGAGATGTTACAGTGAAACGATTTAGGGTAAATTCCAAGAATGAACTTTAATGCAATAGTGCTTTCAAAAGTTACCAAGTAAAAGTTTCAAAGCTAATATAACGCAGCTTGTGCATGTGTTTTACTTTATTATTGTTTCAGTACTTCATAAGCTTCTTTCTTGAATGCATCTAAGTTAATAATCAGATGACCCTAAAAATAATTCTCCAGATAAATAATGAACATTTTATTAAAAACCAATGATTGAAGGTTGGAATCTAAGAAAGGGTTGAAATACTTTCCCTCCATAAAAAATATTCTATATAGCATACAGAGAATTTTTAAAGTCACTTCTTCAGACTCTCCAATAGATCAGAGATTATTTTTATTTCAATAGAATCTTCCGGGAAATTAGTTTCATCCGAAGCCAAGAAAAGAAGCAAAATAAGAATAATAGTATGTTTTCCTATCCAGGCGACGTCGGAAATCAATATTTCTAGGGGATGGTAGAAATTGCATTTTTGTCTTCGGGGCCATTTAGGGAGCTTAGCACCTGAGACCAGAAAGATGTATTTCTGCTGAGCAATCCAAAATCATGCCTCAATAAATTGTTGCTTTCCGATAAATTATTGAGTTACAAAGGAGCTAGTTTTGTATACTTTGGTTTTAATTGAGGAACCCAACATGAAATAAAGGAAGGAATAGTTATTTGAAAGGAAAATAGTTATTTTCTAGACATGTCCATATATTTTTAAAAAATTCAATTTCCAGAAATGGGTGAATTTTTATTCACTGGTGCCATTTTAATTATGTATTTTTTGTAAGATAAATGTAACTTTGACAAGATTAATGTTTTGTAAGACATTGGAGATTGTGAGGAGTTAGAATTTATACAAGATTGTTTGTGTTCTCAAATACCCATAAAACTGGTATTTGCATATGTCATATACATAATACGAAAACTAAATTAATATTATTTAGCTATAATTTATACATTAAAATTAATTATACATATTTACACATTATATTATTATGAAAGATCCTGTACTTGTGACATTTATATTGAATATTTACTACATTATATTTCATTCTTTAATACCATGCACCGTTTCCGTCTTTGTAGATTATTTTTTGAGAATGCCTTATTGTATTTTTTTATAAAGTGAACTCAAAAATGTTCAAATAGACCCTTGATATCCCATTATATCCTATCATAACTTAAGAATTATTATTTTCCTGCTTTATCTATGACTTATAAAAAGTTTTAAGTTTGTAATGATAGAGAGTGAATGATGTTTACAATATATATTTTCCTCGCGTTTATGAACACTATTTTTGAAGAATAAAACATTCCTTTTCATATGGAAAAAATTACTTTCAAAATCAAAGGTTGTTCATTATTTAGTAATACGGTTCTGATTGATTAATTAAGATGCATAAACGTTAAAATTTAGGGTATAAAATCACAGATCATAATCGTCTATCAAACAAAAGTTTTTTTACTAAAAAAATATCAAAAGTTCTCCCTCATAGAATTTTCTTCCAGATCGATTATCCCTTCTCACGCACCATAGTACATACGATTAATCAATTCTAAAATCGATTATGGAAAATCAATCGAAAACTTCGGCATTCAGTTACCCTCCTGTCTGGGTAACAACGCCATTCCCCTACCTGAGAAAGGAATAACAATAACAATAAGCACATGGCACTAGATTTCCTGCCCTGAGGCTCTGTCAATAGCATCTGCATTATAATCTAGCTAGACCAATCGATATGCTCCAAACGACTGTTACAGGGGCAACATATTAATCAAAAAGGTAAAGCGACTTGGATGTGCGAGTCAGCGGCTGCTCTAATGATCTTGTTGTAGAGCGCCGGCCTTCTACTTTTAAGCGGAGGATTAAATTTTGAAGGTATAGTTTGACTTTATGCGATGGCAACGATGGTTAGTTATCGTTATTAATTCTCCGAGAGAGAAAATTCGGGAGTTATAGAAACGGGTATAGGAGATTGAAATGGGGGAATCGTGTTTCGTAAGAAATGACAACTGCAGGATCGTAGTAATAATAGTTATTATTAGTTAAGGGAGTGTTTCATGAGTTCCAGGGATTTTAAAAATTCTAAGGAATTAGTTAAAATTTGAGTTAGAACATAATGTTATTGGTGAAAGAATCGTGTTAAAATAATAGATGGAACTCTCATTCGAAAACTAGAAAATATAGTATTCAGTTGGGAAAATAGGATTTCGGTGATTAAAATTTTATCGATTATGATGATTTATGATTCACCGGAATGAAAGGTAGTGTTTCTTATATATTATATATTATATGAGGAAATCCCGTTTTCCATAATAAATTTGAGAACGTCAGAGAATATTTAAAAAGGAGTTGACAAAAAAGGGGGAAAAGCAGAATAAAAAATTTTAGTTTACTCTTGGAGATGGTTTCAGCTCTTATATCACCATCAGGTACATTAAGTTATTTTGGGTTTAATGTTGAACTTCTCTTGAAATAATAAATAGTATATGAAAAAATATTCTTAAAGATTTATCTTTTTAATCGACCAGGGGTCGATCCAGGTTTTAATTTTTGGGGCCTGTTTTTTTAATTTTTGTGAAAATGAAATTATTTTTTGTGAAAATGAAATTATTTTTTGTGAAACTGAATTTATTTTTGTGAAAATGGAATTTTTTTTTGTGAAAAATATATTTTTTACGTGAAACCTAGAATTTTTGATTCACTATTTTATCTTTACATTCTTTAAATCGATTTGATATAATACCAGAAAAATTTTTAGTACTCTACTCTAGAAACTACTCTATAGTACTTTACTCTAGAAAATCCTCATAAGTTGAAATACCGACTAATATCGCGATAACGCATGTGATTAGTTCCAATTACGTCGCGAATTAGGCGCCGAGGCCCGATGGAAGCAGTCGCGGAAAAAACGGGACTTCCACGGAGAATCGCAACTTTTTAGCTTTCAAGATAGAGATTCTGAACATCGGACATGTTGGCTTTGGACTATGTGTTAACGTTGGGGTTTTTCTTTCATTACAATACGGACACGAGAAAACCCGACATCTCTTGACGCCCGTGGTTCTACAAGGAATGGGTTGCGGAAAAAACAGAACATTCCGCGAAAAAAAAAATGGAAACTTTCGCAAAAAATCACGATTTTTTAGATTTGTAAACGTTTCTGAAAAGCATAAATGGGAAAAAACGTGGATTCCGTAAAATTTAGAATTGATCCGTAAAACTTAGCTGAAATCCGCAAATTTTACAGACAATCCGAGAGCATAGGGTTGCCGGATTGAAAACGCAAACTGCTGTTTTCGTCGATCTATGGATTGTATGGCTCTTTCCATAGTTCTTTCTCAACCGAGAATCGCGTTCGTTTAGGAGAATTTGAAGGGTTTCGTTTGAAATTTTGAAGTGGTAATCTTTTGTCACTAGAAATTTTGTGAAAGGGCCGATTTTACGAAGTTTATTTTTGTGAAGGGGCCGTTCTTCCGAAGTTTATTTTGTGAAGGGTCCGTTTTATCGAAGCTAATTTTTGTGAAGGGGCCGCAAAACGGCCCCAATTTTAGCCTGGATCGACCCCTGTCGACCTATTCATATTGATACATTATGTACAAAAACGGAAATTGATTTAAAACCAAATTAATTTTCAGATTAAAATTTAAGATACTCAATTGGGTAGCGCAAATAAAAAGATCTCCTTCCAACTGGAAAAAAGCCAAATAAAAGTACTATGTTGTGAGCAAAGTTATTTTTAACATTATCGAAAGTAGCCCAATCCAATTTAGAAATTGAAATGTAAGACTATTTGATGGGTTTGTTTACAAAAAAGTTTCCGAATTTTATAAATGCGCGAAGAGTTTAAATGGTCTTCAAACTTTATTTGAACTTCCAAACGCAACCTTAAATAAATAATTAGGAAAAGGAACTGCAGAGAGAATAAAAACCGTAACTGCAGAGGTGGAAAATAAGTATAGTAATTTAAGTATCAAAAATTTGTTTTCATTTAAATGCATCAGAACAAAGACAGTATATTCAAAAAGTTGAAGAGCGAAATAATGTTGCAAACCTTCAGAATACATCGATCCATGGATGAACCACAGCTCCAACACCCCCATTATTCTTAGGTAATCCACACTTATTTCCCACCGAATAGGGTTCATCTTAATTTCAAATCCCCCCATGTAGCGGGCATTCTAATTCCCACAACGCCCCATCCCTCCCCTAACCCCTCTAGAATTTAACTCACATTCCACACCACCAGATCGCTTTTCTACCCGGATGAAAAACGACGCAATGAATTCCGTGGTACACCACCCATCCCAGTTTGTCTCCTCCCCCATCAAAAATTACCATACAGACCGAGCGGCCGAAAACGGGAAAAATCCGGGATCCCGTCCCAATTTACCCAACCGACAAAGGACTCCGAAAGTGACGTCACGACGCGTTCAGGCCGATGGTTGGTCCAATTGACCACGGTCGTTCGTCAAACGACAATTATCCTGGCATTCGGTCCATTTAAACGTTCTGGAACGGAATGGGGTCGCACAATGGGGTGGAAAGGGGCTTTTTGGAATTCTTTTGGGGAGTTGGGGATATGTGGAGGGAATTGGCTTATGTAGGATTGGGAGAAACATCAATTTTACTTCGTGATGGATGGCTCGGTTGGGATGAATTGTAAACACAGTCGGTGTGTGCTTTAATACCCATTTGATATCTTTAAAGTGGGAAATTTAAGACACCCTTTTTCGGAAGTTGTACTGCAACTTTGACAGTTATATCCATTTGCTTCATAAATATTAATGTATGAAAGTAAATTTATTTATTTTACAATCATAGGCAAACACAAGGTATTTCAAATTCTCGTTCTATGAAGGGCTATTGCATAGAACAGGAAAATTCACCCTAACAAATTCCTTATCTAATGTAGTAATTATCAATGTGTTATTTTTTAAGGACAAAAAAGGGAATATAAAAAGGATAATAGAAAAATAGCAAAATTCTGCTAGTAAATTGAGTAACAATAAAATGTCATTATTTCCATCAACTCTAAAACAATCACACATTCAGAAATGGTCATAAGTGTTACAAACTGTTACTAAAGTTTCAGAATAGATGGATGCAGATTAGCAAAGTTTACTAATGTTACATAAATCTCTAAATTCAATTGTTGAAAATCTAATGTGGAATAAGTTTTGAACATTGTCGTGCTTTTAAACAAGGTGTTACAAAATATAGTTCACGGACTCCATTCTGTATTTCTAAATATATTTCCTGATTTTGTTTTTGTCAATTGTTTCCAGTTCACACATATTTAGACTTGTTAACTCTTTCAGCTCTGACCACCCCAAAATTTTCTAAAGAACTCATTGGCAATATTGGCTAGGTAAGGATTAAAAGGGTTAAATAATACTCAAGTCTCCAAATAATTATATTCATTTTAAGATTCATTTAATATTATTCAAAATTTTTTGGGTATACTTAGTAACAGCATAACAAAATCTCAATTTCTTCATAAGTTTATTTAAGGCTCTTTGGAAAAATCCAAAATGACAACCCAAAAAACAGGTCTTATAGACCTGGAATTCATCCACTTTGCGTTCTTGTATTCATCCACCCAGTCGATTCTTCATAAGTCCATCCTCCCCTCCAGTCAAAAGTTTTAAACCTCTGCTTTAAAATATTCGTAGAATTCGTAAAAATCCTCCATTGATAAGACTTAAAGACCATTCAACCTTTAACACAGTTTCCCAAGTCCTTCCCCTCTCTAACATTGTATCCCAACACATCTCCACCATTCTCAACAACCTAATTCCTCCCTTGACATCCACCCCCAATGATCTGCACTCATCGTCGTCTGTATTTGTCAGCACTGTCCCTCTCGTTCCTCGTTACCTCCTGCTCATCAATTTCACGCTGTCGAGGCATCTGCCAGATCGGCGAGATACTCTGTCACCGAGTTTTGGGACAACTTCTCCCCCTCCGTTACTAAAAGAACTGTTTCTCTCTCTATTCTCCTTGGCGAGAAATTTGAATTGGATCTTTTGGTTTTTAGGAGTTTTTATTTTTCATTTTTGGGGGTCTTTTCGTCGAAGAGTGGATGTCGTTTGCATTTTGAGGGTGATTTGGAGTGTGGACGAGGTGTCGTTTTCTCATTTCCTTAAAAGCCTATTCTTATTTTAAAGGTTAGAGTAGATGTTTTTGGAACTCCGGTTTTTGTATCGTAATAAATTTTGACAGATTTTAGCGTCGGATTTTTCAAAATCAGCACGTTTTCTTAAAGGGGTGTTGTTGTGGAGCTGTATCCTCTTCTCAATTTAATAAACAAATAACGAAATAAATAATGAACAAAAAATAACGGTAACGATACTATACTAGACAGCAACTTAAGTTGAACCTACTACATCACTAACAAACAAAGTAGTTCCCATCGCGGTGTCTGAATTTCGAGTGAAACAAAGATCGTCAATTTTAAAATATGATTACTTCGTTAAACCCATGTATAAATAGTGTCTTTTTATCACAATTCGCGTATCGAAATTCCTCCTATCAACCCAACAGGCTTTGTGTTTACTCACCTTCTCCTTCCGCGTAGTGACGTACTGGGTTCAGGAAACGTTGCTATGAAGTATAAAGGAAAAGGTATTTAACCCTTTCAATACGGCAAGGGAATCGGAAAAGTGCAATTTTTGCACTTGTTTAAGCTACTGGGGGGCAACTGCGATGAGATATCCATTAGATCATGATGTGTTTGGAGGCACAAAGGAGCATTTTATTCTGTTCCTTGAAGTTTTTCAGCAACTGGGACATAATGTTGCCTCAGTCGTAATTTCAAACAGAAATGTCCCAGCCGGTGCGAAAGGGTTAAAAACTGAAACTCCAAAATTTAGTATTAAAGGGCCTCTATATTACTGTCCCGATAAAAGTATTTTGTAAGTTCACTTAATATTTAATTTGCAATACAAATTGGCTTTAATTTTCTGGTTTTCTTTTCCTTTTTTAAAATTTTGGTTTACAAATATACTTCCGGGATCCCTGTGAAATACTTCATGGGATTTCGGAAAGGGTTCACGAGAAGTTTTACAAGTAGTAATTTTTTAAAAATATACATTCATGTATTACTTGATTTAAATTTAGTTTACCACATAAATCCTTTGGGGAAACAAGGTTCCATCAAACCTTGTCAGGCAATAGAAACTAAGCAAATTATCAATTAATGTTATTTTGACATTATTATACTCTAAAGGGAACATTTCCTGTTTGTTCGTTACTCAAAGAAAGCGATAGCAATTAACAAATTACTATTGCTATATTACTATTATTAATTAACTATAATTGATTATTACTATTATATAATTAACAAATTTTTCTAGCATGTCTTCTTCCAGGTTTTGACATTTACTCTGCGAAAATTTATAAACAGTTTCAAACAAAAACAACGGCTGATACCAATACTTAGAAACTTTGTCTTAAAATGTAACCCTTGGTGTACTTAACGGATGAACACCTCCAGCACAGATAAGGCTAGACAAATATTTCTTCCGGAACCTTCCCATTACGCCAGAGAATCCCTATTTAGGTAATTAAGGACGTGATCCTCTGAATAAACAAAATCAAAACTCGCTCGCAAAATCCGCCCTCATATAAGCCCCGGGAATTTCAATCTCGTTAATTCGGGCGCTTTTTAAATCCATCGCCGCGTCCATCGCCAAGCGATGTAATTGGCGATGTTAATCACTTGCGGGACACGGCGGTGTGTTTCCGGAGGTTGCCATGGAGATCCCGAGGGTCGATGAGACGCGCCCCTCAAGATCGAGGGCGTTGGCAAGGTCGTTGGGTGATCGACGATCGCCCTCCGCCATTTATGACCACAAACAAATGTATGTAACGTGTGAGGTTCTCTACCTTTTTATTAACCCTTTATGAGATATATTCAGGGTAAATTCTATAACTGACCAAACTAAATGAATCCACAGGTTTTTAAGACTTTAAGCCATCTTTGCGTAAGTTTAAGGCGTTTTTTAAAATTCAAACTTCCTTTCTTCCTTCCTTGTTTATCCCTTTCCATTCCCAATATCTTTCTGTCCAGAAAATCAATTCCTAATAATATTCTGAACCAACTAAACTGATAAAAATCAGTAGGAGGTAGATCAAAAGGTTCCATGGGTCCTTTTAGACCAGGGGTTTCCAACTTCTAAGTACTCGCGGGCCGCAACCGAAATCACAGTCAAGTGGCGGGCCGCAAAGTAATCTGGCTCCTTTTTAACGATAATAATTTTTTGGTGTGAGTCTTCAATATGAAACTTTTCCAACAATAGAGGGACGAAGGTTGTTTACATATTTTGAATGTATGCACTACTGTTTTTTCCAAAATTCCAGAGGATAAATGATTTTTTTTACTATTATACAACTCGTTGGAATACTGAATATATTTAATATTCTGAATATTACTTAAATGAAAAGGTCTTCCTCAAAAAAATGTTTGTAAATTTTCTTTAGATGATTGTTTTACCTAATTTTTTGATACTCCATTTAGCCCCTCCTCATGATAAAGGTTATAAAAGCCTTCATACCCCCTTGCTACGCTCAGGGGGAATTTCAGGTTTTACCAACGACCTCTCGAAACTTCAAACTTTTAATTCTTGCACCATAGAAAACGATCGAAGCTAATCCATAATCTGAGAGGTATATGGGGGGGGTTCGGGGGTTCTCCCCCGAAAATTTTTTCAATTTTAGTGTGCTAAAAAGTGTTTGTAGCTACTTTTTGGAGGGTTTTCAGAGAGCTTCGCGGGCCGCTCAAAATGACTCGGCGGGCCGCCAGTTGGAAACCCCTGTTTTAGACCATGCATCAAAGTGCCAATGGTATACTATAAATGTGTTTCCCTCTAGTTTTAATAAAGAATACAATATAGACACGCACTCACATAATGAGGTGTTCTCACGTTTTGATATTAAATTTTATTTGTAGATAAAAAACCATGAAGAATGAAGTTTACATCAAGTATTTTCGTAGCCTAGTTTCTGAGATATAAATTTTTAAATTTCGTTTTTTGTTTGAGCCCGAAAACACTTTCAAATCACAAATCTTGCGCTGTGACGAGACATCCCATAGAAGCCCGTTTTCTGATCACGTGAAAACAGTAAACACAATGGTTTTTGTGCGCTGTGATGTCACATCCAATAGAAGCCTGTTTTCTAATGTGACTTTTTTGGCGTTTTGGCAAAAATAAAATTAAATTTTAAATGATTTAAAACACATTTTGAACTTAAAAATCAGAAATTTGGTAGTTTTAAAGCATAATGTATCAAAAAAGTATAAAATAAAGCAAATCCCTCACTCATGCAAATACCTAATTGGTACACATATGTATTCCATAGGATCATCTTCCACTAGACATATGTAACACCCTCTGGCACCTCAATTTGGTTTTTAAATTGGTTGATAAATGCTATAAAATTTAAGGACCATATTAGGCAAACAGAGAGAAAAAATAAAAGAGGATATACGTAGAGCCCATACATGGACTCAAGGGGGTAGTGTTAAAATACAACATCAGCTTTGACAATGAGGTATTCTCACGATTTGAGATTAAATTATATTAAAATAGTAGATAAAAAACCATGAAGAATGACGTTTACATCAAGTATTTTCGTAGCCTAGTTTCTGAGATATAAATTTTTGAAATTTCGTTTTTTGTTTGGGCGCGAAAACACTTTCGAATCACAAATCATGCGCTGTGAGGTCACATCCAATAGAAGCGGGTTTTCTGATCACGTGAAAACCGTAAACACAATGGTTTTCATGCGCTGTGATGTCACATCCAATAGAAGCCCGTTTTCTGATAACGGGAATTTTCTGACGTTTTGGCAAAAATAAAATTGAATTTTAAGTTATTTAAAACACATTTTTGAACTTAAAAATCAGAAATTTGGGAGTTTTAAACCATAATGTATCAAAAAAGTATAAAATCAAGCAAATCCCTCATTGAAAAGTCTATTGGCGTATGATTAATTTATGTATTTTGAAATGCGTTAAAAAAAGAACGTAAAAAATTCATTTTGATAATGTTTAAAGTCGATAGCGGTTAATTAAATTTGTATATTTTTTTCATCAAGAAGTCGAAAAAAGAAGTTTCCAACTCAATATAGTTGATTCAATTAACCTTAAGGTAAAGTCAGCTACCCTTAGGAAGAACATTGAACCAAATAAAACATGAAATAATACGATGATATCCTCTCGAGGGAAACATATTTTACTTTTTTAATCCAATACACATCGTAAATGCCATTTACAATAGAAAGGGACAAAAATAGTTTTAAACTGGCGTTCTGTCAAATACGACGTTGACTAACGGTTGATTTTCTTCGGGAAAAATCTTTTGTGGAGAAGTTTTTGGACGATTAACGTGTTTGATATTCAGCCTTGTGGACATCTTTTCTTTTATATATGTCAAGAAACGTATTTGTCAAAGGACAAACCACAGGGCAATGGAATCGGAAGGGAAAGCGATAAAACTGTTCTATAAAAACACGTTTAGTATGTGGTTTTACTTTTCGATTTCTGGGCCAAGAAACCGATTTGTCAAAAATGAAACCAATACCAATTTTATTCTGTAGTTTTCATGCAATTGGAAGCTATAGTCACGAATATAATGCATTTTGATGTAAGCTTAATGCTTTCTTTATGTCTTCTTCTTATAACTTAAGTTTTGATTGAAAAGTAGAAAAGTACTATCAACAGGTATTTTTTTTCTAACCAAAATTGTTTTTAGACCTTTATACTATAATCAATACTATCTTTAAAAAGCAGTTGATGCAATAGGTTGAAGAATTAAAGTTAAGAATATTTTTAGATGACTAGAAAACTAAGTTTTATACTTTAAATAATAACTGAAAATGATGCTACCCTTTTATTGTGTGTAAAAACTAGTGTATTTATTTATAATGAGGAAGTTGCATGATTTTTTTTTATTTTTTTAATCGATTCCTCTTGCAAAAATAAGCAACTTCCCAAAATTTGAGGCCGATCGAGAAATTTTTTGATTGTCAAAAAAATTAACAAAAATCCCCTTTTTAAAAGCGCGCGAAAACGCCAAGAGTTTGGATGTGACGTCATCTTATACTAAACATTGTTGTAAAGCAATGGAGTTGATGGTATTATTGTTGACGTCATCTTATAGTTTAAACAATAAACGTTTTCAGTCACGTGTTTTTTTCTCGACTTTTAAATTAAAATATTTAATTACCTGTACATATTTTTGAAAAACTGACTAGATATTTCATTTTACCATACAAAAAACCATACGGAACACTTGTTTGTTTTTGAAAATCTGACACATGCAACTTCCTTATTGTGGATAGCGAATTAGTATTATCCATACATTTTCTTCTCTGTGAATCCTTTTGTTTCCCTATCATTGAACAGTTATTTTATTCTTGAGTTAGTAGTGAGTAGTAAGATAGGGTCTAAAAATTATTATCTATTTCTCTTGCTTATAATAAAATTAATGATTTATTGGCAGAGTCTAAGTAGATTATTTCCCTATAATTTGATCGAAGTATCAATTTTTTTCCCTTTTGAATAAGTTATATTTACGTTTGTGGTAACCGAAATTAAATAAATAATCATAAACAACCTAAAGAGTTTTGCAAAATAATTTTAAAACAGGGTGAAAGGTTGTTCCAAAGAAATAAATAATAACAAGCTCCATTAACGTTAACAACACTACTAATTTAGTAAGGATCAGCTGTTGATTTATTAAAGGTCTAATTACTTGAAATACAAATTGCTGGATTTTGAAAATTTACTGAAGAGTTTAACAAAAAAATAAAAATTCTTTGTTTTGAAAAACTAAACTACTTTAATGAGAAACATTTTCGCTCAAATAGTTTTTCTGGTAGTGTTTGCAATTACGAACTATTCTAAAAATAAACTGCTGAAACTCTATAATTTGAAGTTCCATTACATAAACTTAAAAGGTGATTGATTAACTGAAGTTCACGGGAAAAAAGTGGGTGAACTCACTATTTATTATTGCTCTTTACAAAAACTAGTTTCTTGTTTACGGTCAGACTTTTTAATAACAAACTCTTGAAAGGAAAATTTTATAAGAATTTTAAGCAATATATTTTGAAATATTTCCCTGATCTTAAATATATAGTTTAAATGAAAAAGTTCAAAGCTAGATTTCTCCAATCATCGGCATATTTTGTCCAAAGAAAAAGACAATATATAAAATACTTTTATAAATACCTTGTCTTAAATATATAAAGTATATAGAAAATACTTTTAATCAAAGATCTGCTAAGTAATACCTTTTGAAAATTCCCCTAGAACTAATTTTAAGAATTTTTTTTCAATTCCTAAGATATTTTTGTGCTATTTTTTGAGAAATGTTCTTGCATGTTTGATTGCACTATTTATGTTCTCAGTCATTTTTCCTTTCAGAATAATTTTGATAATTTTTTGTCCCACATCTCTCTCTTTTTATATTAAAATCTTATTTTAAATATGCATACAAGTTTACTCAAACGTATTACTGCTGGCTGACTTTTTTAATGTTTTTTTGTTGAAAAGTAACTTAAATATAAGTATTTAATTTCCCCTCATGTTTACTCATGAGAAAACATGAACAGTCAACGCCATAACTATAAATATTAATTTGGTCCACTCCTTATAAATATCACATTATTTAATTTATATCTACACACAGATGTCAGTTCATCTCCCTCACACCACCCAACTCCAAAATAATCCATCGCAAACTGAATATTTCCTTCGAATCAAAATAATTGGAGCCAAACTACACATCGGATCGAGTTTGGGCTTAAAGAGCCGTCGAGAACGCATTAATTATTTTGTTAATTAACGTATTAACATCGGCCGAGGCGGAGAAAATATCTGATTGCAGCCCCAACATGGGAAAACCCTTCATCGTAGTAGGACCACATGCGCTTTTGGAGATGTACTAGTGGTGAGAGAAGGGATTTATATGGGTTCGTTATGGTCCCGTGTTGTGATGATGTGATTTTTGGGGTGGGGAAGACATTCCTTCCTAATTGCGTAAGATCGTTTGTCGGTAGTAGTATTTTGCGTTCGATTTGCCTTGGAAGTCGTTTGCGCCCTGCGGTGAGTGGTCTGGTAATTTTGAAGGTTTTGGTAACTTCGAATGCGAGTCTGAGATGTTATGTAGTTTTAAATGAGAGTGTAACGGTCGTAAAATTGATACGGTATTGTAAGCAGATAATTGTAGAGTCTGTAATTTGTTGTATTGTAAGTATAAAATAACTTCCAACGTGTAAAGAATCTCAGGTTAAGTTGTTGTATGAGAATTGTATGAGACTAAATTTTAGAAACGAGTTTTCATTTCAGAAATTTATAATTCAGTCGGAAGCTTTTTCACTTATTTTCCAATTCGATTGCATAATAATTCCTAAAGGCTGTGAAATCTGGAGTTGAAAAAATATTTACGAAATAAGGAAGTGATGAAATAGGATTGCGTTAAATCATTTTATTGTCTAATAATGCTAAATGGGAATAAAATTGTTGAAAAGTCTCAAGCAATAAAATTTATGAAGTCAAAACGAATTTCAATTTTAAGAAAATACTAAGTGATGAAGAAGATAATAAGAAGGGATAAAACATAAAATAACAATAATTATCTTATATTTTTCTTTTTGTAAGTTTTTAGTTGAGTTATTAAAGAAATATTTTTACCATTGATCCTTGTATGTAGTATAATCATATTCCATCATATTATTCTCTACTTAAGACCCAACATAAATTGATCTGTATTTTTATGTTAAATTCAATCTTATTTCTATAAGGATGGAAGCAACTTGGAAACTAAATTTAATCGAGTTACGAAATAATAATATGAATAAAGTGTTTTCACTATTTGGTTGGAAAAATTTTACTACGAATCTAAATATAACCAAAATACTTTAAACCTAAGTCATTTGTGCTTCACAAAAAATGTAACTTCAAAACTCCTCTATTCAATTCTAAATTTAAATATCAATAAAAACCGTTTATATCAAGTTCTTTTTATTTCATTGATAAACAATTCTTTAGACAACTTTTCCCCACACTCCGGCACAAATATCTCATACCGCTAACTCGCGATGTAATCAGATTAGGCGATCTCATAGCTCTAAAACGCTTTCCGATACTTCCGAAAATATATTCGGTTTTCAGCAGAGGAAAGAAAGTAAGAATGTTTACCCCGAGCAAATACTTTGTCGAACACTCAAAGATTAGAATTTATGAAACATCTGGTCCCCCCTCCGAAAAATTTGAATTCCACAAAGACGAAAAGAGTTTTTAGTTCCATGGTATGGAATAACGGTTACAGTCAGTCTCCCCTTTCGTAATGAGCTTCTTTTTCGAGTATTCCGAAACATTGAAAACCTTTTTATTCCAAAGTAAACTGCGCTGAGGCGAATTTTCATTTTCGAAAACGTCGGCAAAAATATTCGAATGTAACTTTTCAAAGTAATACAGTTTGTTTATTGACTAAGCGGAACTTATTTTTTTCGAGAAAAAAAATAATTCAAATTATGCAGATTATTCATTTTTGTGGAAACCTAATTCAAAAGTTTTATGTAAATCGTGTGTTCGTTTGACTCTTCCATAATTTCTACCCCGAGCCTTTCTTGGTTCTTTCGCTGTTTTCTTAAGAGCCCCATTCGTCTTTTGTAGAAACTTATAAAGACTATTATTTTGGAAATCTTCCAGATTCAAGAGGTCAAACGATTACAATTATCTGCGAAGGAAATAAAATGATTATGATTAATAGAGAGGGGTTTAATTTGATTTACTCTCAATGCGTGCAGGTAAACTATGAGCAGATGCGAATACTAATTCATATCCAATTATTTCTGGAGTAATTACAAGTTTAAATAAGTTTTTATCGCATATTAGAATTTGTTACACAATTAGTACATTCTTATTTAAAACTCAAATATTATATTATTTTTTTCTTAGTAAAAGCTTAATAAGGTTTCCTTTCTTTAATAAAGTTTCCTTTTTTGCATAAAATGATGACAATAAGTATCAGTCTTGATGTGTTAACAATAATACAGTCGAACCCTTAATGTTCCTGTAGGTTTTATCGTATTTACCAAGATGATTGAGCTAATAATGAATCCCGAACATTTTAGCTGCTATCTTGAATCTAAGCACTCAAATTTTTTTTAACAATATGCTAATAGTTCTATGTTAATAAAAATTAAGTATCTTTAACTTTCTAAATATAATCCCCCGCTGTGTATTTAAAGTCAAATAATTTATTGATAAATATTCTTTAAAAAGCAAAACTAGGGTTTATTTCTAATATTTAATGCCATAGAATCAAATGCCTCTTCTTATTGTGTTTCTTGATAAAGATATTTTAACAGTAACATATGCAAACAAATAATATTTTTTAATTGAAAACTTATAAGAAAAATATTAGGATATCATTTTACCATTAAAATATAATTTCCCTCTTTCAAAAAGTAAACCATCCAAACTTTCTTAAATTATATTTAATTATTTATAAATATTTATAAATAGGTATTTAGAAACATCAAAAGTAATTATTTAGATGTATCGCAAAGGGTTTCTCCTCGGGAGTATCTCTCTATTCTAAAAAAAGTTTTTGGTGAACGGTTTCCAGGGAAAGGCTTTTTAATTACTGATCCGTATAACACATATTTGGTATCCAACTGTCCGGATTCTTTTGAGGATGCGCAAAGTGCCTTTAGAATTTCTAAAAAAAAATCTCAATTTTAAAATATTTCCATTTTTTTAGATTACGGATAAGGTTGCAGTTATAAAGCAAGAAACTATGAATTTCAAAAAAAATTGAAAACATATTTCACTGGTTTTTAATATTCAAATAAATTAAATAATCATCTTTCTATTTATAACACGAATTTAAAAAATATATTTTGGGTTATTTTTAACAATATTTATATTTCTGTTGTTTAAACGGTTTTAATTATATTTAAAACTTATGTATAAATAATTTATCTTTTATTTTTTAAATAACAAATTAATGTTTTTACATTTATCTTTGTCGTTGTGGCAACCTAATCATTACCATATTTACAACAAAATATAAACTCGCTTTCGGAAATTTTGAACTTTTGCATTTATTTTTTACAATTATTATTATTTTTATATTCTTTTGCAAGTATGTTTTTAAGTAGTAAAATGTGACACCTTATTTCATAATGCCAAAACGCAAACAACTAGATAACACGGGGCACTGTTTTAGAAATTAAGATAAAAATCGAAAATGTTTGAAGTCTAAACATTCGTGTCATTGCTATGAAACTAACACAACTTGGACGTTTGTTTGTTCTAATGAAGATAAAAATTCTAAATTTTCGTGATGTTTACGGTAATTACTACATTTTTCACAGCCAATCGATGAAAATAGTTACAAATTTTAAGAACGTTAAATTTATTCCTGAGATGTTTGCTCTGTTGTTAATTTTCTTGGAATTATAAAGCGACCCGCCAATTAATGTTACCATAAAGGAACTGTTAAATTTCCGCTACTGAATGTATATCCACCATTTTCGAAAGAATACCCCGGAGAAGTACTAACCCTGTTTTAAGAATGTTTTATAAAGTGAGTAAGTGCAGTGAGCAGGGTTTTGTGAGGAATTGCGAAGCGGTTCAAACGTGTCTGCGTCAGCAGTTAACGGGGGTTGGCGAGCGATAGCGAGCAGGGGGCGGTAGCTCCCTAGTTTATTTAAAAAATATATTAAAATTTTTTTTTAAATGGACTTATTTTTAAACACTTGGATTTTCTGTGTGTTGCACACTTTATTTACTATGAACAATAAGCTTAAAACTTTGTAAAGGTAAAAACTGCTCTTTGTACGTCATGCATTAGTGGTAAGTATTGAATGAATAGGTTTTTTTGCTGTCTGAGTGTTGGTAAAAGTTGTTCAGGACATTTCACAATAATAATAGTTAGAAACTCAGAATATTGATTCAAAGAAATAAAAAAAATCCTGTAAATATCAATCGTATTTTTCTATTATAAACTCTTCAAAAAAGCTTTCCAAAACCGAGCAATGTATAGGAAGAAGGCTAACAGAAAAGTTGGATTCCTCCTCTGCCTAAGATAAATTCTATGCAAGTTAATGGATATTAATGGACTCGCCCTGGAAAGCGTCGAATGTTTCGTCAATCTCAAAGTGTTTATCCAATTTTCCTTCGAAAAGAACAATGCAGGCGCAAGCCAACACTGCAAGCAACAACAAAAATCCGTGAAAAGCAGCTGCACAAACAAATGGTTCCTTGTGAAAGCGGGTTCTTTATACGCTTTAAAAAAGAAAAAAGGAACACAATGTCGCAGGCGACATCATCTGTTTTTATTTATTTCCTCTGGATGGCAACGGCGGGGAAATAAAGTGAAGTCCGTCTTTTTAACGCCTGTTCTGCCGTGGTGATGGCTATTAATCGGTTTTCGCAAGTTCTTTTGAGAGATTGAAGTTGATGGGAGTTTTGATTAATCGGCGATAAAAAGGAGAAAATTACTTTTTAATTTTAAGTCGAGTCTTCTGTTAAGAAGTGTAAACTGTAACCACAACTAGATGGTCATTAATCGACCAGTCATTATCTTTTTTAAAGAAAATGGTGACGACGTTTTTCTTTTCAAATTGTTAGAAAGTAGTTTTGCTCCTTAAAGGTCTTTTAATTTAGAAGCTCATTAAGATTTTTGTGACAGTCCGGGTTATTTGTCAGACGTATTTTTATTTTAATCTTATAGTAAAAAGACAAGTTTATTTTTTACATTTGTATTTAAAACACTTATAAAAACAATCCTATTAAAAATGTTTTGGACTTAAAGAGAAAAAAGTTGATTTTTTTTTAAAATTAGTTACCTGGAAATCCTTTGTTTTAATCTTTTATAACAAGGAAGTTAAAATCCTTTTACAGGTCAGATTAAGAAGGAATTAAATGAAAATTTATCTAAATGCTTAATGAAGAAGTTTGATTGTCATATTCAGCGCAATTTCTAAGTATATTGCGCTTTATAACAAAGAGATTACACATCATAACGAGTAATTACAACCGAATCCGCTTAAAGCGAGATAATATACTCGTTTATAGTGAATTATAATACCTGTACTTAACTCGCATTCTCTTTTCAAAATTTCTTTTCATCCTTTCTATACAAAACAAAATACAAGTATTTTTTCGTTCTGAAGGACCGACTCGGGGCTTTTAGTGAAAAGTCACCAAGGTTGGACACTAAATTTAGTTGCCAAGTTTGTAACTAAATTTGGTAGCTATTGGGGAACTTTTAAGATGGAGATCTTACCATAACATATAATTTGAATAGGAAAAACAACTCGACTAAAAATTACGGCTGGTTTCACCACTAACTTCACCTAAGGTTAACCTGAAATCAAGCACTCTCATTGGCTTAAAACTTGTTTCCCTTTTTCAACTACCAACTAGAAATTTAGATTCCAAGTTGAACTTAGGTTAGGTTAGTGGTGAATGCAGTATATACCATTGATTCCAGGTTAACCTTGGGTTAAGTTAGTGGTGAATACGGCCGTTAACCCAGTCAAATCGAGAACTCGGATTTAAGAAGCAAATAGTGGATCCTTCCTGCTTGTTCTAAGCTGCTTCGAATGTACCTCAATCAATAGTAACTTTCATTTGTGAAATTTATTTTACAATACAATATCTTACAGCAATCTAATACCAATGTAATCAACTTAGGTACAATTCCGTTAAAGGTCCCTCTAAATACCACCTGGATTTTTGGACATGAAAAAGTAGAAATATTGCTAAATAATTTCCAACTCATAGATTAAAACGTTTAGTTAAATCGATAACTGTTCAGTTTATCAATAGAAATCAGAAAACTTGCCGATATTTAGCTGAACGCGCGTTAACGGAATTAAATATCAACTTAAATAAACTTCAATTAGCTACGAAACACTAAAACACTGATTCCTTATCTTCTAGAGCGACCACCATCAGAGGCGACCTTCACGGGCGAGGAATACCTCCACTTCGACGTCCGCGGCAGCGGAGGCGAGCCTCTGGTCAGCTGGAGCGACCAACTGTCCCTGCAGTTCCGCAGTCGCCAGTCGGCCGGACTCCTCTTCTTCGCCGCTGACCTCTCAGGGGGCGAGGACTTCCTACACGTGGCTCTCAAGGGGGGAGGGGTGTCCGTGCACACCAAGCTCGGCTCCGGTCACGTCGAGAAGGTGGTGCGACCCTCCAAGGTGCGATTCGATGACAACCAGTGGCATAAGGTGGTCATTCACAGGAAGGTCAGGGAGGTGAGTGTTTGGTTTGATTTTGTATGTATTTGTCTGCCAATGCATCTCTTGTCCATGTGAATTAGGATGTTAAGATGTTTCATGTCGTTTCCTAAGGCACTGCGCGATGTGACCAAAGTTTTGGTCTTTATAATAGGGCTATGCCTTAATTTTTATTTAAAATTTGATGCATGATAGTGGGAAGTACATGGTATTGCTGCTATTACCAGTTTTTCTATCCTAATTTGTAAAGTAATGCCACAGTTATACTTTTCACAAGTTCATCATTTTTCTATACATTTACTCTAACTTGGAGCATAGGGCCTATGTCATTGTGTTTTGTTAACCTTATATTGTATATTTGTTTTACCTAATTTATTTGACTTTCATTACGGATAAAATAGCCATAACACGAAAAAAATATTTACCTATTAACCAGAGTTAAAATAATGCTTTGCAAGACATCCTATTTACTTATTTACTTCCGAAATGGAGTATGAAACTGTCTGAGTACCGAAATGTATGAAATTGGTCTTCTCCTGTGGATAGGTTTTAATTAAGAGTTCACCCAAGGCCATGTGTAAGAAAGAGATAAAAGGTTTTTGGTTACGTGTATGTACTTATTTAGATAAAGTTCAAATGATTAAATTGGTCTAATAGACGCGTTGAGATTAGAGGCAATATGGGATTGATCTTAGAGTGATCTTTTGGGGACGCTTTGGGAGCTTTTTGGAAGGTTTGAATCAAAAACTCATATTTTATCCATCTATTTAATTCTATTGTCTCAAGTACCCAATGTAAGAGGGGTAGTTCACTCTCAGATGCCCCACCAACATTTTAGGGTTTATCAATCCATAGAACAGAGATAAAGATTAATTTCCATGTAATAAGTCAAGTCATCCTCAAGAGAATCATTCAAGATAAAAGGCCCTCCTGGATTGGCACTCAAGTGTATGAGTAGCCATAAAAGAAATCGTAAAATTCGAAGTGATCCTTTTCGACTGATTTCCTGCCGTTTACCCTTTCTTTCGCTTAATTTTACGGAAAGATATTCTTTTATTTGGAAACATAATGGGTCACAAGATCGTAATTTACAAGGAAATGCAGTTTTGGTACTTATATTTTGGAGGTAGAACTGAGCAGAGTTGTTACAGAAATAGTGTGAAATACAAGTCATTTAGTCTTTGAATTAATTTAATTGAAAAAAAAACATCTATAATAGTTTCAGACTACAAGATTTATACGAGCTACGAGCTTGAAAGCTAAAAAATATTTTATCCTTTTGTTCCAAAATAATTTATTCATATTATCATTATATTTTCTGATATAAATGTTTGGTATTTTAATTTAAAAACTGAAAAATAATATCAAGAATGTATTTAATTTAAACTCATGTACACTATACTATATTATTTTATATTTTTTCTTTCCTAAAAAACAAGAAATAAAAGTTTTAAATTTTGTCTCAGGATTTTATAAATTCTCTGAGGTTAAAACTTAGTTTATTATTATTCGCTTATAATTAGAGTGACATATGATTTCGTTTTAAGACACTAAGAGACAAACACTTAAAAAAAAGAAGAAAACCGAGAAAAACAATTAAATCACTTAAAACATTTCTTTACCCTTTATACTTCCCTTCTCTTAAATTTCTTTCTAAACCCCAATTCCATTCCCCCATCCGCTAAATAGACAGAAACTTCAAATGATGCGTCCCTAGAATTCACCCAAAAAACAAACTAAACCTGGACATCACTTTGTAAAACCAGCTCACAAAAACTCCCAAAAAAAGGATTCAGTCCTCTGTGAAAGTAGCTTCAGAGCACTGCAAGAAAAACCAGTTCCTGGCAGAAGTTCAACGGGATTTAAGATTCAAAATTCTTCCCTAAGTGGTTCGCTCTTGTTGTTGAAAATAAGTTTTCTCTCCTACTACTTTGACAATCGTACCACATATGGCGGCGCTTTCTTTCTTTCCCCTCGTACGAAATTGTGCTTCCGTTTGTGGAAAAGAAGAAAGGGCGGTCATTAATTCTGAGTTTATAAGTTATCTATGTGGAGTGACCCCTGGTGGCAAGGAAGTACAAAGGGAGAAATCGAGCGAGGGATACGGAGCATTTATTTTTTGAGGAAGGAGTCATTTTTGTGTATAGACGTTTGGAGAAACAAATAGCGTGGTCTTTATGGGGGATTTGGGTTAAAAATGGGGCTGTAAAAGCGTTGAAATTGATGTTCGGATGTTGAGGGTGTCAGATGAAGATAGAGTGGTTTGAAATTAGAATTGAAAATGGTTTCATATTTGAGATCTTCAAACAGATTTTGCTATTCTTGTCTGTTTTTAAAAAATTACGTTGTACTAAAAAAAAACTCTCTTGAAGGGAAGGGACGGAAAAGAGGCATTAAAATTTGTGTTTTGTATAATTATTTTGTTGAGAAAACTCATTTTTCTCGCTATTAACAACTAGAGATCCTTTATGAGAGAGAGAGAGAGAGAGAGAGAGAGAGAGAGAGAGAGAGAGAGAGAGAGAGAGAGAGAGAGAGAGAGAGAGAGAGAGAGAGAGAGAGAGAGAGAGAGAGAGAGAGAGAGAGAGAGAGAGAGAGAGAGAGAGCCGACAACTCGCTTAAAAGCGTCTCTGCGCATCCAGTTGTATTCAAACTGTATCATGCCGCTTGTCTCAAATCCAATGCTAATCCTATGGAGGGAACCGGCTGTGGCGAACAGAACACCTGTTTACCGATCTGCGCGCGCTATACTGAGTTGTCGCCTCTTTCGTCACACAGGCTCTCTATTAAAAATCATTTTATTTTGAACTAATTTTCTTAGGAAGCAAAGTTGTAAAGGTCGGCCAATGCAAAGTGGTTGCGATATTTAATGTCAGCTGATTATAAATCCAAACTTTCTGTCTTTATTCATAAATTGAGAAATAGCAACATGTATAAAATGAAACTTTTGATCATTTACTTAAGGCTGACAGACCGAATTTAACTGACTGAAAAAAACTATGACTTCCATATGTAGTCAGCTCTTAGACTTTAAATCCAGATTAAATCTACATTCAGGGACAGTCAACTTTTTCAAAAAAATTTAGTTTATATATACATCATACATTACAACACATATCACACACATAGCGAATACAAAATCCCAGCACCTTTTGTAAAATATCACAGCTCTTACGCACAAACACGACATCATTCACACTAAAACTCCTTAAAAACCTTCAAACATTAATATCATTTACATACACACAGCACTCATCCGACAATGATATGCAAGATATTCGTCTCTGGCTTACTTTTTCAACAAAGTTTCATCGCTCCAAAAGAAAAAAAACTAGTTTTAATGCAACTCTATATTATTTTTCAAAAAGTTAAAGCACTTCAAAGAAACCAATCTGTGTGTCTATTCAACATTCGCCGCTTTAACTATCCACTATTACAACAGAACCCAGCATCGTTCCTCTCCATTGATTCAGTTAAATGATGTCCGTTGGTGGTTTCGAACATTGTCTGCACACAGCTCCCAGAAATTTGAATAACGCAACCATTATCAACACAATTGCTCGAACACTCTTCCACTCGAACGAGTTTCAGCGCTTTCATTTACATGAGAATGGAGAGCTCAGCATTGGTGCATTCGGTTCGGACGTATTTAAATATTTTGTTGTGTGCACACACTTACCACCAGGTTTTGGATCAAACCTGGGAATTCAGTCGAAAGGATGTTGCTTTCAATATCAGCCAAACGTTTGTATGCTGTTTTGAACCAGGGGTTCCCAAACTGTTTAACATCTCGACCATTTCAAGAAATTAAGCTTTATTTTTTTTTCATTTGGACTTTTTTAAGGGAGAATTTTTCTTGAAACGAATTTAAGCTGTTTTTAAAAATTGTTGTAAAATGAGAGTTCTTAATTAAAAGTTATTATATTGAGAGTTTGAGATAGATTTGAGAGTTCTTGAGAGTTATAAATGAAAGATATTTTTTTCCGAATGCTATATAATATGGCAGTGCAGTGGTTCCCAACTCAGAGAAGTCCGCAGACCACTAAGTCTAAAATAGAAATTCCCTTTGTAGCTTAAAACTCTTCATCTTCACAAAATTGCAAGATGAAAGTTTATTATTACTAATTATGCATGAAAATTTATATAATGCTCAGGAATATAACTATTTTAAGAAAATTTAATGACATCTCACGAGTATTAGTAATTTTTGTTGGGATAATAAGTTAAATCTACAGATCCCTCAAAATTGCCAAGATTTTTTTTCAGATTCCTTAATTTCACCTTAAATAAATATTTATAGTATAGTAGAACACCGTTTGTTAACAATTTAGTGGTGGATTATATCACAAAAAATTACTCAACCGAAGAGGTGCAGAATATGTCCGAACGCCCGAACGATGTTCGGGGGAAATTTAAGCATGTCTGGGGAAATTTTTCCACAAGATAGAATCAAAAACTAAAAAATCCAATTATCATTAGCTGACAAACAGATATTTTGTGTAGTGTAGTGACTGCATCATAACCTCCAATTTCAAGGGAAATCAGGTGAAAACAGTGGAGTTACGGATATAAAGTGGGAAAAACTACGGATCTGCGCTAAAAAACTTTATTTTCTAGGTTAATACCTAAATGTGGGCTTTTCCTTACTTTTTGATTGGTATGCATGAAAAACATTCTATTCGTGGTAGGATCAGGATGGGTAATTTTCATTATAAATTGCGTTCGTGTTTAATCTCATCGATGTTCTTAATGAAAAAGTTGAGTTAATTAAGGAGAAAATTACAGGTAGCTCAAATTTGAGAAAATTAGTAGACAATTTTTCATATTAAAGAAAAGGGGCATTTTTGAGCTAAGATTATAAGTGTGTAAGAAATACTAAATGAGTATAAAGATCTTTAAAATTTTAATTTATGGATTATGTGAAGTATTGAATCTGAAAGAAGTTTAATAATTGAATAAATTATTTTTTAATGAAATTTCATTTTTGGGGAAATTTTGGAGAAAACAAATTGTGTTCTGGGGAAATTTTGGGTCCTGAAATATTTTCTGTACCCCTGCGCAGTCATAAGTCATCGTTACGGTTTCGTTTGAATCTCTACAATGTATTTATAGGATTTTTTTGTGTCCTTTCATGTCCACGGCTCTTACGGATCACCTACGGTCCGTGAACTACCAGTTGAGAACCATTGTAAGATAGTGCGTTCTGATGGAAGAAGTTTGACTATTGGAATTGCTTCGATTATGTGAAACTTTTTATTTGATATTGATAAATGTTTATACTACATTCACACATGAAAAGTTAATCTAGTTTAAGTGCTAAACTAGCTTAAATATACATTGTCACAATATTATATTTAAGCTAGATTAGCACTTAAACTAGATTAACTTTTCATGTGTGAATGTTGTATTAGGATATTTAAAGACTTTTATTCTGATTTTGGGGGGACGCTACCTTCTTAACCTTGAATAATGGTATAACTAAAGCTTCGAGTGGGACTTGCTTTGACACAATACGCATGTCTTAATAATCAAAGGATAGCTAGGATCACCTTTCAGTCATAAATATTTCAATGAATGTAGTTCAAATCAATCAGAATTTATCGAATCTAATTTACTATTACTAATTTATCGATCAACCTTCAACATGACACCCCATGTTGAAAAAACTACGCCCCACCCACATTATGTCAGTCTCAATAAACATCCCCAATACACACCAAGATCCCTATCCTTAGGCGGGGTTTAGATGTATCGATACGAGCGACGTGACTGGTTAAAACTTCCCTGTAAAAAACCTACAAATGATGACATAACTACTACGTCATAGTGCTAAAAACCATTGGTAGGACCAGATTATAAAGCAATGATGATAGAGATTGAAATTTTTGTTTTCCACATGACGATAAAGTCTCACGAATAGCTGCATTTAAACTCGGCCTTACAGATCCCGGAGATCGGAAAAGGGAGTTGCTCGAAAAATATTCCACCCCAAAGAGAATGAATCAATGTTCATTGTACAACGTATCACAATCGGAATATTCTATCGTCCATTAAACATCCCGAGCTTCATCCGATAATTTATGACCCCTCCTAATGCGGTATTAAATATTCAAAAGCCTTTTTCCCTAATCGTTCATTTGTGAGGCTATCGCTTGCCGAAATAGTAGTTCAATATTTTTGAGTGGCATCAGCTCTGTCGAGAAACAAATAGAGAGAGAAATGGCCCGGTCTGTTCCTCGGAGGTCATTACACTGTGCTCGGATTTTGTTCGAAAAACCGAACAAAAGGCGTTCTTTCTCCGGTTTGTTCTTATTCCAAAAGAAGAAGAATAAGAAAAAGTAATGGAATGCATAGGATTCGACGGAGTTCTATTGTTACTCGTTCGGCTTGTTTGGGAGAGACTGAAAAGTATGGCCATAAAAGAGGGTTCATTGTTTGAGCGAAATATGGTGTTTTTGGTTACATTTTGTTACAATGTGCTCCGTGGGGAGTGTGCAAGAAACGGAATCCCGGTTGCTTTTGAGGATGATGCGGGACGGAAATGTCTTGATCCCAAATGGTGATGAAATGGGCTTCGTGTTTACCGATGGTGGGGCAAGGCACTCAGGCGTTGTAGGGAGAATAAATATTGTTATGGAGGTTTCTTGGAAAATGATATTTGCGTCTAGACGTGGTTGAGGGAATCACTTGTGATGGCTAAACAACAATGCAACTACTATATTGCACAATGTGTAGGTTATCAAACACACACGCGCGCATCAGTATGTTTCTTTTGTCTTGATGGTAAAACAAGCACAAAATAAGTCTAATCCATTATAGTTTCAAAAGTTTCTTGAAGTGAATTTAATTTTATTGTTGTTAGATTTTTTTATTTGCTCGGATGAAAGCAAATATCACTTAACTTTCATTGATTTCGTCGAATCAGGTTACCAATCAAGCATGATTAATGTTATTGATCACTAGACTCGGCTCTTGATTAGTTATTTCAATCACTTATGATCTGCAGAACATTTGTGGTCAAACTCCTCTCATCCTCTTCATCCCTCTAATACTCTCCACAGTCATCTTTATTGCCCTTCATCCTTTTAAAGCTCATCATATCCTCTTCATCCATCTCATCCTATTTATCCCTCTTATCTTATGCATCCCTCTTATTCTCTAAATACATCATCTTTTTATTCCGCTCATTTCTTTCCAACCTCATACTCCTCATTAATCTAATCATGTCGATCCTATCATCCTCTTCGTCCCTCTTACCCCCATCATATCTCTCATCTTTCAGGATAATTCAATTTTATTAATACGTACATTAACTCTCATTTGCCCACTACATGAAAGTATTACGGAAAAAAACTTTTTTTTGCCATATTCATGTAGTTTGGGACTAAATCAAATAAAAATGCCAAAAAAAAATTAATTCAAATTTTCTTTAAAAAAGTTTTGAAAGTGGGAATTGAATCTAAACTTAATAAATTATAGCACCTGAAGGTGCAGTTATTTCTTCAATAACTTAAAAACATACTGGAAATTAAAGCTACACTTATGGTAACATATTTGTTTCCATGGGCAGTAGAGGTTTAAAAAGAGTTGAGACTAGTTTTCTCTACAAGAAGTTGAAAAGCTTAACATTTTAATTAGGTCCTTGTGTAAGGCTAAGCGCGCACTAGATACTTTTTTCACGGCGACAGAGACAAAATTATCACCCTGGCTATTGCAAGAAGCTAGAGCGCGCGCACAGGCGACGAGACACTTGGCTCATTGCCAAGAATCTCACCATTGAAATACATAGCTCTCGAGTGACCTAGTGTTATAGTCTCCGGCGACAGAAGTCTCTAGTGCGCGCTTAGTCTAAAGTTTCTAGATATAAAGGGTCAAGGAACCTAAGACTAGCGTCTAGGACGTTGAAGCATTTAGTATTGCGTTGAAGATAGAAATGCAAAATGAAAGTTCTATAAAAATTTCTAGATATTCTAGATTCTAGGCTCTAGTCTTTCGTGTGGTTTTTCTGTAGCTAGTATCCCAAAATATACTCACTTTCTCATTTATCAAACAATCCCTCAAGTAATTAAACCTAATGGACGAAATTTCAATAGAATTTTTTACATGGGTCAAATTTAATCTCGTTATGAAACAAACTGTTTTTAATTATATTTAAACTATATCAGCCCCGCTGGAATTTATGACATACGTCTTTAGAAATTCTTTCCTCGTAAACGCATTCATTTCTCTTTAGAAAATTTCTCAAAAATTACATCCTCCGAAGTGATATATCACAACCTCTGTTAACAAAATTCGTGTTCATTCTCATTGAATTCGCGAGAGATTAAATTATAAAAGCAGGCCGTTTTTGCTGCGCTAGCGTCGTCTAATATTTTGCAATTTAATGGAAATTATGCGAAAGTAACATACGAAAGTTAAATATATTTGCTTAATTGAAATGCATTTCTTGTTCGGGGAGGGAAAGAAGTAAGTAGGGAAAAATGCCAATTTCGCTACCCACTCACCTGCAAGTGTTTATTAAAGAGGGCGTTAAGATTTAGCTCGCTGTTGCTTTTTAACTAAAAATGAAATACATTTTCAGCCCACTGTGCATTCTTTACATTGTAGCGTGTGCTTTATTTTATACGGTGCTGTGTGAAGAAATATTACTTTGCTTTTGCGCTTCTTTGAGTTTTTCATTAGGAATAATGAGAAACTTAAGGTATTAAGAAATAAAAAGAAAAAGCTTAGAGTTTTCTCCTTTTTCTTTATCGTTAAATAAAGTCAAAGAAGGTCATGCATATGGAAATTTATAAGTTTTAGTTTTGCTTTTAAGAGCTGCCCTTTGCATTGAAATTATTTTTTGAAAGTTCTTAAATTATTTAAATATCAAGTCGCTTTTGGTTTAAATAGTTAGGGATCTTTTTAACTAATTTTCTTTGGGATTATCTACTAAGTACTAGAATTTTCTTATACATATTCGTCGTTGGGGGTTTTATGTTTAGGTTCTTAAATTTAGTTTTTGAGCGTCCTAGTTATGACGTAAAAATAAAGAAAGAATGTCAGAATTAGTTTTTATCTTTTATTTTGCATGGTTACCTTTTAATTGAAGATTTCGATCATTACTTTGGTTTATCACATCTGCTCTATTGATAAAATCCAGAAAATAAAACTTTAAAATTAAAACCATACTGCCTGGTTATGTTTAACAATTATTAGTACATTACAACCCTATAGATTTTTTAAATTTTAACTATACCTGCATTTGGCTTCGATGCTAAGTTTTGAAACCAGGAGAATAATTTATACAAAGTATTTAAGAAGGTTCGAAACTGTTTTTTAGTCCAAACACATTACTTCTTTACTTTACTTTTAAGTGTGCTCTTGAATTTAACTTGGTGCTAAGATCGCGATCAAACTAAATCAATTTTAAGCAACAATTATCACGTGTTCCCTGACCTTACTTTTTTTAATACGAGAAGTATTTCTGATTTCTTTTTTCAATTTTAAAGACTTATTACTGTCTTCCGGTAATAAATCTATAGGTACTATTATATTAGATAAACAACATCTATATATATAAAATCCAAATACGGGTGATTCATTCATTCATCATCATTCATAACACTCATCACGAAATCTCCAAAACTGCCGGACCGATTGGCTTGAAATTTGACAGAGACCTTCCTCTCAGCCATTAGACGCGCACTAAGAAACGATTTTAAAATCGAACGACTCCTTCCCTGTTTTTCGGCGCTTTTTCGACCCCGTTTTACCCATTGAAATAGCATTATACATTGTTGAAATGCATAAAATGCAGGGTTTACTTCTCTATCTTATGGCGACGTCTTGCCTCTCTTGAATGAATATAACTGATTAACATTTATACATATTTTATTATTTACAACAAAATTTATGAAGAAAAACAGTGTGAATATCTGTATTTAAATATTATAACAGTTTTCAGAAAACCGAAGTAAATTAAAATAATTAATTTACTTTCTTTAATATTTTAATTTCTCAAAAAAATATATTTAAATAGCAAGAATTTAAAAGTTTCCAAAGAAACAGAGCTAAAATTTTATTGCTTCATAGCGGAATTGGTTTACTAGACTATAATCACTAGATTTTTATTATAACTAGCAATCTGTTTTTACTCTTTCAGAGAAGCTTTTAAAGAAGTTGGTTTTATTAAAAAGAAGACAAGCTTACTTGATAACTTTTTATCGAGGGATTTTTGAAATTTATTTTATTTGGAAATTTATTTTTTGCGGAATTTTAAAAGGATAGCGGGAATACTTTAAGAAAATTCTGTTTAAGATTTTAAACACTGGATTTCAAATGACAGAGACGATTTCAAGTAGATTGTTTTTATTTCATATAGGAAGGATAAATGTTTAATAGACAAAAAATCGGGATGGAATGAGATATCACAGTTGGAACTGGGATGAGAAAAAGGCACATGGAATACTGAGATGAAAATTATCGGGTACACCGGATTCTGAAAATTATCGGGAACACCGGGTTATGAAAATTATCGGGAAAACCGGGACATTTAAATTATCGGGAACACCGGGTTATGAAAAGGTACCGAGAAGACCGGGATATGAAAAGGTAGCGGGAACATCCGGATATGAAAAGGTACACTTTAAAAGGTACATTTTAAACACTAGATTTAAAAAAAGAGATGATTTCAATGTGATTTTTTTATCACATGGAAAGGATAAATATTTGATGGAATGAGGTGTCACAGTTGGAACTGGGACGGGGAAAAGGAACCGGGAATACCGGGATGAAAATTATTGGAAACTCCTGGATATGAAAATTATCGGGAACTGGGGGTATGTAAAGGTACCGGGAAACCTGGGACATGAAAAGGTACCGGGAACATCCGGATAAAAAGGTACCGGGAAAACCGGGTTATGAAAACTATCGGGAACATGAAAATCGGAAATGAAGCTATCGGGAACTATCGAGAATATGAAAAAGTACTGGGGACACCGGGGTTATTGGTGATTCGAAAAATCGGACATATAACTTGGGAGAACTTTAAAAAAGGAATTAATACACTCCACCCGTGCAAGGCCGGGCAAATCAGCTAGTTATTATATATAATTACTTGAATGTATCATCTTTCATTTATACTTCTTCCATTTCTACACTTAAAACTCATTTATAACCAATTTCAAAACCACTTTGTATGATACCCTTGTAAAACTAATTATTTTACTTAAAGGATATTCTTATATTTTTCTTTCAACAAGGAGTATTTTTTAAGATAACTGCAAAAGTTTATGACCAAATTAATTATGCTTAACTTCTGTTCTGTAATGTTGACTCACTCCTTCAAGAAAATTAAATTTAGCTCGTCCTTCTCAATGTTTCCATTAAGTCATTGTTCTTCGTCATTCTAAAAGATGCTTAATTGAATATTTTTAATCTTTTTAAAACTAACTCTTCACTTTTAATTAGAGTTCTAAAGACATTTGATTACTGCATAGCATGCAAGTAGTCAGTTATCTTTCACCTTGACTAGCTAAATTAACTTAAAAGAATTTTCAGGAGAGATAGGTTAGGTATTAGAATAGTAGTTATTTTTTGATGACTTTAAAGCCACTTTAAACGAACTTAAAAGAAATTGCTTTGTAAATAAAGACCTTTTTAACTTTTATAATTAAAAATTAAGAAAATCTGTCTAAATGAGATAGCAGTAATTAATTTTTATGGTGTATGCATTTATTATATTGTCATTTCAAGTTTCTTTTAACTCATATTCCTTATAATATTTATTTCAGGCATAGTTTAAGGAAGTTATTTTCACGCACATAACTATAGCACATTAACGGGATATTAATTATTCCTTTTAAAGTAAAAAAGTAATGATACACATAGGACCCTTTTCTAAACCTCCTTAAATATGAAAATTCCTCTATTTTAAATTTTGATGCGCTCTACAAAACTTACCACATAATTATTATTTGAACGTTTAATTCAAACTATTAACGTTAATTAAATTCGCTATTTTTATTTATATGAAGCAATAAAATCTCACAAATAGTTATCATGGAACACAATGTGCGTATTTTAAATTACCAAAAAGCTTTGATTGGTAATAATGGCATAAAGGTGTGTATTCTAAAGTTTGATTTCACTATACCTGTTATTATTACATTATTTCGTTTGTGAAAAATAGTTCTTTGAAATATAACAGTAAAACTCAAAAACTGCCAATAACGGATTATCACAAGCCTAATAAAGAGTTAAATGAAACCTTGAGGTTTTCTTGTGTATTCTTATTTTTGAAAAGCAGTGGTACTTTTCAGCATTCATTAGTAGTAGGAATAACCGTAACTTTATTTTTCATTTTATTTACCTTGTTTAAATACTTATGGTTGTTTTCTCTTTCTCTTATGTTTTGAGGAAAGTTTCACTGATTTATGTTAACTTCCATTTTAAGATATTCAGTTGCGTTTAACAAGTTGTACCAGTATTAGTTTTATTATTTATACTGTCTAGCACTGACTCGCTAGACCCGGGTTTTAGTTTTTAATAAATATCACCTGGTAGGTTACAGATAGCTTTGCCAGTCCATTTTTAAAGAAAATTATTCTGGTGCTTTACAGATGGACTTTGCCAGTCCATTAAAAAATATTTGGTGTGTTACAGATGGGCTTCGCCAGTCCAAATGGGGAATTAGTTAAATAAAGGAGCCATTTTTATGTTTATGCTACAACAATGGATTTTAAACTAAAACAATCGATTTTAATAACAACAATCGATAATATGCCTACAACAATTAAAGTTACAACTTATCTGATTATATTTACAACAATGTGGTTTTGCCCTGAAGTTAGGTTTGAAATATGTGTTTTTAATCATAAAATTGACCAAAAAAGTTGTTGGGATGCTTCGATTTTAAATGATTTTTATTCAGAAACCATCCCCGGAGCGAGTAGAAGAACGTGGTATAGTTTAATGGTTAATGTAGGTTCGAAAAAATTAAAACTATAAAGGACATACATACATACAGACAGACATTTTTATATAGATTCATCAATTACTATTTCTTCGAAAGGTAAAGTGTATGTGTATCATTCTTCTCATAAATACACCAACAAAACTTATACTTTTCGACTCTACACTTATCCAAGAAATAATTATTGTTTGCTTTGTCAAAAAAAAACAGTAATTACTCTGACAAAAGCCAACAAATTAACAACTAATTAATTAATTACCACCCAAACTTACCTAATAAACCCGTCGCGTTATGTCCAAAAACACACAGCAATGACTAAGGCGACCAAGAAAAGCAATAGAAATAAATCGCCCCAACAAAACCATAAAAGCGTGTTATTTCAGAGACGATTAGGCTCTTTTGGAATGCATGGCCTTAATGTCATTTGTTCTTGGCCTCTCTTAGCGTATATGCAAATTTAATGAACGAAATGCCTCTGCGAGGGATGTAGGCCGTTTCTAGAAAATGGATGTTATCACTTGCTTGGATGTATTCTCTCTACGAAATCAGTGCTCTTGGAGTTAATAAATGAGAAAGAGGTTATAACTCTTTGGGATAATGAATGCTCCTTAAAAAAGGGGTGGTAATTCAATTCTCTCCGTTTGGAAGGTTTAAAGTCAAATAATAAGTTTTTGTTTTCTATTGTTTGGGAATGAGTCTTTTTGGAAAGTAAATATTAGTCTTGTAGGTTTCTCTTATGCGTCTCTCTATGATAAGTTATTGAATAAGTAATGGAGACTTTTTCTTTTATTTGGGATAAGTGATAAACTTAATAATTCATAAAAGTAGTCCAGAAGAGTTTTTTTTAGGATTGCTTGTAAATGATTCGATGCACTGAAGGATTTTTAGTTTGGCAATTTAGTTTGGTAGAATGATCAATCAAGGTGGTTTAAAATGAAGACAGTAAACTGTAAAACTTCAACAAATATGCAATGGTCCAGAAATATGCAAATAGAAACAAATCATTGCGTTAAACCAGACAATGTTAGTTTGTTTTATTTGTTACTTTAGTTTTATCGTTTTTACGGGTGCTATAAACTGAACATCTTTGTGCAAATGGATGGTAAGGGGAGAGAAATAATAATATTTAAGATTTTCGGTAATAAAATAGGATTAAAAACAACTACTCTCTTAAAAGAAGACAATAACACAGGCTGTGGTACTTTTACTTCTAAAGAAGAGAGAAAACTCTCATTGCCGCATTCTTACATTTTCTTATGAAATAAATATATGACAAAAACAGTAAACAGTCATCTAAACAGTGAATGGATAATTGCAGTCAAATTTTTTTAAATCTTAATGTGTTCAGAATGGCCTAAAACCTCCAAAAAATGTTTTCATTTGCTTTTCAAAGCCCTAAATTTTAAGTTATTTTCAATTAAAAACAGCCTCTTTTGTTTCTGAGCTGAAACAGCTTGTGACGTGAAATGTGTTTTGTTACCGCTTGTTGCTATAATCCCGCTTTGAAACAATGAGCACTAGTTTTTTTACAGACTAGTGTATCGATGAAAACGGTGTTTCCCACATTTCCCCTGGCACATGTGACGTCACATTGTTAGGAGCTTTCGGTATTAAAATATGTCATAATTACCTTAAAAAAATTGGTGGGGAAAGACAAGCGTATTTTTGGAATCAGGAGATAATTTTTAATAAATTAAAAGTGAATAATTGGAATTTTAAGATTTGCTGCAATTCTCCATTGTCATTTAAACAGTAAATAGTCATTTAAACAGTAAATAGTCATTTAAACAGTAAATAGTCATTTAAACAGTGAATTGTCATTTAAACAATAAATAGTCATTTAAACAGTAAATAGTTATTTAAACAGAAAATAGTCATTTAAACAGTGAATTCTCCTTTAAACAGTAAATAGTCATTTAAACAGAGATAGTCCTTTAAACAGAAAATAGTCATTTAAACAGTAAATAAGTCATTCAAACAGTGAATTGTCATTTAAATATTGAAGTAAAAAATGGCCTTTATGAAAGAAAAAACCCATAAATTCACTCCTTTTCAATCAATGTTATCTCTATCTAGCATATAAATATGAAACACAAACTATATATCCTCTTTTTACAAATGAAAAATTTACTAGTTATTTAGTCCTTTTAAAGCTTTTTACAATTTTAATATCTAACACAAAACACCGCACAAATATCCCTTCAACTGCATAAATCTAACAAAGTACAACTGGAAAATAAGGAAAATGAATCATAAGAGATAATTTTCTAAGAGAACTCGAACTAAACTCCAAACCTGACCTAGAACCCAAAAAACTTTCCCATGCATGTCCTTCTCCAAAAGCGCCGGAAAAATTTGATTCCCGCCACACAATAACAGTCTAGACCCATTAACTTTAATTACCATCCCTTATCATCGTATTTCAACACCGGCTGATTACATCTCCGGGAACTACGTGAAGATATTGCCCAAAAAGGGGGCAAACAAAAACCGAGGTCTTTATTCCCGGATCTCATTTAGATCCAGGAATAAAACCCTGGACCCAGGGAGGGAAGGGAAAAAAAGATGAAGATTAATCGATTCAGGAACACGATTTCGTTTCTTGCTTTCTTTTTATTGCACGGGGTCTTTCTTCCCTCTTATTTTGATTCAGCAGCCGATTTTAGGAGTTAAAATTCCCCTTCCGTCCCCTCCGTTTGGCATGTTGCCAGATTTGTGTGGGTGGCGCCACCTGGTGGTGGTTTTGTGATTGGTGGTACGCAAATGAAGCAATTGGGGAAGAGTGAGGGGTTTTTCGTTTGCTTTGTGCCCGGTTTCGAAAATTTTCGAAATCAGCAGTTATTGGGGGGGGGGGGTTTATTTCGAATTGCGTTTTGAAAGTTGAAATATAGCTGACTATGGAGGGGGCTGTTTTCTTTAGGTTGTTTCAATTTGGTGGCTCCGGTTGGTTGATAGAATCCTTTTTGGTCCGTTATGCAGAATATCTTAATTAATTGTGACCTGTGCTCCTGTGACACTTGATAGTGGAAAGAGAAGTGAACCCACTTACTTTTATTCTTTTCTCCTGATAATATTACTCTTATTTGTAGTATGTAACTATAACAGAGCGAAATATTTTATGCTGGGTGGGGTTTTATTGAAAAGTTGGCTGCAACTGATTCCTGCACCTACCTTTATTTTCCATGGCATGCGTCCGTAAAAGAACCCAATAAAACTTTTAGAATGCAAATCAGAGGGATAGAGAATTTCTGGACGTTCCTCTACCCTTTTTTGCTTTAGGTTTGATCTGTAGATTTGTCATAACGTTTTTTAACGTCTTTAAATAGAAAATAATTAACTAAAACCGAATCATTAGAAAGAAGTTTTCCACTGCCAAGGAGGGATGCTAAAAGGAAAGATAATTACTTAAAGAAATTACCAACAGGCAGCCAGTGCACTTTTTCTAAACATTCATACCATAAAATTTACCTTTAACATGCATAATATCCTGAATCTTTGGATAATAATAGTAATTTATTTCATGAATTAAACACTACTCAATGGGTTTAGACATCACGAAGTAATTATTTTTTTACCTTTCTTCTCCTCTAAATATTCATAAAGGAAAAATTTATAGTTTTACTAAGGCTTTTCAAAAATCAATTTGTAATCAACATTCATAAATTTCAAAAACATTCATAGTTATCAAATCATTATACAGGCAACGGCTTTCTTACTAGACCAGAAATTTCCGTTAACACTCGGTTAAAATTTTGTGACCTAAAATACATTCAGAAAACATCGGGGCTGCCAATATTCACAAAACGAACAGGTGAAAACATGTTCTCACTTCCAATTCAGAAAAAAACCACACACTCCTCATTCCCAACCTCTATGTTCCCAACCCATTCGACCCTCATCACGTGACCACCGCCCCCTGTCAACCCCAACCTTTTAATTACAACACAACGCCACTCCATTTATTTGCATGCTATCGCTACTCCGTTCTCCCCCGGGCACGTCCAACCCGAAAAAAAATCCGAGAGACCTTGAAAGTGGGAACTAATGCCATTTGAATTAGTAGAGGGAAACTGTTGTTGGTGGGAAGTTATGCCCGACGTTTTGCACTTGCGGATCACGTCTGCGGTGTTTCGGGAATGAGCGGGAAAGTCAATTAAGGGGTTTCTGTGCCAGCAGGTTTTTGTTTCGTTCGTTTGTTGCTGGGTTAGGGTCAGCCGGTGGTTTGTGGGACAGGTGGGAGTTGTGATGTTTGTCGCTGCTGGTGCTTTTGTTAGATTATTAGGAGCAGTGTGAAATGATTATGGATATGAGTTCTGTGTTTAATACTTGTTGGGATCTCTTATCCGGAATTTATACAGGGTGTTTCAGATAAGTGTTTCATAACTTCTAGGAGGGGTAGAGCACACTATACGACTTAGAATCACCTAGGAATGGGGGGGTCGGTAATGCACCCCTTACGAGCTAGAGGTTTTTATTTCCCAGTGGATATTGTCGAGCCAACTTTTAAGATCGAAATGAAACTATCGATTCAAGCATTTATTAAATACACTACAATACACTACAATTTATTATATTTCTCTGATGTAAATCACATTATTACAACAAATCACAATAATCACACAACATGTAAATTACAATCACCTAAGTACAATAAATAATTGAAAACAATCCCTAATTAAAACACATAACACTCCTACTGCCATTAAAAGAGCTATAAATTTCATCGCTTCACTGAAGAAAAAATAATCTCTCTTTGATCTACATTTAGATTTTCAATATCCCTTTAAATAAATTTATCCTTGATTCAAACAACTTAAGTTTTTTAATAAACGCATGCGTGGGAGGATTTTAAGCTTCTATAAAAATACATCTTAATTTTGTTACACTTTCAGAGATATTATGTAAATGCGGTCGAATTACTTGGAATGTAGGGTCTTAATTATTGAAGTTATTAAATTTTATTGAATCACAATAAAAGAGTTAAAGTTTCAAGCATTTTATCCATTGTCGTGTCGTATGTTTGATACAATCCGAACCTTAATTTTAATCCGACTCTTCACTTATGTGGATGGTAAGTTCAAAACGAGTTGAAACATAAGAAAGATAAAAATTATAAATCCTAGACATTTTAGGAAAAGGAGAGAGATTTTAAAGTTATAATTATAATGAAGTGATTACTTAAACTCTTTACAACACACATTCGGTTCATTTCAATAATGTAAATAGTTTTTGTTGTAAATATTATTTCTTGGACTAGGGGGCTCTGCCCCCTGCTCGCTATCGCTCACCAACCCCCGGAACTGCTTCGCAGTTCTTTGAAGATCGCTTCGCGATCTTAGCGAGCAGAGCTCGCTTGTTTCATCTCAACTATCCAGTACAACCTGGAACTTGTCTGCTTTATAGTCTGTTCATTTAGAATAGGCTCCTGAAACAGGATCAATAATACTTAACGCTCAATAATACTTAATAACGCTCATCAGACAACTTCAGTGACCGATTGTTTTTACAGTATTTTAACTACTGCTTAGGATGCCTTGTCATTGCAGAAGAAATTTTTTTCGACGATAATTGGAATAATAACGCTTCTAATACATTACGTCTCAGGCGCTAATTCTAAATGAACAGAGTATATAGTTAATGATCATTTAATATCGAAACTTTTTATCTCTCAAACTTTTCAATAATTTAATTCGGATCATTACCACGAAAATATCAAAATAAAACTGTTACTGAAATATTCCTTTTTAAATTATGAATAAATTAATGGATGGAGGGCTACCTCCCCCTGCTCGCTTACGCTCACCAACCCCCGTAACTGCTATGCTCTTTACAGATCGCTTCGCGATCAGTAAAATCTCCAATCGATTTTTAGCAGAGTAAAACAAACTTCCCGAAAATCCTCTTCCTTTCATCCGCACAAATAACACTCAAAAAAGTTAAATTATACATTTCTCTAGTGGTTCAAAAATCCCGAAGTATTTTTAAAATATTATTAACCAAGTCTATACTATATCGCTAGCAAACTGAGAGCAAAAATGTGCACCTCAAAACTTTTATATTTAAATTTCCGTGCTCGCGACACTCTAGTGAACAGGCAAATATAAAATTTAAAAACATTAAACACGTCTGATAAAGACCTACTAAAACTATGAAAAAAATAAAACTTTGATGCTTAATAATTCCAAAACTAATTAGAATTTTTTAAAGAACTAAACGCCAATATCTTTCTAAAATATAGGAGTAAAAGTGTTTAAAAAATCATATTGATACCGTGATTATTTTTCATTTTAGACAGAAAAAAATGAAAAAGTGTCAAAAATTTCGAAAATTAAAAAATTAATTACTCTAAACCAAATTCGAAATTCGAAAAAAGGGCGACGTAGTGCACATCTTCATACTTCAGAGTATAAGGCTGCAAAAAATCATAGTTCTTCTGCTAATAGATTTCGCTGAACTGGATTACGCGGCAAAAAAAGAAAAACTTCAACTTTGACCTAAAAAATACCCCAGTACTAATTATCACATCAGTTAGCTTTTTGTTCGAGAATGTGCCCCAAATATTCCTCTACAAACATTTCAAATTTCATAAATTTCTATCAAGTAGTTTTTGCGATAGGAGAGTTCAAAGAGTTGAAAAATTTAATTTTCTGAAACAGCGGCGGCAGCGGCGGCAGCGGTGACAGTAACTTTTTTTTAATATAGAGAGATAAGATTCATTTAAACTTTATCTAATGCCTACTAGGTCAATTGATGAGGGGATCCCTCAACATTAATCAACGTAGGCCGTGACTTTTGGATATTCCATCCAAACGTTTTGCCCTCGCAAGGGATGTTCAGTGGCAATTAAACATTGTTTAATTTTGTCTGTTTAAAAGTTGTTAAATAACTGTTTTTTACCACTGAGGATGCCCTCTGAAGCAGAGGGGGAAACGTTTGAATGGAATATACTAAAGCCACAGCCTACGATCCTGGAAAATCTAGATAGAAAAAGTAACTATTCAGTCTGTGGAAGTTTTCCTGATTTTACCAGGAAATTATGTTAGAGATATCAAGACATTGATAAGCACTATCATGAAAGATAAAATTCTTAGTTTTAATATCCATTTGCTATAAATCTATCGTCGCTGTGAAATCAAACCGGCATATCTGCAAACTGCACAGTTTTCACTAGAGCGCCTTAAAGTTTTCGCAAATGATACTTAAAATAATAATAAAAATGTGATATTGTGACATAGTTTAGTTTTACTTAGATGATGCACTTACTTAGATGATGGATTTACTTCAAGGTGTCTTTCCACCTCTCTTGAAGGTTTTGAAGCAACTGGTGTGTTGTACAATAGATCTGTCTTCTCAATTTTTGCAGATATGCCGGTTTGGTTTCACAGGGACGATATTTTAATAACTGGTATACTAATATGATACCAATTATATTAGTAACAATTAACTCAATGAGTACTATTTTTAAGCAAAAACCACAAATTTTTAGATGATTTTAAAAGAAAAAAATTTACAGTAAAATTTGATAAAATTGAATTGAAGAAAAACCTATTCATTTATTACTTTTTATACACCCCTATCTCTCTATATTCAAATCAACTTCACCTCATTGATTATCATACTTAACTATAAAAAACTTCCTTACTCTTAGAATTTCCTCATCGTCGTTACAATACTTTGGGGGTATATCTACGAAATTTTTCATATCCCTGAGGTACTTAATATACCAATCACTTAAAAATACCAAAACACCAAAATCCTCAACATTAATCAATTAGTTTCCAGAAATTAATCAATCTAGTTGGATCCATAATCACTAACACCCTCCTAGAGTGGCTTGTTCTGGAGACGCTCCTTCAAATTAATCTTAATTACAGCTTTTTTTTTCGGTACCATCATTAAAATTCGCTTTTTTTTTCAATAGACAATATGCACTATGTCACGAAACATCCTAAAACTTACCCAATTTACTAATTCGATCATGAAAAACCCAAATATCAACTTTAAAAATCACAAAAAGTTTTAATTTAAGCGCAAAAAGTGTTTAAAAAAAGCCCTTAAGTCACCTGACTCAAAACGGGGCGTAACCTTGTGTGACGTCATACTTCAAGAGATTTGCTTCAGGCAATACTGTTTTGAGCACATGGAGCATAAAAACTTACTTTTTTGAATTCTCCCGTTATGCATCTGTTTAAGACTGGATAACACTGTTCTTGAAACTCAAAAATGTTCTTTTTAGAATTAAAATTTTATTCCTTTTGTACAGATTTCTTGTATTTTCATTCAGTTTCTTAGCATTTGGACTAACTTTGGAAATTTTGTAAATAAATAATGAATGTCTTGTAGGTTTTTTCTCACAATATTAAGTTTAATTATAGTCAGTATAAAATATTTAAAATATCACTAGTAAAATAAAAATGTAAAACACATTTAAAAACCAAAAAATCTTTGAATTTTTGAACTGTTGCAACAGTAAATAATTTATTTGACTTCATTAAATTCTTTCGTTTATTAATTTAAACTGATGATAATCAAGCATTCCATTTATAACAATGTCAATGTACTAGTATCACAAAAATTCTAGTTTTCTTTTGCTATGAATTATTACATTTTATGCAGCTGGCATCACGTTTTTGTTTGTTTCTTTGTGTCTCTAAGCATAAAGTTACACTATTTATGACGAATTCTTTCATTTTTTGATACTGAGAAAAACAATTCATCCGGTGTTCTAATACTTGTATTTTTGCACATAGGTCCTAAACATCCTTTATAGTACTTTTTTACTTGTTTAGGGCCGTCCATAGCTGCCGAAATAAGAAACTACAGGCTACCAAAAAACCCCAACATAAATGCAAACACCATTGCTTTTCAATGGATGCCTTTCGCGCGTAATTTGAACTTGAAGTATGACGTCACAAGTCAGAATCGTCAAGCACTGAAGTTTTTGTTGATAGTGACGTCAGAGCAACTTTAAATGCGTTTTAAATCGAATTTATTTGATCGAATTGCAGTTTAATTAGCATTTTTCAACGTAATTTTTCATGCTCTTTCTTTTTAAAATGAATTTGAAAATCATGCATATTGTCTATTCTCCAGCACTGAGAATATGGGGATTTTCCGTTGGTGTTTTTTTTGTGGTATGAAATCCAGAGTCGTAATTTTTTTAACGTTTTAATAAATAATGTTGTTCCGGTAGAGGTGGGTATAATCTGATCTAGTTGAGATATGCAGATAATTTTTTTTACTTCGTACAGAATGTTTAATTAAAACGACTTCATGAAGCTTAATCTAGATATCTCTAAGGTAAAAAAAAGGTTTTGAAGCGAATCTGTTTATAATAAATGAAAATTATTTTTTAGAGGATCATTTAATGAGGAATACATAGAAAAAAATTATCGCTAAATGTATTTTAGACACTACTATCTAGTATTTTTCCGTTTCAAAAGAATTAAAATAATTATTATTAATTACATCTGTACCTTTTCTTACAATATTTTTTGCATATTTACATAAAGCATCGTAATTAATGTAAGTAAAGCAAATCAGTAATACTATGGTAACTAATTAAAGGCTGCATGCTTGTTTAAGGTCTTTTTATAAAAAGTCGCAAGTTTATTTCCCAGTAGGTTAAAGTAATTAATTTAAGGATTTTATTTTAGAAGATAAACGCAACGTTTTTAAAGAGTTAATTGTAAAAGAATTAAAAATTCCAATCTTCATTTCTATACTCCTGTTCATAAAAAATGCAACACCATGAAGGACTTGTTTGATTTTGATGAAATTTACACAGCAAGTTGTGATAAATTGATCTTTGTGGATACAAATAAATGATATAATTTTCAGAACAAAGGAATAAAATTCAATATCGAAAATCGGTGTTTAATGTCTTCCATACGCGCTGCAATGAGAGCCTCTATACGACAGGTTATTGAATCAAATAGATTGAAATTTTGACTGAGGAGGTGATTTTCATCTAAGATTCATCCCAAACCCAAAGTTTTCCAATATTGGCAACAAAACAAGCATTTTAAGCATGAGAACAAACCAACGAAATTTTAATCGAGCTCCATAGGTGAAATTTTGGATGAAGAAATTTCTCGAGAAAGAAACTGTCTTTAATGGATGTAAAGTAAGTTTGGAATATTCCAAAAAACATGTGTACGGGATTTTTTCTGATGAATTACAGCTTCAGGATCGCTTAAAAGGTAGGGTATAACTTTTGGCTCCAAAATGTTTTAGAAATTTTTTTAAGAAATGAGATTGCCCTCATTTTTTATCTAATGAGGTTGCTAATGGTACCCAATAGTGCTCCAGGTCAAAACTCTTCTCTTCTTCACCCCAGACTCAAGATAAAACACTCTAAAAATTGCGATTTTCGGCATAGCGTCCAAACCCAATTTAGGTGTCATGTTAACCAAAATTGAAGGGGGATTTCTGTAAAAGGACCATTTGTTATCAGTAATCATGCAAAAATATTTTTTTGTGAATCCCATGGTAGCTTTATGCACCGATAGAATTTCATCGATGGAACACTGTAAAAAAACGATACTTGGTGAATTTTGGTGCAATGACCACCGATTAACTAATGGAGCAGACAATGATAGACATGTAGCAGTATTTTAACAATTTGAAACATGTCGAAAAGTCACTCAATGATCCGGCACTGCCATGCGAATGAAGCCTCTTTCATCCCGTGCTGACGTGACTATAAGGGGTCCAGACCCCAATTTTCAACTCGCTTTACCCTTTTTGAACCTCTGCTTTCAAACCCATATCAATATTGTCCGGTTTCCCTTCATCTGACCAGCGGTAAAACAGTGTGAAAAACACCCCTCCGGGAGGCCAAACATTAATCCTCTTTAAAACTCTGTTAAATGTTCATATGACATCCGTTAAGGTCTAAGGGGTATAATAACATATAATGAAAAGATAATCAACGGCCGACAACCTTCTTACAAGCCCTTAACGTCCAGTTACAGCCCCCAAATATACGAATAAATCAGTGGTTGAGAAGACACTGCTCAGCTCTGAATTTGTTATCATTTGATAATCAAACCATAAGGAACATACCCTGAAAATTTCAAGTTGATCGGACAATTCCTTCTTGGTGTTGCATTTTTTATGAACAGGAGTATATTAATTTTGAATAGTTTCAAATATGAAGTAGTTTAAGAATAAATTCTTCTAAAAAATTAAACTCCCATAAAATAATTTGTGAAAAATCAGAATTGTTTGCCATATAATCTTCGCAGTAACTAACAGACAGGGAAATACAGCAATCTTCAAAGCTCCATCAATCCATTTGACTGCCCATAAATTTCACTTAAGAAGCATTTCTTAAACTTTGTTGAGCGCACTAAAAAGGGACGCTCGATCATATCAGAAAGTTGAAAATGAAATGAAAGATTATTTTTTATATTCATTAAACTACTGAAAGGAAAGAAAAACAAAATACATTCTAACACAAGGAAAAAAATACAGATTTACAATGATAAAATAGGAAAAATGTACCAGTACAGTCCAAGTGCATAAGGACGATTTATTCTCCCTACACATTGTTGGAGCCAACAGTAGGTATACTTTAGATTCTTACGATGACAATCAGAAGCTTGGCTGACGATTAATTGCCGGTCAAGTTACCGGTGACTACGGCCGTTAGTGATTTCATTTAAATGGGTTAAGGTCACAAAACTTAACCCTTTATGTCCCGAGGGGACTTGTAAGTCCCACTTCCCAATATTCCAAATTCGTCCAATTTTCGTCATTTAAGGCCAAATTTAGTTTACTTATAGTTGCAGTTACGTAAACTTGACATATTTTGGATGAGGAAAATAATTTGGGGCATAAAGGGTTAAAAGTATAAGGTAACTGCACTTTACCGTCCAACACTATACAGGGTGATTCAGAAATGATCATCAATAATTGGGGGGTAGGTAGAGGGGCCCTAGACAAGCATATTTCGAATAGGGATGGTGGGGCGCAGCCTTACCATTAAAGAGCTAGGACCTAATGTAGTGCGAGCGCGTTTCAAAAGGCCGTTTTTAGAAGGCCCGTGTGACGAAACAAAACATAATAAAATGAAAAATATATTGCATGAGGTAAGGAAGTATCCCTACTACATACACCATGAATTCGATAGACTTTGAACCACACTTTCTAAACCGTGGAGTGAGTTTCAAAAGTGCAATATTAAACTTTTAGTCAAAGAATGGAGTTCCCTTAATGGTAATTTAGAAAAATGATGATCGGGGAAGGAATTTTCAATGATCGTAACAGTGATCATTGAAACTGTTTGATCATTGAAAATTCCTTCCCCAATCATCATTTTTCCAAATACCATTAAGGGAACTTTATTGTTTGACTAAAAGATTAATGTTGCACGTTTTAAAACTCACCCCACGGTTTTTAGCAAGTGGTCCAATTTCTATCACATTGAGGATTTAAGTAGTACGGATACTTCTGTACCTCATGCAATATTTTTCATTTTATTATTATTTGTTTCGTCACCCCGGGCCTTCTAAAAACGGCCTTTTGAAACGCGCTCGCACTACATTAGGTCCTAGCTCTTTAACGGTAAGGCTGCGCCCCACCATCCCTATTCGAAAAATGCTTGTCTAGGGCCCCTCTACCTACCCCTCAATTATTGATGATTATTTCTGAATCACCCTGTATATTTTTTTGACTTAAGCAACTACCAAGCTAAATAAAGGTTCATTTTGAAAACATTAAATTTTATAACTCGTGCTTATCTCAAATTTTACAATTATGAACTTATTTCACTTCTGTCCCTAGCATCTCAAATACAACACAAAATCTACTGATTACTACAGCTGTAAAAGTGGCAATAACCCAAACAAAACCCAACACGGTCTAATCAGCTCCCCTATAACCAAAGACTCCACTCCCCGTACATCCACTTTCCCCTTCCACCATCTTGTATCATGGTTTCGCATTTTCTCTTACACTGCACCCAAGCAACGCTCCACCAACTAACTTCTAAAAACTAAAATCTACTCCCACACTACACAACGGCTACAGAGTGAAGGCAATCAGCTGGCACTTCCTTTGAAAGGGGAAGAATAAAAACGGAGCTGCTGCACTTACAGCAAAGGGGTAATTCAATCCTTCCCTGGCGCATCACCTAGCATTATCCGAGAGGCATCCCCTCAAGAACTTCCCCACTTAGGAGCTCCAATTTGGAAGGGGCTTGGGAGAGTCCATTCCGTCGGTAATGAACCCTTCGGTTGATGACCTTGTTGAGGAAGTGACACTTAGTTTTGATCTGGTGGCTTTTAGTGATGTGTTGGCAGATGGGTGATTTTGTTTTTTGTGTTGTTGCGTTTTGTTGCTTCGTGTTGTGTGTTAATGGTGTGGTTTTTTTCGTTTGTTTCAGATTACGAGGGCGACTGGGTTCTGTCATGTAAGTATGGGTCTTTTTGATCAATTTTTTATCAATCTTTTTTTATCAATTTCGAGTTACGTGTGTTAGTTATATTCTGGTAATAAATACTACAATGTGAACACATTTTCCAAATCATTTTTGGCTAAGCGCGCACTAGATACTTTTGTCACGGCGACAGAGACAAAATTACCACCCTGGCTATTGCAAGAAGCTAGAGCGCGCACACTAAGCGACGAGACTCTTAGCCGATTGCCAAAAATCTACCATAGAAAAATATTACTCTCAAGTGACCTAGTGTTTATAGTCGCCGTGACAGAAGTCTCTAGTGCGCGCTTAACCTTAAGGTAGATTATCAACTTTAGATACTGTTTTAATATATTATTTACTAATGTTTAAAATACTCAGTTAATAAAAAATTAAATTTAAATTCCCTGTTAAAACATTATAATATCCCTTTCTGACAAACCCGTTTTGTGAATTTAATTTTTGGTGGATTTTTTGTAACATTGAAGAATCTGTCATTTAGGTAAGAAAATAACTTTATTTTTGAATATTTAGCACTAATTAATATAGTTGCCAAAAGGACATTCTAATTTTGGAACTGCTGTTCAAACGTAACAACAAATTTGTTTGAAAATTTTTAAAACTTTATTTATGGTTGTAAAAGAATACACTTGATAATCTTATATAATGTAAGCTGTTTATAGACGATTAAAAATTGGAGGGAATCGGCTCTGTAAGAGAAACCTCAATGAGGAAGTTGCATGATTTTTTTTATTATTTTTTTAATCGATTCTTCTTTCAAAAATAAGCAACTACCCAAAATTTGAGGCCGATCGAGAAATTTTTTGATTGCCAAAAAAATTAACAAAAATCCCCTTTTTAAAAGCGCGCGAAAACGCCAAGAGTTTGGGATGTGACGGCATCGTACGATAAACATTGTTGGAAAGCAATGGAGTTGATGGTATGATTGTTGACGTCATCGTTACTTTTTAAACAATAAACGTTTTCAGTCACGTGTTTTTTTTTCAACTTTTAAATTAAAATATTTAATTATCTGTACATTTTTTTGAAAAATTGACTAGATATTTCATTTTACCAAACAAAAAACCATACGGAACACTTAATTGTTTTTGAATATCTGACACATGCAACTTCCTTATTGCTGATTTCAGTGGCGGCTCGTGAGTTTATTAACAGGGTGTTCACACCCTTTGTATGAATTAAATTTACACAAGATCAAGAAAGAGAAGGGATGTTGGACGAATACATAAAACTTGTTTTAGTATAAAGAAAACTTGTTTTAGAACAAATTTATTTATTTCAGGGGAGTTATTTTAAGTTTCCTAAATTTTTCACTGCATGCATTTTTATTTTTTTAAATATACGTATAATGGAAATAAGCAAAACTTATGATAATGAAGGCCTTTATTTTTTATAATACCCCTAACCTATAACATAATACCTCAAAAACAACTTTTATGCAGGATGTCCACTCGTCTAGCCTTTTTTGAAGCAAACAAATTTTTGACACTTTCATTAAAATCATACATAATACCTAATCATAATTTTTTTAATTGGGAGTATGACATGAACACTGGGTCTGGGTGCTTGTTACATATGCTTAATCGAACAATTGATCGTGAAAAATACAGGTGATGTGTAATTTTCAAGATCTGTAATTTTACTCCAACGTCACTTAAAAAATAACCAATAACAAAAGAATTAACTATTACAAATTAGCTGACGTGAAAAGTTTAATGATACTTTCAAAAGGTTCTTATCTTTTTTCCAATCCGGGAAAAAATCTAGACCACAAAAAAGCAAGCTTAACCTCAAAACCGTAGGCCTCGGCACACAAAATCTGTGCGCACGGGGATCTCCAATGTGTTGCCGTAAGCCCAAATGTTCTCCGGCGAAAAGTCGAGGTTTATTCCGACTCATTCAGTTTCTTCGCTCACACGTGCTAATAAGGAAAGAAAAATAAGAGTAGTATTATCTTTATTTGATAAACACAAAACTTTCGCGTTTCCGGCTATAATTTTTTTGCTGACAGGTGAAGGGGGGGTAGAAACTTGATTCTGAGTATGAAACAGAAATTGAGAATGATTTATGTATTGTTTTCTTTTGATATTTTTGCATCTTTATATTTGGGTTTATTTCTACTTTTTCACTGGGTGTTCACGTGCTCCTGTGCTCCTATGGACGAGCCGCCACTGGCTGATTTAAATCAAATATCTGTCGATAAAACCAATATTTTGTTAAAGGTGTAAATAAATGGGATCAAAACAACTTTAATTTCAAAACAATTTCATTATTTATGGCTAATAATGTCTTTAATTTAAGGATCCCTTAAATTTCTTCTAAAAAAACAAATATTTGTTTTATTAGCTCTTGATGCTTAAAAATCTTGAACTTTTGTAATGGTCATTTTTTTGAAAAAACATAGTTTCAAGAAGCTCTTTCCATCTCATAATTAAAAAATTCGAAAACAGATGAAACCACCATACATAATAGACATCCAATACAATAATATTGATAATACATAAAAGAACAACGCCACTTCAGATAAAACAGTGTTCCCTAAGAGAAGATACATCATTTATTGTAACAGAATATGGGAATATTTGCTTTTTGCTTGCCATATCAATTCCTCTTTCTTTATCACTCTGACATAACTAGAGCACAATGACCGACAGAAATTTTAAAGAATAAAGTTTTGTCGGAACATATGGTTCCGACGCGCAAAAAAGACTGATCAATCATTTTCGGAAGAAACCTTCTATGAAAACATTTTGGCCCCGAGGAAAACGATACTGCTCTTCACCTTGTGAGGCATTGATTTTTCGAAATTCTCTTGTGTTTTTTTTTCGATCTTATGCAGTTCTTCTGCTTTAGATAGTGTGATACGATCTCTTCTACCTTTAAAAGTAAAATTTAATTAATTTCGGAAAGGTATTTTTAATTGAGGTTGGTCTTCACGTAGAGCTGATTATTATCAGTAATTGTTTGGGGGATATATAGGTAGATTTTACTTGTCATAAGTTGAGTTTTTTATACTGAAATTTTTTCTCAAAGTTCGATACTAAATTAAAATTTTGTTTATCATCGTGACTTTCTTTCGTTAAAATTTACAAAACTTTTTTTAGTTGTCTAGCTGAAACACCTTTGCTAAAATAATTATCAGCATCTTCAGTACGTCACCTCCAAAAATAACAACTTTTGCTAAAACTTAAATAATTTTTTCAACACACAAAGAAATTTTGATTTATGATTAAAACCATTTTATAGATGCACTTTGAAGGTATATTATTAACAATGTTTTTCTGACCCCCATATTCAACAGCAGAGTAACCACAAACGCTATAAATTATTTCATAGATACCTTTTTAACTAATATTGTTTAAAAATCTCTACCGGGAGCTTTTTTATGTGACTCGCATTCTTTCGCGGACAACTTCAGAGAAACTTTATGGACCACCTTAGATCCGTTTCCATTTTTACGTTTTGTAGCGGTACGGCAAAATACTCACGACAGGGATTAAAAAAAGGGTATTTTATCACTTAATGAAATGATGAATAAAGTGGAAATTTCAATTTTCTTCTTTTGGTTTTTCCTGTGATTTCTGTTACCATATAACAAAACGCAAAAGTGAAATCCGTTTGGTTCGCGAACCACAAGTCACTTACTAGCATATTACATGTGAATGCAATGTTATTGTTTTATATGTTCATCTTCTGAACGATACATGGGGGTTCAACAAGTCTGTCCAAACATAACTAAGCTAGATTCCTTTGAAAACGCCCATAAAGACACATTTTCTTTTAGAAAATATTGACGACACATCCTATAAAATCTATTATTTCGTTTCAAAGTATGCCTAGATATGCGCAATGAATGTTTTTAACATCTAAATCCGCAAGCCTATACAAAACACTCTGTTATCTTTTATAACAAACATAATAAAGATGACATCATGCATTTTTCAGTCCCAATTTTCTGTAAAAGGTCGTAGAAATAAAATTCTCAGGCACTTCCCGCAAGAAATCTGGATGTGCAGTGTTTGGACGGACTTGCTTAACCACCCAGTATTTCTCTTGTGACATTATATCACACCTCTATCCTCTTTTCAGTTGTCCGTAACGGTGGACGGTGTGTACACAGAGCGAGGGTCGACGGCTGGCTCTTTCTCTATGCTGTCCAGCAGTGTCATCTACGTGGGCGGCACGGCCCCCAACACGGCCGCCCAACTGCTCCCTGCCGCCAGGGTCAGGAACAACTTCATCGGCTGCGTCAGGAAGGTGAGACATTGTCATGACAGTTAATGTAACCCTAACAACCAGGTGACCCAAACTGTGACTGTCACAGTTTTAATAAACTGTTGAGTGCGCCAGATAATGTTTTCGATAAGCAGGGTATAGTGAGTGTATAGCCCGTTGGTTGAAACACGATTCAAAGTGTAGCCACTTGATCTCTGGGGAAACGATTACATTGAAAGATATCATGTAGAGAAGTTTAGTCAAGTGACGGTTAGGACTGTTTCTCCTATTTCGAACAATTCAGACTATGTCGAAACTTAAAATTTAAAAAATGAAAATCTAATAGCCTGCAATGATAAAATGATACCATACAATGATAAAACAAATGGTTTAAATCCGGTAACGTTCCCACTAAATGTCCCCAATTTCTTTTGAACGCCATATCTATTCAAATATATCGACAGATTTTTTTAATTTTAAATAATAAGCTGAACAATTATTGATCTAATTACACATTTTAATCTATGAGTTTGAAATTATTTAGCAGGTTTTCTACTTTCTTTCCAAAAGAGCATGGTGGTATTTAGCGGGAACGTTAGTGGAATTGAACCAAACAAATACTAAAAGATTTAATGAAATTTAAAGTTTTGAAAAAAAATCCTGTCCATTTCATGGGAGAATAGACACTGTTGCAACAGAATAATAGAGAACCAATTAAGTTTCTATGTGTCCGCTGGGTAGTGGTCAAAGTGGTTCGAGCATTTCTAACCCAGGTTCGATGCCATGCAACTTCTGCTTGGGTAGCTGGACATGGTTCAGCCTTTCATCCTCCCGGGATGGTTAAACTGAGCACGTCGGGTTAGCTACTTGCCCTGGACACTGGCTGAGTAATTAGCACATCAGTGAAAGATTCCTTCAGATTTAAAACTGTAATTTAATATTGATGATTAATTTGTTTTTTTAACTTCGCCTCTATTCTAAAAGTATTGCTTTTTAAAAGCGTCTTTTCGCTCCATCCTAATGCACAAATTGTGACCCCCGATATTTAAAACATAATATAGTAAAAATTCTTTCTGTGATAAACAAACTATTAATTGAGATTTTAAATGGTTTCATAGCAAAATAGAGGTAAAATAAATATATAAAAAGGATATTATTATGGCTGTATTAACTCCTAAACTTCGCATAGCCGCGATCTCATTAAACGTTTTCTTTATCTCAGAATATCAATAACAAAAGCCTATGTTTTTCTAGGGAAAAATAGCTGCGTATATTCACTTTAATAAAACAATCTGCTAGTTTTAGTGCCTCTGTAATCAAACCCTACTTACTAAAACTGATAATTACAAAAACAGGGAACATAAAGATAATATCCCGGCAGCATTTGCGTTAGAAACATAATAACTACTTCTCTGAACAAAGAAAGTAAACTTAAATTAATTTAATCATCGCAAAACAAAACGAAATAAACGGCAAAAAAGCTCATTTAAAGAAGAGGGACGATAAAAATATTTTTTTCTGCGTACTTTTTTCTACGCTCTCTGTCATTTTTCTTCTACCTCCTATCGCTTCTCTAATTAGCCGAGAATGACGATAAATAGTATTATTTTGTTTCCGTTTTAAAGCTTCTTATGAGAGGACAAGGGACTGTTGAAAAAATTCGACTGGAAGAATCAATTTTGTTTTATGGCGAGTGGGAATTTCGGCAATTACGGGAGCAAATAGTTTTTTAGAGGGCGGTGCTGTTGTTTTTATAGGTTTTGAATTTTTTTTTCAATTAAGAATATTTGGGAAGTGCCAGTACCCAGAGAGGTTGGTAATCGCCATTACTGTCCTAAGCCGTCAGATTACCATTGAATTCTATATTGAAAATTTGTGGCGGCTAGAACTGAAAGGGTAACTGTGATGCGGGCCAAATTTTGACTTCTTAACATACCGCGGTCCGTTTTTTATATTGAAAATTTGTGGCGGCCAGGACTGAAAGGGTAACTGTGATGCGGGCCAAATTTTGACTTCTTAACATACCGCGGTCCGTTTTTTATATTGACAATTTGTGGCGGCCAGGACTGAAAGGGTAACTGTGATGCGGGCCAAATTTTGACTTCTTAACATACCGCGGTCCGTTTTTTATATTGACAATTTGTGGCGGCCAGGACTGAAAGGGTAACTGTGATGCGGGCCAAATTTTGACTTCTTAACATACCGCGGTCCGTTTTTTATATTGACAATTTGTGGTGGCCAGGACTGAAAGGGTAACTGTGATGCGGGCAAAATTTTGACTTCTTAACATACCGCTATCCGTTTTTTATATTGAAAATTTGTGGCGGCCAGGACTGAAAGGGTAACTGTGATGCGGGCCAAATTTTGACTTCTTAACATACCGCGGTCCGTTTTTTATATTGAAAATTTGTGGCGGCCAGGACTGAAAGGGTAACTGTGATGCGGGCCAAATTTTGACTTCTTAACATACCGCGGTCCGTTTTTTATATTGACAATTTGTGGCGGCCAGGACTGAAAGGGTAACTGTGATGCGGGCAAAATTTTGACTTCTTAACATACCGCTATCCGTTTTTTATATTGAAAATTTGTGGCGGCCAGGACTGAAAGGGTAACTGTGATGCGGGCCAAATTTTGACTTCTTAACATACCGCGGTCCGTTTTTTATATTGACAATTTGTGGCGGCCAGGACTGAAAGGGTAACTGTGATGCGGGCAAAATTTTGACTTCTTAACATACCGCTATCCGTTTTTTATATTGAAAATTTGTGGCGGCCAGGACTGAAAGGGTAACTGTGATGCGGGCCAAATTTTGACTTCTTAACATACCGCGGTCCGTTTTTTATATTGACAATTTGTGGCGGCCAGGACTGAAAGGGTAACTGTGATGCGGGCAAAATTTTGACTTCTTAACATACCGCTATCCGTTTTTTATATTGAAAATTTGTGGCGGCCAGGACTGAAAGGGTAACTGTGATGCGGGCCAAATTTTGACTTCTTAACATACCGCGGTCCGTTTTTTATATTGACAATTTGTGGCGGCCAGGACTGAAAGGGTAACTGTGATGCGGGCAAAATTTTGACTTCTTAACATACCGCTATCCGTTTTTTATATTGAAAATTTGTGGCGGCCAGGACTGAAAGGTTAACTGTGATGCGGGCCAAATTTTGACTTCTTAACATACCGCGGTCCGTTTTTTATATTGAAAATTTGTGGCGGCCAGGACTGAAAGGGTAACTGTGATGCGGGCAAAATTTTGACTTCTTAACATACCGCTATCCGTTTTTTATATTGAAAATTTGTGGCGGCCAGGACTGAAAGGGTAACTGTGATGCGGGCCAAATTTTGACTTCTTAACATACCGCGGTCCGTTTTTTATATTGACAATTTGTGGCGGCCAGGACTGAAAGGGTAACTGTGATGCGGGCAAAATTTTGACTTCTTAACATACCGCTATCCGTTTTTTATATTGAAAATTTGTGGCGGCCAGGACTGAAAGGGTAACTGTGATGCGGGCCAAATTTTGACTTCTTAACATACCGCGGTCCGTTTTTTATATTGACAATTTGTGGCGGCCAGGACTGAAAGGGTAACTGTGATGCGGGCAAAATTTTGACTTCTTAACATACCGCGGTCCGTTTTTTATATTGACAATTTGTGGCGGCCAGGACTGAAAGGGTAACTGTGATGCGGGCCAAATTTTGACTTCTTAACATACCGCTATCCGTTTTTTATATTGAAAATTTGTGGCGGCCAGGACTGAAAGGGTAACTGTGATGCGGGCCAAATTTTGACTTCTTAACATACCGCGGTCCGTTTTTTATATTGACAATTTGTGGCGGCCAGGACTGAAAGGGTAACTGTGATGCGGGCAAAATTTTGACTTCTTAACATACCGCTATCCGTTTTTTATATTGAAAATTTGTGGCGGCCAGGACTGAAAGGGTAACTGTGATGCGGGCCAAATTTTGACTTCTTAACATACCGCGGTCCGTTTTTTATATTGACAATTTGTGGCGGCCAGGACTGAAAGGGTAACTGTGATGCGGGCCAAATTTTGACTTCTTAACATACCGCTATCCGTTTTTTATATTGAAAATTTGTGGCGGCTAGGACTGAAAGGGTAACTGTGATGCGGGCCAAATTTTGACTTCTTAACATACCGCTATCCGTTTTTTATATTGAAAATTTGTGGCGGCCAGGACTGAAAGGGTAACTGTGATGCGGGCCAAATTTTGACTTCTTAACATACCGCTATCCGTTTTTTATATTGAAAATTTGTGGCGGCCAGGACTGAAAGGGTAACTGTGATGCGGGCCAAATTTTGACTTCTTAACATACCGCGGTCCGTTTTTTATATTGAAAATTTGTGGCGGCCAGGACTGAAAGGGTAACTGTGATGCGGGCCAAATTTTGACTTCTTAACATACCGCGGTCCGTTTTTTATATTGAAAATTTGTGGCGGCCAGGACTGAAAGGGTAACTGTGATGCGGGCAAAATTTTGACTTCTTAACATACCGCTATCCGTTTTTTATATTGAAAATTTGTGGCGGCCAGGACTGAAAGGGTAACTGTGATGCGGGCCAAATTTTGACTTCTTAACATACCGCGGTCCGTTTTTTATATTGACAATTTGTGGCGGCCAGGACTGAAAGGGTAACTGTGATGCGGGCAAAATTTTGACTTCTTAACATACCGCGGTCCGTTTTTTATATTGACAATTTGTGGCGGCCAGGACTGAAAGGGTAACTGTGATGCGGGCCAAATTTTGACTTCTTAACATACCGCTATCCGTTTTTTATATTGAAAATTTGTGGCGGCCAGGACTGAAAGGGTAACTGTGATGCGGGCCAAATTTTGACTTCTTAACATACCGCGGTCCGTTTTTTATATTGACAATTTGTGGCGGCCAGGACTGAAAGGGTAACTGTGATGCGGGCAAAATTTTGACTTCTTAACATACCGCTATCCGTTTTTTATATTGAAAATTTGTGGCGGCCAGGACTGAAAGGGTAACTGTGATGCGGGCCAAATTTTGACTTCTTAACATACCGCGGTCCGTTTTTTATATTGACAATTTGTGGCGGCCAGGACTGAAAGGGTAACTGTGATGCGGGCCAAATTTTGACTTCTTAACATACCGCTATCCGTTTTTTATATTGAAAATTTGTGGCGGCTAGGACTGAAAGGGTAACTGTGATGCGGGCCAAATTTTGACTTCTTAACATACCGCTATCCGTTTTTTATATTGAAAATTTGTGGCGGCCAGGACTGAAAGGGTAACTGTGATGCGGGCCAAATTTTGACTTCTTAACATACCGCTATCCGTTTTTTATATTGAAAATTTGTGGCGGCCAGGACTGAAAGGGTAACTGTGATGCGGGCCAAATTTTGACTTCTTAACATACCGCGGTCCGTTTTTTATATTGAAAATTTGTGGCGGCCAGGACTGAAAGGGTAACTGTGATGCGGGCCAAATTTTGACTTCTTAACATACCGCGGTCCGTTTTTTATATTGAAAATTTGTGGCGGCCAGGACTGAAAGGGTAACTGTGATGCGGGCAAAATTTTGACTTCTTAACATACCGCGGTCCGTTTTTTATATTGAAAATTTGTGGCGGCCAGGACTGAAAGGGTAACTGTGATGCGGGCCAAATTTTGACTTCTTAACATACCGCTATCCGTTTTTTATATTGAAAATTTGTGGCGGCCAGGACTGAAAGGGTAACTGTGATGCGGGCAAAATTTTGACTTCTTAACATACCGCTATCCGTTTTTTATATTGAAAATTTGTGGCGGCCAGGACTGAAAGGGTAACTGTGATGCGGGCCAAATTTTGACTTCTTAACATACCGCGGTCCGTTTTTTATATTGAAAATTTGTGGCGGCCAGGACTGAAAGGGTAACTGTGATGCGGGCCAAATTTTGACTTCTTAACATACCGCTATCCGTTTTTTATATTGAAAATTTGTGGCGGCCAGGACTGAAAGGGTAACTGTGATGCGGGCCAAATTTTGACTTCTTAACATACCGCGGTCCGTTTTTTATATTGAAAATTTGTGGCGGCCAGGACTGAAAGGGTAACTGTGATGCGGGCCAAATTTTGACTTCTTAACATACCGCGGTCCGTTTTTTATATTGAAAATTTGTGGCGGCCAGGACTGAAAGGGTAACTGTGATGCGGGCCAAATTTTGACTTCTTAACATACCGCGGTCCGTTTTTTATATTGAAAATTTGTGGCGGCCAGGACTGAAAGGGTAACTGTGATGCGGGCCAAATTTTGACTTCTTAACATACCGCTATCCGTTTTTTATATTGAAAATTTGTGGCGGCCAGGACTGAAAGGGTAACTGTGATGCGGGCAAAATTTTGACTTCTTAACATACCGCTATCCGTTTTTTATATTGAAAATTTGTGGCGGCCAGGACTGAAAGGGTAACTGTGATGCGGGCCAAATTTTGACTTCTTAACATACCGCGGTCCGTTTTTTATATTGAAAATTTGTGGCGGCCAGGACTGAAAGGGTAACTGTGATGCGGGCAAAATTTTGACTTCTTAACATACCGCTATCCGTTTTTTATATTGAAAATTTGTGGCGGCCAGGACTGAAAGGGTAACTGTGATGCGGGCCAAATTTTGACTTCTTAACATACCGCGGTCCGTTTTTTATATTGACAATTTGTGGCGGCCAGGACTGAAAGGGTAACTGTGATGCGGGCAAAATTTTGACTTCTTAACATACCGCTATCCGTTTTTTATATTGAAAATTTGTGGCGGCCAGGACTGAAAGGGTAACTGTGATGCGGGCCAAATTTTGACTTCTTAACATACCGCGGTCCGTTTTTTATATTGACAATTTGTGGCGGCCAGGACTGAAAGGGTAACTGTGATGCGGGCAAAATTTTGACTTCTTAACATACCGCGGTCCGTTTTTTATATTGAAAATTTGTGGCGGCCAGGACTGAAAGGGTAACTGTGATGCGGGCCAAATTTTGACTTCTTAACATACCGCTATCCGTTTTTTATATTGAAAATTTGTGGCGGCCAGGACTGAAAGGGTAACTGTGATGCGGGCCAAATTTTGACTTCTTAACATACCGCGGTCCGTTTTTTATATTGACAATTTGTGGCGGCCAGGACTGAAAGGGTAACTGTGATGCGGGCCAAATTTTGACTTCTTAACATACCGCGGTCCGTTTTTTATATTGACAATTTGTGGCGGCCAGGACTGAAAGGGTAACTGTGATGCGGGCCAAATTTTGACTTCTTAACATACCGCTATCCGTTTTTTATATTGAAAATTTGTGGCGGCCAGGACTGAAAGGGTAACTGTGATGCGGGCCAAATTTTGACTTCTTAACATACCGCGGTCCGTTTTTTATATTGACAATTTGTGGCGGCCAGGACTGAAAGGGTAACTGTGATGCGGGCCAAATTTTGACTTCTTAACATACCGCTATCCGTTTTTTATATTGAAAATTTGTGGCGGCCAGGACTGAAAGGGTAACTGTGATGCGGGCCAAATTTTGACTTCTTAACATACCGCGGTCCGTTTTTTATATTGAAAATTTGTGGCGGCCAGGACTGAAAGGGTAACTGTGATGCGGGCCAAATTTTGACTTCTTAACATACCGCGGTCCGTTTTCTATATTGACAATTTGTGGCGGCTAGGACTTAAAGGGTAACTGTGATGCGGGCCAAATTTTGACTTCAAGCATACCGTGGGCCATTTTTTTGGTTACACGGGCCAAAATATCAGAATATAGCTTTTCATGACATTGATAGTAATAGTGAGATAAAGAAAAAAGGGGGTCATATAATATATCCCTTTAGTTAGATCATAATTTTAATGAAATGTCTATACTAATGACGATTTCAGGTTTTTATCAAACTTTTGAAAGGTGTCTCTCATTTATATGATTGATCACTTACTCAACAACTTACTTTAACAAATTCTTTTTTTTTTACAAAATATTGAAAGTTTTGGTTAAACTTATGGTAAATTTTAAAAATTTCGAATCTTTAAAGTCTCGCAAAAACTGGACACATGCGGCCCGGCCCGCACGACGTATATTGTGCAGTCCTGGTCTATAAAAATAATTTTAAATCCATATCCTTCAACCTGTTACTTTTTAACTTCCATCAGAGAGCGGTCCAAACCCATTCTAGCTTTAAGTGATACCGCTGATCAGATGCAAAGGTTTGCAGGCTGCTCTCTGGAATCAAATTTCAGAGAATAAGCACGCCAAGGGACTGGTGTGATCTGTGAAGCCCTGCGGGTCTTCACTTTCGCTGATTTGCGATTCCATTCACAAGACTAGTCTAGAGCGAGGGGTAATACAATGAACCAAAGGTCTCTGTAATTGACTATTTGAGCCCCAGAGGCAATATTTCTCAAACTGTGGATTTGTGAATTGGATCTAAGCCTCTATCAACTTTAAAATTAGTGGGTATATTAGTTCTGTAATTGAGAATTTAGCTGTTTGGTATTTTACACCATATAATATGCTGAAAGGCTGGAATATGGTCCGATTTCTATATGCAGTGGCATTGGTCGTTAACTCTGTTAATTAATTACATGCTTTTAAGCTCTGGATTATCTTTTTATGTAGGTATGACTTCTCTTCGAAATAATCGCCTTTAATTATTTAATTTATTGCGCAAAAAAAAATATTAAAAGATATTGTCTCTAAAACCAAAGAGGTGTTCTCCCTTACACATTTTTGCTAAGTTTGTATGTTATCAATATCATTTTTATCAGTAAGAATATTTTTGTTTTGTTTTTGTGATAACCAATATCGTGACTTAAAATAATAAACAAAATAATTTATCAAATAGTATCTTGTGCAAAACTTACGAAGGAAGGATTTTTATTGTTCCTTAATTTATTATAAAAAGCCTCATTATTTTGAATTACATTCATGCACAATTTTAAGAAGGTAGAACTAGATTTTTCGAAAATCATTATCAGGAAAAAGGCTTCTCTAACAAACAAATCAATGATTAATTTTCATCTTCAGTCTTGCACTTATAAAGTGGTTTTCCTTTTTAAGCTTTCTTTTAATGTATTTAAGCAAACTTAAATACATTTATAACACATTTTTTCTTGAAGACCCTCAGCTAACATACAAAAAAAAGGATTTCCAATTCCATCTGCATAAAACTTTTTTCGAAGATTCCCATGTGCATATCGTGTCCTCCACTACTCCCAAGTCTTTCAGCGTGTAATGGAGACACCAGTTCCTACATCCCCCGCCAGTATCGCATTGCTCTGGCTCCTTCGTTTGTCTCCTCTTACGGCATAAGTAATAATCGATAAAAATCTATCGCGACAGCTTTCCCAAAGCGAGGTTTTCTTACTTTTTTCCTTTGCTGGAATGACTCATACGTCAATTGAAAGGAAGCATTGTTATTTTGGCTGGATTAATAGAAATGGTATTTATGGGTGCTGATAGAGATGAAAGTTTAGAAGATCATATGCAATGAAGGTAGTCGAAGAATTATCGTGTTACTTTTAGGGATTAAATTTAAAAATATTTTCTGGGGAGTCTTAAGTCAGTTCAGAGATTTCATGGAGGATTCACAATCTACATTACATATAGTAGATATAATGAAATACAGTAAAATTCAGTTATAACGAACTTCACGGGACCGTAAAATTTCTTCGTTGTAACGGAAATTTCGTTATAACGGTATTTTGATAATTGAAATAAAAACGTTTGGGCACTTTATGACTTTCGTAATAACGGGATTTTTCATTGTATCGGTATTCGTTGTAACGGGATTTCACTGTATTACAATCCATTGGGTTGTCCCATAAGTTCTGTTACTTTTTACAAAGTTTTGTCTTTGAAAATTTTTTACGAAAAACTGGTAATAGGTGGAGATTTCAAACAAAAGGGATTTTGATATATGTATATTTATGAACATAATGTAGGATTTTGGTAGTTCTCGGGATATTATTTCTTTTCAAAATGGCGGTTTGAAAAAAAGACCAAAAACGACGATTTTCGCGTATTTTTTTTCTTTTGTTTTAAAAACTAGGAAGAACGCATAATTCATGGCTAAAAAAAGTTTTACTGTATATTTGAAATGTTTAGATTACGATGTCATAGTTTCAAGATGATTCGATGAGTTTAAGGTTGGAAAATTTGGCTTTAAAACTTCATATATTGGTAATTTCACGTGTTTTTTAAAGCAATCCTATTGTTTTTCTAAGCAGCTGGTATGAAGTAATTAAAGGCAGGTGTTTTTTGAACCATAATGCTTGTTAAGGCATTGAATTGATGCCATTAATGCATTGAAAGTATCTTTTCGTAAAATCATTCAATTGATTTATTTCTAACTGCCAAGGACTTGTTTTTATTGTAATGTTTTCGTATGAAGCAAAGAAAATTGCTTTGTTCGCTGAGCGTAAGTTCAGCGAGTGTAATTGGGATAGGCTAAAATGTTGCGCGCTTGCATTGTGCGCACTATTTTCTGAACTTCAGTTCATATTGATCATATCATATTATATCTGAACTTAGTTCAGATATAATTTAATATACTGCATATTTTGAATACTTGGGTCTTTCCTAAGCTTTTTTAATGATTTTGATGCTGTTTTTCGTAAAAATTTCTTTGAAATGACTAACATTACTGAGGTAAGTTTTTGCAATAGATGTTATGTTTGGGACCGAAATTTCTTAAGTTAAACTTATCGAATTATCTTGAAACTATGACTTCTTAAACTAAACATTTCAAATATATAGTAAAACCTTTTTTAGCCCTGAATTATGCTTTCTTCCTAGTTTTTTTAAAAAAAGAAAAAAATTACGCGAAAATCGTCGTTTGTGGTCTTTTTTTCAAACCACCATTTTGAAAAGAAATAATATCATGAGAACTACCAAAATCCCACATTATGTTCATAAATATACATATATCAAAATCCCTTTTGTTCGAAATCTCCACCTATTACCAGTTTTTCATAAAAAATTTTCAAACACGAAACTTTGTAAAAAGTAACAGAACTTATGGGACAACCCTATATAATTTTTGTTAATGATAAATTAATTTCCTTGATTTCTTCCTTATAAACCATCTGCTTCTTAAATTGAGATAAAAGAGATAATAAAGTGAGGGAATTGCCAGAAAGAAATCTGAACCCCTGTTGAGAAACGCATGACATTCTTGATTAAGCATGACTCTTTTACTACCGGCTCTTTACTAGTAACCGTGTTTATTACCTACCTTTTTTTTTGCTTGCCATACCTGTTTCTTAATTATCTACTTCAGACTAAAAATTCATCATCCCTTCCCATGTACCTAATTCATTTTGAATTTGTATTGTTTCTTCGTTTTAAAGATATTTTTATTTGATTTTTGAATTCCCTTGAATAACGTCATCGTGCATATAAAAGATTTTTATATCTTCTTAACAAGTAGCTTGGATAAAAAAAAATTAACAAGTAGTGACAAGCCACTTCCTTTAATTTGCCTGTTTACTCAGTATTTCTCATTAAAAATAATGATGAAAAGGTTCCGATCTATTATGCCAAATGAATATGAGTTTTTACGTTATTTTCACAGTAACGGCACAAATAAAAGATTTCGTACATTTTTTTATAAATCTCCCTACTCTTGGTTAAATATATCTCTTATCCTAAAAGCAAAGTTAATCATCAAATAATTATGACAAAAGACTCGCTTTAGTAGTGGTACTTCATCATTCCATTGCTCCAAGCTACATGACTTTTTATTTTCAAACTAAAATAAACCTTATTTTTTTATTTTAGTTGACTTTTGGTAACACGTTTCTATTTTTGGAGAGTGAACAAAAGCTTTTGAAAGCATTCATACACAAAGAATCCCGCCTTTTTTTATTAACAAGTAGGGTTACTTGGGGTAAGTGGGTCACTGGGGTAAGTGGGTCACCCATCTCATTTTTGATAAAAAGACCAGTTAAGAAAAATATAAAGCTTTATTTTAGAAACTAACTGTTAAATTTTTGTTTATCGATAGACTCTTTAACGAAATTAGTCAACAAGTACAAAATAAACCCTTTCAAATTTTTTCTATAAAGCTCCAAAAATGTACTAGGCCAAAAAGGGGTCCCACTTACCCCAAGTGACCCTATAATATTATTTCTGGCTCTTTTGGATTATCAAGTGGGTAGAAATAGCTAATAAGTAACGACGCCATTGGTATTTTAGTACATATAATCCTCATTATCAGTGGCTCCACGGTCCTGATTGGACCCTGGCCTTCTCAAGAATGCGAAACCAGTCCCTCCTTCTGCGCGCCACAGCTTTCCAATCTCTGATGTTGATGGAGACAAAGTCTTTTTGGAGGCAGTCCTCCCACCTCAGTCTAGGTCTGTCTTCTTCTTGCTCCCGATGGCTTTGCCAGAAATATTTTCTTTGTGGTTCGATTGCTATCCATTCTAATAATGTGTCCAACACATTTCATGTGTTGGATCTTTTGTTACCTGAGAATGCCCGGATCTCTGAAAAGCCCATAAATTTCAGAGTTAGTTCTCCTCCTCCAAACTCCTTTATCGCAAAACCCCAAAGATAAGGTATTTTAGTACATATCACATAATAAAAAACCCTTTAAAATAGTAATGAATATAAATAACGTCATTATTATCTAGCTTTTACAAGACAATCAAATTCAATGAAATGTGATACATGAAAGTCTGAAGGCGTTGAAGTTGTTCACTAATAGGGGAACCTTTAGTTAGTGAATAAACTCTCTCTTTTGGTGTGAGTATAAAAAGTTTTCTGTCTCCCGTTTCCACTATTAAGCATTTTGTATATTTCAACCAATAAGATAAAGAGTGCTGTAAGGCCGTGCGCAGTAATCAATAACATGGAAAAGCCGTTAAACTTAAATTAAGTAAAAACGACAAATCTTCGCCATTTTCTTAGAGGAATTCAACTGTCACTAATTACTCTGCTTAGTTTTTAAGTGTGGAGAACTCTTATTTCACTTCTTAAAAGAAAGTTTTGTTGGAAGAGTGAAACAAAAATGAAACTAGTGAAAAGTATTCACTGTTTCTTCTATTATTTCCTGTGGATAGTGAATCAAATGTCACGACTTCACTGTAGTCAGGAGTAATCCAAAGATCAATATAGGAACTAGTTTAAAACCGAAACCACAGGCCAATAATCTTTGTACCTCATCGATTGATATAGTAGTATTCAGTAAATTCTTCTTCTCCGAGTAAAAAATAGAATAGAACTAGTATAAGTTTCTTTGAAATAAAATTGTGTAATTCTATTTTCTCTTTGAATAGAACTATTGGTAAATATGGGTTCTTGCAGAAATGTCAGAAGCTACAAAATTGATTTCTGTATTTTTGATACCAACATCAAACCACCTTTTCTACCAAGATTAATAACAGCAATAACAAACTATTATCCAGTCATTTTATTGCAAGACGATATTGATAAATAGTAGAACCAATAAGAAAACGAATAGAACCTTTTCTAGTTATTTATAAATTGCGAGTGCTTAAATCATTTTTAAATACAGTTAAAGGATATTTAGAGATAATCTGGGAAAGAAGAATAACATAATATTTCGATATTTCATCCATTTAAAAAGAGGAAATATATTTTTGTTATTGTATAATTACAATAATTTCTGGACATATTGGAATTCATTATCCATATACGGTGAGGAAAATGAAAATCAATTATATTATTTAAGGACAACCAGGTAAAAAAATAAGAATTCAATATCGGTCAGAAAAAAGTAGTTGAATTTAACTTTTCAGAAAATATGCAGATATATATCCTTTCAGTTGGTATCATCCTTCATTTCCTTTAAAAATACGAAGCGAATGATGATGATGATGTCGTGTCCACGATGAGTCCAAATCAAACACTGCCATGGGCGGAGATGACAGCCCTTGCAATCTCTGTAATATTGTCACTGTAGAGGTCTATTTCAGAGAATAAGACCCCAATATTAAGTAAGTCAATAACTATGGCTGGACAATCGAAAATGTGTGCTGGTGTTAAAGCTGTGTCCAGGCAGTTGTCACAGTTTCTATAAGTTCTATTCCCCTCTCCGTCGATCTTCATTCCTCTGTGATGTCCTGTCCTAAGTCTTACAATAGTCTTTGTCAAAAGGCGTAGTACCTCATACGAAGCGAATGATACCAAGCTTACCATACATACTATTAAAACTTTTCAAAAGCTTTTTTCTCAAACCTTTCCTCTTCAAGTTATCTCTTGTCATGATTTGAAGAAGGGGAAGTAACCATACTCCATAAAAAAAGGATGAAAAGTTCAAGTTTAGGCTAATTGAGATATTTTGGTACATTTGAACCACACCTGTTCTATGTTAAGATCTATTTTCAAAAATTATAAATTTGTGGAGTGAAGTGAGGTAATTCGATTTTTCCTTCAAAATTGACAACAACTTATTTTTTTAAATTTGTGATATTATTCAGTTTGTGAACCGCCTGGAGATAGGTGGTTTGAACTGAAGAGAAAATTACCAGTTTAAGTGAAACTGCACCTTGTGATATCTACAAGGTAAAATTTTCTCTGCACTGCATTATGCTGCGCGTCTGTTAGTCTACTCACTTTTATAAAATAGTAATACTCACTTAATTGAAGGGCTTGGTGGATGAAGGGGCTATGTTACAAGGCCTGTCCCGAAAGTAACGAGACTGAATTTCAATGAGGAAGTTGCATGATTTTTTTTAATTTTTTTAATCGATTCCTCTTGCAAAAATAAGAAACTACCCAAAATTTGAGGCCGATCGAGAAATTTTTTGAATGTCAAAAAAATTAACAAAAATCCCCTTTTTAAAAGCGCGTGAAAACGCCAAGAGTTTGGATGTGACGTCATCTTATACTAAACATTGTTGTAAAGCAATGGAGTTGATGGTATTATTGTTGACGTCATCTTATTGTTTAAACAATAAACGTTTTCAGTCACGTGTTTTTTTCTCGATTTTTAAATTAAAATATTTAATTACCTGTACATTTTTTTGAAAAACTGACTAGATATTTCATTTTACCATACAAAAAACCATACGGAACACTTGTTTGTTTTTTAAAATCTGACACATGTAACTTCCTTATTATGGACACTACACCAACCAACTTAATTAAACATTTGCTAATAATAAAACTTAATTAAATTTCCACTTACGATGTGCGAAATTTTATTTAACTCGTCAATGTAAATTTATTATTTTAAAAAAGGATGTTCTTGCAAGTCTTTGAGGAATTTCTTTTAGTAAAAGGTGTGCCATTCGCAAAAAAGGTTTTTGTATGAAAGTTTTGTTCTATCTCCTCCTTTAATGCCACTAGTAGCTCTAAGCCCTATGCAATGCAGAGAAAATATTTTGACGGTTCTCGTTATATTGGAAAGGGCTTTATGCAAAGTCGTTCATCAATTATTTATAATACCAACTGACTCCTATCAAACTCTTGTAAACAAGCTGCGCACGGGGACATCGCAAAAAGCAATGAAAAAAATTCGCCCTTCCAACATATACAACAATTCAAACGCTAGGGGAGGATATCCAAAACAGAACTTTTTCCTTTCTTCCACCCTGATAAACTACTCCTAGAGTTAGTTTCGAATCCAATACACAACTTCCTATCGAATTTTCCGCCTGGATGAAATTAATGCAAAGCCAGCAGAAAAAAAACACCTCTTAATCCCTCTTCCCAGGAAGGAGAAAAATGAATTTTTAATACCTCCAGCGAATTTATGTCGCCAATAACTTGAATGGATGGAAAACGCAGTCGAAATGAAAAACTTAATGCGCATTTAAAATATTCAGTTCGTATTTTTACGACGTGTTTTCGAAGACCATCGTTCTTGGCTGTTTTTTTCTTGGGGAGTGATCCCCCTTGCCTTGTAATTACCTGGGGGAGGCCGTGTGTGATTCCCTCCCCCTTACGGAAACATTTTTTGACGAATATTGAAATAAGGGTGGTGAAATGAGACAAAGGAATATATGAATGTTGAATGAGGGTGAGGTAATGTCCTACTGATGATGGGGAGTTGAGAATTGCGTGTTGGTTGTTTGGCTTTGATTTTGGGATATTTTGTTGTTTATAAGTTATTTTATTCAATTATTAAAAATGTAAACTTTCTTTTATTAAGGTTTTGTAAATTTAAAAATAACATTATGGTGATAAGGATTTAGGTGATTAATACAGCTACTAAAAACAATTATGCAATTATTTTTATTCCCTTAATTAAACAGTGAGGATCTAAGTTGTGAAAGGTACTGCAAACTCTTTCAGTTTTATGAGGTATTTGTTCAAAAGAATTACTTAGTTTTCAAACGGGAATTAGATGCTGAATATTATTGATATTTTTTTGCAATTCACTCATTTTTAATTTTCATAGATATTCATTGATACTTTTATTAAAAGTAAAAATGGATGCACAATAAAAAAATTAAAGCTTTTGGTTATAAAATATCAGTTATTAGTGAACTCATTAAGAATTAATGAATGATTAAGAAAACAATATCGATATTTTACAGCGAGACCAAAAGTTTTCTTACTTAACTTAAAAAACAACTTAATAAACCTATGTATTAGAACTACTGTCGACAATCTGGATAACGTTATATTAACGGATAACGTTTCCGGAATTGCCCTTACAAGTCAATTTGGTAGAGAGGTAAACTAACGTTTTTACGTCACGCAGTTACAATGAATCTGATCATCTGATTAAAACACCTATTAAAGTGATTGATCGTTATCACTTATGATTATTTAATGTCTGTGGTTAAGTTAGAACTATTCTGCATAGATTAGACTTTGCTTTGAAAATGGCGCTTAAAGTATTTCTAGCATTGAAAAATTGTCACTAAAAGCCCCAACACAAATTAAGATTCATCAAATTTAATAAATAATAAGTAATAGTATATTTTTACAATTGTTTTTATATAATAAACCTATGTTTCACACACAAAATTACTTACTTGCATGAATTTTCAGACGTCCCATTATTTATCATATAAATTTAGACAAAACTGATCGGACGTATATTCGAGGCTCCCAGTTGAACTTGGGTTATTTTGGGTTCTCTGTGTAAAATTTGAACCCATTACAAATAACCTTTCAACAGTCTCTGCTGATATTATCTATCTATCTATCTATATATAACTAAAAACGTTTGTGGGTGTGTGACTGGGTGGGTGGAGGACACATCTCCTCCTAAACCACGCCGAAGGCGTGGTCAAAACTCGGTACATAGACGTATCTCGAGGTGTCGATTGTCACTGTCAAGTTTTCCAAGCTCGAAAATCGAATAATTACGAGTAATTAGCGAATTTATGGCCGAAAACGCTTATTTCTCCATTTCTCTATCAGAGTAGATCTGCTCGACTCACTATTGTTCACGAGATTAAAACCTCCAAAAATTAAATTTTTTAACTGGAAAAACTCGATAATTGTCCATTTAAAAAGGATATCAGTTGTAAAAACACCAAAATAAATTCAAATAATTAATTATGAAACGTTATTTTCCCCTATTTTAAGATATTCTCCTTTAAAATTTAAATATTTATGGAAAAGTGTAAATTTTTTTTCATGGAAAACGATTTAAAAATAAAACATTGTTTCAAATGAAGCGGTTCACTAGACTTTTAAATTTACTAGATATTTTATTATTGTTTCAAATTTGTTATTTTTTTCACTAGACTCATTAATTTACTGGGAAACATTGCCGAGAACACCGGGAAAAGAAAAATTACCGTGAACATCGGGATAGGAAAAAATACCGGGATTACCGGGACGGAAAATTATCGGAATAGGAAAATTATCGGGAACATCGGGATAGGAAAATTACCGGGAACATCGGGATATGAAAAATTACCGGGAACACTGGGATATGAAAAATTACCGGGGACACCGAGATAGGAAAAAGGCATCTGGGATACCGGGATGATTGGTAATTCCTGATTTAAAAAATTATAAATGTATTTTGAGAAAATTTAATTAAAAAAATTTATACACTCCACCCGTGCAAGGCCGGGCATATCCGCTAGTATATAACTAAAAACGTTTGTGGCTGTGTGACTGGGTATGTGACACATCTCCTCTTAAACCACGCCGAAGGCGTGGTCAAAACTCGGTACATAGACGTATCTCGAGGTGCCGATTGTCACTGTCAAGTTTTCCAAGCTCGAAAATCGAACAATTACGAGTAATTAACGAATTTATAGGCGAAAACGCTTATTTCTCCATTTCTCTACCAGAGTAGATCTGCTCGACTCACTATTGTAAGCGAGATGAAAACCTTCAAAAATAAAATATTTTAACAGGAAAAACTCGATAATTGTCTATTTAAAAACTATATCAGTTGTAAAAACACCAAAATAAATTCAAGGAATTAATTTTGAAACGTTAGTTTCCCCTATTTTAGGATATTTTCCTTTAAAATTTAAATATTTATGGAAAAGTGTATATTTTCTTCATGGAAAACGACTTAAAAATAAAACATTGTTTTAAATGAAGCCGTTCACTAGACTTTTAAATTTACTAGATCTTTTATTATTGTTTCAAATTTGTTATTTTTGTTCACTAGACTCATTAATTTACCAGGAAACATTGCCGAGAACACCGGGAAAAGAAAAATTACCGGAAACATTGGGATAGGAAAAAAAGTACCTGGATTACAGGGACATAAAAATTATCTCTATCATCGGGAAAGGAAAATTATCGGGAACATCGGGTTAGGAAAATTATTGGGAACATCGGGATAGGAAAATTATCGGAAACATCGGGATAGGAAAATTATCGGGAACATCGGGATAGGAAAATTATCGGGAACATCGGGATAGGAAAATTATCGGGAACATCGGGATTGGAAAATTATCGGGAACACCGTTATATGAAAAATTACCGGGAACACCGGGATAGGAAAAAGGCGTCTGGGATACCAGGATGATTGGTAATTGCTGATTTAAAAATTATAAACATATTTTGAGAAAATTTAATTTAATAAAAATAATACACTCCACCCGTGCAAGGCCGGGCATATCCGCTAGTCTATATATTACTAAAAACGTTTGTGGGTATGTGTGTGGGTGGAGGATACATCTCCTCCTAAACCACGCCGAAGGCGTGGTCAAAACTCGGTATATAGACGTATATCGAGGTGTCGATTGTCACTGTCAAGTTTTCCAAGCTCGAAAATCGAATAATTAAGAGTAATTAACGAATTTATAGCCGAAAACGCTTATTTCTCCATTTCTCTACCAGAGTAGATCTACTCGACTCACTATTGTTAACGAAATTAAAACCTCGAAAATCAAATATTTTAACCGGAAAAACTCGATAATTGTCCATTGAAAAACTATATCAATTGTAAAAACACCAAAATAAATCCAAATATTTAATTTTGAAACGTTAGTTTCCCCTATTTTAAGATATTTTCCTTTAAAATTTAAATATTTATGGAAAAGTGTAAATTTTCTTTCATGGAAAACGACTTAAAAATAAAACATTGTTTCAAATGAAACGGTTCACTAGACTTTTCAATTTACCAGATCTTTTATTATTGTTTCAAATTTGTTATTTTTGTTCACTAGACTCACTAATTTACTAGGAAACATTGCCGAGAACACCGGGAAAAGAAAAATTACCGGGAACATCGGGATAGGAAAAAAGTACCTGGATTACAGGGACATAAAAATTTTCTCGATCATCGGGAAAGGAAAATTATCGGGAACATCGGGATAGGAAAATTATTGGGAACATCGGGATAGGAAAATTTTCGGGAACATCGGGATAGGAAAATTATCGGGAACACCGTTATATGAAAAATTACCGGGAACACCGGGATAGGAAAAAGGCGTCTGGGATACCGGGATGATTGGTAATTGCTGATTTAAAAATTATAAATATATTTTGAGAAAATTTAATTAAAAAAAATTATACACTCCACCCGTGCAAGGCCGGGCATATCCGCTAGTATATATAAAAACGTTTGTGGCTATGTGTGTATGTAACGCATCTCCTCCCAAACCACGCCGAAGGCGTGGACAAAACTCGATATATAGGCGTATCTCGAGGCAAGGACGATCACTGTCAAGTTTTCCAAGCTCGAAAATCGAATAATTACGAGTAATTAGCGAATTTATAGCCGAAAACGCTTATTTCTCCATTTCTCTACCAGAGTAGATATGCTCGACTCACTATTGTGAACGAGACGAAAACCTTCAAAAATTAAATATTTTAACATGGAAAAACTAGATAATTGTCCATTTAAAAACTATATCAGTTGTAAAAACACTAAAATAAATTCAAATAATTCATTATCAAACGTTATTTTCCTTTATTTAAAGATTATTTTCTTTTAAAATATAAATATTAATGGAAAAGTGTAAATTTTTTCATGCAAAAAATTTTGAAAATTTAACATTGTTTCTAATGAGACGGTTCACTAGACTTTTCAATTTACTAGACCTTTTATTATTTTTTCAAAGTTGTTATTTTTGTTCACTAGACTCATTAATTTACTAGGAAACATTGCCGAGAACACCGGGAAAAGAAAAATTACGGGTAACATCGGGATAGGAAAAAATAACGGGATTACCGGGACATAAAATTACCTCGAACACCGGGATAGGAAAATTATCAGGAACATCGGGATATGAAAAATTACCGGGAAACCTGGGAAAATGGAAAATATAGGGAACACCGGGATATGAAAAATTACCGGGAACAGATAATATAACCGGGATAGGAAAAAGGCGTCTGGGATACCGGGATGATTGGTAATTGCTGATTTACAAAATTATAAATGCATTTTGAGAAAATTTAATTTAAAAAAAATTATACACTCCACCCGTGCAAGGCCGGGCATATCCGCTAGTCTATATATAACTAAAAACGTTTGTGGCTGTGTGACTGGGTATGTGACGCATCTCCTCCCAAACCACGCCGAAGGCGTGGTCAAAACTCGGTACATAGACGTATCTCGAGGTGTCGATTGTCACTGTCAAGTTTTCCAAGCTCGAAAATCGAACAATTACGAGTAATTAACGAATTTATAGCCGAAAACGCTTATTTCTCCATTTCTCTACCAGAGTAGATCTGCTCGACTCACTATTGTAAGCGAGATGAAAACCTTCAAAAATTAAATATTTTAACAGGAAAAACTCGATAATTGTCCATTTAAAAACTATATCAGTAGTAAAAACACCGAAATAAATTCAAATAACTAATTTTGAAACATTAGTGTCCCTATTTTAAGATATTTTCCTTTAAAATAAAAATATTTATGGAAAATTGTAAATTATTTTTTCATGGAAAACGAGTTTAAAATAATACATTGTTTCAAAAGACACGGTTCACTAGACTCTTATACTTACTACTAGAACTAGACCGTTTATTTCATTTCCAAATTGGTTACTTTTTTTCACTAGATTTATTAATATTAACCAGATATTTTTTTATAGTTGTTCCGAATTTGTTATTTTATTAAGATGGAAAAAGACACCGGGATATTAAACATTACCGGGAACACAGGTATAGGAAAAATTACCGGGAATACTGGGTTAGGAAAAATTACCGGGAATATCGGGATATGACAAATTATCGGGAACACCGGGATAGGAAAAATTACCGGGAACACAGGGATAGGATAAAATTACAGGGAACCCCGGGATAGGAAAGGCGTCTGGGATACCGGGATGATCGGTAATTGTTGATTTACAAAATTATATGAATATATTTTAAGAAAACTTAAAAAATTGAATTTATACACTCCACCCGTGCAAGGCCGGGCATAACAGCTAGTATATTACTAAAACCGTTTGTGGCTATGTGTGTGTGTGGGTATGTAACGCATCTCCTCCAAAGCCACTCCGCAGGCGTGGCCAAAACTCGGTATATAGGCGTATCTCGAGGCGAGGACGATCACTGTCAAGTTTTCCAAGCTCGAAAATCGAACAATTACGAGTAATTAGCGAATTTATAGCCGAAAACGCTTATTTCTCCATTTCTCTACCAGAGTAGATCTGCTCGACTCACTATTGTTAACAAGATTAAAACCTCAAAAGTTGAATATTTTTAACAAGAAAAACTCAAAAATTGTCCATTAAAAAACTATATCAGTTGTAAAAACACCAAAATAAATTCAAGTAATTAATTTTGAAACGTTAGTTTCCCCTATTTTAGGATATTTTCCTTTAAAATTTAAATATTTATGGAAAAGTGTAAATTTTCTTCATGGAAAACGACTTAAAAATAAAACATTGTTTTAAATGAAGCCGTTCACTAGACTTTTAAATTTACTAGATCTTTTATTATTGTTTCAAATTTGTTATTTTTGTTCACTAGAGTCATTAATTTACCAGGAAACATTGCCGAGAACACCGGGAAAAGAAAAATTACCGGAAACATCGGGATAGGAAAAAAAGTACCTGGATTACCGGGACATAAAAATTATCTCGATCATCGGGAAAGGAAAATTATCGGGAACATCGGGATAGGAAAATTATTGGGAACATCAAACATCGGGATAGGAAAATTATTGGGAACATCAAACATCGGGATAGGAAAATTATTGGGAACATCAAACATCGGGATAGGAAAATTATCGGGAACATCGGGATAGGAAAATTATCGGGAAATGAAAAATTACCGGGAACACCGTTTTATGAAAAATTACCGAGAACACCGTTATATGAAAAATTACCGGGAATACCGGGATAGGAAAAAGGCGTCTGGGATACCGGGGTGATTGGTAATTGCTGATTTAAAAATTATAAATATATTTTGAGAAAATTTAATTTAAAAAAATTATACACTCCACCCGTGCAAGGCCGGGCATATCCGCTAGTACATTTCTAAAAAGCAAACTACTCCCTATAAAATTCTAAGCGATATCAACCCCAAGTTTCTGCCATTCCCTTTTACATTAACCAGCTCAATCTTAGCTGTCACAAATTGCCCCCGTAAACACTAACGATAATGCGTAACTAAACATTCTAATGAACCAACGTTGCCACTTTTAAAGGAAAAATTTTTCCAGGCGACGTGAATTCCATGGGGACACGTGTTAAATTTTTATCGCGAATAGTTAGAGTGATTTACGCTGTAATCGATTCTTCAGGACCATTCATTAGCTGATGCTTTAATTATTTTTAATGAGGAAGGAACTCATTACAACCATGGAGTCATTTCGCGGCAGCCATTTTCTTTTTTCGGGATGATCTATCGGGTTGAAGCCGGGCTTCTACAGTTAAAGTTAGAGTAGTTAGGGGTGCATTGACTTCGTGACTTTTTTGATTGTTTGAATTGATTATTTCGTAAATTATCTTGTTTGTAATTTCCTGTTCTGTGTGTAGCTTAAATTACCTTTTAAACTGTTTTCGATGTTTGCTGTTTTTAGTAAATGTGTTTCTTTATTCCGTAGTTTCATAAAAGTAGGCTATAAAGTGGCGTAACTCCTATTTTTCTTAAGACTTCTCCCCCATGATCACATGAGAACGAAGATGGGCATCGTAGGCCTTGGCCCACTAGGGCCGTTGGGCCAATGAGTTTTAGAGATAGTTTTTAAAACTTCTATATGCATATTTTATCTGGATCTATAGAAAGTCCTTTATTTACTTCAATGGGAAAGGCATGCACAACTTTTTCCTCCTTTTCTTAAGCTCAGACTAAATTATTATGCTTTTCAAGAGAGTTTATTTCTTCAAATAAAGGTTTTAAATATTTGCCGTAGTTTAATCAATGATAAATACAAGGACATAGCAAATGTTGTTTAGTTGAAAAAGGTAGTAAATTAAAATATCTATAAAACGTCCTCGAAGTTCCTGTATTATAGATGTTGCAATAAAAAATTTGGAGGGAGATACGAGAGTTTAAGGAGGATATTGGATAAACTTATCCCATCTCTATGGTAAAAAAAAACCTGAAAATTTCTGGCTCTCGGTGGGACATACCCCCAAATCCCTCCTTGGTTACTTCGCTGATGTTGCGCTTGGTAAGCAACATATCACATGTTTCAATAAACTTATACTTCTTAGAGAGTAAAACTGGTAAAGGAAGCTTTAAAATGAATAAACATATTTATCCTAAAATAAAAATAATAACTACCCACGTTTAGTATAAGGCGTACGTCTTTAAGCTACTTAATGATTTATTTTATCAATTACATTCCGTATTTACTCATACAAGGGGCTTTCCGTCAATTCAAAAAACTCATTTCAAAATGGATTAAGAAAAGTTAAGAACTTTAATAGCTTTAAGTCCATAACGAAAAGCTCATCTCAGAAAATACTACAGTGGAAGATATTTAAAAACTAAAACATCCACTTAAAAATGTTTGTCTAGACGTGTTTTTTCGTAAAGCAGCTTTTTTTTAATTTCCCTCTCTAGATGGGAGAAATATAACATCAAACAGAAGCATATTTTCCCCAGAAGTTTTCTAAACTTTTTTTTTTCTTTGACAGGTACACATTTTCTACGTTATTCATTTCTTTATATTATAGTCGGCGTAATCGCTCTTAAAGTTTGTTTCCCCTTTCATAATTGGGGTAATCATGACAAGGAGTTAAGATAGATTGAATTGAGAAAGTTTCTATTGAGTTTTTGGTTGCAATCATTAGTTTTGTTCTAATGCGGAAGCATTAAAGAATATTCATTGCTTTAAATTATCTTTTTCTATTATATGTCTGATTTGTTTATAATCGTTTGATTAAGGCTATGGTACACACCAAAAACTAAAACTAATTTTTTTTTGTAATTCTTAACCTACACTCTTAAAATTTTCAGAGTTTGTTTATAAACATGATCAAACACCACTCACAAATTTTCAAATAAAAAATTGGTTAGTGTTTTTTTTTAAATTTAAATTTAAAGAAAAAATTAACTAAATTTCAAAATGTTCCACGCGGCTTAGTTTTTAAAAATTTTTCAAAATTTTACTTGATTTGATATAAATAGTTAATGGTTTATAAGTTCTTGTATAATTGGGGATGACATAAAACATATTTTAAAAAGTATGGCCATTTACGCACTTTTTTTGTTGAAAATATTGTAAGGATTGTAAAATTTTCATTTATTTTGACGGATATTTTTTTCACACAACTGATTTTTACAAGAATCTAATTTTACACTAAAGAAGGATATTTTAGGGAAGTTTTGAAATTGTCGGGTTAAACTGAAGTCGCATGGAACATTTTGAAATTTAGTTAATTTTTTCTTTAAATTTAAATTTAAAAAAAACTAACAAAGCTTTTTATTTGAAAATTTGTGTGGGGTGTTTGATCATGCTTATAAACAAACACCGAAAATTTTAAGAATGTTGGTTAAGAATTGCAAAAAAGTTTTAGTTTTAGTTTTTGGTGTGTACCATAGCCTTAAGAGGAACCACTAAATCGAGTTCAGAAATTTCAGATTTTATATCAACAAAAACCTAATGCGTCTAGCTAGACTTTTTTTTATTTAAGTAATTACACGAGTTGTTTAAGCATACAAGATTGTACGGTTACGTGATTTTCATCTTTTCTTACTAAATATAGTTCTATTAACTTCGTGCATATCAAAGCTTTCCAAACTTATGAAAAATAAATTTCAACTTTGAAAAAAAATATTAATTTGTACTATACATTAACAACTATAATTGATTAGTGCTTTATATAAATACTAAACATTGCGTGGAATATATTTTGTGATGATAATGATGCGATATTTATGCATTTATCTTTTTAACTGTTTTATTTCTATCCATTGCATATAAATTAACATAAAACCATGTATTATTCATTTCGCAGAACAAATATGAACCTTATCATTACCCAGAAGGTCTCAAATTTCTGAATATATTCACCAAATTCCTAATTTTAAGAAACCCAATAAACAGAGACCCACTTCCACCAAGGTTTTCAAGAATTTTTTAACAGTTAACCCCTTAACAGTGACATTTATTTCAGAAAAATTGACCAAAATGGAAAATTTTTTTGACTGTTTAATTTTGTTCTTTATATTAATATAAGTGTTATATTAATATAATAATTACCGGCACGTGCCCGCTAATACTCACTACATTTTTCTTTTTTCCTACTTTTTCAGGATTTTTTTTATATATTTTTTATATTTTTGGCCATAGAAATGGCCATTAATCGGTCTGAAATGTCGGCTACCGCTTTTAAAAGAAGTTAGCGAAATGAAGGTAAACCAATTTACTTAATTGGCCTTACTTATTTACCTATTATTTATTTACGTATTTACTTAGTTGGATAACACCTTCCCACTCTGTCCCAATTGCCAAGACCAGGCTTCGGCACATCATATCCTTAAATGCATGGGTCTTCTCTGGGAGGATATTTACTCCTCGCCCCTTCTTGTCTATATCTTCCTTTCTGTCAACAGATTCCTGGACATGGTCTGACTTCGTCAGATCATGTAGCAGATTAGAAACAACAATAATTATTATAAGTTTGGCCATAGAAATGTAATATTAATCGGTCTGAAATGTCGGCTACCGCTTTTAAAAGAAGTTAGCGAAATGAAGGTAAACCAATTTACTTAGTTGGCGATTCTAGTCACCAGATTACTGGATCTAAGTTACCAAGTAATTGACAAATTTTTGCGGTGATGTTTTTTAACATTCGTGTAGTTAAACTCAAGCGGCAGACGGTAATTCTAACCCATTAACATTATGTATCTAAGGCCAAAAATATAAAAAAGCCTGAAAAAAGTGGTGATTATTAGCTGGCGCGTGCCGGTAATTTATCTTGTTTGACCATCTTCAATGAGGAAGTTGCATGATTTTTTTTCTATTTTTTTAATCGATTCCTCTTGCAAAAATAAGCAACTACCCAAAATTTGAGGCCGATCGAGAAATTTTTTGATTGCCAAAAAAATTAACAAAAATCCCCTTTTTAATGCATTAAATCATGAAACATCGTAGACATTCATGATATATTAAGAATACTTAAAATTATTACTATCTTAGAAGTTCCTATGAAGATCCTGTTTATCTTACCCCTCTGTGGGGATACATCCGGTCTCCTGTTTACTTTAATCTGTTAACTGTATTATATTCATATTAAAAACCAATTTTCTGATATATATGTATTTTTTTCGAATATATGTAACGAATGTCAAAATTCGGAGGAAAACCTATAACATTACCTTTTACGTGAAATTCAGGAATTAAGTACATTTAAATTTGTGTGTCAGTAAAATCAGGAAAAAAAAAGAATTTGTGTGCCAAAAGAATCAATAAAATTATTTAAAATCCTTAAAAGGCTTGTAATACTTTTTAACACTCTAATCTAATTAGCGAAAGATTTGGATATATTCCGATATTCTCAATTTCTAATGAATATATACAGATATTGAAAATAACTATTACTTGTTGGTAAGTCTTGACTTCTAAAACTAAAGTTCTTATAAAATAAAAAAGGCTTAATTCATATTTTCTTCTTACAATGTAAGTTGATTATTCTTTATAAGGTTTGTTGTGATTTAAATCTCTAGGTTTCATTGTCTCAACTTATTTGATATAATGATTAAAAACAAAATGTTTTAGGTTCAAAGGGTGTTATTATTAAAGGAAATGATTGATGCATTTCCCTTACTCGATTTTCATAAAAATATAGCAAGTATCACAACGATTAATAGTTGTTTAAAAGTGTTCGGTAAGAGTTTGAATATTCTGAATATATCATGGATGTCAACGATGTTTCATGTTTTAATGCATTAAATAGAAAAGCTTGAAAATTCTCGTCTAAAAGGTAATTTTTTTAACCTGAAAATTGCATTTTATGCAATTTTTTAACCTGAAAAATTGAATTTTATGCATTTTTTTCTGATACCTAAGATGAGGAATGCTTGTTTCTTCAACATGGAGTTCGAAAATCCTAATAGAAAGTACAATTTTTTGATTCTTTGATAGAAAAAGTTCATTTGAAGCGCGCGTTTATTAAGTATTTTCGCGTTTGCACCCAGGCGCTTGTAAGGCAAAATTTTCCTTCAAATGGTTTAATGTCGCAAATTTATTTGAGGGTGAACATTTAGTAAAATATTTAGAACTTTTTTTTTCACCAAAAAAGCATTTTTTGAAGCGTCTAATATGCTTCTCATAGTAAAGTATTAATCTATCTTAGAGTTCATTTAAAACCAATTTAAAAAAAGTTTTATTGCTCTTTTAATGTTTTAATAGGGGAGTGACTTTGCTCTTCTTTCAAAAAAGGTTTTATCTTTTCATTTTGACCAAAAATTTACCGAGTTATGGGAAGTTTTCGATGAGTATTCGCATCCAACATGGCCGCCATTTTGAAAATTTTCCAAATTCAAAGTCTCCTGTCTCGGTTAATAATAAACGAAAAGCTTTGAAATTTTGGATTTATGATAGTTATGAATAGCTTAATATATGGTAAAAATTTCAAGATACCAACTTACGTTTTGCATTGTGTTTTTAAACATTTTAAATTTTTAAATTTAGTTTTTAAAAAAATAACATATCAAAAACCACTTTTATGAAATTTTTGACTTCATAATTGTAATCTACGACCTCAAATTGTATAGAAAAGTCACCTCACATGTTGAAAAGTGTGATAGTTAACTGGTAAAACGCGAATTTAAAAATTTCACAAAAAGTTAAATATTTTAAATTCTAAGGGAAGTTGAGGCTTACTCCTGATCGAAAACTGATTCTTATGGTCCCTGGAATCAGTGTACCAAGTGTCATCCCATCATCAAAAAGTGAAGTATTTCAACGTTAACCGCTTAGACTATTTGGGTTTCTCGCATGTTTTCGTGTCGCGACTACAATTTTTTTTGTATATATTTTTCTCACAGTAAATATGAATTAAGGCCAGGAATTTAAATCTTGACTGCAAATGTAAATATTTAAGAATATCGTAAAAAAGGAAAATGTAAGTTTTAGTTTTATTAATTTTATTTGAGTTACATTAATAATTATGTTTATATTAATTGCGCATTCAAAAAAGATTTATTTTTAAATGTCTGTTATTAAAAAAACGAAAAATTTATTGATGCCAGCTCCCTGTAAATAATAATTTATTTGCCCTATTCCCCCGAAAATAAAGTATCCGAATGTTTTTTACTCAATTTATTTGAAAATTATTTCAAACGAAATTAATAAAAAGATGAACCTTTTTTAGTGAAACCAACACTAAGTTCTCAAAATGTTATGAACTTTATGAATAAAATGAGTTCTTTTGCAAGAGAAAACCCAACCCCACCATAACTTAACTTTTAATGTATGCAATTTTAAAATTTGATAGGGTACAGAGAGAAATATACATAACAGGGGCGTAGTCATGGGGGATTTGGGGATATATCACCCCTCGGAATTCTAGGAATTTACCTTTTTTAACCAGAAAAAAGGTATAAATTCACCCCATGTTCCCTCCTAAAATTCCAATACCACTCCCTGAAATTTTTTTCTGGCTACGCCACTGGCACTCGACAACCATAGAAAATGTCTAGGCAACAAAGATTGAAACTGCAAATAATTGGATTAAAGAAATTGGATTTTAAGAAACAGGAAAGCGGATTTGTGTATTTTAGTAAAAATATCCTTTGCTTATTTATGAGAGTTATTATGAAGAGTTAAATTGAAGGCAGGGATCTTCTATAACACCTTGGAAACAATCACAATAAAAAATATTACTGTGGAAACCATAAATATCAAATGGAAATTATGACTGCTTTCCAGATGTCTGCATAATTAGTAATCATAAAGAAAAATTTAAGACGAAATTATTAGATCTTTTTCCTCCGCTATCATTTGAAGAATATAAAATGAATATACGTAAATTATGTAGTTTGCAAGACATCAAATTTGTAGATGATATAGAAAGAACAGCTGAGCGTCTGATGCTAGATTAATTTGAATTTATAGCATTTACAGGAAAAAAATTCAAATACGGAGAAATACTTTTAAGAGTGAAATGGGAGCTTGTTTGACGACTTTGAACAACCAATTCAGGTTGAGAAACAATGTTCTACGGCAGGGGTTTCCAACTTCTAAGTACTCGCGGGCCGCAATCGAAAACACAAGTCAAGTGGCGGGCCGCAAAGTAATCTGGCTCCTTTTTAACAATGATATTTTTCGGGGTGAGGGTCTTAAATATGAAACTTTTCCAGCAAAAGAGGGACGAAAGTTGTTTACACACTGTGCACTATGCACTACTGTATTTTCCAAAATTCCAGAGGATATTTGAATTTTTTACTCTTATAGGAATACTGAATATATTTAATATTCTGAATATTATACTTAAATGAAAAGGTCTTCCTCAAGAAAATGTTTGTACATTTTCCTTAAAAGTTTGTTTTACCTAATTTTTTGATACTCCATTTTGTCCCTCCTCATGATAAAGGTTATATATAAAAGCCTTCATACCCCCTTGCTACGCTCATGGGGAATTTCAGGTTTTACAAACCACCTCTCGAAACTTCAAACTTTTAATTCTTGCACCATTGAAAACGATAGAAGCTATCCATAGTCAAAGGGGGGATCGGGGGTTCTCCCCCGAAAAAATTTTGAATTTTAGTGTGCTAAAAAGTGTTTTGAAGCTATTTTTTGGAGGGTTCTCAGAGAGCTTCGCGGGCCGCACAAAATGACCCGGCGGGCCGCATGCGGCCCGCGGGCCGCCAGTTGGAAACCCCTGTTCTACGGCCTCATAACATTCATAAATATACAAAAAAACGTAACAAAAAGTACGCAATTTTAAAAGGGGAATATTAAATAGAAATATTCTAGAGGAAGTTTTGAATTCTTCCTGGCCCAAAACTTAATTAAAATGTCTCCAGAATCTTCAAAGAGGGCAGTGATTTTTTTGTACCGCTTCTACAGTACAAGATAAACCCTGTCCCCAACCCCTAATGTGTATACCCCTGGTGACACTGTGTCGCGTCGTTGAGGATAGGGTGGTGCAAATATCCGTGGGAAAGAAAAATGACAATGATGTAACAACAACGACGTATCGACTGATGAAATTTGTTTTCAAACCAGCGTGAATTAAGAAATTTTATGAAATCATGATGAACACCTAAAACCGTCTAATTGAATAGTAGATTAGGTCAGTTTTTCAGTTTGGTATTTTAGCCAAATAATTAACAAAAATCTTTAAAAAATCTCATTTCTTTTTTTAGTCTTAAGACATTTTCTTTTGAAAATTAATTATATGGGCAGGGTGGTTATCTTCTTTGGTAAAATTTTATTGCAACACAAGTTTCTCGTTTCTCAGTCATAAGCTCATAAGAACAAAAATAAATTCAAATATTTGTAACTTGTAAGAGAGAGCTGGTAGCAAGAGTTCGTATGAGTCTTTTCTAATCCACCTGTGAAACATGATCTATTATGGTTTGAACACGATAATGATTTTTACGCAAATCTCGTGTTAATGATTAATTTTGATTAATATCTTTAAAATTCAGATCTAGATTTTGCACCTATAAGAAGTAAAATCAATTATGAATTCTATTGATTTGCTAAAATTCAAGCCCAAAAAAATTTCATTCTAAAGTAATGATTCCAAGTTAAAAAAAATTTTAGTTTGTAGTTAATAAAAAATCATCCACTCTTTTTACAAATAGAAATAATTTTAATCCATTATCAATTTTTTTGTTTTAATATTACCCATTTAAAAATCTGATTAAAATGATTGCTTTTGATGATTGCTAAATGATTGCTGATTAAAATGATTGCTGATTAAAATGATTGCTTTGATTTTATTCTTAGCGTTTTTATTTATTTATTTTTTGTTGTAATTTGAAATAAACTTTTCTCCTACAATAAAATATGAACACTATAATTTCTAAAGTTTTATGAAATTAAAATCTTCATAAACGATTCCACCTCACTACACAGAAGAATAAATAACACTCCACAGTCAAAACAGAGCCAACTGGCCGACCCCACGGGAAAAAAAGATCCCGTACTGAGATAGTGACCACTGCAACAAAAACGGTGATAAAAGAAGGAGGGTTTGAAAAAGGGGGTCGAGAAAGCGGAGAATCCCGCCCGAGCAGGAGTTTGGCGAACAGGTTTTCGAAAGAGGCCCGTAAGGAACGGTAGTGGATTTGCTGTACGGTTGCTGCCGTTCCCGTATGGAAAGAGTTAAAAGCGCGCGAAAACGCTAAGAGTTTGGATGTGACGTCATCTTATACTAAACATTGTTGTAAAGCAATGGAGTTGATGGTATTAGTGTTGACGTCATCTTATAGTTTAAACAATAAACGTTTTCAGTCACGTGTTTTTTTCTCGACTTTTAAATTAAAATATTTAATTACCTGTACAAACTGACTAGATATTTCATTTTACCATACAAAAAACCATACGGAACACTTGTTTGTTTTTGAAAATCTGACATATGCAACTTCCTTATTGAGATTAGGCACGGGTTGATATTATCCTAGTGGGAGGAAATTTTATATCTGAATAGGTCAAGTTATTTATAAAAAAAAGTAGAGGATACAAGTTTTCAAATTCACAAAAAAAGGTTAGTTTCATATAAGGGACACTCTAATCTATAGTGTATTTTAGAAAACTAAATATCTCCACACGGCAATATGGTATACGACGAGTGGACGGATGGTTGGATAATTCAAGGGGCTTTAATTAAAGGGTTTGAATTTAATCATCACACTTGATTGTTAAAACCTGGTTTTAATGATTAAATTTTGAGTAAAATCTTAAAAATCGGACCTATTTTGAGGCAAAAAACTTAAGATAGGATTTTGAGTCATTATTATTGGTTTTGATTAAAAATCATGATTAAAACAGATAATGTCCAGTTATATTCGAGTTTGGATAAAAGTAGTTTCTGTTAGACTTTTTTAAAAACTTCAATATTTGTTTCTCATACTAGGTTGAGTTCATCGCCGACAGTGTATCTCTGGACCTCATCTCCCTGGCCAAGTCTCAGAGCAAGCTACTTCGTTACCATGGAGACGTCCAGTTTTTCTGCCAGGAAATGGAAGCAGCAGACCCCATCACGTTCACAACTAGAGAGTCTTTTCTGGTGAGTCCAATGGAAAACTACACACACAATTTCTTCTGTAGGAATCTTTAGTTAAGAAATTGTTCAATATCGTAATCAATTACAAATTTAATGAGTGCGAAATTAAGTTTCATGCTTGAATCTGTACGATGATTTTAACCGATGTTAGAGGAGTTCAAGTTGTCTTTTGTAAACCGAAGGAAAATAATTTAAAAGTATATCGTAGGAGTAAGCGTATTGGGCCTCTGACTTTCGAGAAAATTTATTTTAACTACAGGATATTTTTAGATAGTTGATAAAAAATGTACTGGATCGAGAGTTACTATTTATAATCTTACAGTGATTTTTTTTTGTATTTTTTTAAATTAGCAATGATTTTAAAACTGTTTGTATGAGTCCTTCACAAATCCTGTTTTAATATTGAATTGATTTGCTTTATGTTTCTAATGGCTCAAAAGAACGAGGTCGTTCACTGAAAAACTTGAGAAGATATACAACTTTAGAGGGGGTAGTTTTTTGTATCTTATCTTCGTCAAATACTTTTAGCTTAGGCCTGTTGTTACTCCTGTTGTTACGCCCCAGAAGCACAGCACATATCAAATATCTCAAGTCTATGTAACTGCAACTAGAAGTAAACGAAATGTGTGGTCATACGTGACAAGAACTGGCCGAATATTTAACGTTTTTGCGGTGCTTGGCTCCTTATATTTAACATACTACTATTGCAATACTGTTTAGGTATAAGCAGGGCTCGATTTCAGCCGGAACGGCGTTCCGGAACAACTTTTTCCGAAAAAGAAAATTAATATTCTATTTCAGGGGTCTCCTAATTACGGCCCGGGAGACCTTTCCTCAGGCCCGATTATATACCTTTCTATGTACGAAAAATAAAATGAATTAAAATCCTGTTATTAGGGTCAAATTTCCAAAATTTTTCTGGGGGATGTACCCCAGACCCCCCTTTTCGTACTTAAAATTCAACTAATCACATTTATTTTCAGATAAAGTTCATAAAAGGGGGAATCCTACCGAAAAAATATAAAAAAGGGTGACCAATATTTTTACCATTCCGTTACCTCTTTTTTTAGAAATCGATCCCTGGGTATAAGTGAAAACACTTTTTTAATCATTAAGGTTAACACGATCAATAATAAAAACAACATTATCATACTCCAGAACGGCAAATTAGAATATCCTTTTTTTACCAACATCCAGGCCGACAAGTCATTCAAACCGAATGACACTTCAGCACAAACGTTTAAAATTCGTCCAATTTTCGTCCTGTATGACCAAACTCAGTTTACTTTTCAAAGAAGTTACGTATTAAACTCGACTTTTATGGTATGGGCTGTACTGCTAGGATTCCCTCCCAACAGCACAAAGCCCCCAAAACATGTAACAACGCGAATATCAACTCCGGAATCAATCAATCCGTTCAACTCCCCTTAATAACGCCATTCAAGTCGCAGCAAAAGTTATCCATCTCCCCCGCATTATTCTATAAAATTTTCTCCGGGTGTCGCGGCGATATTTCATTTCCCTTTCTTTGGCCCGCCTCCAGATCGGGAGATATTATATATCATTCGAGAAGGAACGTGAGATAGATTTTTAAGCGACTTGTTTTCGGGAGGTCCAATGCTCCGGGGGCCTGTTTAGGGGGAAGGGGGAGCTTTTGCCTCTTTTGGTGTCTAATCAGTCGTTTGGAAACAGGGAAAGTGATACGTGATGTGTTTAGCGGGAGAAGGTTCGTGTTGTGGAGTTGGCTTTATGACTCTTTTTCAATTATGAAGGAATGTGATCTTTTCGAGGTTAAGGGCCGGATGCAGCTTCCAAATAAGACATAAAAACGATATCAACCGAATAAACGAGGTTTCAAAACTGTATTTATAAATGAATAAATCAAAACTGGTTGTGGGATAAGTAATATCAATCTTTACAATACCCTAATCCCAAGGTGTCACTTTTAGCCGAGTCTTCTCTGATTGATTGGTTGAAAAAAAAGTTTTTTAATAAGATAACAGCTTACTTAGCTTAGGGATAGAACCCAGAAACTGCCTCCTGCTAAGCAAACATCTTGCTCCAAGGGGGATTAAGTTTCATTAGAAACATGTCATAACTTCTTTGTTATAGTAACTTTTGACGCAAGCGCAGTATTGCGGATTGCGAAAACTGACATTCTGCGAATATACGTCCTCCTAAATAGCCCGTTTCCCAGATCCCACTTAGCCAATGAGAAACACCTTCCAGTTTGTCAAAAATGCGCATGAGCGTGGAGTTGATAGTTTTGTTGGTGTGAATACCATGATGGTTGCAACAGATAAGAGCTTTGACACAGTCTCAGACAAGGCGTACGTTGCGATATATAGTCTATAAAATCAACTGAGATGACCGCTCTGTTTACAAAAAAAACAAGTGCTTCTGAGACAACTAAAAATCCAAATAGAGGGTCCAGAATACTATTTTGAAATGATATCTTATGATAGAAGACTGAACTGCAAATAGGTGTGATTGACAGTAGGGTAGGCAGTACTATTTGGTATAGTCACAGCTATGATAGGATGTTACGGTTTTATTCAATATGTCCCTTTCGGAGGGGTATTAGAGGATTGAGGTTCTATTTCTCCACCTCTCGTGACGTAAAAGGTGAGGTGTGATGAGTTTGATGTTAGAACCCCCCCCCTCCGATCACTAGACATACCCCATGTTTTTTTTCTGTTTCCATTATCGTCTATGGCCATGGACTTTCTGTTCTGGTACTGTGTATTATAATATCTCTTTTTTATGACCTCGATAATTTGGTTGACGAGATTTCCGTTGGTCGGGACGTTTTCTTGGTAGTCTTTGAGAAGCTGCATCTGACCCTAAACTCGACTTATGGTCTACATCTAGAAACTTAAGAGAATACACGCATACTGTTTAAACGTCTTTCAAAGAGTTGGGCTTTTATATAACTTCACACCTTGTTATTTAGGATTGATAAATAAGATGCAATCTTGAAACGACAGTCTCAAAAATGAGTAAAAATTACTCAAATCTGAGTATGTCACGCACTCAAACAGGCTCCGATCCAAATTTACTCAAATTTGAATACATGCATGTACTCATTTTTGAAAATGTGCAGATACTCAAAAATAAAGCATCATGAACTCATTTTTTAATTCGTCCATGACATTCTTATAAAGAGGGTGCAATGTGTTACAGTTATGATGACCACATAGCCACGTTACTATAAAGTGGAAAGTAGACCAGTAAATTGAGTGGTGAAGTCACAACGTTTTGTTACACGTTATCACACACAAACTTAATGTTACTTTCCAAACTTTTAAATTTTCAAATATAAACTAAAAATAAGCATAGTTTGAGTGGTGACTATTAAATTGTTTGAAACTGAGTATGTATCGTGTTTCAAAATTGAAAGCATTGGGTCGTCATATTTGAACCAAAAAGTTTCATACCAAAATGAGAACATCGATTTACTCAAATTCGAAACTGTCATTTCTCTCAGTGTATGATTCCCGACTTACACATAAATCACAACAAGTTTTACAAAATTACTTAACGGGGCTGTGAAATTTATACTACAACATTATTCAGGCAGCTTCATTTGAAAGAAATTATCTGAATAACTTAAGAATTAAAACCAGTCAGAATATTCCAGTGACATTTAAAAAAAACATATTGTTAAGTTTTAAAATTTAATAGTGCCAGCATCAAAAATTAGATTCTATTGAAATTTATTATTTGCATTATCGCTAAATGAGTGAAAAGTTGCATGTCAGATAATTTGATATAAAAAGTTCAGGCATATTGTTTTCAAATTTTACTTGACTGTAAAATTTTGAGCGATCTATTTTAACAGTCTTTAATACGATTTTTTAATGTAAACTTTTCTTTCTCTCTAGTACTTAAATGGATAATAGGAATGTATTATTCATTTTACATGCTTATTCAAATATGTTTTAAAGAACTATTCATTTTACAACGTTTTTATTAGGTCGCTTTCAATCTTGTCTGTCTGTCCGTCCGTCCGTCTATCTGTCTGTTCGGGAGGAATTTAGTAATCAATTTTAAACATACTTCCCCATGAGCTAGAGACTTGAAATTTTGAACATAGTTCAGATCTGGATGACAATACGATATTATCTCGTTAGTTCGGTTCAATTTGCTGTCCCTGAACCCCCAGGGGGACTTAAAATTTAGAAGTTCAACTATAGGACCTTATTTTTAAAAAATCATTGTTGTGCAGTTTGCCTCCTCTCGTTATCAAGATGGCTTTAGAAGTGTTGTATAAAATATTAGTAAAATGAAAATTTGTAAGAATAAAAGTAATACACAGTACATGCAGTACTTCATGCAAGTTTTGTATTTGTAATACATCTAAGGGACTGACTTTATTAATTAGCTACTGACAAGTTTCTCACCAATATATTTTTAAAACACTTTTTTTATATTACTAGTGTTTCAAAAATTTCCAACATCAACTGAATAATAGCTAGAGGCAAAAACTGTGCAATGATTTTAACAAAACAGGGTAAATGCATGTGTTATAGTTAAAGTTCAGAAAAAAACACTTTTTAGTTTTAAATAAAGAGAAAATAATCAAATTCTTGGAAGGCGTTCAGGTCGCGAATTCTAAACTTTACACAACAAAACTAAAAACCAGAAAATAATTAATGAAAAAAAACCTTTTTAAAGAACAACGTTTTTAAAATGCACTAAAAAGTATAAAATAATTTTTTGCAACTCCTTGTAAAACGAAAAACGTGGGGATCATGCATTAGGTATTTAATCCAACTTAATTTCATCATTAATTTAAATAATTTTTAACTGTGGATATAATGGTAAATAGAGTGACAAGAGTAGTGGTTGTAAATATTATTGCATGATCCCCACGTTTTTCGTTTTACAAGGAGTTGCAAAAAATTATTTTATACTTTTTAGTGCATTTTAAAAACGTTGTTCTTTAAAAAGGTTTTTTTTCATTAATTATTTTCCTTTGTGCTTTCCTTATTCCTCATTTTAAAAGTTTAAGTCTGCGTTTATTTTCTTATTCTACATTCAATATCTATAGCAATTTAAAAGACTCCATAAAACTTATCGATCTTATTTCACACATATGTCATTTATTCATCCAATAAAACACCTCTTGCTTTTGCTGACAATTCTACAAACACTTTCAAAAGACGGCATCACATCATCCAATGCTTAAATCCGTAATAAAACTCTTATTTCCCCATACTCTCAAACCTCATCGATTTTCTGGACTCTTTTTATAAAACTGAAATTTATGGGTTCTAAAATTTACAAGGGGCTTCGAATTTCCAAACTGCTATAGGATAAATTCTCATCATAAAACGCTTTATAACGTGAGAAGAGACGGGTACAGTTAAGTGTGTTTAGATGAGGGAATATATTTAGAAGCAGACGAAAAAAGGAGCATATTTTATCTATCGTATTTTCTACACTTCGGGAATTCATTTGAGGACATTTTTATAAAGTGTCAAGATTTTGAGTGACGTACTGTCAACAAACTTGACTTTTTTTATAACTTGAGACTGGACATTGGATCCATTATTCAACGAAATATAGATTGAGTTTCTTAGAAAAAATTATGAGTATGAGATGTCTTTAATATCACTTTACTTTATACTGATTTAAGTTGATGTTGTATATTCTAAAATCCAGTAATTTTTCACGTTAGTACGGTAGAGGCTTAAGTTTTGTAAAGATTTATTAAAGATTTAAAGATTTTTGTAGATTTTACACCTACACCTTGATCCTAGAGTTTTTTATAGTTTTTTTTAAATTTGAATCAGTTTTTTTTTCAGATAGTTCATTTTGTGTTAAATAATACTTCTTAGATATACAGAATTCATAATTTTCATCCAGGTTAGGATTTTGGATTTATATGTTGGTTTCTACACGGTGTGTCGAAAATTGTTTTTTAAACACCGTCTCTTATACTACGTTCACACATGAAAAGTTGATCTAGTTTAACTTAAGAGATAAGTTATAAGATAGCTTAACTTAATCTGTCTTATTTTTAAGTGTTCACATTTATCTCAAACCATATGGTGCTACGAGAAATAAATGGAGACCGTCCAAGAGCTCGTCTCTAAGCCTAAAACACTCCACTCCAAACTTTTTTACTTTGGACTTATACTTGCAGAATACAAATTTTTCTTCTTGTGTTGTCCAGTTTGTTTATCGAAGTATATTTAATTTCGAAAATATATTTAATTTAACAACGATTGTACCAATGTAATTTCAAATAAAATAAGTAAAAAAAAGATTTTTTATAAACGCTTTTATTGAAGTGTTCTAAAAGGTCAAAAATAATTTATTCGGTTTGACAAATAATTTATTGGGAAGTAGAAAATAACTTTTTGGTAAATAAAAAATAACTGATTTTCTAATCACTAAAAATAAAAGCGTGGGGCGCTAGTAATTTATATATTTTTTTTAATTTTAAAATTTTTTTTATTTTTTTTTAATTTGTACAAATTCACCTGAAGGTATGGACCCGTTATAGGTAAATTCAACACACACAAGGACAGTAACACTAACATCTATGCCGAACGAGGATTCGAAACCCAGACGTACGGCTTTGCAGTCAGATGCTCTAACCACTAGGCCATTACGTCGGCATTTATGTATAATTTTACATAAATAAAAATACCTAATAGAGAATTTAAAGTGAATCCATCCCACCCAAACATCATAAATGAGAAATTTGTAAATTTAACCCCATAGAACATAGAATAAAGAAAGATAGAATAAATAGTGAATAAAGAATTACTAGCTCCCACGCTTTTATTTTAGTGATTAGAAAATCAGTTATTTTTTACTTACCAAAAAGTTATTTTCTACTTCCCAATAAATTATTTGTCAAACCGAATAAATTATTTTTGACCTTTTAGAACACTTCAATAAAAGCGTTTATAAAAAATCTTTTTTTACTTATTTTATTTTCTACTTTTTAGTCATGGTATTTTTTAACAAAAACTCACAAGAAAAATGTATTTATTTCAACCATATTTGAGGAGCTGAGAGCCAGATTGGACCAACCTCAGCAGCTGTTATTTCGAGAAAAACGCTTTACAAAATTGTAATAATATTTAAACTTTTTTTTTGAGGTTAGTATTTAATATTTAGTTTTGGTCTTCTCGTGATAAATAATTAGAGGATCCTGTTGAAAGTCAGAATCAGAATGGACCAAGTGGCTTGATCCATTCTGGCATTAAATTTTTTGTGCGATTTTAATTACTAGAACAAACGAAAAAGTGATGCCATCTTGTGGGAACTAAAAAAATGCATTGTTTTCTAACTTAAATCAATAGATGTCTCTACATTAGGGTGTCCCTTAAAATCGAAGGTCGGGGAAACTTTTGCGACACCCCCCAATTTTTTTCCTTTTGGTACCCTAAGACTGTGTGCAAAATCTTAAATCGATCAGATAATATTAACACGTGCCCCAAACGGCCTAAAGTTAGAAAAATTTGACTTTTTTCAAATTTTTTCGAAAATTTTTAAAAATGTGTTTAATAAATCCGTTGCCGAATAATAGGGCTCTAACACATTTAAACAATCTTATTTGACCGTTTTTCATTACTAGTTAGGCTAAAATGCCCAGTTTTGAACCTAGCCATCAATCAGAAAATCCTCAAATTTGTCCATTTTACACTGAGAATAGAAGAATCAAAAAGCAGTGGTAAATGACTTAAAACCGCAAAATTCCATGATTAAACACCATTTGTAGACCATATTGATGTGGAGATAAATTATCTGGAGCTCAAATTAATTATGGGTTGCTTAATTACAGACGCCATATTGGGTTGCATTAAAACTATAAAAAATTCTAGAAAAACGGTATGGGCATGTCTGATATCGGGTTATGGGTGTATGAGGTTTCTAAACTCAATTAAGACTAATAAAATTCTTTTACACAACTTTTTAAAGCTCTTTACGCAATTATAAAGGGCCATCAGATCTCCTAATACAAGTGCAAACCATGATTTCAGAACTATAGATGGTAAATGAATTCAATACACATAAAACTGGCAAGAGAAACTCTGGAAATAAGTTAATAATAAGACTCCACAGTGTGTCCACGAGTATTTTATTCCGTAAGTTAGTTTAAAAGCTGAAGAAGATACAAAATTAACCCGTTCATCATAATGATTGAGTTATAGTCTGTGAAGATAAGCAATTAACCATGTTTATAGAGATGGTTCTTGTATTTTTTCATAAATTTATACATAAACATAGAAAATACCTGCAATTTAACAAATCAGTGTCATTAAAACAATTAAACACTGATATTTTGTTTGAGGCTGTAAGAATATATTAAATATAAACTTCAGTTTCTGTAACTCTTCTACTATATCCTTAGTTCTTCTTCGCGCTGTCGACTTATCATCAGTAAACGTCCTTGAAAGATTTCGAGTAAGTTTTTCATGAAAATTGTTTATGAAATTAAATTATTTTAAACCCTCACAGCCTTCTTTGAGAATGTAGAGGTAGGAAACTTAGAGCGAAGAAAAGCTCTAACTTAAAAACAGACTTTGAAGAAGGAATGATTTTCTGAAACTGTTAATATTTATGATATTCACGTAGCCAATTTAGGTTCCTTAGTTTTTAAAGAGCCTAATTTGTTGAATTGCAGGTATTTTAATGTTAATGTATAAATTAATTATAAAATACAAGAACAGTCTCTATAAACATAGTTAATTGCTTATCTTCACAGAGTATAACTCAATCATTATGATGAATGGGTTAATTTTGTATCTTCTTCAGCTTTTAAACTAACTTACGGAATAAAATACTAGTAGACACACTGTGGAGTCTTATTGTTAACTTATTTCCAGAATTTCTCTTGCCGATTTTATATGTATGGAATTTATTACCATCTATAGTTCTGAAATCATAGTTTGCACTTGTATTAGGAGATCTGATGGCCCTTACAATTGGGCAAAGAGCCTTAAAAAGGAGTTTAAGAGGATTTCATTAGTCTTAATTGAGTTTAGAAACCTCATACACCCATTACCCGATATCAAACATGCCCATACCATTTTTCTAGAATTTTTTTTAGTTTTAATGCAACCCAATATGGCGTCTGTAATTAAGCAACCCATAATTAATTTGAGCTCCAGATAATTTATCTCCACATCAATATGGTCTACAAATGGTGTTTAATCATGGAATTTTGCGGTTTTAAGTCATTTACCACTGCTTTTTGATTCTTCTATTCTCAGCATAAAATGGACAAATTTGATGATTTTCTGTTTGATGGCTAGGTGACAAACAGGGCATTTTGGCCTAACTAGTAATGAAATACGGTCAAATAAGGTTGTTTAAATGTGTTAGAGCACTATTATTCTGCCATGGATTTTTTAAACACATTTTTAAAAATTTTCGAAAAAATGAGAAAAAATATAAATTTGTCTAACTTTAGGCCGTTTGGGGCACGTGTTAATATTTTCTGATTGATTTAAGATTTTGCACACTTTCTTAGGGTACCAAAAGGAAAAAAATTGGGGGGTGTCGCAAAAGTTTCCCCGACTTTTTGAAAAAACGCCTGAATAAGGGACACCCTACTCTACATTCTACTGAAAAATTAAAAAAACCGCTTTTTCATTTTTTTGTGGGTTGGTCCACTCTGGCTCTCACAGCTCCTCATTTAATCTTATGTTAGGATGGAATTTTAGTTTTCTACAATATGATGGTGAAACATAAGGGGACATCCATAAATTACGTGATGTGTTTTTTCCAAAATCTGGACCCCCCTCCCCCCTTGGTGAGATTTAGTGAGATTTTGCTGGACCCCCCCTCCCCCCACGTGAGATTTACCTACAACCTTTAAAAATAATTTTCTATCCTATTCGTTTGCATTTTGTGCTTCACAGCACCTAAAACTTTTCCATTATTAATGATGTGGGGGGAAAGGACATTATTCCGCCTTAAAATCACCGCAGTATCTTATCTGTGGGTATTATTCCTTTCATACTTAAAAAAATCGTTTAATATCTAACTTAAAAGTTGACGTGAGATTTTAATCGACCCCCCTCCCCCCTTGGTGAGATTTTTCTAAACCCCTCTCCCCCTTTTTGACCTCACGTAATTTATGGATGTCCCCTAACGCGCATCCGCTCACTCGCCGATGATATCCATCCATATCAAAAAGATTCACAAGAAAAGAAAAGGCATTCAATAAAATAAAAATAACCGATCGTAAGCTCAGACAAAAATAAAACTCAGAATTAGTGTGTATCAAGGAGCAAACAGTATTATCCAGTCTTTTCAGTAGTCCATAAATTATAAAAGTAGCATAGTTTTGTAGTAAAAATAGATAAAAGTAGCATATTTTTCTTCTATCGGGTTTCCTCTGGATAGGACACCAATTTTCGGCGATTTCTCGCTCTTCTGGCGATTTCTTTCTCGCGGTTATTATCTTAAATCGCTAATTATCTTAATTGTTAATTGGAAGGTAAGAAATCACGTTTTGAAGATTGAATTATGTAGTGATATACCTAATATATTATCCTACAGGTTTTGGGATCCATTGGCTTCACGGAAGTGTCTCAAATTTGAATTAAACGGATAACTAAAAACACTCTTTAATTATCTGAATTACGGAGGTTTTGACTAGTTGATTATTGAATATTGCATTGTCATCGGGTTTACACCATGGTGCAAAGTTTCAGAGCTTTATATCGTTTGGAAGTGCCTGAAATTTTATGTACAAGAATCCAAAATGTGTTTTTGAAATTAGTGGTTTATCTTCGATAATTAACATAATTGCTAGGCAATTCTCATTTTGATGACTGATGGATATTGTAAAGCTATATGTAATACATCATTGTACACGTTTTTGTGGTCATAGTCTTTTGGGAAAGGTCTCAAAATCGAGATATTCGGATAATCAAAATTACTCCTTAATTAACTTAATTACAGTGGTTTTGATTGGTTGATGATTGAATATTGCATTGTCATGGTAATTCTACCATGGTGCAAAGTTTCGGAACTGTATATTGTTTGGAAGTGCCTGAAATTTTATGTACAAGAATCCAAAATATGCATTCAAAAAAAGTGATTAATCATCTATAATTATCATAATTACTGGGCAATTCTCGTTTTGACTTTTGAATATGATGAAGCTATGCCTAATACACAATTATGCACGTTTTAGGGAGCATAGACCTTTGGGAAAGGTCTCAAATTCCGGTTTTTTTGTTAATTAAAAATACTCATTAATTAACTTAATCCTTTGGTTGTTTGACTAGATAATGGTTGGATATTGGAGTGTCATGAGGGTTACATCGATGTGTAAAGTTTCGGGGCCCTAACATATCGGGAAGTGCCCGAAAATCGAGTTTTAAAATTCCACCCGTAAAACGCCGCCAAAAGCAAGTAGAATAAAAGCGTTTAATAATAATAATAAAAAAGGTAGGTAGTTTGTAGTAGTTTTTTTTCTTCTTAGTAGATGGCACCACGGTAACTCAAACTAGTTTAAAGACTTAAGTGGGTTCGGGCACGGCTAGACTGGATTTAACTGTGTTTATATACGGCTTGCGCAATTACGCGAAAAGGTAGGTTCCAGAAACTGGGATACGATCTACGATGTTAGCGCCATCTGTCTGTCATTCATGGCATTTCTTTTGACTGGAAAATAACACCGGCACACAAAAAAAAAAGAAGTGGAATGTACTTTGGACCGGACCTACCTACCGGTATGTTTTTCGACCCGCTGAACCTGAATTTCAAGTCCGTTTGGCCCGGTCACCCTCCAGTTTTGAGTAAAATGCAAAAAAAAGGCCAAAAATTCCAAAAAACTGCAGTCACAGCATAGAAAAAATTTTTGTGGACCCGGATCACGTATGATTTTTGTGTATTCTAAATAACTGAATCTAAATCTGATAGTTAATTCGACCGGTTAGCCGTCCAAATTTGAAAAAAAAACCGAAATGAACCATGAAAAAATGAAAATGAACCATGAAGTTAGTCACCAGTTGAAGTTTTTGAGAAAAGTTTGTAAGTATGGTTTTGGAACCTGTGTTAGGATTTTTCTGTGTGCTGCGTATTTTGAAGAGCCGAAGCAAACCAACCATAACGAGCGACTACGCGCGGTACCCCCTCAAGCGGTAAAAACTGGAAACTTCCAGCGCCGTCGGCTCTTTTGATCTTTTGGATAGTGGATAAGCCGTATAACCTACGGTCGCGATCAAGTTTAGCCGTGGTTCGGGGAAACTAGCTTAAAGTTAAACTAGTTTTTTCACTAAACTAGATTGAATATAAGACAGTTCGTTCATACATGTTCGACTTAAGATAGATTAGCCCTTAAACTAGATTAACTTTTCATGTGTGAACGTAGTATTAAGGTCACAGAAGTAAGATGTACCCATAGTAACTATAACAAACTTTACTTAACGAAAGATACTTGCAAAACATTGAAATGGTTTGCAACTACCCTAGGGTGAAATAAGAAATGTAAAACAATAATGAAAAACTGAATCATGTCTGCTCATTTAGAACAGGCGCCTGAAACAGGATCAAAAATGCTCAATAACGCCTAATAACGCTCATCACGCAACTTCAGTGACATATTCTTTTACACAGTATTTTAACTATGTTTTTGTTTAGGCTGCCTTTTCATTGCACTAGAAAATTTTTTCGATTATAATTACAATAGTAACCGCTTGTAATACATTTCGTCTCAGGGGCCTATTCTAAATTAGCAGAGTATCTTTTACTGTATAACCAAGCATCCACACATATTAAATGTCAATGCCTTTACATAAATTGCCCTAAAACATAAATAAGAATAAACATTCCACAAAATTAAATAACTATGTATTATTGATAACTTATTTAAAAGTGGTGAGTTTGAGATATTTATTTTCTAGATCCCGGATAGAACTGAAACATGAAAATAGCACTTTTTCAGGCCTCAAAAAAGACAAAGTTCGCAAATGTGCAGGTTTTTTTAAATTTTTTGATTGAATTTTGTCTTTATTGCTATAAAAATAGCACAAAACTACATATAACACTTTTTTGAAGCCTGAAAAAGTGCTTTGCATGAATTTTCTTTCAGTGAGTACAATACTCTTATTGATATTTTTGCTCTATTTCCTTTAGTTTTTTAATTAACAACTAAAACTTTTTTATTTCGCCGCTAGGAGCTGTGTAGGTCATATCAATGGATTCTCCAGGGTCACACACACACACTTATCAACCAGGGTTAGATTATCCTAATTGATGGAATGATACTTGAAGAAAATTATTCAGACTTTTTAATTCATGTAAAAGCTATTTCATTCTTTGCCGCATCAAGCACGATATTCTTTAATCAACTGGTATTCTCAACTATCTTTTACAGGTTGAGTTGTTTTACCGTTTATTAAAACACAAATAATTTAACACATAGAATGGAGGCATATGGAGCAGCCACAGATCTTACTTCCATAACCCTAGGAGACGTTGTGTCCAAAATAAAGTCGAGAAAGGGACTTTTGTTTGAAACACCCTGTATGACTAAATGCACAGAGTATAGAGCTTAACAGAGTGTTCATCTCCATAGACGCTAATGGCAACTTTTTTAACAGGGCTTTTCCCATAGACAAACCTCTGGCCAAACGGACCCGCCTCCTTACCTCCTATAGCTCCACCTACCACCTGTCACTCACCCACTTCATTCGTCCACTGAAGCTGTCACTCAAAGTCATTTGCTCAATCAATCGCATTTAGCTTTTTCTGATTGGCTGCTGAACTGAATTATAATCTGCGAGCTGAATTAAATTTTATTACCTTAGGAGGAAACCGGCCGTTTGGCATCTCTGTTAAACTCTATACTCTGTGACTAAATGTTACTTGCACAGTATTGGGGTTTGAAGAAGTGGAAACAGCCCGTATTGTTACAAACATATTAACAGCCATTAGCGTTCCATGTTGATAAACGACCTTATTCACTGCTACCTGACCAGTGGTTAACCATGATGGTTAAAGAAAAAGTGTGTTAACTTTTCGCTGCCCCGGCAATATAGTGTTAACAAATCCTCCTCTATCCATAGGCCCTGCCGACGTGGGAAGGCAGCAAGACGGGCTCAATTGCCTTCCGCTTCCGCACCAACGAGGCGACGGGGCTGCTGATGTACAACGGCGGGCAGGGGGACGTGTTCGCACTGGAGCTGCTGGACGGGCACGTGCACCTGGTACTGGGGCTTGGGTCGGGCATCTCCAAGGTCAAGGCCTCGGCCAAGCGCTGCGACGACGGACAGTGGCACACCGTCACCCTCAGGCGGACGGGCAAGAGCGGCAGGATCGCCGTGGACGAGGCCGCCTACGACTTCACCACGCCAGGTGGGTACCGAATATGTCATGTTTATATGTAACTGCAACTATATATTCGGCTAGACTTTAACTTGCCCTCCGCTCTCTTGCGTTACCATCCTATACCGTGCTGATGAGTCCTAACTAGGACGAAACCGGTCCACGGTTGGAGGTGACGCTTGAGAGTTGTGAGTTTACACCTATATGCTACACTGTTAAAAAAATGCGGCACTTTACACTAAAAGTGGTGGAAAGAAGTTGCCTCCACAGCGATATGGAGGAAACTCCCACCTAGACTTCGAGGGTGTAAAGTATTTTTTTACAGTGTAGACTGCAACCTTACTTGACCCTGGCTAAGAGCAAACAGAGATTGGTTCCCAGCGCGGTGGCTGAATTTTGGGTGAAATTTAGAACTTTAATTTAGAAACACGATTAGCTTGTTTAAATCCTTGTATTATAGCGTCTTTTATCACAATTTGCGTACCGAAGCTCCTCTTAGCATCCCAATAGGCTTTCTGTTTACTCAGTTTTTTCCTTCCGCGTAGTGACAACGTCATAGGGTCAAGGAACGTTGCAGTCTAGTTTAGGAGTAAACGAAATTTGGTGAAACATGATAAAAATTTTAAGAAAAGAAATTTTAAGTCATATAAAGTTATTATTACTATATTTACTACAATATAACATTGTATTTAATTACACTATGGAATATTTCATTTGAATGATTCTGTAGATTGTTATTAAGTTAATGAAAATACGAAAACCTATTTAGAAGCCTAGTTTTTAAATACATTTTCTCAATACGATTCACATAACTCTTTCCAAAGAAGTGAATTAGCATAAATACCTCTGATGTAAGAAATTTATGTTGATCACAAGTATTTTCATTCAATCGTTACGCGGACAAACAGATTACAAACCTGTAAATAAATTTCATTAGAAAATAGCTTAATTATATGGGGTTTTGCGTATACATCGACCAATAATACTTGTCTGTTACAAATGACCTCCAGACCTCATTAGTCCAACCATTCTATATATGCTAAGGCCCTTCTATTCAATTAAACCAGGGTTTGAATACAATAATCACGCTGGAGCGACAAAACCTGGTTCACTGATTAAATTTTGAGTAAAATCTTAAAAGTCGGACCTGGTTTGGGGTATTAGTAGGGGAGCCCATGATGCTAAATGTGGATTTACTCGAGCGCGTCAGATTAACATAGGGGGGATACCTTGTATACTTTTGAGTAACTCCACAAAATATAAGCCCTCAATGTAGGGGGTTTGTCTAGAACAGCCCGTCAGATTTGTAAAAAAAAACAGTTACATGTACATACTCGAGCGCGTCAGATATTAATATTTTTGATACTCCAACGTATCTGTGATACCAAAGGTATGTTTATCTGCCGATTTGCGTGGTGGGGGTGGTCACCCGGAGCGGTAGAAAATAGAAAAAAAATGGATTTTCTCGAGCGCGTCAGATTTTTGGAGGGGGTGTTAAATGAACCCTAAAAATGTCCCCATTCAAAATTCTGACGTTTTGGAAGTGACGCAAGCACGTAGCGAATTTTTGAAAATGCAAAAAAAAAATCGCAAAATTGAAATACTCGAGCGCGTCAGATTTTTATACAGTAGGTGCAGCTTGATGTTCTAGTCATGAATTGCCAAAAATATGACGATTATGTTGAGGGATATTCTTAATCTGACAGCTAGAACATCCGCCATCGCCGTTGGCTACCAACCGTCTACTAGGCCGTTTTTAGAAGGCCCGTGTGACGAAACAAAACAGAGTAAAATGAAAAAATCTATTGCATGAGGTAAGGAAGTATCCCTACTACTTATACCATGAATTCGATAGAATTTGAACCACTTTCTAAACCGTGGAGTGAGTTTCAAAAGTGCAATATTAATCTTTTAGTCAAAGAATGGAGTTCCCTTAATTGTATTTAGAAAAATGATGATCGGGGAAGGAATTTTCAATGATCGTAACATTGATCATTGAAACTGTTTGATCATTGAAAATTCTTTCCCCGATCACCATTTTTCCAAATACCATTAAGGGAACTCCATTGTTTGACTAAAAGATTAATGTTGCACGTTTTAAAACTCACCCCACGGTTTTTAGCAAGTAGTCCAATTTCTATCACATTGAGGATTTAAGTAGTACGGATACTTCTGTACCTCATGCAATATTTTTCATTTTATTATTATTTGTTTCGTCACCCCGGGCCTTCTAAAAACGGCCTTTTGAAACGCGCTCGCACTACATTAGGTCCTGACTCTTTAACGGTAAGGCTGCGCCCCACCATCCCTATTCAAAATATGCTTGTCTAGGGCCCCTCTACCTCCCCCCAATTTTTGATTATTTAAAACAGAGTCCACGGCCATAGGCCGTAATGGAAATCTCTAACTCCATAGACGATTTTTATTAGTTCGGCTTGTGGAAATCGGCAGATTATATTATATTCGTGATTCTTGCATTATTTCCTTCAAAATAAAATAAAATTCAACCGCGCTCGAGAATGTACAGACATCGTTATTTTTTTTGCAACTTTGTAACCCTCCCACTCCTTTGCGTCACGCTCAAATCGTCAGATTTTAGAAAACTTAGACTTTTTAGCTGGTAATTAACCTACCTTATCTTTTTCTGACGCGCTCGAGTAAATCCAGGGATCGATTTTTTTTTACAAATCTGACCAGCTGTTCTAGACAAACCCCCTACATGGAGGGCTTATATTTGGTGGAGTTACTCAAAAGCATGCAAGGTATCCCCCCTATGATAATCTGACGCGCTCGAGTAAATCCCCAAAAACACTCTGGGCTCCCCTACTATATAATATTTGAGGATTTTGAGTTTTATTGGTTTAGATTTAAAAAAAAACATTTGAAAGATAATTTGGTGTGCTTCTGCTACAATAATGAGTAATTTGTATGATGAAAAAAATTCAATTAAAATATAAAACTCAAACTACTCCGAAACATATCGTTCACACTCCGCCAAAACTCGTCAATCTAATTTTTCGTGGATTGGCGTTCTCTTCAGTATTTTTCATAATAATCATGGAGGAAGTTGTACTCTGTTCATTTTGAACTGGTGCCCGAAAATATTTTCTTCCCCACCACCGAATCAGTAACCATGACAACTATCAACTTCACAGCGACGAAGAAGACTTACTATAGGCCGCAATAGAGTAGCCATGGTTACGCTTCTAGCGAGGGGGAAAGCACTATTCTTCAGGCGCCAGCTCAAAATTAATAGAGCATAGAGAAGGACCAAGTTTTCCATCAATCAAAGGCTTGACTGTCGCTTAACCACCGGTTAGGTTAGCGGTGAATACAGCCGTTAGTTATAAATTTCATTGCTAATTTTGTCTGATTATACGTTCAACTGCCATTTAAATAGATAGTAAATTTATTTATTACTTTATTGGTGACTAACACCTAACTGATTCTCTCCCCAGGCACGGCCAGCCAGCTGGACCTAGAAGGTCCCCTCTTCGTGGGTGCCTTGGCCCCTTCAGACCAGGGCCCAGGGGTACCGAGTGAGGTGTGGACAGCACGCCTCAACTACGGCTACGTGGGCTGCCTGCGACAGCTTGTGGTGAACGGAAAGACAGTGGACCTGGCTGCGCAAGCCAGGGAGCAGGACTCGGGCAGTCTGCGACCCTCGTGCCACACTTCGCCCTCACAGTGCGACTCCCAGCCCTGCCTCAATGGAGGGCTCTGTTCGGAAGGGTGGAACAGGTTCGTGTGCGATTGCACCAGGACGGGGTTCACTGGACCTGTCTGCGCTAAAGGTGAGATTCCTATCTGCTGGAACAGGGAGAAGTTAAAGTGGAGTGAGCGTTCCCACTTATGGCCTTATTCACTGCTACTAAACCAGGGGTTAACCAGCAGTAAAGAGAGAAAGTGAGCTTTTCGCTGACTCTGATTGGTGTAACCCTTCTTAAACCAATGGTTAACCGCTGGTTAAGTGGCAGAGAAGGAGGTCATTAATCAACTTCGAAAAATAGTTTCATTAAATCAATTAGCAGAGCTTCTATCAGTGAGTTGGCATGTTAGTGCTTGCTTAGCAATTTCGGAGGCATGCGCTAAACCTTGGCTGAAAAACGAGACGCCAAGAATGCACCCATTAGCAACACTGCACGGTATAAAAGTTCGGCAGTAAAAACAAATTCCAGTAAGACCTCCGTCTGGTGACCGTGGTTACATTTTTGCGGTCATCACGTGACTGCGGTTTTTGACGGTTATTCTTTAGGGTTATCAGTGCTCACTCACTCAACCACTATTTCTCCTCTTTAACTGGGAGTGTCAGGGTAGAAGAAAATTTTGCTAAATTTAAAAAAATTCTGTATTGGATTTTAAGTGATTTTTTATCTCGTTTTTTATTGATTCATTGAATGTCTTGATATTTGTTTAGTGCGGGATTTCATTGAATGCCATTAATTCATAAAATGATAAGTTTCATTGAATGACGTTATTATTCGAATAGTATTATGAATATTATACTGGCAGTGTTGAAATCATTACTAAACTTAGTCCTTTTTCTATGTAGTTGTTGTATTGTTATATTTTTATTCTGCAACTAAAAGCACCATAGAGCTAGTTACGTTTTATCTTTAGAGTAATAAATATGTTAAATCAAAACTCCCATTCATTCTTTGGAATTAACCTGTCGTGAAGCACGTATTTAGGAGGTTTTGTGATCATTGCCACCAATTTCTGAAATAAAACGAACTCTACAAGCTGTCATCTTGGCTTGTTTTCAAGAAAATGGCTACACACCATTAATTTTGTTCGTTAATTAGTGAGTTCGTTGACCACTAGGTGCCAGGCTAGGGAATTCCTTTATTCTCTCTGCTTTGTTTGAAATTCTGACTGAAATTAGTGATTAATGTTTTGTTGGATGAGACAATCGGGGATTTCAAATTACTATGCCTTATAAGAGGGTGAGACTACTGTGATATTGATTAATGTTTCTTGGAATGATAATTGAAATTGATTACACCTGTCTTGTTTATTTTCTTCCTTCTGCCTTTAACAAATGATATATAGCCTGAATCCTCGTAGTTTAGTGGAAATGCAAAAATGTCCTGATCAACAAATTAATGAGTCCTGTCTTTCTTTTAAGAAAATAATTTTGAAAAATTATCTTTGGTCATTAAAGTTGTATTACATCAGTATTTCCCAACTGCTGGTCCATGAAAGCCTTGGGAGAGGTCCATTGGGAGAATGAGAATGTAAGAAGGGGGAAATTATAAGGATTTTGTGAAAGATAAACAGAGAATTAACCGAGAGTGAAGGATGCATGTTGCGTATCTTTATTTGTGCAAATTATTTTATCACTAAATGAACTCTTTGTTATTATTCTCAGATAAATATTTATCAGTAGAGAGTGGTTTTTCGACTAGCTTGGATAGAGATACATGCTGTTAGAAATCCAGTTTTAAATGCTATTGCTAAACACTGAAATTTTTGTTCTTAGCAGTATCTGACCAGGTACCATAATGACATCAATCAATATTGGATAATATGGTGAATATATAAAAAAACGTCGGATATTTTGCGTGGTATTTAAAAATTTGAAATACATTAATTATAAAATTCTGAGTAAAATTTATTTTTTACCTCTCATTTGATAATTGACATTGTAGAAATAATATTGGACACCATAAACAATTCCAAAACTTCGTCAATATTGGCTTTTTTTAAACGTTTTTAGTTCGTTCTCAAGAAACAATAATGAATAGTGTAGGGCCGTCTATCGATCCATTTTGGAACTATCTTTCTTTTTTAAAAATTATCGTCACTTCGGGAACACTCAGATGAAAACATAAGGTCATTATGACAGGTGTTGCATACAGCCCCTTGAAAGTGCAACCTAAATAATAATCATTAATCACTTAGATATAAAAATCCAACTAAAAAAACTGAAAATCAAACCCCCCCTCATTATTTAACCTTCCAGACGCGAGCACGCTGAGCTTCGACGGAAGCCAGTACCTGAAAATCGAGCTTCCGGAGGGCTCCCGGACACAGGCGGAAGACGTCCAGCTTCGCTTCCGAACGCCTCGGCCAGGGGGGCTGCTCCTGGCCACCACCTCGGAGAGGGCCCCCTCCTTCCTGGTGCTAGGGCTGGAGGGCGGACGACTCAAGATCGTCCTTAACCTCGGCGACAAGGACAAGGTAATGATCACCACTAAATAAATTATAATTATTTTTTATACATTACAGCCTAATAAGGTAGTTCCTCTTACACAAATTATAGACCCATATCTCTCCTCCCAGTTCTAAGTAAAATTACTGAACAAGTTATTACGATGGAATTCAAAGATCACTTCAAAAGAAATAACATCATCATTCCTGAACAACATGGATTTATGGAAGAATTAAGTACTAATCATCAATTATACAGAGTGACTAGATACATACAAGCAAAAGAATATGGAAAAAAGACAGGTGCTGTGTTTTTCGATATTTCAAAAGCATTCGACAAAGTCTGGATAAAAGGTCTACTATTTAAGTTAATCAAATTTAATTTTCCTGTCTATATCGTAAAGCTTATCCACTCTTACCTTTCTGAAAGAAAATTTTTTGTTCAAGTCAATGGAGCCAATTCTACTATCAAGAACATTGAAGCTGGAGTACCTCAAGGATCAAAATTGGGACCCCTACTTTTCATAATTTACATAAATGACATTCCACAACTCGTACACACAGAACTCTCACTATTTGCTGACGACACAGCTATTATTTTTCAGAATAATAATATAAATGCCATAACGCATATAATACAACAACACATTACACTAATTGAAACATGGTTGATTAAATGGAAAATTGCACTGAATGTAGATAAAACGGCCGCTCTGATTTTTCACTCTCGTGAAAAATGTAGGCAGTTAACTCTCTATGGCCATCAAATCCCTTGGTCTTCCCACACTAAATATTTAGGTGTCACCTTAGATGTAAATTTAAATTATTCCAAACACATTGAGGAACTTAAAACTAAATTTAGGAAAAAGTCAGCGGCCTTTCACCCACTCACTGCCCGGAGTTCAAAGCTTTCTTTACACAACAAATTACTCATATACAAATCCATTCTCAGACCTTCAATCACTTATGCCTGTTCCATATGGGGAGCGACTTCTCCCACCAATTGGAAAAAACTTGAAGCACTTCAAAACATGCAGCTGAGAAAAATCACAAGAGCCAGATAATATCACAGAAATAAAGACATCCGAAGAGCTCTCAACATCCCCACTTTAAAAGAATATGTCTACAACGCAACAGTAAAATTCCTTGAAAATATAAAGAACCATAAGAATATATCCTTAAAGAAAATTCCAGCTTTCGATCCAGCTCAACCACCAAGCAAAAAGAGACCTCGATATAGTATAATCCCTTATGAAAATTAATCTTCTCAAGAAACCCAAAGTAATATAGATTTTTCTCTGCCTCGCAATGTATCATCTGCTGCAAGTTTACTTTACTAAAAGGTCACCCTAACGAAATGGTCAAGATTTGAGAAGATCCAAAGTTTATCCAGAGAAATTTCACTTGCAAGATCGGAGGTGGAGGCCGCTTTCAGCGGCCAGGTACTCCATAAATTCGCAGATCATATAGTTCCTCTTACAAATCACCACTAAATATGTTAATAAAAAATTATAGATATTGTAACTTGCCATTTGTTATCTATAGACCTTTTGGGTGTGTAAATATTTAAATCGGTTCCTTTGACACTGGGTACCGATGTTCCATTACAGATTTTTTAGAATTGTTATTTCAAAAACATGTGAAACACGCCACTTTTTTTATTGATGTTATGGGGTTCGATGGGGGAAACCCATAATTTAGTGTTAAAACAATAAAATGACGTGTTTTAAAGCGGTTTTTTTAGTTAAATTTTAGCTTTAGTGTAAAAACAAGTCAAACGACGTTGCTTAACTGGTTTCTGTACTAAACAGAGGGGAATTTCGTTCATGCCATCTCATCTGCAGTTTGTTTGGGTTTGGGATTACTGTTTCTTTATTTAATCGCATACAAACAGTATATGCGAATTGAAAAACTCATTCTTTCAAGGTTTGATCCATAAACAATACCTGAATTGAAAATATCTTTTGAATTACTTAGGAATTACCCAAAAGCACTTTCATTTATTTATTTCCATTAAGGTTATTGACCTTGGACAAAGTCTGAACGACGACACATGGCACACAGTTCACATTCGCAGAAGAGGGCACAAGATGGATGTCCATTTGGATTCGGACTCTAAGAGCTATGGTAAGGGAAGATATTTTTATAAATCAACATATTAAATTTCTTTTTAAAATTTCAAATTTTACCTATTTATTTGACGCTCACATACACCTGGTTGAATAAAACAAGTTACATTTGACATTTCGAATGATCGGTTGGGTTAAGAAAATTATTTTCATGATTTCCCCATGGTTTAGTGCATTGGCATAGCCCAAGAGGGGGAACTCAGGATAGATCCCCTTAAACTTAGAAATTTTCCTGTTTTGGCCACAGAAATTGGCAAAAACTACCCCATGATATCAAAATATCAATATCTCCCTCCAAAAATATATTTTCTAGCTATGCCACTGGTGGTTTATTGTGTTTTGTCCAGAGGATTTAAATTTAAAAAAAAATTTCGACCCAACTGTAAAGTCAGCCATGACTGTAATTATTAAAACGTGATTTTTTTCCTTCCTGATTACCAAACGATGATCAGTTATTAATTATCTATCATAATTATCAATTTCAAACTCTGTCTCCATCCGACAAAAATACAACCAAAAGATATGTTATTAACACCAAACGTTTTAGGGTAGAAATAAAATAAGGAGTTGATTTTCGTAATAATTCTTTCTGGAATATTTTAGACATTTTTCTTCAAAAAAAATTAAAACAAAGCTTTTCAAATTATTATATCAATTTCATTCAGCAATTATGGTACAAGGGGATGATCCCATTTAATTTGTCTTTTTACCATTTAAAGAAACAGTAGAGTTAGGTCTTGCTATATACGAAATAATCTATATGTGACGTTTTTTGCCCTTTTACACACATTCATAGTAGTGAAAATAATGCTAAGCTGAAAATGTTATATGCTTCAAAGATTTTGAAGAATAGGGTTTGGAAAGTAAACTGACCTACTTCCACTGCTGCTCATCACTGAATAAAATTTTATCCACAGACATCTGTTTGCTCAAGACTCTGTTGAAATGTTTAGAGAGCTTGACATTCTGAAAAGTTCACAGTTATACTAGATTTCAAAAAGCATTGAAAAGTGTAAATTTTAAGCCAACATTTTCAAGAAGAGTTTTTCCGCTTATGTATTTTACCCTGCTTTATTCTTTGGAGTGGAATATACGTAACCGTAACATTTATAACTTTCAACCATGGAAATAATTTTAAGAGCCCTAACTAAAATAAAGGTTTTAAAATACTGTGAGGGTTTTACATGATGGATTGGATAGTATGTTCTAAAATCTAAATACAAAATGAAACAAAAAGAACTTGTTTCAAAACTTTCTTGAACCAAAACCAAAACAGTAGTAAAAATTTAATCCATACAACTAACTGAAAACAAAATTGGCATAATTTGGTGGATGACCAAGGTCGGTAGAGTGAACTTCGATACACTCTTAAAACGACAGTTTCAAAACTGAGTAAAAGTTACTCAAACTGGCTCCGAATCAAATTTACTCAAATTTGAAAACATGAATATACTCATTTCTGAAAATGTACAGATACTCAAAAATGAAACTTCTTGAGTTAGTGCATGGCATTCTCATGAATCTGAGTGCAAAGATATAGTCACTATGATGTGCTATAAGTAGTTTTATAATAATAGTGACTATCGTAGCACCGATTCGGAGCCAGTTTGAGTAATTTTTACTCTTTTTTGAAACTCGTTTTAAGAGTGTGATCGCCTTACCAATCCTATGCTAAGATAGTTATGGTTGACATTTCCATTGCTTAAATTTTGATTAAAAAACTTATACAAATCATTTAAACCAGACACTTTTTCTCTAGGAGGTTATGAATTTAATGCATCAAGATTCTTGATGATCTTCCTGCCAGGTATTGATTAATACTTTACTGTACCCTGTTTAGATTTAGGGGAAGTGGATTCGACGACATTGGACATACAGAGCTTGCATGTGGGTTCCGTGCACCCAGAGCACCTGAAGCCAACGTCGAACATTCCAAACTTCGTGGGACATCTGCAGCACCTGATATTCAACCGAAAACATTACCTGGATATGGCGCACAGTGGACAGATTGCACACTTTCAGGTAAACTAGACTGTAATAGTACAATAGAAGGTTCTTTTATGCTACTTTTCCTGATCTGACATTGTTTATACTCTTCACTCTTCAATGAATTTCATGGATAAAAACTAAAGAAACAGTGAATGTATTCAAGTAACTTTTGCTACTATCTTTGTAAAAAGATTAATTTCATTTTTTTTTCAACCATCATTCATTTTTTTTCAACTGTAGGTGTTCCATCTGCATACAGAAACTAATTATTCATCCTTTGGACACAAAAAGTATACAATTTTAAATACGCGGAGCTTGAATAGCTCTAACATCTCAACACTGTTAAAACAAAGTTCAACCTTTCACCACAAACTGGGTTAAATTTAGATGCAACCTATAGTTCGGTAACAGGTTTCACCAAGTTTTCGGTGCTTTCACTCGCGAAAGCACCGAAAACTTGGTGAAACCTGTTACCGAGTTATAGGTTGCAACTAAATTTAACCCAGTTTGGGGTGAGACATCCCAACCTTTAACCACAAATTGGATAAAGGATGAACTGTTTTTTTAACAGTGTAGTTCTGGCTCTTCAATTTCCTATTAATTGAATTCTATTTGAACAACTTTAACTTTTTGTTGGCCTCTGTAGCTATAAAAACCAAAGCGTTTCTTTCTTCAACCCTCCAAGCTGCTCTATATTTTTTACTTAATAACGTACAAAAATATGCCAATATCGGCCCATGTGATAAATATTTTTTCAATACTCCAATGTATATCCCTAAAAGTAAAAACAACTTAATTAAATTTTCCATGGGCCTACTTAAATCTGGTCCACCTTAAATCCAATCCACCGGTTTATTAATATGCATCTTGGTTCACCGTTGCAAGACATGATGTTATCTCTCCTCCCAGGTGACAGCAAAGTTCGGCAAGAAGGACAACATCGTACACCATCCGGTGACCTTCAAGTCCAAGTTCACCTTCCTCGGCCTGCCGCAGCTTCGCGCCTACTCCTCACTGAACCTCTACTTCCAGTTCAAGACGATGGAGCCGAACGGGCTGATCCTCTACAACGCGGGCAAGGGACAAGACTTCGTGGCCGTGGAGCTGGTGGACGGACACCTGCACTACGTCTTCAACCTGGGAGACGGACCTCGAGGGGTGCGGTCCAACACCAAGGCCACCCTTAACGACAACCAGTGGCACGCTGTCACCATCGGACGCCCCGGCTTGACGCAGCACACGCTTATGGTGGATGATATGATCACGAAGGTACTCACCACTCAAACAGTTAGATGTTATATATTTTAACAATTATAAGAACAGTTTGTTGATGTTAAGAAATTGTGTAAGTACGTCTTTATTCCCTGCGCACTACTAAAGCTTAACAAGCTACGTGGGGCTGCGGTTGTTTCGAAAGAGAGGAATATACAAGTTAAGATTTTGTAGCAACGATTCATATTTATTTTCGATTTAATTTCAAAGTATAACTTAAAAAAGTAACGCGATAAAAGCATGGAAAATTTGTAACAAATCTATAAGAATTCAAAGCAATCGTTGATTTTTACTTTAAAGTAGGGGGAAGAAACAGATCTGACGTCATTTAATCCAAAATGAGTTCAAAGGAATTGTCTATTTTTATTTTAAAATATATTGAATACATTAAATTTTTTTTGGAACTTTTTATGCCGGTTTTTGAAATTAGAACCATTTTTTTACTGGAAAAATGCATTTTTTCCGTCCTTAAAAAATGCTGGTGTTGCCAACAACCTAATATATAAGGCCTCACAACTACGTCACGATTGCGTCAAACGTATGGGAAAATTGTTACTGATAGTGTAGTGTTTCCCGTACGTTTGACGTCATCGTGACGTAGTTGTGAGGCCTTATATATAGAGGGTGTTGGTATTGCTCACTGTACCACCTGTTCCTAAGGTATTAAATGCCTCTAATAATTTCACTAGTTCTTGATTTTCGTGTGGTTTTTTAACACTCTTTGATTGCAGGTGAGCAGTCCAGGGCCGAATACTCACCTGGACTTGCAGGGACTGCTGTACGTAGGGGGCGTTCGACGCTCCATGTACGCCGCCCTTCCCCGGTTGCTGCACTCTCGACAGGGCTTCCAGGGCTGTCTGGCCTCTCTGGACCTCAACGGGGAAACGGGAGACCTCATCAGGGACGCCCTCATACCTTCCACCCTGGTCTCCAGAGGATGTGCAGGTACGGTTTTTTCTTATATGGACATAATGCAATCCAGTGAGGCCGTTTGGACAAACATGGAGCTATGTAAATGGACAGAAGGCTAGTGTCACTGGTTGGAGTGACAGAATTACAAATTTCGATTTTGGATTCCAACAAAAAACTGTCTTTAAAAAACCATTAGCATGCATGCAAAATTTCGTAAATTGGGGATGTCTACAGAACCTTATATTTTTCATTACTAAAGGGAAACTTTTTTCTTTTGAATTGACAAAAATCACACAAACAGGGTTGTGGATAGATGAAATGGGTTGCCAGAATCAAGTCAGTTCTACTGGAGTAACGACGTTTTAAAATAAATGACAAATTACTGGGAATGGGGTAGTTAGGGTTAAATGGGCTAACTTTGTTGAGCTTCACGTTCGTAGTTAGTCGTCAATATTTTATTTTTATTTGTATTAAGTATTGGGTGTGAATTTCATTTTCTTTGAAATTCGTCTTAATTGATAAAGTAACAAATCACGGTAAGGACCAATTGAGGAAGCAATGAAATGAGGAGCTGAGAGCCAGAGTGGACCTAGCTCAGCAGCTGTTATTTCGAGAAAAACGCTTTACAAAGTTTTAGTAATATTTAAACTTTTTTTTAGGTTAGTATTTAATGTTTAGTTTTGATCTTCTCGTGATAAATAATTAGAGGATCCTGTTGAAAGTCAGAATCAGAATGGACCAAGTGGCTTGATCCATTCTGGCATTAAATTTTTGTGCGATTTTAATTACTAGATCAAGCGAAAAAGTGATGCCATCTTGTGCGAACTAAAAAAATGCATTGTTTTCTAACTGAAATCAATAGATGTCTCTACATTCTACTGAAAAATTTAAAAAAAAAACGATTTTTAATTTTTGTGGGTTGGTCCACTCTGGCTCTCAGCTCCTCAAATATAAAGGTTCTTCCAATTGAATCCTAGAGAAATTTTTCAAAATTCATAAAATTCCGCACAAGTGTTATTGGTAATTATCGGTAAATTTTTACTGCTGCTGTCCTAAAGGGGAAAATCTTAATTTTTTTTCACTGCAGCCTAAACCCCCATCCACCCTCATCACTGACGTTTGAATTCTCTGACCGCTTTCTTCGGAGATTGGGTGTAGAATAGATGCTTCTAAGTTTCATCATGTTTGATTATACTGGTTTTTATGATAAACTCTAACAGTAGAGAAACAATTATCCAGGAGAACAACATTATTAAAGGAATTGTTTTATTGGAAAATGTAAACGTTATGGATGAAAAGAGACGACACTGTAAAGTTGTTTCCTCCTCGCTAAGACTCCTATCGTTGTAAAGCAAGTTCTACAGTAATCTGTCGGGTGACCTTGCTATGCGGGGAAAGCAAGTTTAAAGGCTCATTTTGACATCACTTTCGGATTCATTTTGAAGGAATCGTCCAAAGTGTAAATATGAATAACTTATGATGAACATCGAAAGTGGAACAGTGTAAATGAGCCTTAAAAATATCCAAATCGGCTCAAGAAAAAAGATGTCAATTCTGTGTCTGTTGTGATTTGTTTCTCGATCTGTTTCAAAATGTATTTGTATACGATAGTTAAATTTTTTCTTTCGATACTTTTGACATTTTTTTTCTACATAGGTCCCATAACCAAGTGCAGTCACTCTGCTTGTGCGAATCACGGAGTGTGTGTCCAAATGTGGAACAGCTATGCCTGCGACTGTGACATGACGTCGTTTTCCGGACCCATATGCGCTGACGGTCAGTGTTTTCAAAAATGTCTTTCTCTATCTGTAAACACTCTTCAAACTCTATTCTTAATGCGTAGTAACCACTCTCACCAGTAACCACCTATGGTAAGTGATCGACAACTATGGTGACCATGGTTCAGCAATCCGTGTTTATTAACTTCATCTAGTGTGTAACAGCCAATTGAGATATTGTCCATTAGAAGATAAAATATGTTTTAAAAGAACTAACTCATTTAACATGGTTATGTTTGTTCAAAACAGTTCTATGAGTTTGTTGTAATCATGGGGGGTTTTACAAAAAAGAAAACTTTCAGAGAAAAGACTTTGGAAGGTTTGCTGCCCCTGATTGCCCGGGAAACTTCTTTTAACATTAAAATGAAATAATATCTTTAAAAATTGGGCCCCAATGTTGGTAACTTCTAAGAGGAACTAAAATATATGGTGAAGAGATTACAATATTTTTATTGATATTTTGTCATTAATATGCATTCTATGAACTTTATAAAGAAATAACATCTATACAAATTACATATACGTTTTATGAACAGTTATTAATTTTAAAAAACCAGATAGATTGAACCTACCGTTGAGATGAAGGTTTCCGATGAAGGTTTACCAAAATAGGGTTCGACTGTATACAGTTCTCCTGAACTTCATGAATACTAATAAAGGACCTCTTCCTTCCAGAGAGCATCTCGTACGAGTTCGGTCCGGGGACAGGACTGATCACCTTCTCCTTCCCCCCGGAGAAGATGCCGGACACTAAGGCGGACCTGGTGGCGCTAGGCTTCATCACCATGGCCGACAACGGGGTGCTCGTGCGCATTGACAGCGGGACCTCCAACGACTACATGGAGCTGGAGATAGTAAGGATCACACTTTCACCAGGGTTTCAAATCCATAATTACGGAAATCGAAATCGGATCAAATTTTTCGTTTGTGACTTTTAAGAATCGGGTGTTTTATTCCAATCAAGAACGGGTTATCATTTTGCCGATCGCAAACCATCAAAAAAACCCATTTAATCATAACAGACGATTACTAAAAGTTATAATCACGGTGATGATTAGTTTCTGAGTAATATTTTTAGAATACAAAAAGAAATCATTTTTATAACGTGCAAGATTGCTATTATACCAATCGAGAGATACTACTGAAGCAAATGCCTATCCTCGAAAAGGTAGTTGGCCTGTTTTGGCAAGGTGCGAACGATATGTTCTACTCTCGCTCTATGCCCTGATGTGATCCTCTCACCATAAATATTTAAACAATCAACCAGCGAACGATATGTTTTGGTGCTATTTTATTTTATTTTTCAATCAAAATACACTAGCGGAAATAAAAATCCCAACACCAAGAAGGAAAGGAGATATCAAAGTCAAATTTATTTCTATGATTGCACATAGTACCAATGTGAATTGCTTAAAAAATCAGCCTTCCTGGATATTGGGGGGCCGAGAAAACCAGGGAGGAGTGTTGTCTCCATAGGTGTCCATTACCTCCGTCACACGTCATGGTTTTGAGTGACAGGGGATCTAAATGACTTTTGAGGGATTGGAGGACCATGTTGCCTCCTCAGGTAGTCCAAATTCATATGGTGCACCAGCGGACGTTGCATACCGGGCTAGGTGGTTTCTCCTCTTTCTCCGGACATGTTTTGTGAGCGTTGGTCTTACGAACGGATAGGCCAGGGTAAAAATGCAACATAGGGGGTTAAGATGAAAGCTTGGACATTGCATAAAACATGTGTTTGTGCATTTTTCTCTTGAAATTTGTCCCCAGGACAGGTCTGAAGGTAAGGACGGACAACCGGCTAAAAAACCTCAATGAAGCAGCTCTGGTTGGCCAAAGTACCGGTAGATCATACTGAGGACAAGCGGCAGTGGGATGGATGTCGTTTGCAGTACTTCGGATTGTCCGTTCGGTCCGCATAGCTTCTTTCATCTTTGTCTTTAAACAAGGGGCTGAAAATGGGCATTTCTGTTAACAATAGTGCACGAAATTAGGAAATGAAAATTCCAATTTCATGACATTGTGTTTATGAGAGAATCCTGATTCGGTTTGAAGCACCACGACGGTTGAGTATGAGTTTGAAGACACAATGGAGAGAGCGCACTCAGCTGATGATTTTCTAATCGTTGCACGGGGTGGTGATGCAGGGTAACGGAGTGGGGATGCATTGAATTCAATTTCTGCAACTCCTGAGTATGATTCACAAGTACTTTTTCCAACCAGAGCTTTATCATTGAGATTTTGCAGCCGGTAGACCGTCCTTACCTTCAGACCTGTCCTGGGGACAAATTTCAAGAGAAACATGCACGACCACATGTTGTATGCAATGTACAAACTTTCTTCTTAACCCCCTAGGTTGCATTTTTACCCCGTCTTTCCCGTTCTCTAGAACCAATACCCACAAAACAAGTCCGGTCAATGAGGAGAAATCACCTAGCCCGGTATGCAATATCCGCTGGTGCACCATATGAATTCGGACTACCTGAGGAGGCAACCTGGTCCTCCAATCCCTCAAAAGTCATTCAGATCCCTTGTCACTCATTACGATGACGTGTGACGGCGGTAATGGGCACCTATGGAGACAACACTCCTCACCGATTTTCTCGGCCCCCTTACATCCAGGAAGGCTGATTTTTTAATCAATTCACATTAATACTATGTGCAATCATAGAAACAAATTTGACTTTGATATCTCCTTTCCTTCTTGGTGTTGGTATTTTTATTTCCGCTAGTGTAGTTTTTATCGTGAATTCATTCATTTTTTTCTGAGTAAAGCCATATCGCTCCATAGTAATCTTGAATTTTTATCAAAACCAATGAAACTCAAGATGGAATTTAGGTTTTGTATTTAAAACCAGGTCCGACTTTTAAAATATTTCTCAAAAGATAATCATTTTACCAGGTTAATTCGAACCCTGACTATATTTGCATCTTATATTAGGATTTATTGTAGGAGTTTTTTTAGCACACATTATGGTAGTTTGACTTGCTGAAAGACTTAAACCAATTCCTTCTCAGGTGGATGGCAACATCTACATGGTGTACAACATGGGAACTGAAGACCATCCGATTGGGGAGCACAGCGTCCACGTGAACGACGGACAGTACCACGTGGTCCGGTTCACTAGGTCGGGTCCCAACTCGACCATCCAAGTGGACGACCACAATGTCAGGGTAAAACAACCTCCAGGTGAGATCATATGAGAAACTCCTTCTAAGATTGCATTCCATTTCCCTTGTCCCTCCCTTAACAAATAACGTTTGAAAGTGAAACAATATCCGATAAGAGACTTGATTGGTCATTGTCATTACACTTTTAAGTCTTTCTCGTTTCAAGATATTTAAATGTTTCAGTTCAATCGAATCTAAGTTTGATAAAGGAAATAAGTCCAAACACAAAGTTAAGTCATTGTAGACAGTATCAATTAAGTAAGTGTGGTGTCAAACATTCATTGAATAAAAAAAGATAAAAATCCTTTTAAAAACAAATTTTTTGATTTTGGATTATAGTTTGAAGCGCAAATAATAATAGAAAGAGAAATCAACTTAAATTTCAAATTAAATAAAAATTGCAATAAACAATAAATGGACATCTATTTCACCATATTCAAAGGGCTAGCCTATAGAGCAGTGTTTCCCAACCTTTTTCGGTCCATGCCCCACCAAAGCCTTTCTAAATTTTCCATGCCCCCCCGGTCTCAGTGGCATATATAGAAATATATTTTGAGAGGGAGCCAAAATTATTTCTTAGATCCCCTTCTATGTATATTTAATAAGGCTAATGAAGCTTTTCAGAACATTTTTAGGTAGAATTTGCATGCTAAAGAACTAAATCAAGTTATGAGTAATTAAGTTCTAGGTATAAAGGGGGTCTGAGGGTCCTCCCCCAACAAATTTTGGGAAATTTGACTCTAGGAAGCAGGTTTTTAACTATTTTGGTACCCCTAGTTGGGAAATTTTGGATATAAATTTTTAGGTAACATTTGCATTTTGATGAACCTAATGTAAAAAATTTCAAATATAAGCGTTCTAAAAACAAAGATATTTTGGGTCATCCCCCAGAAAAGGTTGGAAACTCTAAAAACAGGGTTTCAACTTGGTTTTGATACATACTGGTCCAGATTTCACTCATACATTCTCAGATAGGATAATAGGATCAGATTTTGATAAACTTCTTTTTAAAAGTTTTTTTATTTTCCCCCTGGATTGGCCCCTCCTGGGGGGCAATTTGGTTGAAAATTTTCAAATTGCCCCCCTAGAAAATGATAATGCCCCCCGGTGGGGCATGCGCCCCACGTTGGGAAACACTGCTATAGAGTGTGGTAAATTTTTCCTCTTCCCACTCATGTGTATAGACATAGAGCAAAGCTAGGAGATTTTTAGCACAAAAAGTAAATTTGCTGTTTTTTGGGTGGGGACCTAAACCCTTTTTCAAACTCGGAGGATTCAATTATAACCACCCTATACTCAACATACGCATAAGACTTCCCCATGACAATACAAGCTATAGCTATATTATGTATACAGCTATTCCTTTCACTTTGCAGGTCGCCAGCTGACGGTGTTCAACAGCCACTCGACGGTGCAGGTGGGCGGCAAGAAGAACCCTCTTCGCGGGGGCATCGAGCGCCCCTTCCAGGGCATCGTGTCGGGGCTGGTAGTGAACGGGGACCGCGTGCTGGACATGGCGGCCGAGGACGACCCCCGCATCGCCGTCACGGGCGACGTCGAGCTGCTCATGTCGCTACCCCTCAGTCTGCAGCAGCGCTCAGTGCCCTCCGACCACCAAATGCAGCAGGTAACGCTATCGCCACTCAGAAAATAGTTTATAGTTATTAGCAGTGGTGATTTAAAACCATTTACTGCCGGTGGTAGAAGTTATGCTACCAAAAGTTTAGCTTCAAGTTTCAGCATGTTTTTAAGTTATTGCAGCAATAATTATTATTGAACCTGCATGTGCAGGTGGTATAGTATGTTATAATAAAGTTAAGGTTCATTGCCCCGATTTCCAAAAAAAATTTTACACTTATTTTGATATTTTTTTATTTTTTAGTTTATGTGGCCCCAACTTTGAAATTCGCAGTTATTATTTGTTCACGTAATTATGCGAGTCAGTGGCTCAGTGGATGGAGAAGTAACTTACACGCTGTGGCCTCAGTTCAAATCCAACTCGTTTTTTAATTTAATTTAAAAGGAAATAAAATTGGCAGTCATAATTTCTTCTTGTTATTATGCGAGTCAGTAGCTCAGTGGATGAAGAAGTAGTTTGCACGCTGTGGCCCTAAGTTCAAATCCAGCTCGTTTTTCTAAAATTTAATTTAAAAAGAAATAAAATTGGCAGTCATTATTTGTTCATGTCGTCATGCGAGTCAGTGGCTCAGTGGATGAAGAAGTAGTTTGCACGCAGTGGCCCTTGGTTCAAATCCACCTCATTTTTTAAAATTTGATTTAAAAAGAAATAAAATTGGCAGTCATTATTTGTTTACGTAGTTATGTGAGTCAGTGGCTCAGTGGATGCGTGTGGGGATCTCATCCTTTAGTCGTTGGATCGAATCCCCGAGTCAGATCTAATAATGTACTTAATTTATTTATTTAATTATCTGACAACTACGGTTACAGTTAACTTGTCACTTTTCTCTGATGTCACAAAAAAGGGTTAGGCTTAGCGAAAAAATGCAACCTGATAAATTGACAGTTACGGTTACAGTTAATTAATTTTTCAAAATAACAAAACCGACTCCCCAACGGACCCTTCTCCGCTATGCCCCTGGAACCCTTGGCAACACTGGGGGCGTCCATCCTAAACCCCCAGGCCACCAATTCGTCCAGGGGGAGCAGATAAGGTCCATCAGGGCGACCCCAACTGGTCACCGGATTCCTCCCCTAGGCCAGTGGACATTAGGTACTCAAGGAAGACATAAATTAAGTATAAATTAGAATGTACATAAATTACATGTAAGATTAAGTTTAATCACTTTAAAGCAATTATTTTTATATAGTATAGTGATAGCAAGGAAAGAGGTTGTTAAGGTTAGTGGGATTTGAACTGAGTACCTTCCGTACACTGGCCAAGACTCTACCAACTGAGCCATCAGGGCACAGAGAGGCACTAATTATTTGTTTTTTTATTACACGGAATATTCTACTTTTATTTAGAATTAATTTAATATTTGAACAAAAGTAAATGCCCAAAGAAGGAATAGAACCCAGGACTACCAAATCGATCTCTAGTTACACGGTCACTAAATAACAGACTTTACCAACTGAGCCATCAGGGCACAGAGAGGCACAAATTATTTGTTTATTTGTGATTACGGAATACTTTACTTTTATTTAGAATTAATTTAATATTTGAACAAAAGTAAATCCCCAAAGAGGGAATAGAACCCAGGACTACCGAATCGATCTCTAGTTACACGGTCACTAAGTAACAGACTTTACCAACTGAGCCATCAGGGCACAGGGAGGCACAAATTATTTGTTTATTTGTGATTACGGAATATTTTACTTTTATTTAGAATTAATTTAATATTTGAACAAAAGTAAATCCCCAAAGAGGGAACCGAACCCAGGACTACCGAATCGATCTCTAGTACGGTCACTAAGTAACAGGCTATACCAACTGAGCCATCAGGGTGCATCTACTTTAGATTTATTTATTTTAAGGTTACAATTTAAAATAGGGAAAAAATCATTTTTTACCCTTTCAATTTCTATTGCAGACCGTCTTTAAATTTGATTATCTCTGCTAATTACCAGCAGATTTTAATGAAATTTAATGGTTTACATGCGTTTTCGGGGGTACTCTCTACGAATCTTAAATAATAATTGAAGCTTTCCGTAGAGTAAAGAAAAGCTAAACATTTCCCTCTTGCCGGCGAACATTGTCCTCTAGCGGACACAGTTTACATTTGCGGACATGGGTAGGGATGTAAAGGCGGGGGAAAACCGATTTTTTGGGGTTTAAACCCGGTTGATTTGTTTTTTGGGTTTATTCCCGGGAATAAACCCAAAAAACCGGGTTTATTTCTGGGATTAAACTCGGTTTTTTTCCTCCTTTACATCTCTAGGCATGGGTCTCTAAGAAAATCTTGTTTGTAGTGACTTGACAGACCTGCATCTTGCATGTTAAGTTTGGGACCAACCATTTGAGACACCCTGCACTAGCTAACTCATATCCCACGAGAAGTGGCCCAACCCCTTTAACTATTGAACCCCTACAGATATAGTCATGAAAGTGGGGTCTAGGTATAGTAAAGTGACCATGCTCCATCCGATAAGATAAGTTTCAACGCCCTCTAGCGGAAACTTTAGGAGTTATAATTTTTATTTTGAAAACTATGTGAGGTATGTGAAAAAAGTCAATGACTAAGTTGTAGAGCAGCATCGATTCAGTAGGAAAAGACACCTTAAGCAGAAAAATATCTTGAATAAAACCCCTTAAACGCACGCTCAATTAGCTTGAATTTACGTAGATTTTACGTTTTAAAACGCTCCTCACGAGGCAAAAATGAGAAATTTTCAATTTAATGAATTAATAATACTTTTAGTCATTGACTTAAGTCATAAAAATAAAAATTTCTCATTTTCGCCTTGTGAGGAGCGTTTTAAGAAGTAAAATCTACGTAATTTCAACCTAATTGAGCGTGCATTTAAGGGGTTTTATTCAAGATATTTTTCTACTTAAGGTGTCTTTTCCTACTAAATTGATGCTGCTCTACAACTTAGTCTTGACTTTTTTCACATACCTCACATAGTTTTTAAAATAAAAATTATAACTCCTAAATTCTCCGCTAGAGGGCGTTGAAAGTTATCTCATCGGATAGAGCATGGTCACTTTACTACCTACGCATACCTAGACCCCACTTTCATGACTATATCTGTAGGGGTTCAAAATTTAAAGGGGTTGGGCCACTTCTCGTGGGACACCCTGTATAGTCTCTATTATTGTTAGATATGTAAAGGCGGGAAAAAACCTGGTTTAACCCTGGGAATAAGCCCGGTTTTTTTTGTTTATTCCCGGGATTAATCCCGGTTTTCCCCCACCTTTACATCTCTAATTATCGTATACACAGCGCAATAAGTTTCATTTTCATTTGGTCGCACCTCATGTACGTATATCAGTGTCTTTATCTATTGACTTTTGTGTGTTTTGCAGCATGCGGGCGCCTCTCCTTCGTACGAGGGCGACGACCTGGTGTACTCTGGCGGCGGCGGCTCTGGGTGCTGGGACGACGAAGACGACTGCGGAGAGGCAGAGTCGACCACAGGTAGAAAGCGTACGTTCCCTCCCCTCTACTTCACAAAATAACGAGTGTTGTGCATTGAAAAGTATCTAATGAAGTTGTTAAAAGTACTACTGTTGTTACTAGCATGAGCCAGGATTCCTCATTACCGTAGCATTAGCTATAATGGTATCACACTCACAATTTATTTGAAAATTTATGCTAATTTATAAAAAAAACTTTTCCTGATGTCATCCCTAATGAAAATTAGAATAAATTTTTATTTTCATTCTCTTATCAGTTAAAAAATAAACAATTAAGGCTATTTAAATAAGGGAAAATTACTGCCTGAAAATAATTATTGTTACGTCTATAACAAAACTTGTCTTGTCTTCAAAAAACT